>NW_024121810.1:191960-905179 GCF_016745375.1 Pimephales promelas
CAAACTTCATATGTATAATGTAAACATACGGCAGATGTAGACCTGTGAATGGATTCTTGATATCTTTGAAACTGTTGCCGTGGCGACGCATCAAACTTTACCCTTCTTTTAGGATGCTTTTAGGATGCTTTTGAGACCCTTAGCATGCTTTAAATTGCATGAAACTCGACAGACACATCACATTTATTAGCCAGTAGACATGTGCAACGTTTCAGAAACGGGTGTGGTGAGGGCTCAGTAGCGCCACCTTTTGACAAAAGTGGGGTTGTTAGTTTTATCTACAGTTACAAAAATCGGTATGTATATTGTACTCCTCGAGCCGGACAACTTTCTAATTGACACTCATTAGCTAGGACCCACAGAAAGTCAGATATGTTTGTTTGAATGTAGAGAAAATCTCAGAATTTTGCCAGTCTCTCAGTGTCCCTCTGTGTGAGTGAGAGGAGGGGGGCTTGTCAGGTTAATTTTAACCCTTTATTTGCTGTGTGCGACTTCTCTGGCATTTTCGGGGGCCTTAACATCCTCGAAAACTCGTGAAACTTTGCACACGGGTCAGAACCCATGGCCATCAGGGCCGGGCTGAAGCTGGTAACCGGGCGTGGCAGGGCGGCTCGACAGCGCCCCCTGGACTGGGATTCGAACATTTGTCCATAAATCAAACACACTTGCATGAATTAATATGAAACTGGGTACAATTATAGATCACATCAGGCCAAACAACTTTCGTGCTCTAAGTTTTATGACAGTTCAAATGGAAGTTATTTATGAATTATGAATTATGGGTTGTTTGAATAATTGTCCTAGGAGAAATACATCAAATCACAATGCATGTGTTTACCAATCACAACCAAACTCGGTGTGCATAAAGTCAAGACATTGAGGATGCTCAATTCCGGACGGATTTTTGATATCTAGAACGGTCTGGCCGTGACGAGGAAATGAATTTTATGACTAAAAAAGGACACATAAAGTGTGTTATAACTTTGCTCAATTTACCTACAGTTACAAAACTTACCACGTATATTGTTCTCGTCAAGCCGATCAACTTTCCAATTTAAAGTCATTCGCTCTGAGCAACAGAAAGTCAGATATTGTAGTTTGAATGGATTTATTTCCCCTGCGATTCTCTCTCTCTCTCTCTCTCTCTCTCTCTCTCTCTCTCTCTCTCTCTCTCTCTCTCTGTGTGTGTGGGTGTCTGTGTGGGGAGGGGAGGGCTGTTGTCTGTGTTTATGTGTGTGTGTGTGGCTGGCTGTGATTTTTCCTACAAGTCCTTGTTTCTAAGTCCTTGTCTTTTTGCATAACAATTTTGCATAACAATATTTTTAAATGACAAAATAGGCATATAACCCCCATCTTTTAAATGTATAGATTGCTTTAAATAAAAGTAAGATTGTATTTGTAATTGAAGTTGAATGAATTTAAAATTCATGTGCTATATTTCAATATATTTGTTTTCCTTAAGATTTTAAAACACTAACTTCATTCTTATCTGAATTACAAATATTTGTTTCTGTATAAAATAATACTCTGACTAAAAACACATTTGATGTTTTTTTTTTTGGTATTTTTATTTACATGTATTTATGTGTGTGTGTGTGTGTGTGTGTGTGTGTGTGTGTGTGTGTGTGTGTGTGTGTGTGTGTGTATAAAGTGCAGGGTTTTTTTTAGATAAAGTAGAATTTCTATAACTATGTGTTGAACTAATAAATCACTCTTGTGTGTGTTAAACACAATCTACTTAATACAGACAACTTCATTATAAAGATAAATAACAAATCCAAAAAATATATGATTATAATCTATGACAAAAAAAGCCATTACAAACTATATTAATGGAAAATACACATTGCTCTTTGTATTGTTGTAAAATATTCATGAAAAACAAGATAACAAAAATCAAAAAGATAAATTATTTTAGATATAGCCATGTTTTAAATGTATAGCAGAGATGTTAATTGAGGCAGCAACATACAAACTTTCTAGAACAACATGGACCTGGATAGCTGGTTTTTATGGAGGACAGTGAAGAGGAAGAGGGTGCAAATCAAACAGCTCATTCTCAGACTACACAGCAAACAGCTTAAGTTTTTAGTGCTTTGTTTGAGGTTTTTAGTGCTCTGTCCTATCTATTATCAACATATAATAGATGGAACAGAACAAGAAAGGCAATTAATAATCTGTCATTGCGTCACTGCATTATGATATGAAAGGCTCAGTACAGTGTGGCACAAAACGCTTATGCGCATCCCGAGTGGAGAATGATGCGCTTAAAGCCACATGGAGTTACAGCGCACAGCGCATCGAGTCCGCATTGATGCAAGCTCTACAATACACTTCTTTTTGATAGTCAAAGCGGGGGTTACGTTTTTACACGTCGTACAGAATAACCCTAAAGGCACCAAGGTGGCGGTGCCACCGGCTTTATATTAAATATAAATATAGCTGTGAGCAGCGATAAAGGGCCAAAGCCGGCGGTACCACCATCCCGGTGCCTTTGGGTAACTAAAGGCATCGGGGTTGCGGTGCCACCGGCTTGGGCCCGCAATCGCTGCTCGCAGCTATATTTATTCTTTAGTATTATTATTATTTTGCTACCTTTTGGGCACTTTTGGGGCCCTTAACGTGCTCGAAAACTCTTGAAACTTTGCACACGGGTCAGAACCCGCGGCCATCAGAGCCGGGCTGAAGATGGTACCCGGGCGTGGCAGGGCAGCTCGTCAGCGCCCCCTGGAACGGGGTCCGAACACTTGGTCCATAACTCAAACACGCTTGTATGTAATAATATGAAACTCGGTACACACGTTGATCTCATCGTTTCATCTATACCTCGCGCTCTTACTTTTTACCCCAGCCCAACAGGAATTTGGCTATTGAGGTTTGTTTGTAAAACGCTCGCAATGGAATGTCAAATACTCCTCCTAGAGCTTTGATCCACATTCGACGAAACTCGGTCAGCGTGAAGTCAAGACATTGAGGATGAAAGTTTGCGAGGGGATTTTTTATATCTCGAACGGTTTGTCCGTGGCGAGGAAACGAAATCATGGCGAGAAACGTGAAACAGGAAGTGTGTTATAACTTCAGCATACATTAACTGATCTTGATGAAACTTCAGCAGTGTGTTCGCTGTAAGAGGACGATCACATGGATGTGACTATTGTGAGTCAAAGTTATAGCGCCACCAACTGGCAGCAGGAAGTGTGTCACTTTCAAAATGCTTAGATATCACCCTTTTATTTTTACCCGATTTGCTTCAAACTTCATATGTATAATGTAAACATACGGCAGATGTAGACCTGTGAATGGATTCTTGATATCTTTGAAACTGTTGCCGTGGCGACGCATCAAACTTTACCCTTCTTTTAGGATGCTTTTAGGATGCTTTTGAGACCCTTAGCATGCTTCAAATTGCATGAAACTCGACAGACACATCACATTTATTAGCCAGTAGACATGTGCAAAGTTTCAGAAACGGGCGTGGTGAGGGCTCAGTAGCGCCACCTTTTGACAAAAGTGGGGTGGTTAGTTTTAACTAGAGTTACAAAAATTGGTATGTATATTGTACTCCTCGAGCCGGACAACTTTCTAATTGACACTTATTAGCTAGGACCCACAGAAACTCAGATATTTTTGTTTGAATATGGCCACTCTGAGCCTTTGGCTGGCTGGCTGGCTGTCTGTGTGTGTGTGTGTGTGTGTGTGCAGGGGGAGGGGGCTTAACCATTTCACTGCTGTGTGTATGACCTGCATAAAGAAAATACATTTCTCAAGCCTGGTATTTTTTAAATAAGTTTTTATTTTTATTTTTTATAAGTAAAGGCATATAACTAGTTTAATTGTAGTGAATTGACAATAGTTTTATATAATTAGTTTATTAATCAGATTAACTTGGTCAATAAACTTGGTCTGAAAATTTGGTCCATAAATCAAACACACTTGCATGTAATAATATGAAACTTGGTACACATATAGATCTCATCGTTTCATATATACTTCACACTCTTACTTTTTACCCCAGCCCAACAGGAAGTTGGCTATTTAGGGTTGTGTTTAAAACACATGCAATGTAATTTAAATTATTGCTCCTAGAGCACTGAACCAAATTCGACGAAACTCGATCAGCGTGAAGTCAAGACATTAAGGATGAAAAAGTGCCACGGGATTTTTGATATCTCGAACGGTTTGGCCGTGGCGAGGAAACGAAATTATGGCGAGAAACATGGAACAGGATGTGTGTTATAACTTCAGCATACATTAACTGATCTTGATGAAACTTCAGCAGTGTTTTCGCTGTAAGAGACCGATCACATGGATGTGACTATTGTGAGTCAAAGTTATAGCGCCACCAACTGGCAGCAGGAAGTGTGTCACTTTCAAAATGCCGTGGCAACGAAACAAACTTTAACATTATTTTTTGATGCTTTTGGGACTCTTAGCTTGCTTGAAATTGCTTGAAACTCAACAGATACATCACATTTATTAGCCAATAGACATGTGCAACTATGGCAAAAGATTAAAGTAATGTCAAAAAAGTAAACACTAAAAGCCTCATATCTTCTAAAAATGTAATTATACATCATTTGTTTCTAAATTAAATTATACAAATATTATAACTTCCCCAATTTTTCCTTTTTTTCATTTAAGAATTGTGTTTACGTTCAAAAACAGCCAGAATTGTTGTAAAATTCATAAAAAAATAATAATCTGAGTCATACGTAGTGCTATACTGCCCTCTTGTGTTCAATATCAGGTAGGCCTATTGTGTATATTCCCACCGGTTAATCAACGTGTGACTCCGCTGGGACTTGGGAGCTTTTAAATCGCTTACTTAAAACCGAAAGTCAAAATACGGATGTCCGCACAAGACATTAATGGTGTGGAGTAGAGCGAGCATTTTAAATAAATTCCTATTAAGTAGGATTGAACTAAACAGAAAGAATGTTCACTCTGTTCTGCTGGTTCCTCGCTGGTGGATCATATGATTACTTTGTCATAATCTATGACAAAAATGCTATTATAAACCATATTAATAATAGATAATACACATTGCTCTTATTTTTGAAAAATACATTCATGAAAAACAAGATAACAAAAATCATTAAAAAAAAATATAGCCATGGCTGCTATAAAGCAACATATAATTGAAAGGCAATTAATAATCTGTCATTACGTCACTGCATTATGATATTACGGCTCCAATACGGTGCAGCACAAAGCACTTATGTGCATCCCGAGCGGAGAATGATGTGCTTGAAGCCACATGAAGTTACAGCGCATTGAGTCCGTATTGAAAAGTTCAAAGCACAAAGGAAATACATATTTATGAACAGTGTATTATACATTATCTATCTATGCAATAGTTTATTGAGCCTTTTCTTTTAAAGGTTTTAAATTTCAGTTACTGTGTGCGTGAAGAACAATTATAGTGCTCTGACTCTAGTGTTGTGATCTAACCGACAGCGTCCGACACCCGGTAGAAAGTAGCACGATTAAGTTACAGCAATAAAGTCCAGCAAGAAAAAGTTTCTTCATTCGAAAATATAGACCTTTAGACCTTTATCTTAAAGATCCAGTATAATAGGATTAACATTGAATCATTGAAGATCGTTTCATCATTGACTGTAACCGAATGTGACGTGCTGTTTGAATGCTGAATGGAGAATGACTGACAGGCGCAGAGAGGGAAAAGTTTGTGTTCTTGAATTTAATGACTTAAATATTAATTTCTATATCACATAATAGCTTCAGAACACTAATAATACAGTACACAAAAACTTTATGGTACTTTAGAAAGTTTTTGTGCCTTTGTGCCTAACAGAATAGTATATGCACAATATAGAATTTGAATCAGCCTCGTCAAAGATGGCAGTGTCAGAGCCGATACCGATCCTGAGTATCTAATCGGCGCACTTCTTTTCAACAGTCAAATTGAAATTGAAATTGCTTGAAACTCAACAGATACATCACATTTATTAGCCAGTAGACGTGCAAAGTTTCAGAAACGGGCAATGTGCAAGGACTAAATAGCGCCACCTTTTGACAAAAGTGGGGTTGTTAGTTTTATCTACAGTTACAAAAATCGGTATATACATTGTACTCCTCAAGCCGGACAACTTTCTAATACATAGTCATTAGCTCGGACCAAGAGGAAGTCAGATATTTTGGTTTGAATATGGTGAGCCTCTCTCTGAGCCTACGTCCCTGTATGGCAAGCCCTTTTAACATTTAAAAGCTAAGTTTGCCTGTCCGGAATTAACATTGTAGATATCAACAACGTCTTTCTGTCTATTCGTAATTACATTTTGGATAGTTTGTATTATCATTTAAGACATCTGTAACATAATTGTGACTAGTCGAAATGACAGAGTATGGCAAGCCGTTTTAACATTTAATCATAAAAGGGCCAAAGCCTTCGGCACCGCTACCCGGGTGCCTTTAGGTAACTAAAGGAACCGGGGTTGCGGTGCCACCGGCTTGGGCCCGCCATCGCTGCTCGCAGCTATATTAGGAATATTAATACCTGTGTGTTTGCCTTTTTTTATGTTTTTAAGTTCTGAGCTAGATTACTGTGTTTCATACTAGTTAAAATCAACTTTCTTCTCATACTTGGGTGTTACAATCAAGAACGTTGTCCCACCCTCTCTTTCAGAGCCTTTTCTCTCTCTCTTTCTCTAGTATCAACACATTGTTATCCATTATCCAATTGTCAATTTGTCAAAAATATGTAGTCTACAGCTGGGGATTGATTAAACTAGATTGTTGTATTACCTTTTTTTTTGTATTACCTATATTATAATTTATCAATATTATGCGTTTGCACTTTTTCTGTCAGCACACAGAGCATAATAAACATGCAACTTGTTCATTATCATTAACTGTCAAACTGTTATTATTATTATTGTATTATTTGACCATTGGTATTGACTGGTTTAAGTTATTTTATTGGTATAGGTAAGGGCATGGCCTAAGGCCTAAAATGCACCAGAATGCAGGAAATCACATCTACTAAATTCAAAATTTTCTGGGGGGGAACCCCCAGACCCCCCTCTTATTCAGCCCCCCTACAATCATTTTCACCAGCCGCCACTGCATTTTTGTGTTGATTTTGATGTTTGTTTTGGATCGTTGTCCTGATGGAAGATCCAACCACGGCCCATTATAAGATTTCTTGCAGAAGGCGTCAGGTTTTGATTTTTTTATCTCTTGATATTTGATAGACTCCACAATGCCATGTATCTGAATAAGAAGTCCAGGACTTCCAGCAGAAAAATAGGCCTCCAACATTAAAGATCCAATGGTATGTTAAATTGTACAAATTGGGTACTTTTAATCCTTGTGTGCACCAAACCCATCTAGTGTGTTTGCTGCCAAAAAGCTCTTTTTTTTTAGTTTCATCTGACCACAGAACCTTGTGCCGTTTGAAAATCCATTCGTGTCTGACCACTGAATATGCTGGAGTTTGTTTTTGGAGGAGCGAGGAGCATTTTTCAACCTCCCAAACAACATGTGGGGATGTAGAGGTTGTTAGATTTTTTTTAATAGGCTTTCTGACCCCCAAGACTCAACTAATCTCTGTAATTCTCCATCTGTGATCCTTGAAAACTGAAGAGTATTTGGCCACTTAAACTTTCCTCCTCACCGTCCATTAAGAAAACATAGACGGACATCCTGTTCCTGGCAGAATCGTAACATATTTAGTTGATTATAACTTCTTAATTGCCCTGATAGTCAAAATGGGAATTTTCAATTCTTTAGCTATTTTCTTACAGCCACTTTCTATTTTGTGATGCTCAACAATCTTTTGATGCACATCAAAACCATTTTCTTTGGTTTTATTCATTGTGATAGATGATTCAGGGAATTTGGCCTTTGTGCTTCCTCATATTTAAACTCCTGTGAAACAAGAAGTCATAGCTGGACAATTTCATGTCCCTAGTGGTGTGCTAAAAAAGGTAAATATTAATGGGAATATGTTTTATTCATAAAGAATTCTAGGGGTATGAATAATGGTGGCCAACGTGTTTTGGAGAAAAACATTTATTTTATAATGTGATTTCTCCCCCATTTTCAATTCTTTTACTTCACTGGAGGGTTAGATTTTTGCCAATTTTTTTGAATGAAAGACCAAAAGGATAAACCATGCAGATTTATTTTTTACAGCCATTTTTTATTATATTTACCAGGGGTATGATTAAATCTGTGCACGACTGTGTTTATATATATATATATATATATATATATATATATATAATTTGTGTTTTTAGGGGATTTTATGGTACTAAATTATATTTACGCTGTTGGTATAATCAATTTATTCACTTTTTGAGCACAGACCTGAAAGTTACATTTCAACTTTAACTGTCATAGTCTAAATCTTAAATGCTTTAAAACACAGACAGGTTCAAAGACCACACTTGGTATATTATTGCTGAAGTGAAAAAAAGATTTAAAAAGTGATCTTAAAGTTTATTGTAAAAACCTATTTTAAAGTTTTATATGAAATATACAGTATATTTTCAAAAACACGTTTTACTCTAAAACTTCATGAAAATTAAAGCCATAAATCCAAACAAGCTGTATTCCAAATTCGAGCTTGATTTGGGAAAAGAAAAAAAAGCTTTCAGTAATTTTGGCAGCAGTAACAAAGGTTTTCTCTAAATGAAATTCATCTCCCATTCATTTCCATTGCGGTCATTTTTGACTCTTTTTTTTTTTTTTCCAGGACTATTTAACCTTAATCTTTGTGTTAAAAAAAATTGCTAATAGATTATGTCTGAATGGTAGTGTACTTTTTTTACAGCTTAATTTTATAAAGTACTAAATCTAGATATCTAAACATTAGTAACTCAGGATTCCCATGTTTCAGGTATGGGTTTGACCGTGAGCGCAGTAGACGAGCTTTGCAGGCTGGAGAAGAAAGTGGACGTGGTGAGGTTGGAGCGACGTTAGAACTCCTCCTCTCCCAGATGTTCACTGAACGTTTTGGCTCTAGCGCACACGGCCCCCAGAGGCACGACCTCCCTTCACTGGAGGAATGTGTAGCTTTGCGACAGGAAGAGGCCTTCGCTTTGACCGCGATCTACGGAGAGCGGTTCTGTGAGCGCATCAGTAATCGCGTTTGGACTATTCAGCTTGATTTGTTGTGGTTGGGTATTAGCCGGATGAAAATTTCAGAATCTCAGAATGGTAAAAAGCAGTCGGGGTCCGGTCAGATTTGCAAGTTTTACCTAAAGGGGGCTGGTTGTAAGTTTGGCAACCGCTGCAATTTCAAGCACCAAACTCATGAATCAAGCTCTTTCAGAGAGTTTTGTGAAGGAAGTCAACCAGGGTTTAGCAGCACAGAAGCTCCCGTTTACCAGCTGGAGATTCGTTTCCAACCAGGTAGTTTTTATCCTTTTCAACCTCCTCTCGTGGCCTTCAGTAGCACAGATGAATCGCTCTCAGGTCCGGGCCGCCTCAATGTCACAGAGTACCTGTTCGGTCAATCACTCAGTGCTGCGCAGGAAGGTGAGCCGGTGGTCTACACGCTCATTTCCTGTCTGGAGGAGGACGGTCCTGTCAGAGAACTGCTGTCAGCTGCTCATCACAAGTACAGTTCTCCGCCCCCAGTGCTGGCTCCACCCACTGTCACTCCGGCAAAGAATCGGAGCAGCAGGAACATCGTAGACAGCATTACGAATGGTTCAGCAACTAGAGATCGTCCAATCAAGATCACCGAGACCACAAACCACAGACTGAATCAAAAGGAAGGTGAGGGATTGGACGTCTCAAAACTTGTCATTATTAAAAGTAACCATATTTTATCCAAAAATGAGAGTTCTGTACTGTTATCATTTTCAATTAGATGCTTCATTCCTAAGAGCGGATATTGAGGAAGAACAAGATGAGGATGATTATGAATATGTAGAGGAATGTATCCCAGTGGAAAACGAAAGTTATGTAAACTTGAGGAAGAGGATGGTGAAGAAGGCCGAGATTAAAACTGAGCAAATACAGCAAGAGAACAAGAAGCTCTGCAGAGAGTTCAAGAGGAAACAGGTAACACACCTGGCGATTGGGTAAAACATACCCTGCCCTTATTGGCTTGGAATGGTCTGAATGTTTTTGAATTAATATTTGCTGTCATTATTGCAAAAAAAAAAAAAAGCTCTGTGACCAGCAAAAGTTTATTTTTCTTACACATTTTGTTCATCAAGATAATCTTAACTTATTAATACAAATATTGAGTCTAAAACATTTGGCTCAGCAAAAAGCTGAAGTTTGGCTATAAACAAACGACACTGTGGTCACATGACTTCAGCTTCACAACCACTAAGCTTCGGACGACTCTTTCAATCTTTAATCTACAAGTTGGAAAGTTTTGAGTTTGAATAGTTTGCAAGAGAGGGTGTCGATTAGTTGATGACATAGTGTCACCGACAACCTCTGGAGTCCCATTTAACCACTTAACAAAGCAACCACTTTTTTTCAAGACGCCTAAAAGGATTAAAAAATATCACAAATGTAATTTGCGTAATTTGAATAAAACGTAAAAATATTTTGAGCTTGTGTTATCCACAGACTAAAGACCCACTGACTTCAGGACAGGGAAAAATGGGCAAGAAAATTCTGGGTTTTAGGACTCAAATTTCTTTCATGGATCATAAAAATAGAGCGAGTGTTTAGAGAGTATTCAAAAAAGCCATAAAAATAGTTCTAATGACCAATGCAAAGTTCCAAATGTTCTGAAATCATATGATAGTTTTGCAGATTATACATACTTGCATTTAAATTTTATTCACTAAAAATCTTGTGCTCCACTGTGGGCCTGCATCCCAATTCGCCTACTTCTACTATAGCTACTCTTTTTGTGACGAAAAAAAAAGTACATACTTGTGTGTAGTAGAAGAAGTAAGTTAGTTTTGGGACATAATACTTTCTCATAATTTCTCCTTAAATGGACAGCTGTCAATCATGTCACAGTTAAAATCCTCCTATATTCAATTGAATTGAATTTCATACCGTTTTGGAGAGAAATGTAGCACATTGAACTGCCAGTCGTAGGGTCTTTAATGTGGGGAACTCTCCTCATGTGTTTTTCAATTGGCATAATGGTGCATTTTAACGTTAATGACCAAACGGATCTGTACAAAAGTTCATAATGCTGTTAAACATGGAATGTTATGTGGATAACATTGAATAAATATCTATTCATCAGGTTAGAAACTAATTATTAATCACTCAAACCCCTTTATCTAAACCTCTACTTAACCGTTGGACTTCCTCACCTGCCTTGTTTGTTGTTTAAAAAAAATGATCATTTTGTGTTTGTAGATCGAATTCTTGTCTAAAGCACAATGGGTTGTGGGCAATATTAGCTGTTAGAGTGAGCACGAATCTGCACTTCAGATTCTAACCAGAAAAAGGAGACCATCTGGGTATTTCCTGGGTATTCTCAGTTCAACATACTATCATTTGGGATACACTAATTCTAATTTCGAATACCATTTAGATAGTATGCAAATTGGGACACAGCATAGGTTTTAAATCCAATATGCTGCTTTTAACCCATTGTTTCTGGTATTATGTCAAATTTCATTGGTCCCCCCATGTCTTGTGACCAAACCTCATTATAAAGTTTGTAATTTTGGAGCTTACAAAACCCTGTCCCCATTATATGGAAGAGAGCTGCAAGGATATTGTTTCTGTTCGATTTTCCAGTATCTTCATTTGGGTTAAACTGATCTGTGTGTGTTCTCTCCGTCAGTCTTCGAGGCGGTATACATCGATGCAGGAGCAGAGGCAGAAGCTTCCTGCATGGCAGAAGAAAGACGTCATACTGGAGTGTTTGGATAAGAACCAGGTTCTCGTCATCAGTGGGATGACTGGGTAGGAATATGATCTGCGTAACTGATATTCTGTTGACCAATTTTTTCTTCTTTGTTGTTCTTGACATCTCTTCATGTCTGAATTAATGTAACTTTAGGTGCGGGAAAACCACTCAGATTCCTCAGTTTATCCTGGATGATTTCCTCCAGACTGGGCGGCAGGATAGAGTGGCCAACATTATGTGCACTCAGCCACGTCGAATTTCTGCCATCACCGTGGCGACCCGAGTGGCCCAGGAACGAGCAGAGGCCCTGGGTCACTCCACAGGCTACCAGATCCGACTGGAAACTGTCAGGGTAACACCGTTTTTACATACCAACCACATTTACTAGTACTACTTGATACTGATTGATACAAAAATATTTATAATAGATTTTGAAAGATTTCTTCATCATTACATTATCATAGGGCTGGGCAACAATTAATCGCGATTAATCGTATCCAAAATAAAAGTTTGTGTTTACATAATATATGTCTATGTAGTGTGTATAATTATGTTTTATATATATAAAAACCAGTGTTGTGCAAGTTACTTCCAAACTGTAATACATTAGGTATTACTTGTTACTGTTATTTAAAAGTAATTCATTACCTTACAATATTACTGTCCCAGAATTGTAATGCGTTACATTACTCATGTATTACTTTTGAGTTACTTTCACCAAAATAACTAAGTAGAACTTAACTTTTGGGCTGTAACGATATGCAATATGAAACCGAAATCGCGATTCGCCACACGACTCAGATCCACGAACCTACAGAATCGCGACACACCTCTTCCAACTCCAGCGTTATTCTCCTTACCGTCCATATCCAATGCTGCCTTATCTTTAAATTAGGCTATTAGTATTATTTGAAGTTAACATTATAAAATACGTAGACCTACACCACAAAACTAGTTGAGGATAAATTATTTAAAATTGGGGAAGTCCAGCATTATGGACATGACATTTGCAGTCAAAACTTGAAATAAAAATTCTCAGAAAATACATGTATTGAAACGTATATAGGCTACTTCCTTAAAGGACTCCAGACATTAGACAAATATCAGTCTATGTTTTATTTTTAATATTAGGGAAAAGACACACATTCATGCGTGACAAAAAAATAGGAGGTAAAATATATTTTTTTGTAATTCTGTTAATTACACTGCGCAAATCGGATGAGGAAGGGTTGGCTCTCCAGTTTCCATAGAACTTAAAATATTCATTTTATTTTAGTTTTCGTGTTCACATTTATGAGGAAAAAACAATGTTACAGACGCGACCGCTCTGAACTGGCACTAAAAGACTGCTTTAAAACTTTCACATAGTCTGTTGCCTTTAAGAAGTAAAAGCAGACAATACATTGTAATACAACTGTAATACAAGCCTCACTGAACATGTAACGAGTAAAATATTACTGAAAATTGATTAGTAATGCCTTACAGTAATATGTTACTGTAATGTATTACTTTTGTAATGCGTTACTCCCAACACTGATAAAAACACACACATGCATGTATATATTTGCATGTATATACTGTATATATATTTAGACATAATTTATATTAAATATAAATATTAATAACACATTTTCTTAAATATATACATGCATGTGTGTGCATTTTAATATACAAAATAATTATACACAGTACACACACATATATTATGTAAACACAAACTTTTATTTTGGATGCGATTAATCGCGATTAATCGTTGCCCAGCCCTAGCCATTTGTTAAATTACTGCTACCATAATTATTACTTTTCATGGGTCTCGGTCCTTCTAAGCAAACTCTGGTGCGGTTCGAATGAAATATGAATGCGTTGTGTGCATGGACATGGACGTGATGTCACAAGATGCGACCCTAATTAGGACAGAATGCTCAAGCCTTCGTTACAGGCGTCAGAAAAGCCATCTTCTTGCAGCAGACCTTCATTTGTGTGCAGTGGAGGAATTTTTGGTTCTGTTTTGACTCCTTAACACATTTATAAGCTCTTCATGAGTTCTTGTCTGGTAAAAATACCATAAAGTGTACGCACATACAACAAACATTTAGCGCAGTACACTGCATTGTTTTTAAAGTTTGCTAAGTTCCGCCACGAAATATACATCATAAAAGCCGTGTTTTTTGTTTGATTTTTATCTTTAGGTTTGGTGTTAAAAATGACAGTGTGAACCCTAACCCCAAGGACTTTATAAAACCAAACCAAAACAAAAAGTGCTAACACACTAATAACTTGCAATTAACATTTAGTCCTCCTCATTATGGTTTCATTCATTGAATAAAATCATTCAAGGCAAATGCATAAATACCAAGAGATGTATATTGTAGAAAGTAAAAAGGCTGAAATCTCAAAATTAGGGCTGGGTATCGATTCACATTTCAATTTCGATTCGATTCACAAGCTCTCAGTTCGATTTGATTTCGATTCTCGATTCAATTTTCGATTTCGATTCTCGATTCCTGATTTGATTCGACTATAATGAAGATGTAATACAAATCCTATATTTATAAAAAAGAACAGTGGACATAAGTTTACTAGTGGTTAATTAAATACAAGGAAATTAAGAGCCACAAACCTGTATATAAAACTCTTTTTATTTTAGGTACACTAAATGCATACAAAGAATAAACAGGATTTTGATGCAATATGCAAAAAAAGTCAGAACAGTCGCACAGCTTGATCAAACAGTATCATGTTATTTTATGTTTGAGATAGATATAGATAAATAAATATATAAATATTTAGACATTTTTTTACATTGATCTTACCTAAATGGTAATGTAATTTTTTTGTTTATTTTTGTTTTTTGTTTTTGTTTTAAGAGTTTATGTATGGAAGCTTGATTTCAATCTTTGAATTAAATTGAAAAAAGTAGCACAAATAAATACAATAGAATAAAGACACAAATTAAGAGACATTTTGGGGTAGTTTTTTGGGTATGTCAGAAATACTACAGAAACTGAATAAAGTAATCCAATGTAAAATAACACTGGATAGTCTTTTTAGTCCAGACTGAATTAAATACAAAGGCTTTTAATTCTGATTGCTTACAATTAATACTATATTCTGTTGTTATGACAACAGAATTAATGACTGACACAAATGGCTGCGTTCACTTTAAGGACTAGTGTGCGAATCCATTACTGTTTCATTAACTTTCTGTCACACGCGTTTAATGCTAATTTAAGAGGTTACTCACCAAGACCAGAGTTTTGACATAATGTCGCGTGTTTTAACTGTTGAAGTGATATAATCCAGGGATAAAACTTTTGTTTCTGGCGAGCTGTTTGTGAGGCAGATTTAGGCTGTAACGTTACTGTGCACGCAGTGAAAGACATCTCTGAGAGTTCGCGAGCACGGGATGGTTTAACATTGCTTGTAAAACACAAAAAGACGTGAAAATGATAAACGTTAGTTACGATCATAGGTTACGATGTAATGCTGGCCCGATTGTTAAGTGAATATTCCGTCATGTCCCGACTCCTAAACGCGTGTGTGTATCGACAGCTGCAGCGCTTGGCGCTTGCCTAGTGCAGAGACGAGAAGATGCAGCACCGCTTCCGCGAGCCCTTTATATGGAAAAAATCGATTCCGGCCGTTGAGAATCGATTTTGAATCGAACACATTTTAAAAAATGATTAATCGAAAAATCGATTTTTTTTGCCCAGCCCTACTCAAAATAGATACACTACCATTCAAAAGTTTGGGGTCCATATAAAGATCAGATAATGGTTTTGAAAGAATTAAAAACTTTAATATTGTGAAATGTTATTACAGTACAATTTAACATAACTTTTTTTTCTATTTTTATATGTAATGTATTCCTGTGATAGCAATTTTTCAGCAGCCACAATTTTTCATTACTTTAGTGTTCAGTTCCCATGATCCTTCAGAAATCATTCTAATATGCCCAAGATAACAATGTTGAAAACAGGATTCTCTAATGAACATAAAGTTTTTTTAAGAACATTTATTTAAATTAGAAATCCTTTGTTACATCGTAAATGTCTTTACTGTCACTTTTGATCAGCTTAATACATCCTTGTTGGATTTTTAACTTCTATAAATATTCCTTGTCTTCCTAATGCTATTGTATATGTTTTCATGTATCCAGTCCTCTAGCACAAGGCTGATGTTCTGCACCACCGGGGTCCTTTTGCGGAGGCTAGAAGGTGACTCAGAGCTCCGTGGCATCACACATGTGATCGTGGATGAGGTCCATGAACGGACAGAAGAGAGGTCTGTGGAAAGCTCACATGCACTTAAAAACACATTCACATGAGGCGAGTCTGGCAGTAAAATGATTCCTGTCTTGCAGTGACTTCCTGTTGCTGGTTCTGAAGGATCTGATTGTAAAACGGACTGATCTGAAAATAATTATGATGAGTGCAACGCTGAATGCTGAGCTCTTCTCACAGTACTTCAACAACTGCCCCAGCATCCATATACCAGGTACTCCCATTACACTGGTTCTGCTCCCATTATAGATAGATAAAGAAAGAAACTATAAATGATACTTTTCTGACCTGCGGTTAGAACCTTAGTTTTTTGTTTGCATGACTTGTGGACTCAATAAATCCTTATCTTGAGCCAAATAAGCAGGCTGACATCCTGTACAATCTATATCTTTTATTTAGAATACCGGTACATAAAAATGTCATTTGACATATCGTCCCCTTGGAATTATAAGGTTCTATCTGCGTTCTGAGCAGTTTTGAGATATTGAGCTTCAAAGTTTTTGCATTCCATATAGGAAAATGTATATGGGGAACATGTTTCTTTCAAACAAAAAAATAACAGGGACCCTAAATGTACAAAACACATCACATAATGTAAATAAATTGCCAGAGAATAAGAAAATGTGAATAACTCAATTTTGACAAAAATGTCAGATAGAACCTTATAATTCCAAGGGGACGATATTCTAGTTTGTCAAGAGATTTAAAGCATCGTTTTCCAATAGTGTGCATGTGTGAATGTGCTCTAGTAAGTAAGACCGAGCCTATGATTGAATCTGGAAATAAAGCAAAATAACAAAGAAAAATTTGAAGAGACCTCAGATGCCATGTCCGTAATTTATAGCAAAACATCTAGCATAAATTCGATCTCAAACAGATTCATTAAAAGAAGTTATTACTCTACCACATGCGTGACATCATCAACCGATGTTGTTGAACTACCAATTTACGACAGTACGGATTGGGCAAACAGTCGTGATTAGCTAGTTGATTTCTTAAACGATGCATCATACTATGGTAGTTAAGCAGCGAGTTACATGTTGTATGGGAAACACACTCCTGTTTAGTTACTGTCTCTTTAAAGCCACTCCTTCTGAACAGCTCAATGTGCTCTGATTGGTGGACTGGACCAGTGTGTTGTGATTGTTGAATCACTTTAAACAAGTTTGAAATATCACACCCTTACCATAACCATGTGTTTCAAAACCCTAGTAACGCAACTCAACCAGGCCTTGGCCTGTTATTTGCACATGCCTTCGGTGGGTATTATTTAAATGAGGAATATTGTGACCTGTACATTCCCAGAAGAAAATTCAAGACTACAGTTGAGGCATTTCAGAAACTGTGCTAATATAGAGAATAACTCCCTTTGGAGTGGAATTTGTGCTTTGTAACTTTGCAGAACTTTTTATGCTCAA
This sequence comes from Pimephales promelas, assembly GCF_016745375.1. The sequence continues at coordinate 209,471 of NW_024121810.1, forward strand.
ACAGCAACATTATAAACCAAAGAAAGTTGTAAATGTTAAAAACATAAAAAAAAAAAACCATTTAGGTTCAATCCCAATTCACCCCTTGGCCCTACCCCTTGTTTTCGAGTGTACCCCTTTGCCCTTAAAACAGAGTTACAAGGGCCAAGGGGTTGAAATATTCCCCTACGAAATGGAACAACCCTCATGAACCGATACGTCATTAGTCGTCGGAGATGGCTCTGCCATTACAGAGTTTTTACAGGATTTCTCCATGACAACGACTGACAATCAGCACAGCTGTTCTTAACTTTGAGGAAACATGATGATTATAATAGTCCTTCCTCGAAATGTATGTCTTTTCTGATTCGGAAAGGTAATTTATTATTCAATTTCTTCATTTAAATGACTATAGTATTATTATAAGAGTAAATAAAGTGTGTGGTGGAATCATCTGGCGCTAAATCTAAATGTTTAACCGTTTGCGAAGCCATCTCGCCGGTGATTTGCGATGCATTCTGTGAACTTTCTCGTAGCCCTCCGTTTGGAGTGTGCCTCTGAAAAATTTCAGTTTTGAGGACTCAACAAGAATCGGGACACCCTACCCTTAGACGTGAATGCGCAAAATGGAAGGGTAGGACCAAGGGGTGAATTGGGATTAATGTCCTCTTTAAACATTCACTCATTCATGTTATTGATACTTTTTTACCATTGAAAAGAATCGTAGTGCACCTTTAAAAATATGTAAACTCTGTATTTTATGAGGATGTAAACTATCACACATTTCTTACTTGCTTTTTCAAATTAACTTTCCTATCTAAAGGACGCACATTCCCAGTGGAGCAGTTCTTCCTTGAAGACGCCATCGCTAAGACCAGGTATTGACATTCAATACATATTGCTTAGTCCACGATTATTCTTCTACTTACTTCTTCACACAATAATATAAACACTTTTTTTGTTTATTTGTTTTTGAAGGTATGTAATTGAAGATGGTAGTCCATACCGACGCTCCTCAAAGCAGAATCGTCCCCCCGGTCAGGGTGGCGCCGCTGGGAAGGGCCGGGCTCCTGTTGAAGACTTTGATGATGATGGTTGTGGCTGGTCCTTTACCTCCTTGATGAAGAAGGATTCGATCAAAGACTCCATCCCTGACCAGCAGCTCAGTCAACAGGAGCTCACTGTTCGATATTCCAGTAAGTACACTTGAATTTTGGTAATTTTTTTTTTTCTTTTTTCTGTTTTGACTTAAAACTATTTCAACGAAATCCATTCAATTCAGTTGTGGTGGTACTATTTTTATCAGCCTCCTAAATCTACAAACGAGTTTGATGAGTTTGCCGTACTTAAACCAGTACGAACCTTAAACGAGTACGGTGGACTTAAACAAATTATCATTCAATTGTTAATTATTGGTGATTTTAATATTCATGTTGGCTGTGGTACTGCTTTGTAATCAAAATAAATGTTATATCTGGTGGAATCATTTGTAAGGTTGAACTATTAGAGAGTCCTAAATATATATTTGGACAAACATTTTAATCCTTTTATTTCTACCTGTCTTAGTTTTTTAGATTATGTTGTCCCATTAAAACCTAAAAGCCTTACAGAAAAATGGGCCATGGTTAAATAAAGCAGTACACTCACTTTAGGCGGTCATGCAGATAAGCTGAGCGAAGGAGGAAAAAAATACAGTCCAGGTGTCCTATAAAGCCCGGATGCTTTGTCAAACTTTCAAAAAGCAGTCAAAAATGCAAAATCCCTCTATTATTCCAACATCATAGATAAATATAGGCATAAAGCCTAAATTTATTTTTTCTAATTTTTACTTTTAAACCCCTCTTCAAAATCTTAGCATGTGTCCTTTTCCATCAGAATTGAGGACTTTCTCTTTGCTCAAATTAAGCCTGCATATTACATACATACATGCATACATCTTCTTCCGCTTCATCCGGGGCCGGGTCGCGGGGGCAGCAGTCTAAGCAGAGATGCCCAGACTTCCCTCTCCCTAGACACTTCCTCTAGCTCTTCTGGGGGGACACCGAGGCGTTCCCAGGCCAGCCGGGAGACATAGTCTTTCCAGCGTGTCTTAGGTCTTCCCCGGGGCCTCCGCCCAGTGGAACGTGCCCGGAACACCTCCCCAGGGAGGCGTCCAGGAGGCATCCGGAACAGATACCCGAGCCACCTCAGCTGACCCCTCTCGATGTGGAGGAGCAGCGGCTCTACTTTGAGCTCCTCCCGAGTGACCGAGCTTCTCACCCTATCTCTAAGGGATCGCCCAGCCACCCTGCGGAGAAAGCTCATTTCGGCCGCCTGTATCCGGGATCTTGTCCTTTCGGTCATGACCCAAAGCTCATGACCATAGGTGAGAGTAGGAACGTAGATTGACCGGTAAATCGAGAGCTTTGCCTTATGGCTCAGCTCCTTCTTCACCACAACAGACCGGTACATCGACCGCATTGCTGCAGAAGCTGCACCGATCCGTCTGTCAATCTCCCGTTCCATCCTTCCCTCGCTCGTGAACAAAACCCCAAGATACTTAAACTCCTCCACTTGAGGAAGGATTTCTCCACCAACCTGAAGTGAGCAAGCCACCCTTTTCCGACTGAGGACCATGGCCTTGGATTTGGAGGTGCTGATTCTCATCCCAGCCACTTCACACTCTGCTGCAAACCTCCCCAGTGCATGCTGAAGGTCCAGGTGTGAAGGGGCCAACACGACAAGATCATCCGCAAAGAGCAGAGACGAAATCGTGCGGTCCCCAAACCTGACACCCTCCGGCCCCTGGCTGCGCCTAGAAATTCCGTCCATAAAAATTATGAACAGAACCGGCAACAAAGGGCAGCCCTGCCGGAGTCCAACATGCACTGAGAAGAAGTCTGACTTATTACCGGCAATGCGAACCAAGCTCCTGCTTCGGTCATACAGGGACCGGGCAGCCCTTAGCAAAGGACCCCGGACCCCATATTCCCGGAGCACCCTCCACAGGCCGCCTCGGGGGACACAGTCGAATGCCCTCTCCAAATCCACAAAACACATGTGGACTGGTTGGGTAAACTCCCATGAACCCTCCAGCACCCTGTAGAGAGTATAGAGCTGGTCCAATGTTCCACGGCCCGGACGAAAACCACACTGTTCCTCCTGAATCCGAGGTTCCACTATCGGCCGTATTCTCCTCTCCAGTACCCTGGCATAGACTTTTCCCCTGTAGTTGGAACACACCCTCCGGTCCCCCTTCTTAAAAAGAGGAACCACCACCCCGGTCTGCCATCCCAGAGGCACTGTCCCCGACCGCCACGCGATGCTGCAGAGTGCCTTGCCACCGAGGAGTTTCTTGACTACCTCGGTGACCTCAGCTAGGGTGATGGACGAGTCCACCTCTGAAACCTTAGCCTCTGCTTCCTCAATGGAAGACGTGGTGGCGGGATTGAGGAGATCCTCAAAGTATTCCTTCCACCGCCTGACGACATCCCCAGTTGAGGTCAGCAGCCGCCCACCCCTACTGTAAACAGCATTGGTGGGGGACTGCTTCCCCCTCCTGAGGCGCCGGACAGTTTGCCAGAATCTCTTAGAGGCCAGCCGATAGTCCTTCTCCATGGCCTCACCGAACTCCTCCCAGGCCCGAGTTTTTGCCTCCACAACCACCCGGGCCGCAGTCCGCTTGGCCTGCCGGTACCTGTCAGCTGCCTCCGGAGTCCCACAAGCCAACCAGGCCTGATAGGACTCCTTCTTCAGCTTGACGGCATCCTTTACTTCCGGTGTCCACCACCGGGTTCGGGGATTGCCGCCTCGACAGGCACCGGAGAGTTACGGAGAGCTTACGGCCACAGCTCCGAGCAGCTGCTTCGACAATGGAGGTGGAGAACATGGTCCACTCAGACTCAATATCTCCAGCCTCCCTCGGGATCTGGTCGTAGCTCTGCCGGAGGTGAGAGTTGAAGATCTCTCTGACAAGAGATTCAGCCAAATGTTCCCAGCAAACCCTTACAGTACTCTTGGGTCTGCCAAGTCTGTCCAGCCTCCTCCCCCGCCATCGGATCCAACTCACCACCAGGTGGTGATCAGTTGACAGCTCCGCCCCTCTCTTCACCCGAGTGTCCAAGACATACGGCCGCAGGTCAGATAAAACGACCACAAAGTCGATCATCGACCTACGACCTAGGGTGTCCTGGTGCCACGTGCACTGGTGGACACCCTTATGCTTGAACATGGTGTTCGTTATGGACAAACTGTAACTAGCACAGAAGTCCAATAACTGAACACCACTCGGGTTCAGGTCGGGGGGGGCGTTCCTCCCAATCACGCCCCTCCAGGTGTCACTGTTGTTGCCCACGTGAGCGTTGAAGTCCCCCAGTAGAACGACGGAGTCCCCAGTTGGAGCACTTTCCAGCACTCCTCCCAGAGACCCCAAGAAGGCCAGGTACTCTGCACTGCCGTTTGGCCCATAGGCACACACGACAGTGAGAGACCTATCCCCGACCCGTAGGCGCAGGGAAACGACCCTCTCATTAAACTCCAACACATGGCGGCTGAGCTGGGGGGCTATTAACAAACCCACACCAGCCCGTCGCCTCTCACAATGGGCAACTCCAGAATGGTGAAGAGTCCATCCTCTCTCAAGGAGTGTGGTTCCAGAGCCCAAGCCATGCGTAGAGGTGATCCCGACTATCTCTAGTCGGAACCTCTCAACCTCACGCACAATCTCAGGCTCCTTCCCCGCCAGCGAGTTGACGTTCCACGTCCCTAAGGCTAGTTTCTGTGTCCAGGGATCGGGTCACCGTGGCCCCTGCCTTCGACTGCCGCCCGATCCTCTTTGCACCGGCCCCTTACGGCTCCTCCTGCAGGTGGTGAGCCCACGGGAAGGCGGTCCCACGTCGCTCCTTCGGGCTGAGCCCGGCCGGACCCCGTGGGGAGGCGACGTCACGGGCGACGTCACGGTCCTTAAATCTATTGTTCTCATAAGGGGTTTTTGAACCTGCATATTGTTATTGATATTCTCTCACCACGTACAAGGCTATTTTAAGACAATTTATGGGCCATACCTTCTTAAATAACTTTGTATGGGGACTTCCAGCAGACCTTAAACATGCTCTGGTGGTTCGATCTCTTAGGAAACCAAATATTGATTCTACTTTACTTTAAAATTATTGGCATATTCCCAATCTAAACTTTCTTGAAATAGTACTTTTTCTTCATCTAGACTCTAATCTAAATCTAATGTAGTACAGAGTCTGCTTTACTAAAGTTCCTCAGTGATATCTATTTGACAACTGATGTTGGAGACAATGATATAGGTCGGAAATTCACCGTAAAGCTTGTTGGTTCAACTGTGTCATCTCCTGCTCATCTCCATTGAGGGGTTCCTCAGGGTTCCATATTGGCTGCTACCCTATTTTCTTTATATATGCTCTCATTGGGTTAAATTGTTTGGAAATATGATGTGTTCTTTTATTGTTATGCAGAAAACACCCATATCTATTTCCCCCTCTAACACTGGCAATAACTCTTCTGTTAACACTTGTCAAGAATCTGGGTATAGTGATTTGAAACTTGATAAGCAAGCTCTGTCTGCTGATCAAAGTAAAGCCTTTCCTTAATTCATGTTTTCATGTGATTCATGTTTTTATCACCTGGTTTAGACTACTGTAACTCCTTGTATAATGCTATAAACTCCACCTTATTGGCACAGTTTCAGACAGTCCAAAATGCTTTACATTTTGGGAAGCCGTGTCAAGTCAAGTCAAGTCAAGTCAAACTTTATTTATAGAGTACAAGTTTAACACAACCGTAGTTGATCCAAAGTACTTAGTTTCGAGTACAATAAAATAATTCAATCAAATAAAAGAAATACAAATAAAAAAGGAGATAAAAGCAAGTACCAAAATCATTTGGTCAGTAAATTTTAGTCCAATGCAATAACATTAACTAGCATTTTTGTGGGAACAGAAAATCCTTGTGATTATGATGGTAAAAAGTTCAGCCTGCTTGTTAAATGCATTCTTTATATTAGTTCTCTGTGCAATCTGATATAACACACTGAACCCTTGTGAGTAAAAATGTCCTTGTGCTTTTGTTAAGAGTACTCAAAGTCTGTGGTGAAAACGTTGGCTGCTATGGATCTTGACAAAATCAACATGGACCTGGTGGAGAGTCTGTTGGAGTGGATTGTTGATGGAGACCACAGCTACCCACCAGGTAAAGAGCACAATAAACCCCTGCACTACATGCCTGCTTAAAATAGTTACAGCTTCCTTATTAAGGTTAAAACAAATTAACTTTGATTGACTGTTGTTGTTTATTTTTTTATTTTATTTTTTTTTTTTTAAATGTGTATGTGTATTTTTTTTTGTATGTGTGAATGCACAGGGGCTGTTTTGGTCTTCCTACCAGGACTGGCTGAAATAAAGCTATTATATGAACAGCTGCAGTCTAATAGGATGTTCAATAATAGACGAACAAACAGGTATATTTTTCTATTGGGGCCAGTAGTTCAGTTATTGTTGTTCATGTAAATGTTTTTTTTTGTTTTTTTTTTAAAGTAGTCTTTACATGTCCTGTCCATATTTAATCTATTTGCACTGTTACACTCCTCTAAGCTTGTCCTCTCATTACTATGATTACTATGATGCAAAAAATAAATAAATAAATAAAATAATACATTGTAAAGTTTTTATCCATGATGGTAGTATTTGTACTACTGTCTCTGTAAGGTTTGCTAATTAACTGGTAAATAAGAGTTTACTGAGAATCACCATTGAGAATAATGGCAAATATGAAAAATATAAATGATTATTAACTTAAATACTACATCATATTATTATACACTAACGTTCGGAAGTTTGGAGACAGTACTTTTTTTTTGGGGGGAAATAAATGTATACTTTTATTCAGCGCGGATGCATTAAATTGGTCACAAGTGACTGTAAAGAAATTTATAATGTTACAAAAGAATTATATTTCACAGAAATGTTGTTCTTTTGAACTTTCTATGTTCAAAGAATCTTGTAAAAAATGTATCACTGTTTCCACAAAACTATTAGGTAGCACAACTGTTTCCAACTGTTTTTTATTATTATTTTTATTTTTTTTACAACAACAATAATAAATGTTTCTTGAGCATCAAATCAGCATAACAAAATGATTTCTGAAGGATCATGTGACTCTGAAGACTGGAGTAATGATGCTGAAGTTTCAGCTTTGCCCTCGTGGAAATAACATATTAACATTCAAATAACAATTATATTTACATTATAGTTACTTTGAGTTGTAATAACGTGTCACAATATAACAGTTTTGACTGTATTTTTGATCAAATAAATGCCACATAAAATTGTATCCGACCCCAAACTTTTGAACAATAGGGTATATTATTATAAAACAAATAATAAAACAGTTCTTTTGATTTTTGGACAAGTGTATGCCAGTTTCACCTGTAAGAATCAGATAATGATATTTAGTTATGTGTGTGTGTGTGTCTAAAATGTCTAGGTGTGTAGTGTATCCTCTACACTCTTCCCTGTCCAATGAGGAGCAGCAGGCGGTCTTTACCCGGCCACCTGAGGGTGTGACCAAAATCATCATCTCCACCAACATTGCTGAAACTTCTGTCACCATTGATGATGTGGTGTATGTCATAGACTCTGGCCGGATGAAGGAGAAGAGGTTAGACTCACTGTTTGCTGCATATTGGTGCTGAAGCTTGTATTTGTATTGTCAAAAAAAAAAAAACCTAGATGTTTATTTTTCCTGGATAACATTGATTGTTCGTTGTGGATTTGGATGCATTAGCATACATTTGTGCGTGTGTGTTAGGTACGATGCCAGTCGCAGTATGGAGAGTCTAGAGGACGTGTGGGAGTCTCGTGCCAACGCCCTTCAGAGAAAAGGCCGTGCCGGTCGTGTGGCGTCAGGCGTCTGCTTCCATCTGTTTACCAGCCACCGCTTCACACACCACCTGAGCCAACAGCAGCTGCCGGAGATCCAGAGAGTTCCTTTGGAGCAGCTCTGTCTAAAGTAACCAACTTCATATTTGGCGGTTGTGACCTAATGTCTAGAGAGTGAGACTTGTGACCTGAAGGTTGTGGGGTCCGATTCTCAATGTCGTCAGGAAAATTTTAGGTGATGTAGATGGGGTGTGAATGAACAACGCTCTCTTCCACCCTCAATACCCATGTCTGAGGTGGCCTTATCCCTAACCCCTAATTGCTGTCCGGGCAACGCAGCAAAATGGTTGCCCACTTCTAAATATGGGTTACCATACTTGGGCCTTCATGTCACGTCACTTTCACTTAGAAGGAAAAAACAGCATGGTTTTCCTTTTAATTAATATATTAAAATAAATGCCTCCGGCCCATAGTTCCACAAAATCATAATAGCATGACAGATGCTCTTTCTTCATTCCATGGTATATTACGGATGTCCTGGGGCCTCATTTATAAAACTTTGCGTAGGATTTGCGTCAGAAGTGGCGTACGGATGAAACATAGGACGTGCGTACGCACAGAATTTATAAAACCGTCCGCACGCACATCCTACGCATTTTTCCCTTAATAAATCACAATCAATTCTAAATGTAGCGCAGCTTTTGCGGCTTCATGTCACGCCCATAGTTGCCCATAAATAGTCCGTGAAACGCCCACAAGTTAATATTCATCGATTGCGAAATCATGTTAAACACAGAGAGGAATTAACAAAAAACGTAACTTCACTCAATGTGAATTAGAAGTTATCGTTGGCGAGGTGGAAAAGAGGAGAAAAATGTTGTTTGGAGGGCACAGTGGGCATTACTAATGCCAAAAAGGCACTTGAGTGGCAAAAGGTTGCAGACGCCGTAAATACTGTGTCCTCACAACCTCGGACTGTGGCCGAAATAAAAAAGAAATGGTCGGATGTCAAAGTCGAGGCAAAAAAGCGTCTAGTCATTAATTCAATTAGAGGTGGCCAAGGAGTTGGGCGAAATCAAGACTGTCCTAACTGAAATAAACTGCACAGTGAGGGAATTCTTGAATAAATACAATATTTTTTTCCACACCTTTTGTTGTGAAGATGATGCGTTCACTCCGAATCCTTCCATTTAATCGCCACATCTTCTAGCGCAAGATCAGCCATTGTGCGTCATTATACGCATTGTGATGGGGCATTTAATTTACATCCATTTTCTGCATCTGAGAAGCGCTACGGATATCGGTTTTAATCTAAATTGGAAATAGTTCAGCGCAAATATAATTTCTTGCAGCTTTCTGAATGGTTGAGGAATGGTCACGTCATACGTTATTTTATCAAAAATAAAATAAACTAAAGGCATATGCATGAATACCATGATTCTATAGCTGATGAAGATATTTTTACGATGAAAACGACTTTCCCCAGGGGACAAATAATAGGCCTACATACCAATTTATCGATCTATCTATATATCTCCATAATTATCTATCTGACTGACTATCTAATTGCTAAATCTGCTCCGTTAGACGGACATATTGGCGAGAATATCAGTTTTGTACATTATTTCGTTCTGTTTACCATCTTATTTATGAGGATGAATTGTATATGCCAATATTATTGAAGAACATTTTTTTTTTTTTTTTGGAAATATGTGTTAATGTGCATTTCTGTTGCAGATCGGTCAAACGGGTGTTCGTGTAGGCTGTTAATTGTAAGACTTTCTTTGTGAAGTCTTCGTGTTATTTATGAGAGGCAGTATTGCCATTTATTTTACACAACCGTCTACAGTTTCACACACTTTCACGTGTTTTTTCCAACTGCCGACGGTGTCGCCATTTCTCATTTCACCCGTTTTTGTGCGTACGCCTGGGTCAGAGCTTGCGTGAAGGACCGCACATTTTACCGTCAAGTTTGCTTTTTATAAATACCAACTATTGCGTAGAGAGCGGCGTACGCCTTCTTTTGTGCGTACGCAACCTTTATAAATGAGGCCCCTGATCAGGTTTTTTGCCCTCGAGTCCGAGTCATTTGATTTTAAGTATCTACCGATACCGAGTCCCGATCCGATACTTCTATCATAATAAAAAAATGAATAAAGAAGAGCGAAAAAACAGATCCAGATTCCAGGATGTTCCTTATTTTTTATTTAATTCTTATTTTAACATTTGACAACTCAGGTTTATTGTGTTAAATGTAGCCTTTTTCTTTGCACCTCTTGAAACCCCAAGTTTATATATCTCACAGTTTGCTGTGGCAATGTTGTCATCAACTTTATCATTTTTAAGCATAAATATACTGATAAAAACAATGTCAGCAGTATTGACAGCAAAATAGACCACAGAATATTTTGTTCTTTATTGGCAGGTGCAATATATTAAAATTGATAGTTATTCATGTATTTATTTTTAAATTATTTTTATATCTGAATGTGTCTAAACCTAGACTTTCAACCATCAAATTAATGTATTTGAGTACAAAATAACATATAAACATCTTTTCCTATTCTATTTTACCTGGAAACGCTTCCAACACGCTTGTGTGTCACGTAAAAAAATATGTGTTAGTTCTATTTCGTCTAGCATGCACACGTTTTCCATATATCCCCGTCACTCAGGCAGTCCTGCAAGCTCTAACCTGTTAACATGGTAGCTGAAATAAAAACGGACAAGCCACGCTGCTGAGATGCCCCCACGCACCCAATGTTTCACCACATAACTATAGATGTGTGAAAAAATACTGAGAATATATACATGTAGGCTATATACGAGTCCTGATCGGGAGGTAACCTCTGATTCCGATCGAGTCTGAAACCACCTGATCGGGCCCGATTTCCGATCACTTCATCAGATCGGGACATCCCATGGTGTATATATATAATATCAATCTCCATGCAGACTCACAGACCTGTGACGCATCAATACAAATATCACCAACAAGTGTTAGATCACCCAAATATTTTTTACGCAGATCCACATACAAACAACAGTCATACAGGAAATGCTTCTTATCTTCAATCACAGAGGTTTTCAGGGTTAGGTTAGCTCTGCCATTGGTGTATTACTCCATCTACCTGTTTCTATAGCTAAACGATGACCTGAGCATCTGAACAGGAACTAAGATTGTACCAGCTGAATGTTGTATAGATGCAATATAGCTCTTCTATAGACCATTTTGCAAGATGTACACAACACTGGTCCAGAAGCACTTCCTGTTTCAGTTTTTTAACACTACATAAAAGCTGGGATAAAATACAACCAACAGAACATATAAAACTGAATCAAAAAGTTAAACAAACATCTATAAGATGTTTTCTTTACACAAGAAAATAAATAAATAACAGTTACAAACTGAAACAGGAAGTGTTTCTGGACCAGTGTTGTTTACATCTTGCAAAATGGTCTATACATCAAGAACTTGCATTGTGAATGAATATATATTCAACTTATTATTCATTTTATTGTGTAAACCTGATTTGAAACCTAAGTATTATTGGTTTAGATCTTAAAGGGTTAGTTAACCCCAAAATTAAAATTCTGTCATATTTTACTGTACCTCCAAACCCATAAGATTTTTGTTTATTTTCAGAAACAAATCAAGGTATTTTTCAATGAAATCTGATTTCTGTCCCTCCATTATGTCTATTCACCCAAAACGATGATGCTTCCAAATATTTATAAAGAAGAGATTGTCAAATGAATACTAATATATCAAGCAGTTAAATCCAAGTCTGGATCGCTTTAAATGAACAGATTTAATTTATTATTCACATATGAACATTGATCAGCGAATGTACACAGAGCTCTCAAATATGGCAAATGAAAGGTCAAGGTGGATCCGCGAGAACGAATGAGGTTTATTCGCACGTCACGCCTGCACGTTTGAGTTTCCTCAAGAACCAGTGAGGTTTGTTCTTGTGTATCATATACGGTTGAGCTTCCGTTTACCATATTGACTGCTCTGTGTGACTTCTGACCAATGTTTATTAGTGAATAAAATTAAATCTTTGTCGGAACAACATGAGAGTGAGCAACTGATGACAGAATTTTTACTTTAAACTCCCTTTAACAGATTAAACTTGACATAATTTCTGCTCTTCTATCTCAGGGTTAAGGTACTGGATGTGTTTGCGGAGCGTCCTCTGGAGTCCGTCTTCTCCCAGCTGATCGAGCCGCCCACAGAAGGCAGTCTGGAGGCCGCTAAACAGCGCCTGTGTGCCCTGGGCGCCCTGACGGAAGAGGAGTCTCTCACTCCACTGGGCTGGCATTTGGCCTGTCTGCCTGTGGACGTCCGCATTGGTAAACTCATGCTGCTGGGAGCCATCTTCCGCTGCCTGGATCCTGCTCTCACCATCGCCGCCAGCCTGGCCTTCAAGAGTCCATTTGTAAGTCACTACACGCATGTTTAGATGATGATACTCCAGTGCAGTGCTATTAGTTACCTGAGATCCATGTTCTCTTGATGGCCACGCTCACAGGTGTCACCTTGGGATAAACGAGAAGAGGCTAATGAGAAGAAGTTGGGTTTCTCTTTGGCGAACAGTGACCATCTAGCTTTGCTGCAGGCGTACAAGGTCAGTACAGGCTCTGATTAAATTAATGAGTAGAGATACACAATTCATTATGATACACACACAATGCCACTTACTTGTTTTAAAAAAAGAAATTAGATCATTTTATTTTACAGAATCAGATGTGGCCTTGTTTAAATACATCCACATACTTCTGCAACTGCTGATTCCACCCTCACACACAATCAATGCATATATTACAATGTATACACAATCAATGCATACAAATATATACAGTATATATATATATTAGGGGTGTAACGGTACACAAAAATCACGGTTCGGTACGTACCTCGGTTTTAAAGTCACGGTTCGGTACGTTTTCGATACAGCAAAAAGAAAGAAATGCCAGAGAAATTTCCTATTTGTTTAAAGAAAAAATATTTTTAAATAAGTGTGAGTTTTCCTAGATCTTGAAACTTTCAGGTTTATAAATAGGGGTCATCTTTGAAGGATGAACAAATAATGTTTTGGTCATCACATTAAAAATAACATTTAAATATATATTTATTTATATAATATTTGAATTTTGAAGTGCTGGAAAAAGATGTGTGAAGTACTTGAAATCACACCATTCCAGCCAAACTGGTTACAGTTAGTCTTACTATATTAAATCCATGGTGAATGTTGCTGGTCTGTGGACGTAAAGTACTAGTTCATTCACGGCACAATGTTTCTCCTGGTTTCCATGACAGCGCTGTTTGATCTAATAGAGATCTACGGTTAATAACGGAGAAATGTGAATGCATCTCACTAGATCTCGCAGCGATGTTATTACCTCAATGGCGAATTCAAATGTTTTCTTTACCGGATCTCTTAGCGCTGTGTAGTAACAGTGTTGCTTGATCGTGATCGGCTCGCGCTGCACAGATGTTGCTGGTCCGAACTGATAAACGATCCGTGAAGCACATACCGAGAAGCGCAGTTTCGTTCTGCTTTCATTTCCTTGCCATTTGGATGTTGCGCAACGTTGTGTTGGCCGCGTCAGCACGAATTTTGCCGGCAGGAAAAATGGTCCAAGCGATCGTTCGGTTTGTATGCGTACCGAACCGGAAGCCTCGAACCGAAACGGTTCAATACGAATACATGTACCGTTACACCCCTAATATATATAAATAAAATATGTATACGTACATACCATTCAAAAGTTTAGGGTCAGCAAGGATGCATTAAACTGATCAAATTGATGTTCGTAAAGACATTTATAATGTTATAAAATTGTTTTGAATAAATGGTGTTCATTAGAACATTCTTTTCATCAAAGAATTAAAAAAAAAAAATTATTTAAGCTGCTTATTCAAGATTGATCATAAGAAATGTTTCTTGAGCACCAAATCAGCATATTAGAATAATCTCTGAATAGTAACATTATTTTATTGAAATGGTTCAGCCAGTTCAAATATTTAAAAAAATTCTATATTGATCTACCTCTGATTATCATATCAGTCCGAATGTCTGAAAAGTACTGATGAAGATGTGTGCCTGGTTCATTATCAGTGTTGTGTGTAACGCGTCACAGTAACGTAACTACTTTTTCGGGTAAAAAGTAGGGTAACGCGTTACTAAGGACTTCTATTGAATATAGGCTGAACATAATTGTTTCCAGAAATTATTTTTGGGGGTGCTAATGGGATGCTTTGGTCTTTCTTGGGGGCTTTCTTTCAGTGCCGCCCATCCATATGCCTATCCATTAATGGGCATTTCTTCATAAATATTCCAAATTTTGATAAATGCATTATGCATATATGGCATTATGCATAGTAGAACTTTATGTAGGCCTACACATTTAGGAACAAATATTGGGTTCTGCCCAAAGTCAAGCAAAGTAAAAGTAACGAGTAACGTAAAAATTTACTTTCCATATGGGGTAACTAAGTAAAGTAACGGATTACTTTTTTAAAGAAGTAACGAATAACATGTCTAGTCATTATTCAGTACTTGTTTCCTGAAATGTGCTGTTTGGTATAATCATGCAGACTTGTGTTGTGTTCAGGGTTGGTGTAACGCAGCACAGGGTGGCTCTAAGGCTGGCTACCAGTACTGCAGAGAGAACTTCCTCTCCATCCGGGGCTTACAGGTGAGAGACTGATCTCTGATCAGCTCAGCGGAGATGCCAGGTATTTTGGCACACTTGAATAACTTTTCTGTTTTGTGTGCGTTCTCTTAGGAGATAGCGTGTCTTAAAAGGCAATTTGCCGAGCTCCTGTCTGACATTGGCTTTGTGAAGGATGGACTGAAAGCCAGGGTCATTGAGAAAATGAGCTCAAAGGGAGGTGATGGGGTGCTGGAGGCCACAGGCTATGAGGTAACAGTGATTTTTGAGTGCTGGGTTAATATGGATATTTATATGTTTTCATAAATATCTAAGTAGTAGGGACTTAGCTTTGAAACATGTAAAATATGTTTATATTTTTCTTAAATAAAGTATTTATTTAACTATTTATTAAATTTTGACTGGTCTGAGACAGTTGATATTAGATGTAGTCAGTGATAAATTAGTATTATAAATTTGTTAAATTATAAATAATTAAAATTAAATGGTCCATTTGCGTTAAGAACGTTCTTGTGATTGTCCCTGATTAATATCAGTTTGGAAATGATGCTATTTTCCAAACTAAAGGCAGGTCCATATTTAAGATGTTTTATTCTATTTCATCTGGATAGTGTGTTTTTATTATTTATTTTTTTTAGAGCAGTAATATGCGCCGGTTTTTAGACTGTTCGAAAGGTGGTGTAATGTGTAAACCTCTAGATCTCAATTTTTTTTTTTTTACTTTTTTTAAACCATTTTTTATACTTTTGTGCAACTCTACGTAAATGTTTTTATTAAGATGATTATGTTTAAATGGCAGTATTTATTTATTTATTTTTATGCAGCAAGGACACATTAAATTGATCAAAACAAAATAAAATGCATTTATATTGTTAAAAAGATTTCTATTTCAAATAAATGCAGTTCTTTAAAGGTTTCCTCAAAGAATCCTTTCCACTTCTGTCTATACCCATTTTAGGTGCGCTTGGACGAAAACCGAAACCAAAAATAAATATTGAATTAATAATCAATGAATTAAACAAACTTATTTTAAAATCAACAAATAGCTTGAACTGAGTTATAAAAACATTTTAATTGAACATAAGGCAGTTTTTATAGTTTGTTGGTGAAATGTAAATGTAAAATATAAATTATTATATAAATAATGGAGAGATCACTAACAGGTTAAGTCAAAATATAATGAATTCGTAGCCTAATACAGTGCATTTATTTAGTGCTCTTCTCTAGAGTTTTTTTTCTTTTTTTGTAACTTACTAATGAATTTATGGACATTTGAATAGCTTTCTTGAGATAAATGTAATCTTAAGTGATTATATTGCCTACAAACTGTTTTATTGACGTCTTTCCCCGGTTGAATCACTGATCAAGCAATTAGTGCATGCAACAGGATTCATTTCAGTAAGTTGTAATGTATTTTTCAACATACCTTCTGATGTTCACCCATGTTTATTTTTTTGGTGTAAATAGTAAAGAGGAGATGATCAGTTCATGTGCACCAAAATGGCATTTATTGTTTGAATTTTAAAGTTTGAGGCTTTGCTTTTCATATTAAAGATAACAAGTCACAAAGCCTTTTGCGATTATCGGATGGTGTACGCGCTACAAATGTTGGCACACGAGTGAGTGCCTTGAAATATTTTGCTGTTTCATCTGATAGTTACCTCTCTTAACTATCTCTTAATAGTTACCCCCTATAGCACACCCAGTTGTCTTGTTTTTTATATGATTTTGATACGAAGTATCCACAGCATGTGACCTGTTCCTTTTAACCTTTTAACTGGTTTTCTGTCCCTAACAGGCCAACCTGAACTCTGATAACACAAAGTTGATGTCTGCCATGTTGTGCGCAGCCCTCTACCCTAATGTTGTCCAGGTCAGTATCGCAAAATGAGTCTGGTATATAAGATGTTGAACGTGAACATGTTTAAAGCGTGCCGTGTTGTGTTTAGGTGAGATCTCCTCAGGGGAAGTATAAGCTCACTAGTAAAGGGGCTGTGAAGATGCAGCCCAAAGCAGAAGAACTGCGCTTCATGACCAAGAGTGACGGAGCCGTCCACATACACCCTTCCTCTGTCAACTTCTCCGTAACTATCACACATCAACTATTGTAAACAATTCAGGGTAACACTTTAGAATACGGTTCCTTCGTTAATGAATAACTACACAAGAACTAATGAGTAACACAATATTAACAATCTAGTAACTATTATTAACTAACAAGAAACTCTGATTAACGAACTAGTAAGTAATAGCACACAGACGAATGTGGTAGTTCACTATTAAGTAATCAATAACTACTATTTTTTAATACTTCCCAGAGAACTACTGAAAAAGTTTATTAACAATCTAGTAACTACTATTAACTAAAATAAATTCTTGTTAACGAATTAGTAAGTAATAGCTCACAGATGAAAGTGTTACTCGATACTTCTGTGGGAGTTACTAATTATTTGGATTCGTATTATAAAGTGAAGATCATTGGAACTAACTAGTAATTACCATAGACTGTAAAAAATATGGACGTAGTGTCCGTGACGTCACCCATAGGTTTCTGAAGAGCGATTTTGAGGCCTAAAGTGGGCGGGGCCGACCGTCGCCATCTTGGCAGTGCGTCACCTCTCGTCACTACCGGATAAATTAAAATGGGCAAAGAGGCGGGACGCGGGTGGAGCTGAGGTGCTAATGCTATGCTACTGCCGCTGAATTGACAGCTGATTTAAAAAGTAAAGCCAATGGTTAAAGTTCATGTTTTGCCCTTCGAAATATTATAATAGTTAAGACGTAACTAAAAGTGAAACTACTTTACTTTATCAACTTTATTAATCTCACAAGGGGCAATTAGTTAAGAGCATACAAGTACATTAACACAGATCACACATTTCTCACAACATACAAGCAGTCAACTATGTGCATTGTGATGCATTATTATTCTGCTAGTTAAAATGTATAAGTTACTTACAATATTGCTCTAAGCTTGTGCATGCGACAGTGATTCAAGGCAAGCACACATGTCAGTCGGCATCTCACGTCAAGTTCGTAAAGAGCTTTAATTCAGTCCATTTTACAATCCGATTTTGGCCGCCTCTCAGTTTCTCAGATGGGTCAAACCAAATATTACCTCAGAAATTCAAGTAAATGAACTAGAAATCCGCGCTCATTCAAGGGTGTGCATCTATTGCATGGACGGAGAGAAAGCACTGAAAACATCGGACATCCATTAGTGCATGCGAGGGAAACAGCTGGAAACACGGCGCTGGTCGATCTCTCCATACTCAACACGACGGAATCCAACGGTGTGCACGGGCGAAGGTATAATACATGTATTAAATTGTATGAAATAATCCCGGGAAAGCAGAAACACAGCTGAGGGTGACGCTAACAGACAGCAGACAAACGACTAGCAGTGAAAGCGGCAGCATGAATCCACCTGTCACTCAAGTGGCCACGCCCTTAATTATGCAGAACTTTAAGGCTTAAATATAATTTAAACAGATGAGTTGTAAAAAAATTCACCCCCCTCACAGTTGTCATGAAGGGAAAAATGAGCTCTATAGACCAAAGCCACTTTTTGCTCCAGGCTGTAAACATGTTTTTTTCTGCTGTAAAGTTGGGCATTTTAACATGGGGGAGATACAGATTTGACTCGCTTCTGCAGCCTGCCTCAAGCGGCCACTCGATAAATTGCAGTTTAATTCACTTCCGTATTGGCTTCAAGAGAGAGACGGGGAGGTTGCCGCTTGGTAATTACTCAAGTGTTACTAAAGACATTTTCTAAAAATATACTAAAGTTCACCAAAAATCTCAAACGGTTGCACAAATCATGACTAGAACATGCATGTATTAACACTTGAGTAATTACTAGTTAGTTCCAATGATCTTCACTTTATAATACGAATCCAAATAATTAGTAATTCCCACAGAAGTATCTAGTAACACTTTCATCTGTGAGCTATTACTTACTAATTATTTGGATCCGTATTATAAAGTGAAGATCACTGGAACTAACTAGTAATTACTCAAGTGTTACTACATGATCTAGTCATGATTTGTGCAACCGTTTGAGATTTTTGGTGAACTTTAGTAACTTTTAGAAAATGTCTTTAGTAACACTTGAGTAATTACTAGTTAGTTCCAATGATCTTCACTTTATAATACGAATACAAATAATTAGTAACTCCCACAGAAGTATCTAGTAACACTTTCATCTGTGAGCTATTACTTACTAATTCGTTAATAAGAATTTATTTTAGTTAATAGTAGTTACTAGATTGTTAATAAACTTTTTCAGTAGTTCTCTGGGAAGTATTAAAAAAATAGTAGTTATTGATTACTTAATAGTGAACTACCACTTTCATCTGTGCGCTATGACTTACTAGTTCGTTAATCAGAGTTTCTTGTTAGTTAATAATAGTTACTAGATTGTTAATATTGTGTTACTCATTAGTTCTTGTGTAGTTATTCATTAACGAAGGAACCGTATTCTAAAGTGTTACCCAATTCAGCATTGAAACACAGGAATATTTTCTCTTTGAATATATTTTAATTTTTAAATTGTAATATTTCACAATATTGATGTTTTTCAGTGTTTTTTTTTTCGGTGTGTGTGTTTTAACATTTTAAATATTTATAAAATATTTCAAGTTTTAAATATTTATACATTTACATACATTCAATGTATCAATACTTTGGTAATATTTCAATTGAGTCTTAAATCAAGTGTAAGTTTTCTCATGTGCTGTCAGATCTGAGAAGTTTTACTCTTCGTAGGTGCGTCACTATGACAGCCCATACCTGGTGTACCACGAGAAAGTGAAGACCAGTCGAGTGTTTATCCGTGACTGCAGCATGGTGTGCGTATATCCCATGGTTCTGCTCGGTGGGGGGCGAGTGAGCGTGGACCTGCAGCGTGGAGAGTTCATTATCTCTCTGGACGATGGATGGATCAAATTTGCTGCTGCGTCTCATGAGGTAAAACAGACTTACTCTAGTGTGTTCTGCTATGCTAAAACAGTGGCAGTATTTCATCAGAAACTCTTTATGTAGGTTGCTGAGTTGGTAAAAGAGCTTCGCTGGGAGCTGGATCAGCTCTTAGAGGAGAAGATCAAAAACCCCAGCATTGATCTGATCAGCTGTCCTCGAGGATCTCGCATCATACACACAATAGTGTCACTCATCTCGACACAGTAACACACATTCATCCAATACACAGATTGTCTGTTTACACATCCTAACAAAAGCCTTATGCCATTTTGTTGAATTGTGTGGAGGCACTTAATACATTTTCATTTTGGTTTCATTTTTTTTTTTTTCAAAGAATAAATGAATGTACATTGATATTGTGTGATTTCACACAAATAGCCCATGAATGCCGGAGTCCATATTGGACTGCTTTAATGCAAAATTACTATTAGCACTAACAGCAGGCCTGTGCATGAATTTTAAATGTATGGCATGAGGTACAGTATATGTGAGTATGTGTTGTCAAAGAAAAAGACATTATGGTGTGTTGAATGATCAACTTCTATGATGATGTGATGAGGAAATCTGTCATATGTTGCCAAATCAAATGTATTTAAAAATAAAATGACATATTAGATGTGTCGAGATACTTATTTAAAAATAAACAGTTTTTCCTCAATTATTTTTGTTGCTTGTGTTACAAAATAACATTTGTTTCATTATATTGTGTTGATATAATTTGTGCAAATGTATAGAAGTCTCATTACATGAGACTTACGTCAGTCTATTTATCTATCTATCTATCTATCATCTATCATCTATCTATCTATCTATCCATCTATCCATCTATCTATCTAACTTCTTTAATTGTTTAGATTAGAAATATGTTTAATCTGTCCTATATTAAATAATTTATTTTTGTTTTCTAATTCTTAAAAAAATAACATATTTTAATAATTAGCACTTATTATAACTTATTACAATTATAATAATTATAAGTTTAAAAAAAAGAAAAAAAACACACACAAACTTGTCTTTACTCTAAGGTTAATAAATGTACAGTATAGCCTATGCCATTATCACATGCTGGGTAATTTTTAGTAGAGTGAAATAACTCCATATGGTGTTTCTCTGTCATTCACTTTCACTCTGATAAGTGAAGAATATTCCTTCCTTCCAGAAAAGCAGCGAAAGCAGCAGATGTAAACTGAACACCTTTATCTCTTAACTATACTGGTAAATTGATCTGGTCAATTGATAACTATATTGATCTGGTTGTTCAGTTTACAGAACAGTAGTAGACCCCATAAGGCATTTCTAAGAATGTAAACATTCAGAGCACTTTTGAAAATCACTTAAAAAAAAACATGAGGTAGTTTGTTTCTCCTTCATATGGGAACAGTGTTTATGCAAAAACAACTTAATTCAGTCTATCTTTCTTGCTCTCTAAATGGATATTAGAGGATTTTGGACTTTAGAAATGGACATCTTAAACTCTTAAAGATATCTTAAAAATAAACCATGAATTAAAACAGGTGTTAATTAACTTATTTTTGCCACAAGGTGGCGCTGGAGTCCAAAGAATGAATCTAATGAAGTTATTTATTTATTTTTTTTTAAAGAGGTCCATTCTTTCCCTTATTTTATTTAAATATGCAGAGCAAACTCTTAGTAAGTCATTTGTTGGCTGATTCCCCTGACGACAAAACTGGGGAAATGGTCAGGAAATCAGTTTGAAATCACGTGAGACACAGAATGGCGTCACGTACCTTATTGCTTGAGTGATACGAGTGAAGGTCAGTTGAGGGAATTCTTTTGTGAAGCTCAAAATGAGAACTGATGATTTGTTATGTTGTGTTCTTTCTGGGAGCGGGTTAAGCTCCTTTAATAGGATTTATGTCATTAGAAAAACGTCTTAGACCTGATCATTCTGGAGCTTAAAGGGATCATTTAGCATGCAAGGTGTAATCTGTTTGTATTGTTTTGTTTGTTTATTACGATATGTGCTAAACTTCTTTCAGGTTTCACGTTAAAGATTGCTGCAGAAAATCAGACCTGATAATAACTTTCATTGTAGAATATAAAGAAAGATTCATCAGTTATCTTCAGTTGCTTATTTACTCTGCTTATATTGAACTTTCAGATATCTTAAAGTAACAAAAACTAGCTAAATGAACTAAAATGCAGATATTGAAAGTTAACATTTTTACTTAGTATAACAATATGTAAATTGGTAATTACAACTAGTTAGTCAAGAATACATTGGCTACAGCAAATTATAGTAGTGAAGAGAAAATATCCAGTGAGCGGCAGTCCTGTGGGTGAAAATGCCTGGTTGAATCCAGTCAGAGGAGAATAGCAAGACTGGTTCAAGACAACTCAACTAAAAAAAAAAAAAAAAAAAAACACTTGTTACAACCGGGGTCTTACAACACGTTCAACCTTGAAGCAGATTGACTAAACCAGCAGAAGACATACCGGGTGACAGTCCTTCCGCTATAACAGGAAACTGAGGCTACAACAATACACACATTCTTACGTTGTCACCAACGTTGAGAAAGCCGGGAAAGCTGAAGGTCATAATGGGTGTCCCGAAACACCATCTACAGCAGGCTGCAAGCTTTCCTGACCCTTTACTCCAACCTGCAGACATCCACACTTGCCAAGATTGGACAATAGAAGATAGAAGGAAAAATATTGCATGGTTTGGCGTGTCTCAATTTCTGCTTGTGACGTTCAAATGTTAGGGTCAGAATTTGGAGTAAACAACATGAAATATGGCTCCATCAACGGTTCATGTTGTTGGTAGTGTAATGACGTCGTGTGGGGGATATATTCTGTGCACACTTTTGGCCCCTTACCAATTGAGTATATTTTTAACACCACAGCCTATTTGAGTATTGTTGCTGACCATATCAATCCCATCTTCTGATCACTACTTTCAGTAGAGTAACGTGCCATGTCATAAGGCTCAAATCATCTCAAACTGGTTTCTTTATGGAAATGAGCTCACTAGATTCAAATGGCCTTCTCCTTATACAGAAAGAAAATATTCACTGTAAAAAATATATATATTCATGATTTGTAATCACAACATATTTTGAGTTTCTGGTCTGGTGATTAAATCAATCTCCTTCATTGTATTAAAGGGTTAGTTCACCCAAAAATGAAAATTAAGTCATTAATTACTCACCCCCATGCTGTACCAACCCCGTAAGACCTTCGTTCATCTTCGGAACACAAATAAAGATATTTTTGATTGAATCTGAGGGCTGGATGACTCTTCCATAGACAGCCTGAGGGACTGCCTCTTGACGGCCCAGAAAGTCATTAAAAGAAAAGGTTTAAATATTCCATGTGCCTACAGTGGCTCAATTATAACTTTATCAAGCGACGAGACTACTTTTTGTGCGAAAAAAAACGTAAATAACGACTTTATTCGACTTTCCATTACTTCCTTATGGGCGCATGCGCGAGAACTGAGACGAGACCGTTCTTCTTCGACTACTTTTTGTTACCGGCTGCTCACCGCTTAGGAGTTTTACCGCCCCCTACCGTATAAGATGACGTACTGATATAGCCGGAGGCGCAAAACGTTCTGTTTACAAGCAGTACGTCATCTTATACGGTAGGGGGCGGTAAAACTCCTAAGCGGTGAGCAGCCGGTAACAAGTAGTCGAAGAAGAACGGTCTCGTCTCAGTTCTCGCGCATGCGCCCATAAGGAAGTAATGGAAAGTCGAATAAAGTCGTTATTTACGGTTTTTTTTTTCGCACAAAAAGTAGTCTCGTCGCTTGATAAAGTTATAATTGAGCCGCTGTAGGCACATGGAATATTTAAACCTTTTCTTTTAATGACTTTCTGGGCCGTCAAGAGGCAGTCCCTCAGGCTGTCTATGTAGGACTGATCCAGCCCTCAGATTCAATCAAAAATATCTTTATTTGTGTTCCGAAGATGAACGAAGGTCTTACGGGGTTGGTACAGCATGGGGGTGAGTAATTAATGACTTAATTTTCATTTTTGGGTGAACTAACCCTTTAACTAAATGTTTCTATTTCAATTAACTTAAAATTTTAAGGCAACCAGGTTACTTCATTTTTTTAAGTTAAACCAACAATATTCTTTTTTTTACAGTGCTCTATATTTATGATAAATACATTAAATTGTTTATATGGATTGAATGCAATAATTGCTGCTTTTCATTTATTGAAAATATGTGACAATATATTTACTATGTTATAATGTGTATTCACTTTTATTCAAGTTACTTTTACTCAGTTTGAGTTGTGTTTCTGCTACACAACATATTTGAGTTGTGTTTATGAGAAAAGTTGTGTTGGGAGAACTTAAGGGTGCAAGTTGAAAACATGTCAAGTGTAATTGGTCAAATTTAGTATAATACTCAAAATTGTAATGCAAATTCTCATTTTGTGTGTGTCTGTGTGTAAATTTAATTTTATATCACAATCAGTTGTGTTTCATTAGAAGTTGAGTTCCCTGGGGTATTGTCGACCCCTGGTTGAGGACCATATTCCAATGTGTTTTTCATCTTTGTCCCACCGGCAGTATTTTTAATATCCAAATTTCAAGTTTTTCTCTGGTGCGATTCATGATGTGCCTCCCAGGTGTTTATAACACTGTCTATGTCTGTGTGATGTGTTTGATTTACCCTGGAGGCTTTTCTTCCTATTTCCATGCAGACATCACACTCTCAAACAGGAGCGATTGATTCTTTCTCTTTCTGCCTCAGCATAATTTAACCATGTTGTGTTTTCTCACCACTAATTAAAATTCTTCTTGGCTTCTGTGTGCCTGATCTAGCTTACATTACGCTGTGGGGTAGCTGACAGGTCTGAACGGGGCGGCCTGGACATGTGACAGATACAGGACAGCCGCCTAACGATCTGCTGGCACGCAATGTGGTCACTAACTAGGCTAAATTAGCAAGTTGCATGCAAAAAGTGTTGAGTTTGAGCCAAATCGAAGATTTCGTTCCTTCTTGCTTTTCAAACACTTTCTTTCTCCTGGGAGGCACAGAATCAGATAATCTCATTAGTCTAAACAAAACATTTCAGAGAATGTCAAAATCTTTGGCCACAGATTTTCACAGAGGCTTAACGCTACAATATGTACCATGCATTGTTTCAAATGTATAAACCAACTGAACCCATGGCCATCTGAAAGTTCAAGCTTTAGTTTATATTGATAATATTATACATTAATAAATATATATTAGGTTTGTTTGTATATTGAGATGGGCCTGAATGTAGTGCAATTCTGAACATGAAAATTTGTCCAGGGTTAAACTATAGAGGCACCAAGGTCAGAGTTCAGCTTTTTCCATAGTGTGTCCAACTCAGAAGACATTCCAATAGCTGGAAAAGTCAATAAAGATTAAAGATCGTGGTCCTCCATGTAATAAATTATTAAAAGACTACACGCATGCGACTGCTCTTTATCTCACTGATGATTAATATACATTGAAATATTCTATATGTAGGCTATGTTAAAAAATATTTTCTCAAAATTAAAAAGACAGTTTTGATGAACTTTGAAATTGAGATGCCCAAAATGGCTGACAAAGCATCAATCAATCAATCAATCACATAATCTGTTACGCAGTAAGTCATTAAGGGTTTTCAGAAATACTGTAATTCTTTTAGTAATAGTTTTAGCAATAGTAATTCTAATAGTAAGGATACTAATATGTGAAAAATTTGGATAATTATGTTATCATAATTATAATAATGAAATATGTATATATATAATGAATGTGAAATTACCAAATAACATAACTACTGATATTCCATGATCTTTTTATTGCAGATTTTTGGTAACACTTTACAATAAGGTTTCATTTGTAAACATTAGTTTGCATTAACTACCGATCAAGCATTTATTAATGTAAAATAATACAAATGTTCTTGGTCATGTTAGTTCACAGTGCATTAATTAATGTTAACAGATTAGTTAACTGATCATAAAAGTGGATTAGTAAATGATAAAAAATTGCGGTAACTTCACAATAAGTTTATTAGTTAACATTAGTTACAGTGACTACCTTAGTGAACATGAACCAAGAATGAACAATTCTTCTTCAGCATTAATTAATCTTAGTTAATATTAATTTCAACATTCAATAATATGTTATTAAAACCAAAGGTTGTATTTGTTAACATTACTTAATGCACTGTGAACTAACATGAAGACAAAGGCTAATAATAACTAACAGATGTTTTATTAACTAACAGTATTTCTCATTGTTAGTTAATGGTAGTTGATTTACATACATGTTAACTAATGAACCTTGTAAAGTGTTACCAAAAATGCTGCTCATTGTTAGTTCATGTTTACAAATGTTAACAAATGAAACCTTATTGTAAAGTGTTGCCCATATTTCATTACAGATAGGCTACTTCCAACGGTACATTTGTAGAAATAAAATTATGAAGCCTTGAAAGTTGCAGTGAGAGACTGTTAAATCCTGACGATTGTGTTATACTATATTAAACCCACAGGGGGCTCATGAGCTCAATTATTAAAGGTTTGACGATTTCAATTGTAAAACACTGATAACTGATCTTAGTCTCAGTGGATTTTGATTCATACAACAGATCACACCAACATTGAAACAATAATTGAAAAGAAAAGAATGTTATATTGGCAAATCCTTGTACCTCCCGAAGTATGAAAGGCAAAAATATATCAGAGCTTACAATGCTTGCACAATACTCTAAAACAAACTTTTTCTAAATAATATCATCTCACTGATTCATACTTATTAAATGAATGGCATGCACAAAGGTGTGTTTGAGGAAGGAGTTCTGCCTTAAATGGGCCTATTTAGTTGTGTAGTTCAAGGTCTCTGCCATGGGTTTATTAAAGTGGCTGAAACTCCTCTAAACAAAACATAAAGTGACATGCTGGCAGCCGATCCAGAAAGGTGACTGTATAACAAACCATTTGCAGCTTATTAAACTAGACTAGAGAGAGGAACACTAATAGAGAGAGAAGGCATCAGTTATAATGGAGACGTGAAGACATTCCTGAATAGAAGAGTCCTGGTGAAACCTCTAGAACTGTCTGGTCTGTTTCATACTGTGATGTGCCAGCCCGTTCTCATCCCAAGGCGTCATATACGACACTTTTGCCAAAGCATAGACATCCAACGCACATGGCACCCCTTAGCGTCAATATGAGACGTAGATATGTATTGGGCAGAAGGTGCCTCCTAGTGGTTTAACCCTAACCCTACCCTAGACATAAAACCTATCCATAAGCACAACCGGCACATCCGGGAACTTAACTGTCAATTTTGAAAACAAAACTGGAAAACAAACTAGACTCCCCATAGACTTCAATACAAAATAACAGCAAAAACCAACGTCCGTACACAGCCGGCAGGCGTAAATAACTTAAAGGAGAACTCCGGCGAACAATGAACCTTTGGTCTAATAAAACATCGGTACCTAGTCAATCGTTCTCTGAGATTTGTTTTCATGATAATCGAATGTAAAGAGTTTTATCTCTAAAAACTGTTTAGCGTATAATGCTAGTAATGGGGGCATTGACTAAGTAAAAAGAAATCGCTAGTTTATACCACTAACAAGGCTCAAAATAGCCCCACACTAACGCAGTAACATAATGAGGCTCCATACATACAAAACGAAGCATTGAGAACTTTGTAAGTGTACAGACCGTTTAATAAGAAGATACTTTATGAAGACAGTTCACTTCGTGTATACAGATAGGAGCCATCTTAAAAAATAGTCTCGATAAGTCAAACCACGAACGTCGTGCTGAGTGATCTGAACTGTAGTATGAAGTTCAGCGAACTTCTGAACTGTATGAACATAGACATAATATGTCTATGTGTATGAACGGAGTTCGGGGATCGACTTATCGAGACTATTTTTTAAGATGGCTCCTGTCTGTATACTCGAAGTGAACTGTCTTCATAAAGTATCTTCTTATTAAACGGTCTGTACACTTACAAAGTTCTCAATGCTTCGTTTTGTATGTATGGAGCCTCATTATGTTACTGCGTTAGTGTGGGGCTATTTTGAGCCTTGTTAGTGGTATAAACTAGCGATTTCTTTTTACTTACTCAATGCCCCCATTACTAGCATTATACGCTAAACAGTTTTTAGAGATAAAACTCTTTACATTCGATTATCATAAAAAACAAATCTCAGAGAACGGTTGACTAGGTACCGATGTTTTATTAGACCAAAGGTTCATTGTTCGCCGGAGTTCTCCTTTAAGAAATCACTTATATAAAACATGTCAAGTAATTATATGTTCACCCTGCCTGCCATAGAGTGTGAAAGATACATACGCAAACTTAATTTGTTCAATTTAAAAACATGTCCCTTTATTCTCCCAGCAACATATTGGTGTAACAAATTGGTGACATTGTACCTCATCGAGTCACCAGGTAAGCCAGTGAATGATTTTATTTCGTCATTTTTTAAAGTGAAAAACCTTAATGTGTATATATATGAATTTATATTTAGAGTAGCCTACTGAGTGCACTTTTCTGTCCAGCCATACAACTAGCCTGATTAGCTTTCGATAGCACAGCCCATTCTCACCCCCAAGGCGTCACTTAACTGACGCCTTGGGAAGAATTTGGACATGCTTCAATATCTGACGCTTTAGGCACCCTTTAGCGTCAGTTAGATGACCCCCTAGGATCGCGTGTACCCTACCCCCACCCCACACCTAAACCTAACCGCGTCCTCTAACAGACGCTTTCCTTTAGCGTCAGTTAGATGACGCCGTAGGATCGCGTCATGTAAGTGACGCTAAAGGGCGCCTAAAACGTCAAATATTGAAGCATGGTCAAAGGTGACGCCTTGGGGTGAGAATGCGTTGGATAGCATCATCCGTAATTCATGATATTTCCATAACAGCAAGATATGGATGATGATGATGATGATGATGATTGCAGGTAGCCTGGGCTAGTTAATAACAGGCATAAAAAAATGTATCTTTCACGCTCATGCAGGGTGGACATATAATTACTTGACATGTTTTGTATAAGTGATTTCTAAAGTTATTTACGCCTGTCTACTGTGTACGGACGTTGGTTTTTGCCGTGATTTTGTATTGAAGTCTATGGGTAGTCTAGTTTGTTTCCCCCAAAAGGGGGCGGGGACAAAATTGACACTTAAGTTCCTGGATGTGCCAGTTGTGCGTATACTCTGTGCGTGTTATATTGACGCTAAAGTGTGCCATGTGCGGTCTACGTTTTGGCAAATGCGTCATATATGAGAATGCGATGAGAATGCGCTGGATGTGCCTGTAGCCCTGTGACCTTTGACCTGTCCTCAAAACTGCTGCCATGTGCCAGAGATACAAACATAGTTTCTAAAGCAACAGTCAACAAACATCAGTAAATGTTTACTTTTTTTTTTTTTTTTACATGCTCAGTACATCACACTCCACTTCTATGTTTTTCAGGAATCGTTCCAGGAATTGTTTGGAAAATCCAGCTGTTAAGAGTTACATCCTTTCATTTATAAAGTAGTATAGAAGTCTCTTATCTATTTATTCAAAAATACATTGAAAACAGTCATATTTTGAAATATTTTTACAATTTAAATTAGCTTTTTTTTGTGTATTTTAAAAATGTAATTGTCGCTGTGATGACATTACTCCAGTCTTCAGTGTCACACGATCCATCAGAAATAATTTGAATATTCTGATTTGCTGTTCAAGAAACATTTATTATCAATGTTTATTTTTTCAGGATTCTCCGAATAGACAGTTTAAAAGAACAGCATTTATTTGAGATGTATTCACTGAAATAAAGATTATTTGAGAATCTTTTGTTACATTGGAAGTAGTTCTTCAGCTGAAGTATGTGACACTCTCTCCTCGTCCTCTCTCCCCATCATAACAACACATTTCCAACGTGCCCTTCCTGTAGCCGGAACATTATCCAGACATCCACTAACACCATTCCAAACCTTTCCCTGTTTTAAAACACATCACATTTGTTACTATGGAAAGGAAATTACATTCATTCTTTCAAATATGGCCATGTTTCAATACACTTCCCGTCAGTAAAAAAAAAGAGCCAACAGTACGTTCTATCTTTTTATTTACTTCCACGCCAGGAGCAGAGAAAAATAGTTGTATGAGAGGTTTCCCCTGTGTAACACCCTCATGTCAGAGACACTGGCGGCTTTATAGCCAGCGCTGCTCTGGTCCAGGTGGAAACTCCTTCAGTTTGAATTATGCTTTCTTTGGCACCTCTGTATCACGAGCCAACGTATATTTATCAAGAGTCTGACAGTCTCACCTTATTCCAGGAAATCGAGGTTTGCTGCTGTTCTGCTTCTTAGTGTATCGTCTGGCAAGTTGACAAGTTGGACAGACTCTATGATATCATACAAAGTTTAACCAAAACAAAACTTTAATTATAAACATTATTAATTAAATGTAAAGAAAATGTATCAGTTTCCAATATATATATATATATATATATATATATATATATATATATATGAAGAGTTCAGATGCAAAAGCCTCTAAATGCCATTTGAAATTTTCTTCTTTAATGATGATTTTTATCAAACTTGTATATTTAAGTTCAGTAATTTCACTTAAATGGGGATGATAATTACCTATTAATTGTTATTTAAGTGAAATAACTGAACTTAAATATACAAGTTTGATAAAAATCATCATTAAAGAAGAAAATTTCAAATGGCATTTAGAGGCTTTTGCATCTGAACTCTTCATATATATATATATATATATATATATATATATATATATATATATATATATATATATATATATATATCACGATTAATCGCTTCCAAAATAAAAGTTTGTGTTTACATAATATATGTGGGTGAACTGTGTATAATTATTTTGTATATATATATATATATATATATACACACACATGCATGTATATTTAAGAAAAAAAATTATTTATATATAAATTATTTATATAAAATATAAATTCTAAATAAATCTATATACAGTATATATATATAAAAAAAATATTTCTTAAATATAAACAAGCATTTGTGTGTATTTATATATCTAAAATAATTATACACAGTGCACCCACATATATTATGTAAACAAAAACTTTTATTTTGGATGCGATTACGTTGACAGCCCTAATATATATATATATATATATATATATATATATATATATATATATATATATATATATATATACACACACACAACTGTTTTAAACACAAACAACTGGTTTGATAATAAAAACTGTGGATCATTTGACTGAAGACTGGAGAAATGATGACTATTTTGATTAAATAAACGAAGTAAAAAAAAAAAAAAAACTTACTGACTCCAAACTTCTCAATGGCAGTGTGTGAACATATACACAGTGAGTATATATATATATATATATATATATATATATATGTGTGTGTGTGTGTGTGTGTGTGTGTGTGTGTGTATATACAATATACATTTACATATATAACAATATATGCACACACACACACATGCACACACAGTGCCATTGACAAGTTTGGAGTCAGTACGTTTTTTTATTTTTATTTGAACATAGATTGAACATACACAGTGTGTATTTATGTATATATGCATATATATATATATATATATATATATATATATATATATATATATATATACACACACACACACACACACAACATTTTTTTTATTTTTTTTTTATTTTTTTCAGTCAGTTCCATGTGACTTATAAATGAGCACCTACCATATAAAAAGCTGTTCTGGATGAAAAATATCTTTCTAAGATACTTTTCATTATCTCCATATTAGCGTGGATTGAAATCTTTTCAGGTGTGTGTGACAGGGAAAAGAAAGTAAGCCTGTCTCTCGCCGCCATGTTTCCTTTATTAGTTCAATCTGAGTGAGACTGAAACTGCCGAACTGATGCAGATAGTGAGACATTTTACAGAGATGTGAGAAATGTGAGACCTTTTTGTAATTTATTAAAGTTATAGAGGTAATACATTTTTTTGTACAGAATTATGAATTATGAGTTTCGGTTAAAACTGTCGAATTTGGCTTTCGGCTTGTTTAGCAGATGACATTTGCCTGCAGTCACACCATTATATGAGAACTATTGGTGTGTAGTGAATGTTAGATGTTATTGGAATTGGTGTGGCCCAAAAGGGGCAGGGTTTGGCCTATTTAAACAAAGCCAAACCTGAAGTCTGGGCTTGTTAACCAAGTCAGAAGTGAGAGTGCAACTGTCGTGCCTCAAGCAAACAAAACCTTTTGGTATATGGTAGATACATTTTATTTAAAAGAGTTTTCATCTTTATTTTGTTATTTTTGTACTTTTTAGGGGGTCCTCCCTTTTCTTTTTCTACGCACCTGTATATATATATATATATATATATATATATATATATTATTACCGTCTTCAGTGTTACAAGCTTTGGCAATATTGTAATATGTACAGTCATGCCAATAAAGCAATTTGAATTGAAATTGAATATATATATATATATATATATATATATATTTCACTGTGGACAGTCTTCTTATTGGCACTGAAAATAAATTCCACCTTGCAGGAAGTGCTTCTGCGAGTGCACCATCCTTTTACATCCAAAACGGACACACATTTCTCCCCAAAGACGAGCTGGTGGGCTCGTCTTCATCACAATCTACATTTTATGCATTTGAAATACTAAACTGCAAAGAAGTGAAATGATGAACAGCAGGTGTGTGCTGACATGTTGACTACAATTTAAACGGTTAAAAACCATCTTTAACCTGTCTTTTAACAATTGCAACTTTTTTGAGTGTAAAAGCCTTACTATAGTATGTGCCAAAAGGTTTGATGTTTATGGCAAGTTTATTTACCTGTGTCAACATTGCGCCCATTTGTGCACCCATGGGCGTGCTGGTCTGAAAACGAAGTGTGTTCAGGCGCATTGTTGGCGTGTTGCTATTTTGAGGCAGCTTAAATAGACTGCTCCATTCACCAAGAAAAACCTGGTCTAAAGTCCGACGCAACAATTATTTTCATTTTTTTGTTATTTATGGAGCGCGTTAGTAATGTAAACCTATGGGTCCACAACGCATCCACACTTTGCTTATTACACACAGGGATGCGCATCAGCACACAAACATGCAAAATATAAAAAAAATTAAAGGATTACAATGTAAAATACTATATTGTGTACATGAAGTGGAATGGTGGAATGTCAACATCAGCCTCACTCTGATATCCATCTGGTCACATTTATATTTAGGAAAGTATTCAATGATTTGTATGTTGAGCATCTGCTTCTTATGAAATTGATGTTGAGCAATCTACCATTATCTAAGTAGAAAACATGAAAAGAAAACAATCTGTTTGACTGAGTGCTAGTAAATACAGTAATTCACCTAACAGCATATCACAGACTCCAGGGTACAAACTAAAAGGTGAATGACTTCATCTCTTCTTTAACTTCAAACATCTTTGCTTAAGGCATGATCTTCACAGGTCTTCTTGGAAATTCCCAGTGGTTCCATGACAAGTCTGAGAACAAGTCTCTGTTTTCTCAAACAAGATGTTCCTGTTGAAGGTTAAGTTGCATAGAGCTAAATAAATATACTACTAGTCAAAAGTTTATAATCATTAAGATATTTTAATGTTCACTTGTGCTCACCAAGGCTGCATTTATTTGTAACAAAAATATTCCTGCGATAGCAAAGCTGAATTTCCAGCTCTCACGTCACATTTATTCATTTAGCAGATGCTTTTATCCAAAGCGACTTACACACAAGAACTAAATAGCAGTTAAACTAGGCTAACAGTATACAATACGTTCTATGTTCAAGTTCTATGACCCCTCTCATTTTAATTTAACAGTTTTTTTTAAAGAATAGAATAGAATAGAAAAGGCTCAAAATAGCCCCACATTACACTAACACAGTAACATAATGAGGGTCCCTGCATGCAAAACGAAGCATTGAGAATTTTGTAAGTGTACAGACAGCTTAATAAGAAGATATTTTATAAAGACAGTGCACTTCGTTTGTACAGGCAGCAGCCATCTTTGGAAAACAGTCTCGACAAGTCGAACCACGAACGATGTGCCAAGTGATCTGAGCTGTATGAAGTTCAGCTAACTTCTGAACTGTATGAATGGCATTCGTGGTTCGACTTATCGAGACCGTTTTCCAAAGATGGCTGCTGCTTGTATACACTAAGTGCACTGTCTTTATAACATATCTTCTTATTAAACAGTCTATACACTTACAAAGTTCTCAATGCCTTCTTTTGCATGTAGGGACCCGCATTATGTTACTGTGTTAGTGTGGGGCTATTTTGAGCCTTTTTAGTGGTATTAACTAGGGATATCTTTTTACTTATTAAATGCCCCCATATACTAGCATATACACTAAACAGTTTTTAGAGATTAAACTATTTACATTCGATTATCATGAAAACAAATCTCAGAGAACGGTTGACTAGGTACCAATATGTAATTAGACCAAAGATTAATTTTGTGCCAGAGTTCTCTTTTAATGCGAGCGGCAACTAGCAACCTTCAGCTCATTAAAGAACCCCCTGGCTGCAGCATTCGCATAATTTCTAATGTCGCATTAGAATAATTTCTGAAGTGTGACTGAATGCCTGCTGAAAATTCAGCTTTTCCATCACAGGAATAAATTACATTTTAAAATTTAAATAACATAATTTCACAATATTACTGTTTCTACTGTACTTTTGATCACAGAAATGTAGTTTTGATGAAAAGAGACTTCTTTCAAAAACATTGAAAAATCTTAATGATTATAAACTTGTAGTTTCACATATTATTAGAGACCACTGAAAAAAAGAAAAAACAACCACAACCAACAAGCAAACAAATAAGTTTTAAAACAGAAACACAGGGATGAAGCATGAATGTAAAGCGTAACACCATAGAGTTTAGAGCTATTTGTTTTTCCAACAAATGACAGAACATGGGGAGTGTTCAGGAAGTGGCTAATATTGATATCTTTGGGGCTGTTTACAAAACACAATTTTCAACTAAAATCATAAAAGGTTTTATGCGTTTTGTCCATTTGTTTACTCGACTACAGCGTTTTGGGTGGCTGAAAACGCAAACTTTTGAAAACGTGTTTTAAAGTGCACGTTTTTTTTAAAACGGTCTCCGTCTAAACAGCACAAGCGTGATTCTCTGAAGACGCTGATGTCATGTACATGCATATTACTTGTTCAATCTTTAGTGTTTTCATCACCATCTAATGGAATGACAGCAGAATACAGGCTTTTTAGTAGTTTCCGCAAATCTGTGTCATTGGGGATCGTTTAAACAATGGTGTCGTCTTTATGCACAAAAATCAAAGGAAAAACTTCTTTGTTTTAAACATATCGTTATCGTGTAAAAGAACCTGAACGTACGTACTGAAATACAACTCAAAACCCATCCAAACATAACACAAACTCAGGGGCTGTTCATATGACACCGTTTTCGCAGATTCGTGTGAATGGGGATCGTTTTGACTATGGTGTTGTCTGTGCTCGAAAAACTCAAAGGAGCATATCATTGTCGTGGTGCAATTGGCAAAAATAGAAAGAGTAGGACACTAATATGCTATTCCGAATTAAGCCATTATTAATGTTCTTTCTTTTTTTTTGCAATTCCACGTGGTGAAACCATTTAGTGAGCAATCAGTCAAAGAGCAGAGGACTTTTTTTAAGGGCAGGTGCTCCATTTCTGTGGACTGCTGCAGGAGCAGATTCCATGGAAAGTTTGCAACCTAAATGAAAAAGTGTCATTTTCATAGACAAAGCTAAATTGTGTTGCAGCTGTCTGGCACTCCGACTCAACTTCAGCATTGAGACATACAAATCTCTGCGTCGCCAAGACACTGCAGCAGTTAGATCTCGTCGTACAGGACAAAGTTTGTCTTCAGGCTGTTAACTTTTACGACCGTGTAGAGCATGAGAGGGTCATACTTCAGTCCAATGGCTTTATTTATGGCCGTGCTCTTTGTTTTCTCATAGGAATGCGGGGAATGCTAAAGGCCATTCTCTTTCTGTCTCAACAAGGCACAAACGAATAGTACTGGCATCTCCTTTTAGACACAATCTCACCCACGTCCACTCCCACAGCAGGACACAATTTGAGGAATGCAAGATGCTTACAAGAAAAGTCAATTTCTCTTTGTTTTACGCCATCTCCCCCTTTTTTCACCCTCCACCTACAGTTACATGCTCATCTGATGCAGCAGCAGACAGATTTTTTAAACTAACACACACCCAGCATGATATACTGTAGGCATATATCTTTACTTAACACATGCTGACCTTTCGCAACAACAAGTCCAAATAGCAGAACATGTTCTCAAACTATATGGGGCAATAATAATAAAAACATTTGCGTAAACATTTGGGCCCTATCGTACACATGCACGTCAGCCTAATGCAGTTATCGTTTTCACGTTATGCGCCACGTTGTTTAAATAGCAAATGCATTTGCGCCCATTTGTGCACCCATGGGCGTGCTGGTCTGAAAACGAAGTGTGTTCAGGCGCATTGTTGGCGTGTTGCTATTTTGAGGCAGCTTAAATAGACTGCTCCATTCACCAAGAAAAACCTGGTCTAAAGTCCGACGCAACAATTATTTTCATTTTTTTGTTATTTATGGAGCGCGTTAGTAATGTAAACCTATGGGTCCACAACGCATCCACACTTTGCTTATTACACACAGGGATGCGCATCAGCACACAAACATGCAAAATCTAAAAATATTAAAGGATTACAATGTAAAATACTATATTGTGTACATAAAGATATGGTGGAATGTTCTGGTTCTGTAGATGGACTGCTTGCGCGCTTTAACCTCACGCATGACCAGATTCATTTCCTCTCTAGAGACGCATTCAGGGCCAGATGTACACTTTTCCGCCCACTTCAGGCGTATTTGTTTCACAAAGTGTGCTTAAAACCATGGCGAGGTATGTATGAACGGGACGCACTGAGATGAAAGTGCAGACTTCCTGTCGCGGGAACTGAAAATGTCAAAATGCACTCTTCGTGTAATGCATATGCATCCATGGGATGGTCAAGGGGAAAGTGGGAGTGTCACATAAAGAGATGGGAGGGGAAACGTAAACTGCACCTAATTATATATTCCGCGTTCTATACAGAAAAAGCTGGTGAAAGCGCGCCTCCATTTTGCGATGAAAATTCTCCACTTCTTAAAAGCAGGTGTAACTTAGGAAGCGGGTTTCCTGGCATATGCATCCTGGGGAAATGGCAGCATTAATTTGAGCAAGATGAAGACTTAGGCTAAGAAGAAAGCTGAAAAGATTTTTGCCTGAAGAATCACACTTTTTCAGTTGAGTGAAAACGAAATCATTAAGCGTTACAGATTAAGCTGCTATGCAATATTACAGTATTACAAAGATGACATCGAATCTCAGGGTGTATTCACACCAGGAAAGTCCGATAGTTCACTTGCTTTGGTCCGGACCAAATATATATATATTTTTTTTGGTATGGTTCGCTTTCACACTGCTCTTTTTGCAAGTGAACCAAAATTTGTAAACCAAATCACACGTGTGCTAAGGTCGTCCATTCATTGGACAAGGATTCTCAAGGGAAATCAGGAAGTGCAAAAAAGGCTCAGCATGGAGATATTTCCATATATTTCATACTGCAATATTTGTTCTGTCACTAATTTTGTGTTAATTCAGTACAAACGCAATATGAAGAAACTAATGAGTATACTCTGTCATCTATACGTTGTAATTCGGATTTTGAGAAGACGACGAGTGTAACGTTTGAGTGGCTCTATAAACGTGGGGAAATACGACAACTCTCGTCTCTCGTGCATCTTTTCATTCGACCATCTACTGTTTTTTTTTATCTCTGGGCAACATCTCAACTTTGCGTTACAAGTGGCACTGCACAGAAGACGGAGAAGGTATAAAGTTTTCATTCATAGAGAGGGGCTATGTTCACTCATTCAAATAATGAGATTCTTATTGTGTACTAACAAGTGCTGTCAATGTTAACGCTTGCGATTAAGTTTGTCCAGTTTAACGTAAATTAACGCATCATCATCCTTGTATTGTAACTATCCTTACATTAATAATAACAATAATTCATTACATTACATTACATATATAGAATTTTCTTCGGCACTCGCTTTAAGGGGGAAACTCGTCAACCACCACCAAAAGGTGGTGAACTGCAAATGCTTTATGAACTGCAAATGATTTTTTTTTGCATCTTTGCGCGATTAGACATTCACACACGACGCGCAGAAAGACGCGCAATATTCTCTTTTGACGCAGTGCTTTCTTGCAATCGGGTCGGTTCATGTTCACACCGTAAACGAACCGTACCAGAGTTCGTTTGGAACCGTACCGAGACCACCTCTTCAGCTGGGTCTCGGTTCGGTTGTTTGGTCCGCACCCGAGTTCGATTGCTGTATTCACACCTGCCCAAAAGGTCCGCACCAAGGGGGCAAACGAACTAGAGTTCGATTCAATCGAACCAAACAAGGCAGGTGTGAATACACCCTCAGACTCAGCGTTCATTCCATTCCAGCAGTTGTTAAACTCCTTGCTACATTAAAACTATTGGTATCAGGATAATTTTTAAACAGTCATAGCATCAGCAGTGACAGGAGGAGGCCCAATCAATTGCACGTTTAAATACGCGCAATTTACGGTAAAGTGGGTGGGGACAGTCGCTGATTACCTGATGAACTGCATGTTTGGTACATAACATGCACACTGCGGTTTCACATCAAGTGCTTTGGCCTTGGCTCTATTAGCGCTGCGTTCGCAAATGTACGTACATCTGGTCATCAGTCTTTCCGCTTGCGAATTCCGCCATGGCGCGAGTGCAACTGGCTTTTAAAGGGAATTGGAGATGAGCCTCTGATTGGTTTATTGCATGTTACACCCAAAAACACTCATTACTCATTAAGAGAATTTTAGACAATGCGGCGGATGTGCCGACCATTTTTCCCATCATTAAACTAGCAAAAGTGGATTCAGACTCCCCTAAGTGCACTTGCGCCGTACGCTTTAGACCATACACTTAAAATAAGGCCCAGAATAAGGCACAAAACAACATACAAAATAATAGATAAAACTAAAATTCATCCGATTTAACTTTTGACCTTCTAGTTACCGAGCACCAGTCTTCCATAGTAAGAAGAATTTAAACAGAATAAAATAACCAAACAAAATATAAATTATCTAAAAGAGATTTGTTTATTCATTTATTTATTTTGCATTTAGCTTCACAACGTCAAAACATATATGCTGTAGGTACAGGCCTTAAAGGCTTGGTAGTGTGGTTAATGAAACTGTCAGTCTAAACACATCTGTGCGTGAAGGATGTTGTGATGGGAGCATTGCACATGTTTGCAGAAATGTACACATTATCACACTGGTTTTTGTATGATGTGGATGTCGTGCATGAAGAACAGTAAACGGAATAAGCCTCATTTGATCTGCATACAACATCAGTGTCTATGCAACTTAAAAGGCACAAAGGCTGTGTGTCAGTCGCATTATCACTCTTTGCAAAACAAGGTGTGCAAGATACTCTGAAGCTAAAGACAAAAAACTTACTCCGGGAAAGAAAGTTCAGCCTCTTCAGTTCAATATTGCCATGTCGTGTTTATGGGCTCATAACTAATAGATTCCCTTTTGGTTCTCTGTAAAAGTCATGACCTAAGACACCGGCTTATTCATGATATTGAGTACGTCATCCAAAATGGATGGGCCCAAGTCAAGTTCGAGAGAGAAAAGGGATCCTGTGATTTGTGTGAGCGACTCCTGTGATTGGCTTTTGCTTTTGGAGATTTCAAAGTCCGAATCACATAGACGACCCTCTTCCACGCCGCTATCTCTGTCTGCCCAGTCGCCCTTGATGCCGAACATCTCCTGTTCGTAGTGGAAGACTGAATCGCCGTTGTTACCATTGTTAAAGTTCCCATTGGCATCTCCGTTTCCATTAACAAAGACGGACAAAAACGTTTCAAGCTCGTTTTCACTGCTGTGCATCTTCTTTTTTGGAAGAGATTTTTCAGGCATCTCCATACGGTCGATTGAAGGTTCTTCCTCTTCCGGAACAGGGCTGGGGTCACTCCTGAAGATGCTGATGGACTGAAGCAGGGTCTCCATCTGCAGGATTTCCAGATCTTCAGAACTGGCTTGAGGAGTAGATGGCTCAGACAAGTGGTCCTGGTTCATGGGAAACACGGTGGTGGAGATCAATGGAAGTGTCAGTGCTTGGCTGCCCCCGATGGATGGGAGCGAGATTGCGTTCTTCAAGACCGGCGATGGAGTTTCGACACACGATGCATCGGAGGCACTATTAGCTCTTGTGAACTCCCCGTGGATGCCATATTGAGGTCGGGTAAGTCCACCTTTCCCTGGTAGAAGCTCAAACTTTCCTTGTAGGAACGACATGTCACCGAAGGCATCGCACTCGCCACCCTTTCCAATGTGGATAGTGTGTCGAAAGTCTCCGAGAGGTGGGCTGATCATATCTGGGGATAAAATATCCCTCAGACGACATTTCTTCCCCTTCTTACTGCAGTTGGACTTCAGGTAGATTGGCGTTTTGGCAGGCATCCCTGCTTTGAGTCCAGTGTGTATTGGAGGGAACAGAGCCTGCTCTAGAAGTTCAGATCTCCTCAGCTGTGTGATAAACTTGCTGGAGTCTCGCAAAGTAAAAGGGCAGGGGTTACATTCTCAGAGAGCAGCTGTTTTAAATGTGTCCTCAATCCTCATTGAAGATAATCCAGCTCCAATGTTTGAATGAATGTCCTTTACCTGGATAGATGGAGAAATAATTTAGTTTTCTTTATAGTCAGCATCAAAGAGCTTTATTGCAGTCATAAATCCAATATTTAATTTGTTTAAATGTTACAGTAAATTTCACATATATCTTAAGTATCTGATTGTAATCGTTCTGTGGAACGTGCAAAGGGAGTTCAAAGAAAATATTTATCTCTGTCTGAAACTGTCTTTTGGACATAGACAAATTAAAATAAGTTGAAGTAGTTGAAATACTAAAAAAATTGTAAAACTAAAACTGACAAAAAATTTAATTTAAAATTATATATATATATATATATATATATATATATATATATACAAAAAGAATACAAACAAAAACTAAAAAAATTATAGACAAAATTAAACTAACATTAAAATGACGACAAAGAATATAAAATAAAAGTAAATAAATATATAAATAAATACTCTAATAACATAATACTAAAATAACATTTCTACAATTTTGCTAATAGATAGATAGATAGATAGATAGATAGATAGATAGATAGATAGATAGATAGATAGATAGATAGATAGATGAAAAACTTATTTTTAAATAACACACACGAGTCAAGAAGCTTTAAAGATAAAGAAAGGATTTCTAGAGGTAAGTAGGAATTTCAGATTAGAGAGGCTGAGAGAGAGGAGGGAAAGGATTGAGAGAGAGAGAGAGAGAGAGAGAGAGAGAGAGAGAGAGAGAGAGAGAGAGAGAGACTTCTTGCCATTTATGGACATATTTCCTTTTGAGAGGCCTTTAAACATTGACCCTCAAAGACAGACTGCAAACACTCTCTTAAGCTGCGACCGGGCCACGGCTAGCCAAATATGTACGACTGAAAAAACATCCACATTCTCTCAGCAGCAGAGCCCAATGTCCTTTCACTCCTTTAAGACCTGCTTCTATAAACTCTTCAAGACCTGAGGCCTTTTTTATTTCAACAAAAAACCTTTTGTGGAATGTATGGTGATGCAAAAAAAAAAAATGAGACAGATTTCACTGAAATAGTTACTTTTAGAAATCATAACCATCTCAGTTTTAGGAAAAACATCAGAGTGGCCTTCAGAGAACTTAGCCAATCAGCATTGTTCTCTGCCTGTCAATCATTTTGAGTATTGTTCTGAAATGGGTTTGCAGGGCAGGATTTGGAGATAGGGCATGTGATTTTATCGTCAAGCCAAGTCACCTTCATTTATAAAGTGTATTTAACAGTATGGATTGTTTCAAAGCAGCTTTACAGTTATAATAGAAATTTCCTTAAAAGATTGTTTATGCTTTACAACAGCATTAGGAAAACATTATTGTCCAGCCAAAGTTAGTTTTGATTGATTCACTTCCGTTGTGAAGATCATTAGTTATTAACTTGGGGGCCGCTAACACGACAACATTCTAACAGAAAAACTCTTAGCACGCTTCGGCCGCCCATCCGCTCAAAACAGTGCCTGGCGTCTCGAGAACACACTCCCTGAAATAGGTTCGAAGGTGCAAACGATTATCCGTTATCTCTGCGCAGACCTCAAAAACGCAAACCGGTGAAAACGCAGACGGCGTGCACATGCGTGTTCAGTCCATAGGTATGCGCGTTGGAATATATGTGTGCACAGGCTTGTAGTCCTTCACAAATCAACCCTCAACAAACTACATGTCTGGTCTTAAAAATGTGTAATACAGAAATTCGCGTCGCGTCTACGTATCAATGCGAACAGGAATCATCCCGACAACGTTTTATCTGTACAGATGTAAAGGTAGAGAGGCCTTCGCAGGGGAGAGCCAAGTTGTCACATTAGGACTGCGTTGTCATCGTTTCCAGGCGATGGTACTTCATCAGATTTGGATACGGCCTGGGTTCGGTGGACTGCTGTACACCTCAAGATAGACAGAGTGACTATTATTAGCGTAGATGCCATCCTTCTTATCTTCTAACCAAGTACATCAGGATTTATGGAAAGTGTTTCCGGTTCCGGCTGATCTACACTATGCAGCCAAACATTGAATTATGGAAGTCTATAATGTGTTTTATGTATAAGTCATGATGTGTTTTTAGTCTAGGTTTGAACTGACAGAGTGTGACTGCCTCCTAGACAATGTTAGGAAGATTGTTCCAGAGTTTTGGTGCTAAATAGGAAAAGGATCTAACCCCAGCAGTCGATTATTATATTCTAGGTATTATCAACTGGCCGGAATTTTGAATTTTATTTTGATTAGTAATCAGCAATATTTTAAAAGATGTTTAGTATGGAGCCGGTCATACTTCCTGATTCTGGTAAGAACATCGGTGGCTTTATTTTGGACCAGCTTGTAGTTTGTTGATTAAGCGTGCAGGGCAACCACCCAGTAGAGAGTTACAAGCCTTGATGCATGCAGAACTAATTGTTCTGCATTTTTAATTGAGAGAATATGACGTAATTTAGATAGAATTTTAAGATGAAAAAATTTAGTTTTACAGATACTAAAAAACGTGACTTTCAAATAAAAGATTGGTAAGAGCACACCCAAGATTGGTATCAAAGAAAACACTCAGGACTTGCCAGAGCAGCCATCAATGGTTAGACAGTATTCTAGTTTATTACGTAAGGGAGTTTTTTGTCCAATAATTAGAATCTTATTTACTTATCTTTTTTTTTTTCAGAATGAAGTAGTAAGAAATTGCTAGTCGTCCGGGGTTTATATATATATATATATATATATATATATATATATATATATATATATATTAGCTATGCATTCCATTAATTTAGGTAGCATGTACAGAGTGAACAGAAACAGTCCTAGTACTGAGCCTTGTGGTACACCATACTGAACTTTTGACCGATAAGACATCTCTTCATTTACTACTACAAACTAATAACAGTCAGATAAGTATGATTTAAACCATGCTAGTGCAATTCCACTAATGCCAACATAATTTTCGAGTGTATTTAAAATAATGTTGTGGTCGATAGTGTCAAATGCAGCACTAAGATCGAGTAACACTAATAGAGAGATTCAACCATGATCGGATGATAAAAGCAAATCATTTGTGACTCTAATGAGAGCTGTCTCGGTACCATGATGCGGTCTAAACCCTGATTGAAAATCCCTGCAGATATCATTTCTTTCTAAACATGAAACATAGTTG
This sequence comes from Pimephales promelas, assembly GCF_016745375.1. The sequence goes on from NW_024121810.1 coordinate 252,896, forward strand.
TGAAGATACTGCCTTTTCTAGTATCTTTGACAGAGAGCTGCCTGTAATTGACTAATTCTGTAGGATTGTACTGTATATGTATTATCATGAATATAACTTTATAATGTCAAACCAAGAATTATAACTATAAAGATAATATTAGTGTCCAAACCAATGCACGATATCATCTGCCATTTTAAATGCTGAAGCAGAATAGATTCTGATTGGGTGTCAATATTTTAATTGCTCAGATCAGCTGGAAAAAGTCAAGTCATCTTGTGCCTTTAACAACATAGATTGTCCCAAAGCTGCTTCAAAAAGATTGAAAGTGATTACAATTATATAATTTATCTGTGCAATGATCATTATAGTTGTGGTGTGGACTGGTATTCTTTTATATTTAGAATTATTATTTTAACCATATATATCCATGCTCATCAAATGCTAATTGATATGCTAAATGTTAAACATGCCCATGACAGCCAAATTTAGAAATGTCTATAAGAAAAAATAGAGTTATAAAATGCCTAGGTAAACTTCATTTTGATGGTCCACTTTAGACATTCTACTAGCTATAATTAACTTTGCAATTACATGTAATTGTCAACTAATGCTTACTAGAGTTTTAGTAGACTGTCTGCTCAATATCTGCTAACAATTTACTGACAATAAATCATTTTACAACTACAGGTGAACTTACTAACCCAAACTCTAACACCTAACCCTAACCAAACAGTCTACAGTAAACTAATACTCTAATGAGAGTTGGTTAACATGTAGTTGCAAACTTACTTAGTAGAGAAGTGGACCATCAAAATAAAGTGTAACCAATATCTACAATGTCAAACCATCATCTGTGTCCAAATACGGTTTGAGGCCACTGTATATTACAGTAAAATACCACGGCATTTCCATCTGATAACATGGAGCCACCAAAGTACTAAAGATGACAGTCTGAATGATGTCACAGCTCAATGTTCCACATCCCCTGAAGATCCCAGTTGGAGACAGCGAGGGAGGACACTGTTTACAAAACAGTAGAAATTCCATTTCATAGGACTACATGACTCCCCTGTGGCAACGTCCTAACAAATCACAGCTGATAAACAACAGGAGCAAGGTGAAGGTGAGCAGCAGGACAATCCTTGACAAAGGTGTAGTCTGTTTTAGTCAGGATAAATGGCATTATTCCGATCATCTTACAATCTATGTGTTTTTGCTCCAGCTCAGAGGTTGCTGTGCGATGTCAACCGGGCTTTAAAAGCATTTTTGGACACTGATGCAGTGAAACATAAATAAACCTCACTGGAGGAAAACTATTTTTAACTGTGACAAGCATCATCAGGATGGCTTGAAGAATGTGTGACTGCATGAGTGTGTCAGTGATAGAGGTAAAAATGTGTGTGTGTGTGGCCCTGGTAAAGGAGTCCCCTCAAAGATGGCAATATCCAAAATCCTTGTCGTTATTGGGACATTGCCATTTGAAAAACAGCTTATATATGTAACACTTTTTATATATAAGTGTATTTAACAATTTTTTTCATTTATTTTTATTTTTTAAATGCAGAAAGTTTTATGTGATGGGTGGGTTAGGGGATAGAATTCAGAAGGAACATTGCAGTACTTTTTGTGTCTCCAGATATGCCGCCTCTTTGCAAACTTCTCATAATCTCATATCCAGTAACCCACGCTCTGTACTTTATTCTTTTGAAATAAATGTGAAATAATATATATATAAAAAAATAGAAGTTAAACTTAAACAAGAATTTGAAATATTGCAACTGACTGAAATAATTAAGTTTAACCCAGTACTAATAAAAATTAAACAAAAAAAAGAAATATGTTAAAAAAAAATCTATTTAAAATGGTAAAAACAACAGAATTAGAATTAAAATGTGAAAAAATATATAAAATATGAAAAGGCTAATACAAAACATGAATAAATACCATAATAAAATATGAATAATACTACTATACCACTGAATCAAAACAGTTTGACTTTAATCTGTGTTGTTGCAGATGCACAAACAGCAACTTCTAGAAATGTGTGTGATGATTACACTGATGAAAAAGTTGACGTAAGGCCTGCTGTCATGGCATGATCAAAGCAAGCAGATGTGTGAACCCCTGGACCGGGTGGAATAAATCTCAAAGGGAATCCTAAATAATGCTTAGGTTAGGTTAAGGTGTTGGGGTTAAATCTATGGTTAGTCTTCAACTTAAACCCCGGCAGGTGTGAGATGCCTTTGAATAAACTGTACAATCCCATGACTTGTTTAACAATAACAAACAATGTCATTCAGTGCAACAATCTACCACGCTGAGGTTTAGAAATGAGCAGCTGCCTCTCACACCCTCTTGATATGGATTTATCTCAGGGCCATATCCTGCCTTCATTTTAGATCTGGAATGAGTCCAGAGGCAAATGTTGCACTTCCAAGTGCCCTGACGCCCCTGCTAAGATAGATATGTCTACCCACCCCCCCCCCCCCCCCCTTCCCTGGGGGAACGTATCATCACACACCCCTCAGAAGTGCACGTCAGCAGGTCAGCAGCGTGTCTCTCATCTGACAGACTGAATAAGCAGAAGCCTGAGCTCCATACAGAAGATGAACAGAATTGGGACTGAATAAAGTATATTAATGTGATATTCCACCCAAAAATGAAAATTTTGTCATAATTTATTCACCCTAATTTCATTCTTTTGCAAAACCCAAAAGATATTTTGAAGAATGTTAGAAACCAAACAACATTTGGAGTCTACTGAAAAAAAGTCCTCAAAATATCAGTGGCACTATTAGTGTTTTATTAGTTAAAGCTGCAATCCGTAACTTTTTAGGTTAAAAATTAATACACATTAAATGTAGTCACGCAATGCTGATGTTTTTAACATTAACAATTTGAGAACAAAGTATAATTTGCATATGATAGGCGATTGTTAGATTTAAGCAGCGTGATTTACTGCAATGCTTTTTTCCCCTTATTTGGTCAGAACAAAAGTGGATGTTACTTACTTGTTCAGATTACATTTTCCAGTGAAAATTCTTATTTTAGTACAGTATCCTCACCGGCGGGGTGACTGACAGCTGCACATTCATATACAATCATATTCATATAACTGACGTCTTGGGACGTCTTTTGACCATAAGTCAATATCCGCCTTTTTAGGGTCCCCTTAAACGTCGGTTAGATGACGTTATCGGATCCTAACTCTACCCCAGACCTAAACCTACCGCTAAACCTACCCCGTCACCTAACTGACGTTAAAGGTAAAGCGTCAGTTGTATGACGTCCCAGGATCGTCATCAACCGACGTTTAAGGGGACCCTAAAAAGGCGGATATTGACGTATGGTCAAAAGATGTCCCAAGACGTCAGTTATATGACTTCTTGGGATGAGACTGTGTTTGCACATTCTCCTCAAAACATTGAATTTATCCGAGCTGTGCCAACCCACGTAAAGTTGATATTTCCGCAATTAACTGCAATTGCAGATTTCAAACAGAGATGGCGACAAAGAGGAAAAACTACGAACTGCAGCTTTAACATTAGTTAACATCATGAGTTAACATTAAATAATGAACTACACTTCTACAGCATTTATTAATCTTTGTTAATGTTAATTTCAACATTTACTGATACAGTATTAAAGGGTTAGTTCACCCAAAAATGAAAATTCTGTCAGTATTTACTCACCCTCATGTTGTTCCAACCCCGTAAGACCTTCGTTCATCTTCGGAACACAAATTAAGATATTTAAGATATTAAGATCGCTCCTGCATACAGTCCATAGGCTTCTTGAGGGACTGGCTCTTGCTGTCCCCGAAAAGTCATTAAAGACATCGTTAAAATAGTCCAAGTGACTACAGGGGCTCAATCTTAAGTTTATCAAACGACGAGAACACTTTTGTGCGCAAAAAAACAACAAAAATAACGACTTCATTTCAACTATTCACTTCCTTCTCCATGAGCCTGTAAGTCAGTTAACGTAGTGTGATTGCGTAGAGCTACGTCACACGTAGGCTCACTATTGGCCGACGCTGGTCATGTGTGTGTGATGCGTGTGACGTACAATAACAGAAGCTTACGCTATTAAACTAGTAACCTGACTCGCGCAGAGGGAGAAATAAACGAATAGTTGAAATAAAGTCGTTATTTTTGTTGTTTTTTTGCGCACAAAAGTGTTCTCGTCGTTTGATAAACTTAAGATTGAGCCCCTGTAGTCACTTGGACTATTTTAACGATGTCTTTAATGACTTTTCGAGGACAGCAAGAGCCAGTACCTCAAGAAGCCTATGGACTGTATGCAGGAGCGATCTTAATATCTTAAATATCTTAATTTGTGTTCCGAAGATGAACGAAGGTCTTACGGGGTTGGAACAACATGAGGGTGAGTAAATACTGACAGAATTTTCATTTTTGGGTGAACTAACCCTTTAAAATCAAAAGTTGTATTTGTTGACATTAATGCACTTCGAAGTAAGAATGAACACCTGTATTTGTATTAACTAACATTAACAAAGATTAACAAATACTGCAACAAATGTTTAGTGCTCATGGTTAGTTCATGTTAGTTAATACATCAATTAATGTTAACAAATGAAACCTTATTGTAAACCTTATTTCTTCCACGGAAGAAAGAATGTCATACAGTTTTGGCACAACATGAAGGTGAGCAAGTATGACAGAATATATATTTTTTGGGGTGAACTATACCTTTAAAGGACAACTCCGGCGCAAAATGAACCTTTGGTCTAATTACACATTGCTACCTAGTCAACCGTTATCTGAGATTTGTTTTCATGATTGCCGAATGTAAATAGTTTTATCTCTAAAAACAGTTTAGCCTATAACGCTAGTATAATGCTAGTATATAGGGCATAGAGTAATGACAAATAAAAATCGCTTGTTATTACCACTAACAAGGCTCAAAATAGCCCCACACTAACACGACAGCATAACAAGGGTCCCTACATTCAAACCGAAGCATTGAGAACTTTGTCAGTGTCCATACAGTTTAATAAGAAGATATTTTATAGACACAGTCAACTTCGCGAATACAGGAAGAAGCCATCTTTGAAAAATAGTCCCTATCAGTCGATCTACGAGCGCCGATCCAAGTGCGCTGAACTGTGCAGAATATCATATGGTCCGTTGTTTCCAGAAGAAACACAAACACAAACCGTTTACTTCCCTTCAATATGTACACGTAGCCTACTGTTCGCGCTCACCTTATCACCTTATTCACATCTCACCAGCGCACTTGGATCGGCGTTCGTAGATCTACTGGTCGAGACTATTTTTACAAGATGGCTTCTTCCTGTATTCGCGAAGTTGACTGTGTGTATAAAATATCTGCTTATTAAACTGTATGGACACTGTTCTCAATGCTTCGGTTTGAATGTAGGGACCCTTGTTATGCTGTCGTGTTACTGTGGGGCTATTTTGAGCCTTTTTAGTGGTAATAACAAGCGATTTTTTTTTTTTTTGTCATTACGCTATGCCCTATATACTAGCATTTTACTAGCGTTATAGGCTAAACTGTTTTTAGAGATAAAACTATTTACATTCGGCAATCATGAAAACAAATCTCAGATAACGGTTGACTAGGTAACAATGTGTAATTAGACTTAAGGTTCATTTAGCGCCGGAGTTGTCCTTTAAGACTGAACTAAATGGAATTAATGAGACTGAATAAGAAAACAGATGTGACTGAATGTGCCAGAATAGTGTCAGAAGACTTAATGTCATTAAAAATGCCAGACTGAGATTTAACTAGTTTGAATAAAAGAGACTGAATGGTGGTTAAGGAGATTCCCCCCTCTATGTGAAGCGCTTTGAGTGTCCAGAAAGGCGCTATATAAATGTGATGAATTATTATTATTATTATTGAATACAGAAGAAAGATGTGGAGTTTTGCAATGACAGAAGTTCAGGTCTTGTAATGATTCTGAAATGTAAAAAGCCTTCATGTGCTTGTATTGCAGATTTTAAAACTGACACTGCAGATTTAATGAGACAGCATATGACAAAATGTGAAAAAAAAAATAAGACTGAGGATGCCAGAATGAGACATAAAAAGACCAAATGGGATGAGAGGTAAGAGCAGGGGTCTGAAGACGGATCTTATTGCATGCTGCTGGCACTCAGGAAATAACTCACGTGCGAGTATGTGGGTCACATTATTATTAGTGTGAGGGGTGATCTAAACAAGTGCGATGATGACATTCACACTGCAGACAGAGATGTGTTAAGTCTCTCTTCAGCCCCGCAACTGTGCCACTTTTGATTCTCCCTCTGAGCCATTTTAGCCATAGCCTTTTTTGGCTGAAAACCCGATCACTATGTTCCGTCTAAGAAGTTGCTGCTGCAGATGATGATGCTGTATTTAAAGCACATCTGCATAATTTGGATGTTTTTCGGCTGTTCTTTTTAGACGTGCAATCGCCCACAGCACACATCCGAGCTGGTCAAGCTCTCCTCTCTTGGGTGGTTCAGCTTTTTCCTCCTCTCTTGGGTGTTTCAGGCCTAAGCTTTCAATCTTCAATTCCTCTAACCACAAACGACCCTTTGGGACAATGATCTAAATGATTAAAGACAAATACTGCACTCGGCCCAATTCGAGGTTTTCAGTGTGTTACATAAAGCAACCCTAAATTACACTCTGGCATTGCTGATGCTTTTTGAGGAACCGCGGTGAAGCGAAGTCTCCTTCGCCTCAACTTCATGCTTTTTACACCCTGCAATCCACCTCCAAGGCTTCAGTTCTCAAGCTGCTATTGTCTTTGGCTTTATGCATGCACGAGTCAAGTTGACTTTCCCAAGTTCTGTTGGACAGAGGAATGTATCTGAGGAATTTTTAGAAGCTCTCTTCTGGTCAAACAGTTAAGTATGCGCTTGAAGAACGGAGAAGAGCCAGGTGTCGGGTTGCTATTTGCTTCGCGGACCTTGTTTTGTGGTGTGTAGGAATTTGCTCGACATATTCTGCAGCACCAAAGTCGTAATGACAGCCATGTGCACGAGTGGAAAGATGTGTCACAAGCCTAACTAGCAAATAACAGCCACATGCTCAATGAATAAAGCAATTTCTCATTCTTATGTCATCTATCCGAGGTTGCACTCAAGCAACACACCCTTAAGAAATCAATCTACAGCATCTACATGCAATACAAATAAATGATCAAGCAACTGCAAAGATTCCGCAATATCTATTTTTACCTGCTCGTGTGTCTTTTCAGATTAATGTCCCTGTTTTCTTTGCTCTGTGTTTGCAGTCCTAGAGGAGCCTTGACCCAAACTGTTAGTCAGCTTCTGGGTGGTGCAGCGTATTGCAGTTTTCGTCTTCTCTCTCTCTCTCTCTCTCTCCCTCTCTGCCCTTGAGGGTTTACTTCTCGCAGGCAGGACGTCTGCTGGACAGCTGTTTCAGAATTCCTCCTCTGAAGCGGTTCGGCGTGTCTTTGCTCCTCCTTTCTCCGCCTGCAGCACCTGTCCCTGCCTGTCTGCGGACAGAGCTGTTGAAATCCAATTCTCTCGTCCTCTGTAGTGTCGACCCGCAGTATTTCCTGGAGATACAGACAGACAGCGCTCAGTCATGGGAGGAAGAACATAAAGAGTGTCTACTGTGCTTCCCAGCTGCTGAACGTCAAAGTCCTTCCCTTCCAAAACAGAGTGGAAGAAATACAGCTCCCCTCTCTCTCTCTTTCGTCTTCTCGCTCCCCACCTCCCTTCTCATGCTTTTTCTCACGTTTTTTTCTTTCTATCTCAGCTCTCACTCTCTTCAGTGAAGGTGTTTTCCTTTCTGTTCTCTCATTCTGCATTTTATTTTCTGCTGACTTCAGCATCTTTACCTCATTTGTTTGCTCAGCATTTACTAGACACCAATACAACATCCGAGAGATACAATACAACCTTGCTGGATGGATAAATGGATGGATGGATGGATGTGTAGATATAGATAGATAGACATATTGGTTACTTATAGAAAAAAGCTGTTTCTTTTTTGCAGCTGCACTGTAAACCTCTAGAGCTTCTCGTCACTTCATCCTCAACCTGAAATAGGTTTCCTTGGCAACATACAGTACAGTGCTCTGCAGTGATCTCACGTTTGACAGGGATTAGGAGGGGGTGCAGGGAAGTGTGTGTGTGTGTGTGTGTGTGTGTGTGTGAATTAGCTCTGTTCCAAAAGCTATCTATAGTGAGATTCCTACCTAGACAGCATTTTAAGGAAGTTCCTAAAAATAAGAGACATCAATACGCGAAACCTATAAGGGAACATCACATGTCTGCTCTGAAAACATCTTAAAAAGAATGAATTTAAAATAATAGTGATATAATAGTAATTCTAAGATGCAGAGAGATTTCAATGCAATGTTAAATTTGAGGTAATGTTAAATGTTAATCAAAAATACCACAAATTAACTAAAACAATATGATAAAATTATCTTACATTTTACCGATGTTTTTGTTTGTTGGTGTGTTCTATGTATTTTTATGTTCATTAGACTATCAGAGTATCACAACGTTATCTATTAGCAAAATGCTCACGTCAAACTGAAATTAATTTATAGTCAAGTGTGCTTTGCAGATGAGAGCTATTTGTGTAGTTCACAGAATAGCTGGCTATATAGAGCTTTCCAAACCAGTATCTTATGAGGTTCTAGATCAGTTTTAATGATGCCCTACAAGGAAGCCGGCTATGCAGTCAGCAGCAAAGCAGCTCACTACTTTGAAAAATGTAATATTCTTAAAGTCCCCCTGTCAAGACTCCTTCATTTCAAAATAGTTTGTTTTAAAGCAGCTTTACAGTGATAACAGGAAATTAAAGTACTGTAACAGAGATTGTTTTGGCTTTACAGCAGCTCTAGAATGAAGTTATTGTTCAGCTAAAGTTATTTTTGTTTCACTTCCGTCGCAACGATTATTAGCTAACTTTGGGCCCGCTAATACCGTTCTAACAGAAAACCCTTAATGCGGTCCGGCCGCTCATTTGCACAAAACGTGGCTTGAAAACGTGAACCATGAAATAGGTTCCAAAGTACAAGCCTTGAAAAATGTATAATACAGAGTTTTTTAGTGCTTTCGCGTAGTCACGTGAACCTTAATTATCCCTATCTGTAGTCAATACTTGTATCCCTTAACGGTTAGTTCACCCAAAAATGAAAATTATGTCATTAATGACTCACCCTCATGTTGTTCCAAGCCCGTGTTATCTGGTGTGCCAATGTACTGATACCTTTGGCTTGTTCCAAATACTACAAATGGCATATTTTGTCTTCAAAAATAAATTTACATTATTAGACAAATAAAACTTAGTTTGCACAAAATACTATTGTATATAATGTCTTTTAAAAGTATACTTATACTTATACTATACTTAACAACTATTTGCAATAAAGTGCGAATAAATACACTTTTCACTGCAAGTTGTATTGTGAAAATAGTTAAAAGCATGATGCTAATGCACTTTTTATATATTTAAAGACAAATTAAATATATTAGACAGTAAAATTTTTGATAGTATATTTGCAATGTACTATTGAAAAAGGGAATATATTTCAAATAGAATAAAGTATACTTTTTTCACCAGGGTTGGTTCACTGGAGTTTTAAGGAGAAAATACTCAGCAATGGTGTTGACTTATGAATTTGCACATGACTGTCTTAAAGAATATAAAAAAACATCACATAGACATATGAACAACATTAAAAACTTTATTTTCACTGGGGGAAATATTTCGAATTGCTTTTAGAATTTCGGTATATTTCTCCACTTAAAATATTTAAAAAATATATAACAGCTGTTTTTTTTTATGTGTTTTAAGTATAAACATTTTAAAGTCACTTAAAATAATTTAAATTCCTTTCCGGCAACCTGTCACTCACATGGGATCGCATCAATTGACAAAAGACAATGATCCAATCAATTCCCAATGGACAAAATCAAGACCTGCCCTGCATCTTTTCTTGTTCGAAAAGCTTCAAATAAATTCATATGCAGTTTCAATTTATTTAACTTTTTTTTAAGGTCAAATAACTGTACAGAGCTGTATAGGCACTTAAAACATCATGCATGATGTCAAATTTACATTTATATTCATCCAAAGAGACTTTCCCCAGGAACATCTGCTTCTTGATCCAGTGTCATGCTCCTCGTAACACATCTGACCCTTTATTGACTTCCCACTGAGAAGCTAACAATATTTTCAATAGGGCTGGATCTTACACTTCTGGATGGTCTGTTCAATTTGAACAATCATTCAGTTAAGTAAAACAGCCAATATTGGACAACAAGCTTTCTGAATGAAGTCTTTCTGTGTTGCTGCTAGGATGTCACATGTGGAGAGCACATGATCTCAGGAAGAATACTGAGTATTGTCCTGATGTTTGCCAAGCTGCAATCACCATATAAATGCCATCAATGTGTTTGTAGACTCTACAGTGTAGAGGAATCTGAGAGGAACACCTCCAGTTCTTCCCACCAAAAGAGACTATTTGAGTTCACATAAGTCCAGTATAGGAAAGGCTGTGCTGTTTATGGAAGAATTAGCTGATTTTCCAAGTTTCAAATGAGCTTGTTTTGGACCTAATGACAATCAGAGCCTGTGAGGGTTTGTTTGGTTGCTGAAAACTCAGAGAGCTGACTAACTGCTGCCGTTGAAGTCACTTCCTCTAATGTGTTTTGAGGTGTTACACAGACAATGATCCTGTGAGAAAAAGAAGGAAAAGTAACTATTATAGCCAAATCAAACATTACATGTGATGGATGTGTCATGTATGGGAGCCCTTACTTTCACCCTGTTCACTTTTACTCTGTGTTAGTAATTCACAGTAGCTACATTTAACAACATGATCCATCACAACTAGGTACAAAGTTGATTGTTAGTCACTTCCAACCATCACAACTTAAATTAAATCATTTAATCACAGCATTAAATCAAAATCGACCCTATTTACTTTTAATGCACATTAATAGTCTTGTGGCGAACCAAGCAAGTTGATTGACAAAAAAGTCCTTGTAATCTTTGAATCTAAATATGCTCATCCTCTCTAGAATGGCCGTCCTTCTCTTAAGACGGGGACATTTTTTTTCAAGTTATTATAAGTTATTTTCCAGCTAAAGTTAGTTTTGATTGATTCACTTCAGTCGCAAAGATAATTAGTTATTAACTTAGGCCAGGAGTGCTAGGCTGAAAATGATGGAGGCCTTCCCTTTAAAGAACTTTAAAGAGACAGCAGAAGACACCTGCTAATTTGGATTTCATATTAGCTGTGGTGTGGTTTCATATCGTGTCCTGTGGTGTCTGACAGAAAGATGTGCAGCAGATCTTTAAAGTTCTAGGTTGTGAGGTGGAGGCATCGTGGATATAATTTGTTGGTCCAGCACATCCCAGGGATGCTCATTTGGATTGAGATCTGGGGAATTTGGAGGCCAGGGCAACACCTTGAACTCTTCAGCATGTTCCTTAAACCATTCATGAACAATGTATTCAGTGTGGCAGGGTGCATTATATTGCAGAAAGAGGCCACTTCCACCAGGAAACACCATTGTCATGAAGGGGTATACAACAATGTTTAGGTAGGTGGCATGTGTCAAATTTACTTGCACATGAATGGCCAGACCTGGTTTCCCAGCAGAACATTGCTCAGAGCATCACACTCGTTGTCATCCCACAGTGCATCCTGGTGCCATCAAGGTATATGGTGCACACGTACACAGCCGGCCACATGATGTAAAAGAAAATTGGACTCATCAAAGTCCAGTTCAGATGCTTAAGTGTCCATTGTAAGCACTTTTGATAGGGGATAGGGATCATTATAGGCACTCTGATTTATCCACTCACAGCAGTGGGCGTTTACTTCCAAGTCTTCATCGCGAAAAGCACATAAAAACCGTGCGTTTCTGAGCTGGTCTCAAAGCTAGAGTAGAAAATAGCTTATTAATTATTCATTTTGATGTTTTTGAATGTCAAAACCAAGCGAACATCATAAGTTCACCTCAGAAAACAATATAATAAAAATTTAAAAAGCCAGCTCATGACCCCTTTAAAGGGTAACTAAACCCTAAACCAACTTTTTTAGTTAATGATCTGTTAGAATGGGGTTTTATTAGTGCTGATCATTGATTCAAGTAATGTTTTTGACATTTGGTTAAAGTGTTTTAATTCTACAATGAATGCTGAGTGCTGCCCTTTTCAGTTTGAACGGTGGCTATTGCAGTTGAATTCTCCCATTGGATGTTTGCGGTGCTTCATGACATAAGCGGTGAGAGCTGACATAAGGAGGTCCCAGCTCACCACGCCCTTGGTACGAGCTACCACGCCTTTGACAGTATAAAAACCATCTTGTTTAGTCAAAACCACTGTGGGTCAAGAGTTGGAGTATTGCAACCCGATCTCACGACCAAGTCGTACGAATTCGACGAATGATTAAAAAGTGGCTAATTCGTAACAATTCATACGACCTCACTCGTACGAATTAATACGATTTTGCTAAATCGTACATATTTTACGAATTGGCCAATTCGTATGAATTCGTACGAATGACCTACCCCTTACCCCACCCCTAAACCTAACCATCACGTGGGTTTAGACAAATCGTACGAATTAGTACGAGTGAGGTCGTACGAATTAGACACTTTTTAATCATGCGTCAAATTTGTACGAATTGGTCGTGAGATAGTGTTGAGTATTGATAATGATCAGTTTAAAGTATTTTAGCATCTATTTAGCATAGCATTTATATAGTTATTTAGATTATTTTGTGTAGCCTAATTAGTTAGTTAGTAGCACAGTACAGTTTCTGTCACGGGAACACACAGGGAAACAGGTGGATCCAAATGCAGCATATTTATTATCAGGGCAATCCAACTCATAGTCATCCATGCAGGGGTCAAAATCCATTTTAGCAGTCCAATAAACAAATAAACAAGAAACAAACCACGAACAGGCAAGAAAACAGACCTCAGAAGTGTTGGTGACATTTAGCAACGAATCCGTACACAAACTAACACAGACAGGGAATATATACACAGAACTAACAAGACTAACACAGAACAGCTGGGAACAATGATTACAGGGAACAGCTGAGTGCAATGAACTGATGAGTGACAGTGACAGACAGAATGCTGGGAAATGCAGTTGCAGAATTACATGACACCGAGGGGAAGGAGGACATCTAGTGGACAAACAAGGAAACACAACCAGACACTGTGACATAACCCCCCCTCTACAGAGTGGCTACCAGACACTCCACGACAACAACTACAACACAATCACAAGAGTTCAGGAGGGAGGTGGAACGGTGGAGGATCAGGGGGAGGGATGGTGGGCCAGGTCCATGAAGGGAGACAGGAACAAGGGGTGAGGGCTTTACCGAGGACCAGGGCGAGACACAGAGTCCATCGGGTGGCCAGGGCGAGACACGTAGTCCATCGGGCGGCCAGGGCGGAGAAGACCCCTCGGGTGGCCAGGGCGGTGAAGACCCCTCGGGTGGCCAGGGCGGTGAAGACCTTTCGGGTGGCCAGGACGGTGAAGACCCCTCGGGTGGCCAGGGCGGAGCAGACCCCTCGGGTGGCCAGGGCGGAGCAGACCCCTCGGGTGGCCAGGGCGGAGCAGACCTTTCGGGTGGCCAGGGCGGAGAAGACCCCTCGGGTGGCCAGGGCGGTGAAGACCCCTCGGGTGGCCAGGGCGGTGAAGACCTTTCGGGTGGCCAGGACGGTGAAGACCCCTCGGGTGGACAGGGCGGAGCAGACCCCTCGGGTGGCCAGGGCGGTGAAGACCCCTCGGGTGGCCAGGGCGGTGAAGACCTTTCGGGTGGCCAGGGCGGAGAAGACCCCTCGGGTGGCCAGGGCGGTGAAGACCCCTCGGGCGGCCAGGATGGAGCAGATCTTTCAGGTGGCCAGGGCGGTGAAGACCCCTCGGGTGGCCAGGGCAGTGAAGACCCCTCGGGTGGCCAGGGCGGAGCAGATCTTTCAGGTGGCCAGGGCGGTGAAGACCCCTCGGGCGGCCAGGGCGGAGCAGATCTTTCAGGTGGCCAGGGCGGTGAAGACCCCTCGGGCGGCCAGGATGGAGCAGATCTTTCAGGTGGCCAGGGCAGTAAAAACCCCTCGGGTGGCCAGGGCGGGGAGGACCCCTCGGGCGGCCAGGGCGGAGCAGATCTTTCAGGACCAGACACCGGCTCAGGAACAGGCGCTGGCTCTGCCTCCGGCACGGGAACAGGCGCCGGCTCAGGAACTGACACTAAAACAGACACAGTCACAAGAACAGACACAAACACAAACAAAAACGCTGGGTCCTGAACCAATATGAGCTCCGGCTCAGGGATCGGCTCAGGGACAGGGACAGGCTCAGGGACAGGCTCAGGGACAGGCTCAGGGACAGGCTCAGGGACAGGCTCAGGGACAGGCTCAGGGACAGGCTCAGGGACAGGCTCAGGGACAGGCTCAGGGACAGGCTCAGGGACAGGCTCAGGGACAGGCTCAGGGACAGGCTCAGGGACAGGCTCAGGGACAGGCTCCGGCTCAGGGACAGGCTCCGGCTCAGGGACAGGCCTCTCCAACGTCTTAATCAGACGCTCCAGATAGTCCCAGCTCAGGGATACAGACGGGACCTGACCAGTCTTTCGTCGGGCAGACGGGACGTGAACAGTCTCTCGCTGGGCCGACGGGACGTGGACAGTCTCTCGCTGGGCCGACGGGACGTGGACAGTCTCTCGCTGGGCCGACGGGACGTGGACAGTCTCTCGCTGGGCCGACGGGACGTGGACAGTCTCTCGCTGGGCCGACGGGACGTGGACAGTCTCTCGCTGGGCAGACGGGACGTGAACAGTCTCTCTCTGGGCAGACGGGACGTGAGCGGTCTCTCGCTGGGCAGACGGGACGTGAACAGTCTCTCGCTGGGCAGACGGGTATTTCCTCCTCCTTCTCCGTCGTTCTTTATGGTGAGGTATAGGCTCCAGGCTGGACAGGACCAGCGGTGAAGGAAGCTCTGGGCTGAGCATCACCGGCCCATGGTCGGAGAAAGACCAAAGTGGAGAGTGATTCCGGGGCTCACTTCTAGGACCTCCTCTCCTGCGGCCTCCACGAATCCCAGAAAACTTGGCCAGACGGGTTCCCCTAAAAGATTCTCGGTCATCGGTGGCCGGGTTCTCAGGGGAATTGACCACCTTGACCTCAGTCCGGCGGGCCAATAAGGCAAAGCCCTGAAAAATGTTCATGCTACTGGATCCATTATTTGACGGATTCGTTCTGTCACGGGAACACACAGGGAAACAGGTGGATCCAAATGCAGCATATTTATTATCAGGGCAATCCAACTCATAGTCATCCATGCAGGGGTCAAAATCCATTTTAGCAGTCCAATAAACAAATAAACAAGAAACAAACCACGAACAGGCAAGAAAACAGACCTCAGAAGTGTTGGTGACATTCAGCAACGAATCCGTACACAAACTAACACAGACAGGGAATATATACACAGAACTAACAAGACTAACACAGAACAGCTGGGAACAATGATTACAGGGAACAGCTGAGTGCAATGAACTGATGAGTGACAGTGACAGACAGAATGCTGGGAAATGCAGTTCCAGAATTACATGACACCGAGGGGAAGGAGGACATCTAGTGGACAAACAAGGAAACACAACCAGACACTGTGACAGTTAGGATAACTTCACGTTAGTGTAGATTTATCTATATTTAGTACAGTTGTCAGGATGGTAATGGAATAGAGGTAGAAATGGGCTTCTCCACACATTCCAGCTCCACAAGCAGTGCCAAACACTGCTCCTCCTGCAGTGATCATGTTTTTTTTTTTTTTTTTATCACAATTTATGGATAGGCTAAAGTTAATAATGGATGTTTTCACATAGCAGCAAAATATCAATATGAATATATGCCTACAGAGAGCTTGCGCTATTGACATCAACTTGACAAAACTCATCCGATGTCAATCGCGATGCGGGAGTTAAGACCGCAGTTTGAGCCAGCGGCTCAAATCGATATGGCCCTGTGTCCATTGACAATTCACCCTCCTTCACTTCAGGTGAAGGTGGGAGAGAATGTCCTCAACTTCAAATGACCACTGTGTTGCAAAGCTGCTTGCGTCACTCCAGTCACTCTCCATTTTAGAGTCTGACAGCAGCTGTCACTGCGGGTGTCAGGTGCATGCCCCCCAGAGTTTAAGTGGCTGTAACATGGGTTTATAAGTTTCAAATGTCCTGCTTCTGTAGAGTGTTAGTGAAGCAGCAGCTTAACTGCAAAAACTGAACAGTTGTCCTTGTTGGAGAGTTGTTGAATTTATAAATAAATGAAAGTTGCTAGATAGACTGGCCTGGTTTCACAGACAGGGTTTAGATTAAGCCATGAATTAGGACATTTAAGTAGTTTTTATAAACCTGCCCTAGGAAAAGACCTTACTTGTGTCCATCTTGAGACAAAACAATGGCACTGACACATTTTAAGATGCAACAATACAAGTTGCTTTCAATTAAAACAGCTCCAACATGTATTTTAGTCTGGGATTAAACTTAAACTTTGTCTGTGAAACCGGGGGTAAAACTTTCATATAAACAATATGGACATTGTCTTCTGCTTTGGTTTGTGTGGTTCTGGGTAAAAGTGCTGGGCATTAATAAAGAGGAGACAAATATTTACATAACTTTCTTAGCCACTTCTTTGAATGAATTTTGAATTTCTGCATTTCCAACCAGTTCCATCACACATGCTCTTTTAATTTTCCAGACTTTTCAAAAACTTTCTAAAGCCTTTGAAAGTGAGTAAATTATTGGGTCGTGTGAGGTTATGTTTGGGTCGTGATTTTTCCACTTTCCTCTCAAACAGTAAAAGAAACAGTCATAAAGAAACTGCGAAGATCAGATGGGTAATGTTTTATCTTTAATTCACAAATTCATACCCCACACACAGTGTAACACTTCCCTACTTACATTTTTTTAAGTATGTCTTCCAGTCTTGTCCGGCTGGTCTATTTTGCTGGTTTTAGAGGGGTTTTGATCACACCAATACCAACTTAAACATAAGATCAGCATCCAATCTAGCTGGTTTAAGCAGTTTTTTTTTTTTCAGCAGCATATCTTACCCATCAACATTTGGCATCTCAGATGATTTTTACATAAGTAGTTTAAAGGTGATCTAAGCGATGTCACATCATGTTTTTTAGGCCGAAAATGTTCCTCAAGGATCCTCAATGGTTAAATAAACCATTAAATGGCACTTTGAGTTTTGTGCAAAGAAATATAGAATAAAAGTAGGTCTAGCAAAGTCTTATATCTCTGTAATTCACAAAGATCAAACACAAATATGCTGGCTGACTAGATTGCTTATTTGAGAAACACTGCTTTAATTGTATTTATGATGACTTTGTGAAATGTTATCTAAACAGCACGAGCCGTCTTCCAGCTGGCCAGTAAGGTTATTTGGCAAATTTCATTCTGTAACATACAGATCTGTATTACTTTATGCTATTGATAGTGTTATAGCCTACATTTCTTATACCGATAATCACGATGATCATTGTGTTTGTCTTACCGAATGTGGTAGCTTTATGCAATTGCTGTTTGTCTATAAGCTTTTTTTATTATTATCATTATTAACGGCAACAGTAAAATTTTGCCAGATTTTGCTTCGAAAAACACAGAAAACAAAGCAAAATAATAATAATAATTCGAAATTAGTTCAAAGCTTGTGTTTTGGAAATAAGATTAATATATCACTAACCCTAACATGCAACTTTCCAGTTTAATAACTTCCTAATCCTAAAGTGTCACATTAAATCAGAAAAACAGGTCCAGGAGATTACTGAACCTTTCCATTTGGTGGATCTGGCTACACGGAGGCTGCACTCGCGCCCTCATTCACAACGTGCTCTCAAGCCCAGTTCACTGCGCTAGCTTCTCGCAAAATGAATTGCAAACGCTCATATGAGGCGGTTTAAACACAGCTAATTAATCGTTCAGAGAGCATGAAATTAAATTTTTGAATGTAAAAAAATGATCGAGGTCTGGACCTCGATGACCTCATAGCTGGCTACGGCCATGGGTCCAACCTGGACTGCGAAACATAACAAACAGTGTTCCAGCCAATAACGAATGATTTGGGGGTGGGGGTTGGGGGGTTAGTGTGCGTGCAATAAAAGGAGGTGGAGGGGATGGGATGAGGACGAGGGAGGGTCGAGCTAGCCTTCGTTTTGTTTGACAATAGTTTGAACGTCAACAAGAAGTGACGTCACCCAACATTGCTTAGAGCACCTTTAAGCATGCTGATAGTGGACACTTGAAAAACTGAGGGAAAGCAAATATGGCTGTATTGTCAGATACTGTAAATAATTAGAAACAATATTATGAAGAAAAATGTCATGCAGACTTGCATAATGTTGTAACCGAAATTGAAACTGAGGTTCATGAAGGCAGATCAAATCCAAACATTTTCCTTAAAGGGACAGTCCACCTAGAGAGGGAAATTGTGTCATCCTTTACTCACACTCATGTTATTTCAGACCTGTATTTCGTTCTTCTGTGCAACATAATACATGCATCAAAAGAAATGGGTTAGGTCGAAATCCTAACCCTAACCCTAACATGCTAATACAAAGTATTATTACCAAACAGTTGCGTCTACTGTAAAAGATTCAACATTCCCGTTCTAAAGTGTTTACTATGATTTAAACTTCTTGAAATTGACATTGATATTTTAATTGTGAAATTAAAGCTTTTATCACACAAGAATGATACTCACTCATCAACTTAGTTTCTCATTTTTCAGAGCACTAGGCACTTCCGCTTCAATAATGGAGACTAATGAAGGGAGTCAATGCTCTATTCCCAAAAGAATTCCAGTAGCCATTTCTAGGAGCATTTCGTCTTGTAATCAGATTGTGGTATGGTGAAAAGAACTGGCCAGAAAGAACAACCCCAGAACGCATCTATTTATTTCATGAGAATAGGCTGCACACAGAGAGTTTATTACAGGGCGTGTGCGGTCACAGAGTGGGAGTCACACTGATTAAAGGCTCTGGCTGCTGTCAGTTCCCAGAATGCACTTCTGCAAGAGGAGGACTCAACATTGTACTGTAAATAAAGAGTTGGAATATAGTATATGTTAAAGATAAATAAATACAGACTGTGAAAGTATCTACACAGGTCACATTCTTGGCTATGAATAATAAATACAATATAGGCGCTTTGTATAGTTGAGGTTTCTAAAGTTTGTTAGAGTATTTTTTTTTTTTAACTAAACCTTAGTGGCCAGTCACACATGTCTTTCAGGGTGGATTTATTTTTGTTCTGCATTTTTGTGTTTTGGGGTCATTCCTGTAATGCAGTGCGTTTTGAACTCTGTAAAAAAAAACCTTCATGTTGTACTTTAAGCAGGAATTTCAATAAAAGAAATTCACAATTTTAATGCTCAGACAGGTAAACTTAATTTATTATAACTTCATTATTAATTAATTATTGATTCATTATTTATTATTAATATGATGCCTCAAATATAAATGTATAACATAATAAAATATATAAGTTAATAAAATATAAATATATGCATTTATTTTGTAGATTTAGTGCAGCTTACTATTTGGTGTGAATGTAGATTTTTTTTTTCTAGATTTCTGCAATTCTACGAAACATTAAAAAAGACAAAATGGAAGGGGAAATTTATGAAAAGGAATAAATAAAGGGAAAAATAATTGAAATTATTCACAAGAATATTAAAACAATATAATTAAAATAATATTCAAAAGGAAATAGAAAAAATAGACAACAAAGAATAGAGGAAAAGTAAGAAACTCTTAGAAAATATAATAATAAAATTAGAAAAATATATAGTGTGTACACTATAAAATTGTGTATTTGCCAAAATTAGATTATCAACTCAATTTAAATGAGTAAACTACATATAAAATTCGCAATTATGTCCACTTAATTGTTATACAGTGAAAAAAAAACAATAATCCATCTTCCAAATAGAAATAGTGAATCTAATATTTGATCTATTAAATATAATGGGAACATGAACATGTACACATAGATTAAATGCTTGTTTGGATCAGGGTATAGTATGAATTTGATTAGATCATGTCTGGGTTCAGGTTATGGTCAGAGGCCATGGAATTACAGCTATGTTTACGTAAAAATATTTCACAACACATTACTTTCACCTAATCATGTATTTCAAATTATACCATGTGAATTTCGACCTGCATTCTAACCATGTGATGATGCCAGTCATGCGGCTGATTTTGGGATGCTCTTCTTGTCTTTGTATGCTGAGAAAGATAATTAGTTCCCCATAATTATTTATCAGTCTTCATCTGTAAATTCCAGCCTTTTTCCTAGTCCCTTAGGAAAACTGCATATCCGGAAAGTCACTCTTTATCAGTACAGTCAGTAAATAACATTCCGAAGATGAACAGATGACCATCAGAAAACTCCCATCCCACTGATTTCATAGTTATATTAAAACTCTTAGGATTTTTAGAGTAATGAGTCAAATCCTTGTCAACACGCCTTAGAAACAAGCATGTCTCCCACTCCTAAAAAGAAAGAAAATCGAATTAAATAAAATGCTTGATTAAATAGTTATTAGATTAAGTTCAAATTAAAGTCAAAATAAAAGGTGCCATGCAAAACACAGTTTGAGGTATCATTCATGTCTAGTACAAACAGTTCAGGACTATGCATGTCAGAGTTTATCAGAGATTAGTTCAAAGAACTTTGTATAACCGTAAGCTTGAGGAATAATAGTTGAGATGCTGATAACACTTTACAATTAGGTCCCTTTAGTGCATGACCTAACAACGAGCAATGGATTTGTTACAGTATCTATTAATCTTTGTAAGTTGATAAAAGCACTGTTCATTGTTAGTTCTGGGGCCATGCGGAGTGTGTTATTCCTAGCCTTAAGAATAAGTGTGATTCACACAGGTTAAGGTGTGTTTGACCCCCTTTCGCCTTCAGAACTGCCTTAATTCTACATGGCATTGATTCAACAAGGAGCTGAAAGGGTAACACTTTATAATAACTGCACGCTATTAATCATTAGTTAAGCATGAGTAAACAGTTAATACATCATTTATAAAACATTAATAGACATTAATATGCAGTTTATAAATATAGCTATACATGCTTTTTTCTTGATTTATAAGCATATCTATAATGCGTTTAATGATTGTATTTTCATACTTTGTTAATGATCAATTAATAATTTCTAAATGATAACATTATTTGCAAACCAGTTGTTTAAGAGTTGACATTCATTCATAAGACCACTTACAAAGTGTAAGTAAATGTAGTACAGGTAGTTATAAAGCATTTATTAGTGGTCAGTTAACTATTTTTGTGAGCTAATCTAAAGTGAGGACTATTCATGCTTTGTAAAGCATTTATAAAGACGATTTAAAGACTCGTCAATCTTCTAAACAGTAAAATGTAACAAACACAACACAGTGATACAGAACATAGAAATATTTAACAGCCTTTAAAAATGCTTTACAAGGCATGACTAGTCCTCACTTTAGATTAGGTCACAAAAATAGTTAACTGACCACTACTAAATGCTTTATAACTACCCAAATTAATCCTTAATTACAGCATTAATACATGTTAATAAAGCATTTATTAACACATTACGTAACCATCACTATATGTCTGAATAATAAGATGTATGAATGTACATTTAAATAGTTTATTAATCATTTACTTACTCGCTCTAAGTAATCGTATGAACCACGGACAACTCTTAAATAACTGGTTTATAAAAAATGCAATTCTTCATTTAGAAATGATAAATTGATCATTAATAAAGGATGAAAATACAATTATTAAACAAATTATAGATATGCTTTTAAATCAAGAAGAAAGCATTTATAGCTGTATTTATGAACTGCTTATTAATGTCTATTAATGATTTATGAATGATGAATTAATGGTTTACTCATGCTTAACTAATGATTATTAGCGTGTAGTTATTATAAAGTGTTACCGCTGAAAGCATTCTTTAGAAACGTTGGCCCATATTGATAGGATAGCATCTTGCAGTTGATGGAGATTTGTGGGATGCACATCCAGGGCATGAAGCTCCCATTCCAACACATCCCAAAGATGCTTTATTGGGTTGAGATCTGGTGACTGTGGGGGCCATTTTAGTACAGTGAACTCATTGTCATGTTCAAGAAACCAATTTGAAATGATTCGAGCTTTGTGACATGGTGCATTATCCTGCTGGAAGTAGCCATCAGAGGATGGGTACATGGTGGCCATAAAGGGATGGACATGGTCAGAAACAATGCTCAGGTAGGCCGTGACATTTAAACGATGCACAATTGGCACTAATGGGCCTAAAGTGTGCCAAGAAAACATCCCCCACATTATTACACCACCACCCGCAGCCTGCACAGTGGTAACAAGGCATGATGGATCCACGTTCTCATTCGGTTTACGCCAAATTCTGACTCTACCATCTGAATGTCTCAACGGAAATCGAGACTCATCAGACCAGGCAACATTTTTCCAGTCTTCAACTGTCCAATTTTGGTGAGCTCTTGTAAATTGTAGCCTCTTTTTCCTATTTGTAGTGGAGATGAGTGGTACCCGGTGGGGTCTTCTGCTGTTGTAGCCCATCCGCCTCAAGGTTGTGCGTTTTGTGGCTTCACAAATGCTTTGCTGCATACCTCGGCTGTAACGAGTGGTTATTTCAGTCAAAGTTAGTCTTCAATCAACTTGAATCAGTGATCCGTAACCACACTCCTAATCCTACCCATCTCCACCCCTTAGATCTGGATTTAACTCCGCCCCCTAGATCTTGTGTACTGAAATGAGGTGCTACTGATTATAGTGACCTTACACGTTCCTTTAAAACCACATCAAAATGTGAGGAAAATATTTAATAATTTTATATTTCAAAATATGAACGAAGAACATAAAACAAACTTACTGAAGATTTTATCTGACAAAATGTTTTGACAAAAAAAGGAAGCTTGAGGTTTTAGAAAAAAACAAAAAATACTCTTAAATACTAAATACTATATATTTCACTGGTTCGTTCTAGTCTTTGCATGTGTTATTTGCATGATTCGGTATTGTGTCCAAATAAAACAATTGACTCAAAGCACCAATATGCCTGCAAAACCTTAATACATTATATTTGGATAAAGGTCACCCCACATATCAATTTTCCTAGGCTGCTCCTACACTTTTGGCCACTATATGCCAATTCATTGACTTTCTAACTGATCTTCAAACTATGCGACAAATCAAGCCAATTTTATGAGAATTGCAAGCTTTCCTGAAGTTGTTGAACCCGCTGATGGAACTCATGTTTGCATCATTGCATCACTATTGGATGATTCAGTGCCTGAGGGCAGCCATTTTGGGTTAATATCCCAAAATTGACAATAGAGGGAATGCGCGTGACGTCACCGTCGGCCGGCATGCCTGCAGTTCCTCACAGTGAGTGGCAAAAAGACTGAGCGGCTGTATATGTGTTCAGTGTGAATACCGCGAAAAACAAACACAACACACACAAATAAAGTGGGGAAGAGCTTTGCGATTGACTGTAGGCCTACAACTAGATTTGACAAAACATCCGAGGTATATTTTTACAGACTTCTATGGAAAGAGGAGCAAATGGATCGCTGCAATTCACAGAAACAACTGGACTCCAGTCAGCGAAAGGTGGATTTGCAGTTATCATTTTGTGTCAATATGCTGAATTTAGCTGTAAAACCATACCCGTATATTTTTTGTATTTTTGTATACATTAACAGCTCATCAATTAAATATTTATCATTGCATATTCTGCATTATTGGATGTTTTTTTAATAAACACTGACCAAAAAACGTATAAAGTTTTAGGGCTGGACGATATGATGATATATATAGGATAAAACACTGATATAAGTGATCACCCGGATTTAGACCTACCTATATTATATTTATATAAAGCGTTCACAGGCAAATTTGCTTTACGTTTAGGTCTTGCTTTTATTTCCCCGGTGTCGAAATCAGGCAATAAATGTCAGGCAACACGATTCCTGGCTGCATGTCAATATCCATGGATCACTGGATCTTTAGTAAGTTGTAAGGAACACTATATTGAGTCCAACATTTAGTTTAAATTGATAAAATTGTTCGATTTAGTCGAATTTCCGCAGTTTTCCCCTATTGAATCCAGTCACGCAGCAGATCTTTTGCCACTCGGTCAGGCTGAGGAGGGTTGTTACGCGGGAAAGTCACGTGTCAATGCATTCCCTCTATACAAAATCGTAGGCAATTATGGGCAATCCAAAATCGTGGTCTTCCAGGCAGAAGCCAAGATCCAAATAATCAAACTAAACATGAACAACAAAAGACGAATAAGCTCGAAAACAGACCTAAGAAGTGGTGACAACGACTCCGGTGTACTTGAGCAGTTGTTTGCAGGTCGTAAAATGAAGTGTTACCGACTTTGCTGAAAGTTTCTTTTAGCAAAAGTCCAACTTTTTACAAATCATTTTTTGACACTTATAGGAGTACGTTCAAATAAAAATTAGCCCATGATTTACTCACCCTCAAGCCATTCTAGGTGTATATTACTTTCTTATTTCAGACGAATACAATCAGAGTTAGATTAAAAAATATGTACGTCACACACATCACACACATGACCAGTGTTGGCCAATAGTGAGCCTACGTGTGACCTACAACATAGAAGCGCTGTGCAGTTACACCACGTAAACTCACTCGAGGCCCAATGAGAAGGAAATGAATAGTTGAATAAAGTCATCATTTTTTTTTTTTTTTTTTTTTTTGCGCATAAAAAGTATTCTCGTCGCTTGATAAAATTATGGGAGCCACTGTAGTCACTTGGCCTATTTTAATGATGTCATGTCTTTAATAACTTTTCTGGGCCGGAAAGTTTCAATTACTTAGAAGCCATGGAGGAGTGATCCAGCTGTCAGATTTAATCAAAAATATCTTAATTTGTGTTCCGAAGATAAACGAAAGTCTTATGGGGCTGGAACGACATGAGGGTGAGTAATTACTGACAGAACTTTCATTTTGGGATGGACTATCTCTTTAAAAGCATTTCTAAAAGGTTTTATGCATACGGGCCCACGTCCATTAAATGATATTAACAGATACAACTTTTGATTATTAATTGCTTCGGAAGTATTTTTCATTGTTAGTTCATTTTAACTAATGGTAACAAACTTAATTTTGAAATTGACATTAACTAAGATTAATAAATACTTTAGAAGTATTGTTCATTTGCTAATGTAGTTAACTAATGTTAACAAATGGAACCAACCATATTGTAAAGTGTTATAGAGATGCTTGCACTGTACAGTCTTATGACACAAATCTCTTGAGCCATACATTCAGTGTGTCTGTGTCTGATCAAGAACTTGTAAAATGTGTGTGTCAGAGTGTGGGTCTGGTATACCCTATGTTATGGGGACAAAATTTCCCCACAAAAAGGGCAATCTCCCAAAATCCTTGTCTTTGTGGGGACATTGAAACCCCATTATGTTTCATGGACAACCCAACATTTGCGTGTGTTCTCTCTCTCTCTCTCTCTCTCTCTCTCTCTCTCTCTCTCTCTGTATGTGTGTGTGAATGCCTAGGGGCCGAGGACAGGCTGCATGCCGCAGATACTTGAACATTCTCTGTATCAGCGGTCACTAAGGATTGTCAGGAGCTCACACAGAGCTATGGAGCTCGTGCAAGACAGCTGCTTTGGAGCATGTGTAGTTACACTGAACGTGTGACTGCACACAACCACTGAAGCATCTTGTGCGTCCAAAGAATAAGAACATCTGGCCGTTTATACAGAGGAGTCATATGGTCAATGTCACAAAAATGGTATTTGTTCAGAGACCTTAAAATAGTGAAATTTCTTAAATATTTAGTCTTTATTGTACGTCATAAAGCTTCTTTGTTTAACATTTCAAAACCATAAAAGACTTGTGAGAGACTTTTGCATCACAATGTGTACTTTATACAAGTGCTAAGAACTTTCGATGGCTAAATTGTTGTTACATATATGGAATATTGTTAGATCATTTAAAGTACTTCCTGCCTCAGCATGACATACTAATTTATTCTCCAAAAGTCAAAATGAAAAATTATGGGAGAGTTTCTACATTTACTGAAATAGCACATAGTCTGGCATTTTGGCCCAGCATTGTGTGGAAAGTAAATCAGGCCGGCATCCTTCACTGTTTGTAAAATTTATCATATGTCTTATATATCATACAGCTGTCAATCCACACTCTAACCAATCAACAAGTCCTAAGAGTACATTTGAGCATGTAATTATTATTTTGTCTGTTTCCCAGTAAACATGTCTAAGCATAAAACTTGAAATTTGTTTACTTTTTTACTTGAAATCAAAATCTTGAATTACAGTTTTTTTTAATTCGCTTTGGTACTATTTCACAAGTAAGGTGTAACTCTTAGTGCTAATATCACAACAGATCATCATTTAATCAAGTTTTCAACTGTGTTAGTACAATTCACACAATCACAAAGTATCCTTTTCACAACACAAAATAAGTGTTTCATCTACATTATTGTTTCATTCACAGTAACTGCCTTTCATAAAGCTCTTACTATCAAACTTTTGATTTGCATCTCTTTTTGTTCAGTTTAATACTTTTGTCTATTATTTAATCCAACAGATCTTAATGGTTAATCACTTAATCATTTGGTAAACCTATAGATTTTCATTTCAGCAATATACAGTATAAGGATTTTGAGAACTACAGAAATAAAATGTGTGTTTGTATGAATATTTACAGTAAATTAAATGTAACCACACATGATGAATACTCATTATAGCTAATTGATTTCACATAGTGGTGACCACAATTGGCCACTATATACTGTAAATGATTCTAGAGGATGTCTTCATTGATCCTTCACTTGATTACATGATGGATATTTGGAAATTATAGATTATGTAAATGTTGGGTACTGTAAGTGCATTGCCTAATGTTACAGTAAAACTGTGTAATCTGTCTTTCATAGTACTGTAGCATATTCATTTCAGCACTTCTAAGGCCGATTTGAAACATGTATCTTGCATTGTTTGTTGTTGGATGAACTGATTGTTAAAAGTACTAAAATGAAAGAAGATCATATTGTTGTGTTTCAGTGATTAAACCAAATGTTCTCATTACATATTACAATAATCTTGTGTTTGAAATAATGATTATGTGGACTGAAAACATGTGCAACGGACTGAAAGCATTACATCAGGTTTTGAAAGAATGACTAGCTGCGTTACAAGTGTGATCAGTTTGGATTTTTGTACTAAGAGTTTTGAAAATGTACACCTTACTTGTGAAAATAGTACCAAAGCGAATAAAAAAAACTGTAACTGTACTAAAGCATAAGTTTACATATTTGCTTCCCTGTTATTTTACTTTGAAATGTGTGTTCCGTGTCGGAATGTCTGTTTTTGTTTTATTCTGTGTGATTCTGCCCACTGTCCAATAGCCAATAGTATTTCGACACCCTGGGTTGCCAGTTGGCTGAAAACACAGTGAATTGCAGCCATGAAGCCAGCAAATATACTGGGTCAGAGATTGTAGATTCTACCACACCTAAAAAGCCTCAGGATCCATCTAATCTCTATGTACCGGAGTCTTAGCCACATAGAAAGGGTATGAAGCTCAGCGCATGCGCTTAACACATACATGGATTTTAATTTGGACCTAATTTCGGTTAAGATGTTTAAGATGGACTCAACACGAGCAGGGGGCAGAGTCCCATACAACCCCTAAATACATTGTCCTCTGGGCAGGAGAGAGAATGCTTTTCTTGATGTTGAATCTCAACCCCAGAGATACAAGATTAGTGAATCTTGTATCACTCTGCAAGCTCTTGAGACAAAATCAACCAGTCGTCTATGTCATTTAAAATGTGGATACTCTGGAGTCACAACGTAGCCAGAACTGCGTCCATGCATTTTGTGTTTGTACGGGTTGACTGGGCTAAGCGGAAAGGAAGAACCTGATATTAGTAAGCCTCAACCCCGAAAGCAAAACCTCAGGAACTTCCTGTGTTGTATTGGCAAGTGCGCCTGTTCCGATTTCACGGTAGTGAACACCACACTATTTAAATGCCCAAGCCCAAGGAGATAGGTTTGGTTGTAGTTTCTCTGAAAGTGGCACTAATTTTGATGCAGAGTCTGGTTACGCAATGTTTTGTGACGCAATGTTTTGTGGCCCAATGTGACGTAACGCCTTGTGACTCTACATCTTGTGACACAATGTCTTGTGAAACTGTGTCTTGATAGGGGGAATGCTAAATATATTGTGTCCTGGGGAACAGTAGGAAGCAATTAAATAGTTAACATTTATCTGGAAACCAATGCCCCCCGAAACACCAACGGTGGCAGGGATGGAACAGCGGTGCCATGGGTGTCGGGGCTTTCTTCTTTTCTTTTTCCCCCCAGCAGGTCAGCCTGGTACGCCTGCCACACTGTGCACAGCAGCACCAGCATTACCCCTCTGACTGACATGCCTTCCCTACTAGTGAGAATGTTGTTCTGCACGGCCTTGTGGGGAGTGCTGACTCTTTAATCTGACGATGAGCTCCCAGGAGAGATAGCCCACGAGCATCTCTTCCAACTGGGCCATTATCGTATAACTATGTGCCCTTGCACCCACTATAGTCAAATTCGTCGTGAAGAAAAGGTTTCCAACACAAATTAGTTTAGTTGTCAAGAAGAAAGGAAGAGACAGTCACTGAGGCCCCTCCCCCTGGCCGCCAGACAGAAATCTGCTCCAACTTTAAGCACTTTCTCTTTCTCCTGTGGCCAGTCTAGCTGCAATCTGGCCACTGCACAAGTGACCACCTTGAGTAACTCATCATGCACTTTATCATTGCGGAAAGAGCGCTCAAAGGCGACAATCTCATAGTCCATCTCCAGATGGCTATTTTGTCATTTAATTCCTCAGAATTAAATGTAGCCAAAGAATAGCCAGACAAGATACTAATACAAGCACAGTATTACAGTAATACAAGATGAATATTAAATAATTTCTCAGAATTAAATGTTGCCAAATATCTGCCAGACAAGTACAGAAAAACGACCCGGATGAAAGGCTGAATATAGTAATTTTCAACAAAGAATCATAAAATAATAGCTTTCAAACACCCACAATTTGCACCCACAATCTGCTCTTCAGCCGGATTGATTCGTGATATGCAAGACAAGCACGAAGCACTTTTTATCAAAATTATTCTCTCTTTACTTTTCATTGTAAAGAAAGAGAAAGAGAGAAAGGCTTTATTCCTTTCTGACAAAACTAACTCCTAACAAAAGAGATAGTTTTCAGAAGTAGAAGAAGCAGTACACATGGCACACAATGCAGTTCTGAAGACAAAGGAACATGATGAACGCAACTGTCACACATGTATTTATTGCCTCTTAACATGCACATTCTGATGACTTCATCATCAGAGGTTACTTAAGCCAAATTATTGGAGTGTTTTCTCACATGTGTCCACAACTGGTCAAACAAAGATGTTTTCCCATAGCGCTAAGCAGCGCAGCAGAGAGTAGCTTTTGAAAGGGAACTACTTTGCGTCAAAGCAAGTACATGTTTATCTGCTGGATTATGCAAAATGAATTTATGCAAAGGAGTCTAGCACAGGAGTTTTCAACCTTTCAGGATATGTGCCCATAGTTTGTCTAGTTTAATTCGCGCCCCCCACCCTCCCAAAGTGTGTGAAAACGAACATCATTGCTAAACAAGTTGTGAAGAGGTTCAGTGTTTGGAAGGAATACAGGGTCGGCGTGACTGGGACTCACACGTTTTATTTACAAAACTCAAATCAACAAGCAGAAGTCGCGCCAACAGCGGATCCATCGTAGGCTTGCTACAGCATACAAAACAGGCAAAACTCTCCTGTGTTATGTGATGCATATCGCACGCATTAAAATTGTTATATCTTTTAACAGTACATATCTAGCTTACCTAATGTGATGGCTGTGCCTGTTTCTGAGAGCACAACATACCAATCTGTTTGATACCCAACAAGGCTATCTGTAAATTATAGTCCACTGTCAATAAGCGTGCGTGATTCTAACTTTTGATGTAAGTTAATGTAGAAAATGTTGCTTCACAGAGCCAAGTTGAAACAAAAGGCAAAAGTATATCAATTGCAAGTCTCACAAGTTCAGCGTACTCTGTCTCCACTGACAGCCAGAATTCCTGCAATGTGTTCTGGTCAAACAGTGTCTTCAAAGTTCGGTCACTTGAAAGGTCCAGTAGGGCATCCTATTGATTTGATGACAGACTCACTGTGCTTTCGATGAAGGGG
This sequence comes from Pimephales promelas, assembly GCF_016745375.1. Next base: position 283,200 of record NW_024121810.1, read on the forward strand.
TTACAAAGCCAGTAGTACTGGTTCCAACTGTGCTGCTCAGGAAAATACTTATTGAAATGTGCAGACAGAGTTATTTATTATTTGTATCATCACAATAAAGCTAATTTTCCGTGAAAAATTCATCCAAGGTTGAGAACATGTCTACATTAACCCCACCAACCTGCCCTCTAAATAGCTCCAATTTCCTCACAAACCCCTACAATTTTATTGGACATCGTTAGTAGGTTTGAATTCGGGCCCTGAAGAGACAAATTAAGGGTATTGAGTCAATCAACAATGTCAGACAGGTATGCAAGATCTGTGAACCACTTTGGGTCAGTAAAAAAATGTTGCAAAGGAAGATGCACAATCGAGCAGAAAAAGTCTTAGTTTGTCACGCAATGCAAATATCCTCTGCAATACTTTACCTCTGGACGTACAGCCACTGTACCTCCATGTGCAAAAGTAACAATTCATATTCTGACCCCATTTCTTTGCATAATAGGCCAAACAGTCTTGTTTTTGATGAAATTGACAATCTGTTTTAAGCACTGCGTTGAATTCGTCAGGAAGAGGTTTTGCTGGGAGGACCTCCCTGTGGATCATACAGTGGGTGAAACGCACATGCGTAACTTCACAAACCAAAGCAGCAAGCTCTTTATTTTTCTCTAACATGGCTCCTGCTCCGTCTGTGCACACACCGACACAGTTGTCCCAACAAAGACCAAGTAAATCCAATTTACCATTAAAAAAAAATCTCTTCCGGTGTGAGGCTTTTTTTTCTAATTGCTGCCACTAAACTTTTAACTAAGTCATCAAATAGATCACATGTAGCGTAACCCCAATTTTAATTTCCCCACATTGGCTACCAGTCAGAACCAATGTAAACATTGCAGGGCCAAGCTCCTGTTTATATAAAAGAGTTGTTGCAACCTTATAACTCCTCAAGTAGGAATCTGAGATCCAAACAGGTCTTGTAGCTGTTCCTCATTCCAGATTAAAAACTAAAGGTGACTGTGCCTTTGATGTTGTTACTCCTAAACTTTGGAATGCTCTTCCTTTGGATCTAAGATCTGTGGATTTTGTGGACACTTTTAAATAGCCCGTTCTCATCACAAGACGTCTAACTGACGCTTTTGACCATACGTCAACATCCGACGCTTTAAGGGACCCTATAACGTCAGTTAGATGATGCTATCTAACCCTACCCCAGACCTATACCTGACGCTAAAGGTAAAGCATCAGTTAGATGATAGCATCCTAGGATAGCATCCTCTACCTGACGTTAAAGGGTGTCCTAAAACATCGGACGTTGACGTATGGTCAAAAGCGTCAGTCAGAAGACGTCTTGGGATGAGAATGTGTTGATTAAAAAGCAGCTGAAAACTCATTTAAAATTGCCTTTGTCTCGATTTTTCTCTTGTGTTTTGTCTTTTATCTGACTGTTTGCTTGTTATTTTTTGGATGTAATGCACTTTGTGACGTTTGCTCTAGAAAGGTGACTTATTTACAATGTATTCGAAAGATAAAAATGCTGCCTTCGGATGATGCATTCCAAGTAAGGCATAAAGCCACAATATGTATTTTTCTGCTTTAAAAATAGCAAAAATAACTGTATCTATGTTATATATTTCTATTAGATGTGTACTTGCATTATCCCGACAGTTTCCACCAACTTTCAAATACGGAGAAATTTATAGTTTAATTCGAAGACACGGGACATTTCTTTATTCCCGTTTCGTCGCCCTTCTATGGCGTCATATAACCTTTGACTCCTCTATTTTCTCAAACTTCCTTGCGGAACCCGGCGAAACCGCCAAACACAAAGGGGAACACTGGACTACCGCAAATAAACCAAAGAAAATGACGAAGAAAAAAAAGTCAACTGTTCAAAACAGCCAACTGTTGCTGTTAGCGAGCCGCGCACATTGAATACTCATATGAGTCAGGCTGCGAATGTATGTGCCCTCTTCAGCGCGCTCATGCGTACAAAATAAACGCCTCACCTCCGGCGCTGTGCACTCACTACATTCCCTTTAGCCTTTATAATTAGCACATAGTGGATGCATAACACAAACCCAGTCAAACGTTTGACTGCAGTATCTTATGTGCTTTATAATCCGGTGCGCCCTATATATGAAAAATGTTCTAAAATAGGTCATTCATTGAAGGAGCGTAATTTAAATATTTATATTCGTCTGTATTATAGTTATGGACCACGATTACGCTTTGCCTGCACGTTCTGCTACAGCCAGCTCAGTAAAGCTCAAACGTACGGGTGAAAAATATGACCCGAGAAGGGTTTGGGACAGGAGAAAAAGCATGACACAGGTAAACATTGGGGTTGCATTTAAAGCTTCTTGACAAGCTAAATCTACAGAGAGATGCCGTATATCCGTATATTTTGTGAAACGATGATGTCATGCCATGAGCTGAGCTGGTTGTCATTGACAGCGACAACAACTCCCGTGAGCCCACGCTCTTTCCCGACGTCATCAAAGTACGTCTTTTGTTATTATTTTAAATAAGTGACCCCTGGTGGCATACTGTACGTTAATGGCACATCCGAATCAAATGTTAGTTTCAAATCCTGTCTCCTGAAATACCTTCATCTGATTGATTTTTGAAGGCATGGATGTATCCCTTGTTGCCTTTGATATCCCACAGGACCATTCTGTTACAAAAAAAGTAAAAAGACAAAAAATAAAGATGGCATCTGAAAGTTGCGGTTAGTGGTAAGTTTGTGTGTAAATGTAATGTGAATGTGTACATTTGTATTTACATTTACCCAAATGTAAATTTGATCAACATTTTCCATGTTTGATGTCATCTCTAGTAATACATTAGTGTTGTGGAATTTAAATATTTGCTTTGTTATCACCAAAGCTCTCTCTTGTTTGTTGTAGATCATTAAATTGTTATGCTGTCTCAGAAGTTTGTCCGAAATCTGTTTTTTGAGGCCTCTTTGTGCCCAAATGCTGTATGCAGTCACTGCTTGAAAAGGCAGGGGCAATACGCAATACGAGGTAATACTTCAACTGCCTAGGCTTTCGGACGCATTCCAATGTAAAATATGTGAAAATAATGTGTTTTTTGAACATTCAAGCATGCAAATCGATTGTAGTAGACCCTGAAAACAAAATCAAGACTTTGTAAAAGGGCACTCACAAAGCAGTGCTTTAGTTCAGGAAAATACAGGGATAGCTCGGGCCAAAATGAAAAGTCACTTACTCACTCCCAAGTTGTATTTCCATGCAATTTCAGTCGTAACTGAGGCTCCCTTGTGGCCTCCTCGAAAAAAAGAAAATTAAATCCTGTTAGTTTTGATTTAAGGTTTGACTGTCGTTTATGATTGGAATGGCAAGATGCTCGTGACGTACTGTCTCAAAACTCTTGCTGTGTTATCTTGCAATCTACTCACAAAAGCCCCAGAGGGTCAGTCTGAGTCTGCTATGGCTCAGCCGGGATTTTTCCATCATTTTTGCTTTGTTTTGCATCTGTTACATCATCAGGAAGCCGCATTCTAGATGGCGTCGAGTCTTGTCTGCAGCTGTTCAGCGCGTGTGGAGCACATTCCGTCTGATCCGTCATTCAGTGCCCATGTAAAAGAGAACAGATGCTTTACTATGTGCAAATCCATGCAGCTCTTTCAGAGCAGGGCAATCTTATAAAGGAAACATCAATGTAGCAACTTTTGTCAATGCACTGCCAAAACACAGATCTGTGCAGAATTTTGTCAATGTGCTAGATATAAATCTTTGGATAATCATGTGACTGAAGGTTGTGAAAGATGGAAATGGCTTTATAGATTTCTACATTATAAATATAGTTATAAATGCTTTATAAAGTTGAATAATACTTTTAAAGGTACTCTATGGAGTTTTTAGCGGCCTCTAGCGGTGATGTTTCAGAATGCAACAAGAGCGCTCGTGCTCGTGTGCGTGCTAGATCTCAAGAGCGAGCATTCACTACCGGCCACACGGAGACTTTCAACGCAATGGCGAAATCATCACACAACATGCTGGAAACTAATGTAAACTCCCACTGCAGTTAAAATAATAGTAACTTTTATCAGCTTGACGTTGAACTAATGCTCTGTGCTCGTACCATGATCATAATGTTACAATAAACTGCATTTAGCTGACATGTGATGTTATATAGCATAAGCCATTTCACTGACTTTTCATGTATCTTTCACAATCAGCAATGTCAATATAGGTGAATGTATAATATGCAGCCCATTCTCACCCCCAAGGCGTCACTTAACTGACACCATTTGCATTTGGACATGCTTCAATATCTGACGCTTTAGGCGCCCTTTAGCGTCAGTTAGATGACGCCCTAGGATCGCGTGTACCCTACCCCCACCCCACACCTAAACCTAACCGCGTCCTCTAACTGACGCTTTCATTTGGCGTCAGTTAGATGACGCCGTAGGATCGCGTCATGTAAGTGACGCTAAAGGGCGCCTAAAACGTCAAATATTGAAGCATGGTCAAAGGTGACGCCTTGGGGTGAGAATGCGTTGTAATATGATAACGAAAACGGTTTGTGAAATAAACTGAACAGTTTCATTGTATCAGTATGATCGTAGAAAGTGACATTACTGTAAATAAAATAAGTTTATTTACAGTAAATAAAATAAGTTACATCGTAAAGCACCGACTTTTTGTTATCCTGGAACATTCTTTTGTATTCATGTCATGTTTCATGTTCTTTACCTTGCTATTTCACTAGAGTTTACTAATATGTTGTAGCTATTATGTTGCCGATGTTGATCCGTGTTTGCGTCCGGAGTCGATCAGATTCACGTTTTGCCTGACGAGCTTCAGCAGATAAAACTTTTGTTTTTTATATTTTTGTAGAGTTTGTGTTGGAGTCTGTGTTGTGAGACATTTTGGGGAGTTATCAGACTCTGTGTCGTCAGCTGAAGTGGCCTTGGAATCAACGGGGTTACTGTGTCCATTTCTTTTACTGTCTATGGGTCGCATAGGCTGTAGGATAGAGAGGCTCGGGAGTGCGCATGCACGTCACATCCGAAGGATTTCGCAGGGAATTCGACCCGGAGACCTCACATACAAATATGAATATTGGCCTCCAGAGCTAATAGCAAAACCCTAAAAGTGGATCATTGCAATGTGTGATACAACCCCTTCAAACACAGGCAATAAAAAAAGGATTCATTTTATAAAAAAAGTTCCATATAGAACCTTTAAATGTTGTTTTGTAAACACTTAATAATAACTACACGCTAATAATCATTAATTAAGTATGAGTAAACAGTTAATTCATCATTAATAAAGCATTAATAGACATTAATAAGCAGTTCATAAATACAGCTATAAATGCTTTCTTCTTTATTTAAAAGCATTTGTTTAATAATTCTATTTTTATCCTTTTTAATGATCAATTTATCATTTCTAAATGAAGAATTGCATTTTTTTATGAACCAGTTATTTAAAAGTTTTCAGTGGTTCATACAATTACTTAGAGCGTGCGGTCAGTTAACTATGTTTGTGAGCTCATCTAAAGTGAGGACTAGTCATGCCTTATAAAGCATTTATAAAGGAGATTTAAAGGCTGTTAAAAATTTCTATGTTCTGTATCACTGTATTGTGCTTGTTACATTTTACTGTTTAGAAGATTGATGCGCCTTTAAATCTCCTTTATAAATGCTTTACAAGGCATGAATAATCCTCACTTTAGATGAGCTCACAAAATAGTTAACTGACCACTACTAAAAGCTTTATAACTACCTGTATTTACTACATTTACTTAGACTTTCTAAGTGATCTTATGAATGACGGACAACTCTTAATTAACGGGTTTGTAAATAATGCTATACTTAATTTAGAAATGATTACTTGATCATTAACAAAGTATGAAAATACAATTATTAAACACATTATAGATATGCTTATAAATCAAGAAGAAAGCATTTATAGCTGTATTTATAAACTGCTTTTTAATGTCTATTAATGCTTAATAAATGATGAATTAACTGTTTACTCATGCTTAACTAATTATTAATAGCGTGCAGTTATTATAAAGTGTTACCGTTGTTGTTTTTTTATTTCCATTTATCAAAGAATACTGACAAAATGTATCTTGGTTTCTAAAAAAAAAACATTTAGCAGCACAACTGTTTTCAAAATTGATAATAATGAGAAATGATTCCTGAGCACCAGATCATGATATTGGAAAGATTTCTGAAGGATCATGTGACACTGAAGACTGAGGAATGATGCTAAAAACTCAGCTTTGATAAAAGGAATAAATTACGTTTAAAAATGTATTCAAATAGAAAACAGTTATTTTAAATTGTAATAATATTTTACAATATAACTGTTTTTATTACTGTTTTAGACCTCGGTTGCAGTCGGTGACCTGAAGAGGGAACGAGGTGCTGCGTCAATTGATGCTAAGGGAACGTTTCACGTAATGACGTCTTGAAGCACATATAAAATCAGTCCAATGGTGTGACGGAACGTCTGAGGTGGGTGACGACATGAACCAGGAAACCATAAAGTCTGCCCAAAACAGAGCCGCGCTAGCCGCGCGCTGCAGTTCCTGACAGGCACATAGGAGATATGGCAAGGTGACGCAGCGTCTCGTTCCCTCTTCAGGGAAACGAAATTACAGTAACAACCGAGGCGTTCCCTTTCAAGGGAACTCCCGCTGTGACGATTGATGGTAAGGTCACGTCTATACCAACGCAACCATAGCGACAAGTGTCTGTCCAGTGTGAAATCCCGAGGAGCAGCCCTAAGACGAGGGCACCTGGGATCCTGGTGTAGAGTCCAAGTTCAAAGAGTAAAAACTTACAAATGTGTGTGGTGAGGACCAACTTGCCACATCAAAAACATCTTGGAGAGCAACTCATGTTATAAGCGCCTTGGAGGCCGTCATACTCCTAGTAGAATGGGAACGGACAGCCATTGGTGAAGGCTGTCTGACCGATTCATAAGCAAGTGAGATAGCCTCAACCACCCACTTGCTCATTCTTTGCTTAGATGCAGGGGACCATTTGTTAGGGGGCACAAATCATACAAATAACTTTTCATATTTACACCACCGGGCAGCTCTGTGGACATAGGCATCTAGCGCCCTGACCTGATAGCAGATTATTATTTTCCTAGACTGAGTTCTGGAATGAAAGAGGACAAAAGCCCTGCAGCATGATAGATCTGGCCACATTAGTGGGTACCTTTGGAACATAGCCTGCTCTATATGAAGGAATGCTTTAAAACTCTGGGGTCTGCGGTATCGCCAGCGATAGCAGCTCACTTTTTTTCTTATAAGTGTATACTCTTTTTTGTGTATACAATAAAACAAAGTGTTGTGCTTTTTCAAATAAAGAAAAATAAACATGATCCGAATTTTGCCTTCCCTCTGTCGTTCTAGTCCATTCTGAAACGTGTTTCTGAAAATGAACTGAAACTCATTCAATACTTGTCACAGAGACACAAAATATTTCTCTCTATGATACTGAAATTCTCTTCTTTTCAAGTAATTTATAAATAAAAAAAAACAAATATAAAAAAAAAAGCTGCCGCAATGTGAGTATCGCCGGGAAAACTTGCTCTTGACAGAGACGCGAGTAAGGGACCGTGTGGAAAGTGCACTTTTTCTGACACGTTTGTTCAAACACTATATACAATTTTCAACACTTGACAAGCTATAATCTTGGTTATGGGCGTTCCGTTGCCGACGGTTTACCAATAACAACTGACTGGGTCATTTGACCGTTCGCCACAGATTCGCGTCACTCAAAGGAGGTGTTTGGGAAAATGAATCGTCGAACGAATCATTTGGGAGTCGTTGAGCAAATCAGTTAAAAATAAATGCATATTATACGACAAATAAAGTGTTTTTTATCGTTGTATGCACGTTAAACTGTTTTTGGGAACTCCTAAAACAAAAATAAGAACATTTCAAATGCTATGATAGGGGCTCTTTAATTCTACAAATGGTAAAAATGGTAAATGGACTGCATTTATATAGCGCTTTCATAGACCTAATGGCCACCAAAGCGCTTTACATATTGCCTCACATTCACCCACACACTCATTCATCCACCATACAGCGCCATCCAGCTCGTCGGGAGTAGCTGGGGTTAGGTGTCTTGCTCATGGACACCTCAACACTTGGTCAGGTGGACCTTTCGGTTTGTAGACAACCTATGTACATGAACCACTGAGCCACTGCCGCCCCCTAGATTATTACAAGCATGTAATAACCTAGAATACTGTCTAACACTTGATGGATGTTCTTTCAAGTCTTCGTCGTCAATTAAGTTATATACTTTGTTAAATTTGCTACCAATCTTTCATATGAATACCATGTTTCTAGCATCTGTAAAACCTCATTCTTCCACCTTAAAAATATATCTAAATTACGACATATGCTCTCAATGACAAATGCAGAACAGTTAGTTCATGCGTTCATGACCTCAAAGCTAGATTATGGAATGCTCAACTGGGAGGTTGCCTTGCACGTTTAATAAACAAACTCCAGCTGGTCCAAAACGCAGCAGCTTGAGATCTTACCAGAACCAGGATGTATGACCATATTAGCCCAGTTCTGTCAACATTGTATTGGCACCCCTGTAGACATACATTTAAAAATCTTGCTAATTACTTACAAAGCACTACATGGTTTAGCTCCCCAGTATTTGAGCAAGCTCTTAACGCATTAAAGTCTATTATGTCTAGTCCAATCTCAAAATTCTAGCAAGTTGGTAAAACTGTCATGTGGTTGTAGGAGCGAACCCAAACGCAGATGGAAATGGAAGTTTTCCAGCTCTACTATCTGCAATGGCCGACTGCCACCATAATTGTTGGTCAGCCGGTTGTGGTCTATTGGGGAAAGACAAACAGTCTGCTAGCTTCTTCTTTGGTCAGTTCATTCTGTCATGTGGTTGAAGGAGCGAACCCAAATGCAGATGTAGGCTAATACAAACACAGGGATTTATTGAGGTACAAAACAAAACCCACGATGGTGCAAAACAAGGCAGGGGAACAACACTACATTAAGACTCAGACGAAAAGCTAACAAAGACAGGATCAAAACACTATTTTCTTGAAAAGATTTACAGATTTCTCACAGCTTGTATCAGACAAGTACAACCATGAATGAAGCACAAAGTTTGACAATGAACCGACACAGGACAGCAAACACAAGGGGATTAAATAGGGAGAAAGTAATGATGGGAACAGGTGTCGCTAACTAGGCAATAATGACAGATTGAGGATAACAAGGGGGCGTATTAAACGAGACAACACAAGCACATGGCCCAAACAGGCTATGCGCTTGCACATAAAACTTGATTCTGTCATGATCCTGCCTCACGGAGAAGACAGAATCATGACAGAACCCCCACCTTAAGGAGCGGCTTCCAGACACTCCTCAAGGGGACATTAAACACGGGACATGACAGACACAAACCAACAGTACATGGCAAAAACTAACAAAGGCATACAAGAATACACAACGACAGGGTTGGGGTGGAACATCAAAAACATACAAAGCAGAGGAGGCGGAGGAAAAACAAAGTCTTTGAGCGACAGTCCAGGGTGGGTGGGCAGGACAGGGGTCCTGGGACCACGGGGAGTGGGCTTAGGACGAGAGGTCCAAGCGGGCTTGGGTGGAGTGGTGTGGGACAAGGGAAAACAGTCCAGAGTTGAGCCATGACAGGGGAGACAGGGGAAACAAACGGAAGTCCAGGGTCAGTGGGGACAGGGACAAATGGGGAAACGGTCCGGGAATTAGAGGAGGGGAGACCGGGAAAACAAATGGGGATACAGTATTAGAGGCAGCAGCAGCAGACTCAGACACAGAGAACTCCAAGGACACAGAGGATGAGGTAACGGCACTTCTGATGGGGGACATGGCAGACGACAGGGCAGGACTGGGTGCAACGCTCACAGCGGTAGGCTCGGGTGCAGTGCTCACAGGAACAGGCTCAGAAGCTGAGGACAAGGCAGGACAGACAGGGGGGTTCAAGAATCGCGACGAGATGAGACAGGTAATCTGACAAGGTCTTGGCCGCAATGATGATGGGGAGCCACCTTGGGCAGAAACTGCTTGCAAGCACATCTTTAGCGGCTAGATCGCCCGCAACTCCCTCAGTAGATACAGGAGCAGCATCTGCAGTAGAGGGCTCGGGGGCAGCGCTTGCAGTCCAGGGCTCTGGGGCAGGCAGAGGCGAAGAACGAGAAGATCCCCTCCTTTTCTTTCTCCTAGGTCGAGGAGTAGTTGTCATAGCTGGACTAGCATCCGGTTGGAGAAGCTCCGCGGAAACTGTAACTGGTGCTGGAAGGGCAATCTCAGACAGCTCTGACTCTGTCGAGGAGGATTCTGATGGAGAATCCCATGAAATCCGTCTCCCTCGTTTGCCACAGAGATCTGCGGATGTCGTGGTGGAGCTGGCCTGGTCCTTAAGTGTCACAACACCTATCACACGACCCTCCGGGACCATTGGAAGCGAAGGAGATGAAAACCTTGTGGGACTCATTGGCTCCCTCCGAGATAAGCAATTCACTACAGCTCGAAATGGGCAAAGAGTGAGCTCCTCCCGTTCAGACAGCGGAGGTGGAGAGTTGAGACCGGCGATGAAATAGTGAGAAACCAGGACCTCAGGCAGGAAGAATCTCTTTTCTTCAACAACTTGAGCATACTTCTTCAGGGACAACTCACCCTGGGGAGGAAATTGAAGTTTTCCAGCTCTACTATCTGCGATGGCCGACTGCCACCATAATTCTTGGTCAGCTGGTTGTGGTCTGTTGGGGAAAGAACAGTCTGCTGGGTTCTTCTTTGGTCGGTTCATTCTGTCATGTGGTTGAAGGAGCGAACCCAAACGCATATGCAATTCAAACACACAGGAATTTATTGAGGTACAAAACAGAAAAACAAAACCCACAATGGGGCAAAACAAGGCAGGGGAACAACACTACACTAAGACAAAAAACTAACAACAAAGACAGGATCAAAACACTATTTTCTTGACAAGACTTACAGATTGCTCACAGCTTGTATCAGACAAGTACAACCATGAATGAAGCACAAAGTTTGACAATGAACCAACACAGGACAGCAAACACAATGGGATTAAATAGGGAGAAACTAATGACGGGAACAGGTGTCGCTAACTAGGCAATAATGACAGAACGAGGATAACAAGGGGGCGGGACCCGTATGAAACAGGCCATGCACTTGCACACAAAACATGATTCTGTCATGATCCTGCCTCACGACTAGAGAAAATCAAGGACAAGAAGGCAGAATCATGACAAATACTAAGAATATAAAAATCAGCTGCAAAGGCAGTAGATCTTTTTCCTATTTAGCACCTAAACTCTGGAACAGATTTCCTAGCACTTTTCGGGAAACAGACACACTCTGTCAGTTTAAGTCTAGACTAAAAATTGTTTTTGTATCATATTGGTGTTTCGTCCATACAGATCATACAGATACGGAGTTTTGGGACACTGAAACCACTTTTTTTTAACCGGGTCCCAGAGTGGATAAATATGAAACTTTAAATATGAAACCCTTGTGCGTTTTCGTGTGTATGTCCAATCCGTATGTTTTGTGAAATGATGACGTCATCACACCACGTGTCAGCATTAGTCACACACCTTTACGTCACACATAACAGCAACAACAATGGCGGACTATATTTCTGTTTTCGCACTGCAGAAACTACTGAACCTACTAGCTTTACTAAAGTAAAATCATCTGCTCCTAGACTGTGTAAAATTCATGATGCCATATGTAAACTAAGCCAACTTCCGTATTGACCATGACTGAAAGCTCAGCCTCAAATACAAAAAATGGTTTGTGTAGAAGAATATCATGTGGCTTTTGAACATGACTTTGTTTCTTGTGTCTCACAGCTCTTGGTGTTACAGTACATCCCTCTGTCAGCGTGAGGCTGGAGAGGAGCAGAAGTGAGGGAGAGACAGAAATATCTGAGGGTGTGTAAGCCAAGGTCTAACCACTGGCATGCAGCAGGAAACAGGCTTCTCTCCAGCAGGAGGATGTTTGTTTCCCTGACTAAAAGAGAGATGGTTGTGATTACTCATAAGATTCATAAAAGACACGGTCATACATCTGTTATCATCTACGTTGCGGTCACATACAGTAGCACATAGCTTGTTGCAACAGTGTAACTGCAACAGAAACCTTGTGCTTTACACTATATATAAACCAACTTACCAAGGTGGGATATTTTGTAAAATGCCATTGTGGTGAGCAGGACGGCTGAGGGACGTGAAAGAAAGTCGCGAGGCCGGTGGTGCGAGTGCTAATGAGCAGCACCTGTAAATCACACCGGTCTCGCATCATTCACGGAGGAGCGGAGCCATAAAGGGGGAGCGACGGTGTGGATGATCGAGAGAGGAACAGGCCTGCTTTTGTTTGTGTTTTATATTTTATTTTGGTAAGCCAGCAGTCGTCCGCGAGGGGCTGCTGGCCGGTATTTATGTTTTATTTTGGGTAGCCGGTAATTCGTTTCTTTTGTTTAAATAAAGTTTTATTTTTTTATTGTCATCCGGTTCCTGCCTCCTTCTTCCCTGAACCTTGTTACACTGGTGCCGAAACCCGGGAAGAGGGAGGAACGTGCTGTCCGATGTTCCTCTCCGCTGTGGGGAATCTGCGGTGCCATCGAGCATGGTGCACTAGTCGCCGCCGCTTGCCGTGGGCTGGAGCCTGCTGCCGTCCACGCAGAGGGAGAGGAGCAGGGAGCGGGGGACTCACGGCCATGGACGCTTGAGGCGGGGCGCTGGGGTGTGTTGCCGGTGGGACGCCCGAGCTCGCTGCCGACCGCCTGGGAAATGGAGGGGCGGCTGCCTTCCGGGAGGGAGAGGAGGAGTTACCGTCGCTTGCCGTGGGCTAGTGTTAATTTTACCAGCCATTTTTAAATTTAGTTTCAGTTTTAGTCCAGTTTCAGCATCGCTTGTTAGTTTTTATCACATTTAGTCGACATCATCCCATTTTTATTTAGTCTAGTTTTAGTCAACTATAAGTCGAGCATTTTAGTCTTTATTTTAGTCCAAGAAATCATAATTTTATTCGTTTAGTTTTAGTCAAAAAAAACTGTCAACATTTTAGTCTAGTTTTAGTCAGGACATCATTTTAACCTTTTACTTTGTTGTCAGCAGATAATATTAAACATTTCCTAAAATTATTTCACATTTCAACATTTTCTCTCATCTTTTTGATAAAAAACACAATTTTAAGGAACACATGCAGACATGGAAGATGTACTGACAATATTTTCATATTTATTTTGAACATTGTTAAGGTTCAAAGACAAAAACACAAATGCTTGCATTAAAACAAATAAAATACACCTGACAAAGGAAACAAATAAATAAAATAAAGTGTATTATGAACTTAACACAAGTGCTGGCTGTTTAAAGCTAGTTCACATAGAATAAAAAAATAAATAGATTTGAGGTCAATGTTGTGAGAAAAAAAAAAAAAAACTCCAACTGATACAACAAAAGTGCTTTCCTGCCAGCTAGTTCACATGGTATATAAAGGTACAGTATTTAAGGTGAAACAAGGCATAGCTTGCTAGAACGTATGAAATCTTTTTAAAGCGTCTGTCTGCTTTAATCAAATTTAACTGAAACTATAGTTGCCCGGCCAGTATAACATATCTAAGTTAGCATAAATTTAACTTCACATACAATTCTATTAACAAGTGGCTACGGTCGCTACGTGCTAAGAAGCTAACGTAACATAGCCAGCCTGGATACTAAATGCTATGAAAGTTAGCCATCATTAGTTAGTTTATCATTGTAACAAAATGTGTCCATATATCACGTCTCTTCTTTCTCACGAGCCCCGTGCAAAGCATGTTTTACTTTTAACCTGTCGCCGCCGCCTCACCGTGAATCCAGCTCCTGTCTGCTCCGTGTTGTGTAGGCTACTCTGACTGACTGTGCCCGCCCGCTCCAGGTTTGAAAGTGGGTGTGTGGCGGAAGAGCTGACGAGGAGTAGGCGGAGGAGGAGACAGTATTTGACAAAACCATATCATATAATAATATGTAATTTTCGTCTCGTCTTTGTTCGTGAACTAAAATGTCCATAGATTTTAGCCCAGTCTTTATTTACCGAACTGCATTTTCGTCTCGTCTTTATTAGTCTACGAAAATTATTTCTGATTTACTCCCAGTTATTGTTTATTAGTGGGGATTTTAGTCTCGTCTCGTCTAGTTTTCGTTCGGTGAAAAATGTGCGTTGACGAAAATATTTTCGTTTAGTTTTCGTTAACGAAATTAACACTACCGTGGGCCGAAGCCTGCTGCCATCCGCCAGTGAAGGGGAGGAGCAGGGAGCGAGGGACTCCTGCCGTCTTCCCAAGGCACCCGAGGAGCCGTTGACGTCCACCGGGGGTGGGGGAGCATCGAGGCGTCTACCGAGGGCCGTCCAGCATCTCTGCCCGGCACTGCGGAAGAGATCGCCCAAGCTGGTGAGGGACAAGATGGCAGCGCGTTGTGGGAGCCGGACCAATTTTTTTTTCCTTTCTTTCTTTCCTCTCTCCCCTCTCTCGTGTCCGTCGCTCCTCATGCTTCCATCTCTGTTTCCCTCGGCTCGTCGATCCATACCCCCAGGGATCGCCAGCGCCGGGGAGGAGTAGGCTCAGTCTTGGGTGTACCCCCCGGCCTGTGAGGGGTGATGGGGGTATGTGGTGAGCAGGATGGCCGAGGGACGTGAAAGAAAGTCGCGAGGCCGGTGGTGCGAGTGCTAATGAGCAGCACCTGTGAAGCACACCGGTCTCTCATCATTCACGGAGGAGCGGAGCCATAAAGGGGGAGTGATAGAGTGGATGATCGAGAGAGGAACAGGTCTGCTTTTGTTTGTGTTTTATATTTTATTTTGGTAAGCCAGCAGTCGTCCGCGAGGGGCTGCTGGCCGGTATTTATGTTTTATTTTGGGTAGCCGGTAATTTGTTTCTTTTGTTTAAATAAAGTTTTATTTTTTTTATTGTCATCCGGTTCCTGCCTCCTTCTTCCCTGAACCTTGTTACAGCCATAAATTCAAGAATCTCTGGTTTTGAAAATTCTCTTAAATCTTTGTTTGACTGACAAACGTACAAAGAAAAGATGACCAAATTAATTGTATTTTATAAATATAAACTAATTTAGATTGATGGCTGCAACACACTCAAAAAGTGACTGGAAAAGCTACTTTATTCCAGATATGCCAATGAAATTTGTGCATTTAATTTAGCATACTGGCACTATTACTGCTGGTGAGTAAAACCTTAAATAAGAAAATACCAGTAAATGCAACAAATGAAGTTCATTAGTTAGTTAACTACCTTAATTATTCATTTTAGTTCATATTAATTTCAACATTAACTAATATGTTATTAAAGTCAAAGGTTGTATTTGTTAACATTACTCAATGCACTGTGAACTAACATGAACAAACAATGAACAGGTGTATTTTTAAATAACAAATATTAATAAATACTGTAACAAATGTATGGCTCATTGTTAGTTCATTTTGGTTAATACATAAATGTTAACTAATGATGTGTAGATTAATGACTAATGAAGTGTTACCAATTTTCTTTAGTAAACATGATTTTTCTCTTTATGCGATATTTTAGGTGGAAACACCCACTGATGGACCACAAGCTTGGCTCTTCATGAACGTTTGAGTTGTTTGGACCTAAGGTAGGCTAAATGACATTAAAACTAACACAGGGCTGGTCATAACATCTCTATTAATAGACTCTGTCCCTCCTGCAACTGTGGACAAACTTTTAAAAAATATAAACACTCTAAATGTCAGCATCTGTTTTTAACCAAATTCCCGCCGGAAAAACTTTGTCATACTCATACACAGAAATACGAACTCATGCTGGATGAATCTCTGTCTTGTTTGTGGATAGATAAAGCATTCAATGCTAAATTGAGCTGACCACAGGAAAGAGCATGCAGTCAAATGTTGCAAAAAACACACACCACAAAAACACCACAGTAGGATCCCTTGGCAGCAGGTCTAACAGAGATGAGAGTTGGTGACAGTAATGCAAGCGCCCCCTGCTGGTATATGTCTGCATGTGCACACCTTCACTCAAGTTTCTTTTACATTCTGTAATCTGTGTTACAGAAATGTCTTTTTACTGACAGTTATATAAACTCTATAGAATCTATGGTAAAAAATAAATAAATAAAAAAATCACTTAATTTAAATGAATATGTTGGCAGATGAAGTGCTAATGCTAATGGCTTAAATGGGGAATTCTGAGTCTGAATTCTGATTGGTTGAGTTGCAATATATACATTCTATATAAGTGTGCAAGTTGCTTAACAACCGTACACATTCATATTCATATTCCACTAGATGTCTGATTAGACATTTAAATAATAATTGTAAGAAAACTGGTTTACGCTTACACTGAAAAAAATAATATGCTTTATCTAATCAATAAAATTGTAGCAACATATTACAAGCAATATTATTAATTAAACTGTACAAATTAGAATTAATTAGAAAGTTAATTTGATTAACTATTACTCAATTCTAATTTGGTCAATTTAATAAATAATATTGCTTGTAATCTGTTGCCACAATTTTATTGATTAGATAAAGCATATTCATTTTTACAGTGTGCATGCAATTACAATAATAATAAAAAAATAAACATTCTGCTGTTAATGAGTTTTTAGACATTACATTGATTGAGATCAAATTGCTCATTAGTAAGTTATGCTCTTACTTTATATATATATATATATATATATATATATATATATATATATATATAATGTCTTATATTTGTATTGCCCCCAATGAATGTTAGGAAAAATAGCAATTAACAACACGGAAAATTAATTGAATCTGAACTCTATGAACTGCATGTTTCCTGACTAAAAGAGTAAACTTAGTTTGAGATAGCATGTTCCAGGCTTACAGACGCTGCACTGATGTGTATCTTCTTCTGCTGGTGTGTGAGGCCACTGACATGTAGCTGAAGCACGTACAGACTTTAGATGGAGAGGAGAAAAGGAAGCAATCGATTCATCTCTCTCTCACTCCCGTATGGGCCCACTGCCAATGGGAATCCTTTTTATAGTCTATAGGGAGTTATGAATTCATGAGGGCACTGAGTAATGGAACAGGGTCATGGTGAGGTAAATAGCATGTTTTTTTTTTTTTTTCTAAAATCAGTTTATGCACACGTATGTCTGTCAGTTATTTCTACTGTATCTCAAAACATGCAGATTTGGAATGTGAAACATTTTCCTTGACCTGGATCTAAGCAGCATTTTTTGTTGTTGTTTTGTTTTTGGAAAAATATCCTCAGGAAGTTCAGTGAAGTTCAAGTAAAATCTGATGGTTCTGATAAGCATTTAACTGCCCTTACATGCATGAACAGACCATCAGATTATATGTACCTTTCAAAAACCTGTTACACAAACAAAAGGCTACTTTAAATGTGGTCATTCCACATGCAGCTTGGGTCAGTAGCTTAGCAATAGAATAGAATAGAATAGAATAGAATAGAATAGAATAGAATAGAATAGAATAGAATAGAATAGAATAGAATAGAATAGAATAGTCGCAGCAGAGGAGGAGGAAGCAGGATCCAAAAGCAACATTTTAATTAAATTAACATTTTAATTAAACAAACAGGAAATCCACTGAAACTCAGGACAGGAACAAAGAAACAGCTACAGGCAACAAAACAACAATAAGAATTCACACGGACTGAACTAAAACACAGGGCTTAAAGGGTTAGTTCACCCGAAAATAAAAATTAAGTCATTAATTACTCACCCCCATGCTGTACCAACCCCGTAAGAGCTTCGTTCATCTTCAGAACACAAATGAAGATATTTCTATGAAGATATTTCGAGAGTTCAAGAGATTTAAAAATCAAGAGAGTTTCGCAGTTCTCGCGTATGCGTCGTGGAAATCTCTTGAACTCTCGTCTCAGGCCTACAAGGAAGAAAATAAATAGTCAAATAAAATCATTATTTTTGTTTTGTTTTTCCACACAAAAAGTATTCATTGTTGCTTGATAAATTTATAGTTAAGCCACTGTGGTCACATGGAATATATTTTAAACATTTTCTTCAATGACTTTCTGGGATTTCAAGTTTCAATCCCTTATGGTGCCTATGTGGTAGTGATCCAGCTCTCAAATTTAATCAAAAAAATCTTCATTTGTGTTCTGAAGACGAACGAAGGTCTTACGGGGTTGGTACAGCATGGGAGTGAGTAATTAATGACTTAATTTTCATTTTTGGGTGAATTAACCCTTTAAATACAGAGGAACGGGTGAGTTATACAAGACACAGCTGGGAAAATTAACTAAGAACACAGTTGGAAAACATGAACACAAACGAGGAGCGGGAACACTGGAACAGGACTGAACCAAATACACAATAATGGGGGGAACACAAGAAAGACAGGAACAAGGCATGAACCTTGTTCCAGAGATGTCTGAAGGAAGGACCCAAGAGCGTAAGCTGATTAATTATTTCTTTAAAATAACAAAGGAATGCACTGCGTTGGGCTAACAACAGAAAGTCTCTCAATCAAACAATAGAGATGACGCCCTGGCTGGGCTGACAGGTCCCGGAGAGACAACAGAGAAGACAGGTGAGACACAGTGAGCTGGAGAACCCTCGACACGAATAGGAAGAGAAGCAAAACGAATAGGAGCGGGTACAACAGGCTTAATACAAGAAACGTGAAACACTGGATGTATACGTCAGAGATGGGGGGGGAGTTTAAGCCTGACAGCGACAGGACTCAGGACCTTAGAGACTCGAAAATGCCCAATGAATTTGGGGGCTAACTTGCGAGACGCGGACTGTAAGGGGAGGTTAAGGGTGGAGAGCCACACCCTCTGCCTACAAACATATCTAGGGCTTCTAACACAGTATTTATTGGGAGCTTGACGAGTGAGAAAACGCGAATGACATAAATCAGATCTCACCCTTCTCCATGTACGTTTACATTGTTGAATAAAAGCCTTGACCGACGGGATATTAGAATCAGAGTCTTGGGACGGAAAAAGTGGCAGTTGATACCCAAGACAGCAATGGAAAGGAGACAGACCGGTGGCAGAGGACCGAACGGCATTGTGCGCGTTCTCAGCCCAAGGGAGCTGTTCTGCCCAAGACAAAGGGTTGCAGAAAGCGAGACTGCTTAAAATGCACCCAATAATCTGATTGGTGTGCTTAGCCTGACCATTAGTTTGCGGATGAAAACCAAAAGAGAGACTAGGGACACACTGATTAATCAACAAAATTCCTTCCAAAATTGAGAAGTGAACTGAGGTCCCCTGTCGGAAACGATATCAGAGGGAAGACCATGAATCGCGCGGTCTCCTTGGTGGAGGGGAGTTTAGGAAGAGGGATACAATGGCCGGGCTTTGGAAAAACATAGATATGTGAGGATAACAGTAGTTCCACCTGAAGGAGGAAGTCATGTTATAAAATTGAGCAAGATTTGGGACCACGGACGGGACGGTATAGGAAGTGGTCAGAGAAGTCCAGCGAGAGGAGAATTACTGGGCTTAGTCTGAGCGCAGACAGGGCAAGACGCAACAAATCGACGGACATCTCGTTCGCGGGTTGGCCATCAAAATCTCTGGCGAATGGCAGCGAGCGTTCCTTTGACTCCAGGTTGAGCAAAAAGCTTAAAGGAATGCCCCCATTGCAGAACGGCCGAGCGCGCAGCGACTGGCACAAACAACAAGTTTCTGGGACACTGGCATGGAAGGGTGACAAGAAAGGGCTTGTTTAACTAGACGTTCGATTCCCCAGATAGAATGAATCCCTGAGGAAGGATCTCTTCCTCAACACGATCCTCCTCAGGGGAAGTGAACTGATGAGAGAACGCGTCGGGCAGTAGTTTATGGAAAAATGTAAATGAGCAAAAAATAATGGCCAACAAGCATTAAGGCACTTAGCAGAATGAATATATTGGAGATTCTTGTGATCAGTCCAGACTATGAAAGGAACAAAAGAGCCCTCTAGCCAGTGATGCCACTGCCCCAAAGCTAAACGAATGGCCAACAGTTTGCGGTTACCAATGTCACTATTATGTACAGACGGAGTGAAGGGATGAGAAAAATAAGCGCATGGGTGGACCTTGCCATCAGCAGAAGAACGTTGGGAGAGAATAGCCCTGACTTCAACAATGAATTGGCTGAAGGTATCCGGAGTAGTGAGAATGGGCGGAGAGGTAAACAGAGACTTAAAGTGTGTATGTCAGGTTAAATTTGTAATTATGATTAACACAAAATAGTTAGGGGAAAAACACGTTTGTCAAGTTGATGTATTGTTTTGTATGTTTTTCGATACCTAAAGGCAGAATATAAGATGAAAAAGTTCGTTATTTTCAGTACTCACTTAAAACTGCTCCTCCCCCCAATCGAATCACTGATGTCATAAGAGGGAGACGTCTCCCCAGGTCGCTGAGAGTGAGTCAGTGAGCTGTGTTGGTAATTGTACGAATGATGGAGCGAGAGAATTATTTGATTAGGACATTTATTTATTTAGTTATTTAAGTTAGGTAGTTAGTTAGGTATACGCAGGAAACAGGTTTGCCAACCGCAATTAAACCCTAAAGAAGAAGAAGAAGAAGAAAAAGAAGAAATGTATATATGCAGGCGTATTATCACGATGGTGAATTACTGCGTTTGTACTGGGTGCAAAAACACCGTTAAAACCGGTCACAGAGTCCACTTTTTGATGACAGCTGCGAGACTAGCTCTCAGAATATCAGCACTTCGGCAAACCTGACTGTGGCGAGGGGGCGTGAGTCTGTAGCGGCTGCGGGAGAGAAAGGACGGAGCCGCACGGTGAGATTAGTAGATCAAGTGCAGACGATGAACACCTGAGTTTGATTGCAGTAATTTTCCGTGGAGAGACCGTATATAACCGGCGAATGAGAGAGCGAGAGAGAGTTGGACTGGGACTTCACGCGGCTACTGCAACCGAGACTGAGAAGCAAGTGTTGGATCGCGTGTTTGTTTATGGTGGCGAATGCGCTTCTGTGCGCCTCGTTTCTTTTTTGTTTTTTCTGAATAAACGAGTCCCAGTCACGCCGACCCTGTCTTCTTTCCACATACTGAACCTCTCCACACTGACCTATTCTACCGCACATCTCTACCATGTATCTAACAGTAACGTAATTCCGCATTAATTAATTTGCACGCGAGTTTTATTTATTTTAACCCTGTATTCTCCGTGTAAATTCATGCACCGAACCGTGACGGCCGTACGTTTCGGTTCAATACGAATACATACCGTTCCACCTCTAAGTTATGCCTATACTTACCAAGACACCTGACCAACTCTCCACTGGTTCTCTTCACACCAGATATTTATGTTTCTTCGATAGGAATTATTTAAATTTCTGTTTGGTTCCTCATCTGTCTCACGCCTGGGAGGCTCAAAATTGTAAGGTTGTGGCCCATCGGAGGTTTGAGGGGGATTTTGGATCTCCTCAGACTCAAAACTCTCCATACTTGAATAGAACGTTTTGTCACATCTCCCTCTTATGACATCACATGCAGCTCCACTGTGTTTTAAAAATATGATCTTGACAGAAATGGCTATAAAGCTTAATGTAGGGCAATTACAGTAATAATTTTAATGATAATTACATTTTCACTCATACATCTAAACATTATTTAATATATCTAAAAAAAAATTTTAACCTGACATACACACTTTAAGGTGTTTAAAGGCTGTCTGGGCAGCCTGAGACCACTCAAAACGAGACTTGACAGAGGTGAGCGCAGTGAGGGGCGCGGCTACTTGACTTAAATTGCAGTTAAATCATTGGTAAAAATTTGCGAATCCAAGGAAACGCTGAAGCGTGACATGAGAGGCAGGCGCCGCCTACTCTGTTACAGAACTTAGAAGGGTCCATGCTGATACCCTCCGCCGAAATGACAGAACGAGAAACGTGACAGACTGGCCGTGTAACATACATTTCTATGCCTTTACAAACAAACGATTCTCCAGAAGTCGCTGGAGGATCCGACGAACGTGCTGAACGTGCACCTGAAGAGAAGGGGAGAAAATCAAAATATGATCCAAGATCCCCCTCCTTAATGCGCACCAAATGGTACGCACTGCATAAATCCAGCTTTATGAAGATCTTTGCGCCCTGTAGAATCTTGAAGGCGGAAGACATAAAGGGAAGCGGATAGCGATTCTTAACCGTTATGTCATTCAGCCCACAATAGTCAATGCAAATGGTGCAAAGAACCATCTTTCTTCTTCACAAACAAGAATCCAGCGCCGGCAGGAGAGGAGGATGGGACAAAAATACCAGCCTCTAAGGAACCAGAAAGATATTTCTCAAGGACTTCGCGTTCAGGGGCAGACAAAGAATATAACCTTCCACGTGGGGGCATTGTTCTGGGGAGTGGTTTTGTTCTTTTGTCTTGTATGTGTGCAACCCTTTTTCGTTGTAGGACACAAGAGAGGGTTGGAGTCTGAAGTCCGGTATGTATCCTGGGGACAGCATTATCGATAGGTTGTAGCTATAGTGCTTGGCATGCTCCCCTTGGTAATTAAGTGAATAATCCAGGTAGAGTAGCATGTAGAACCCTCGTTTTGGGGTCTCACAGTAGGGTCCTCTTCTCCCCTTTATCTCTTTCAGTTTGGAATAAAGACAGCATTACAGGTGGTTGTCGCTAGCACTTTGCTAGCTCCCCTTGGTAAGAAAGTCTTCAGGGTTGAGTATAGAGTAGAACCCTCCTCCAGTGCTGAGGCTCTTAAAGTAGGGTCCTCCACTACCTTGCGGGTACACTCGGTCAGATTTTTGAGAACCTGATGAAGATTGTTTTTTTTTTTCCGCTTGGAATTAAAAGCTCTTTTCATTATCGTGCAACTTTGGGAGTGCTGGTGTCCTGAGATCTCGTAGGACAGCTTTAGTGATTGGTGCTAGCTCTCTGTCAGCTCCCCGTGGATTGCAAGTATTTAGGGTTCGAGAGTTCCTTCCCCATTGATCGGGCTGTTATAGCAGAGCAGAGAGCTCGGTCTGTTCTTAGAACCTAATGGGATGTGGCTTTCGCCTTTATTTGTGAACCCTTTCATTGCATGGACAAAGATTTCAAGCACTGACTGAATGACAGAATTTTTATTCTTGAGAGGACTTTCCATTTAAATTTGTATATTTACTTGCGAATCATAATTTAATTCTGTTGCAATGACAGAATAGTTATGACATCTCTGATTAGAAATTTGTTTTTTCAGATTGATTAATGGTTTAAACATGTCTGAATAGCCAATTGAGCTAAGATATCAAGCTATTTTCAGCACATTTTAAAACATGTGCCGATTTCTAAAGGAGAATTAACATGCAAACAATTCTGATGACCTCAATAAAATATTAATAGTGACAGAATCTATGGAGTTGCATAAGCTGGCTTTTATGCCGTGGTTGTATATCTACCATTTTTCAAAACCACCAGAGATTCCAGTTATATAAAATATCTTGGATGACTTTATGTAAGAGTCTTTATCTACTGTATCTATCAGTCTTCCATTCATACTACAGGCGTCTGATGCTTAGATAGCCGTTGATTTTTATTTATAACTTAAGTATTTATTTTCAGCATGTGTGTCTTTGAATAACATGCCGTGACATTGGTGATTAATCTGGATCAGAATGAGTTCTTTGGTGATGACACCTATCATTCAATCTCATGTGAAGCACCACCTTTGCTTTGGAGTTGGGGTTGGTTTGTGTGTTCATAGGTTGTGTGAATACAGGTTGGTTTGGAACAATGAAGTGTTTTCATGAAAAGAAGCACGTCTGTGAAACTGCACGTAGCAATCGAAGCCATGCATGCAGGCTCCATCTCACACACCTTCATGTGGGCTTCACCATCACTACACTGTGTTCAAATGGGGCGGTACAGGCTAGGCTCATAGTTGACTGCATTTTTTTAGCATAAATAGTCCATGTTACATAAAGAAATTTGACTGAGACATCCTCCCTTGATTTCAATTGCAAAGATTCATCCAAGAGCCACTTTTAACAGTTTCAAAGTAAGCATTTCACCCATTGCAACATTAATCTTTATTAAAAGTGGATCATATATGTAGTCGAAATGTAAAATAATTTTTTAATTTGGTGCCCTCTTGACCGAGAAAAGACAGAAAATAACCAAGGGGCGCCTATATATGAAAAGACTACATGTCCCACAATGCACAGCTCCGCAAGCCACACCCACTAATCCGGAACAGCGCAAACAGAGAATTCACTCTTCCATCTACAAGGCTAACTTTAGCTGTCACCGGAGTTTGAAATTCATTTCACACAAAATGTCTAGTTGGCTGTGGCGAGCAGGACGATCAAGGGCAAGGGATGTAAGAGGACGGCGCTCCGCGCGAGGCCGGTGGCGTGAGTTATAACAGAGACTGATAATGAAAGACACCTGTGAGGGGCGCGCCGGTCTTGCGTCTCTCACAGAGAAGCGAAAGCATAAAACGGGGAGCGATGACGGCAGATCGAGAGAGAGAAACAGGCCTGATTTTATGTTGTGTTTTGTTTCTGTTGTGTGTAACGTTACAGCAGTCGCCAATGAGGGGCTGCTGGCTTATACTTTCGTTTTGTATTTGTTCATTTTACTATTAAAATGCTTAAAGGGTACATATCATGCTTTTAAATCTTTAATTTTTACTTATAAATCATACATCTGTGGTCTATATAAAGCATAACGGCAATGATTGGGTCTGAATTCCTCATTATTATAGCTCCACAGGCCCCTTTGCTGACCCTTTTCTGATGTGCTTCTGTGAGCAAGTCGTTTTAAAGTGGCCCCTTTAAATAAAAAGGAGTTGCATCTTTCCCCGCCCGCTCTCCAGGTCGCTGAGTTCACACTTGGTTCAACTCCCCGCGTTCGGTCATTATTTTAGTTTGATAAGAGAAATACGATTACTATAGCTTCAAAGAACATTTTTATTCACACGTTAACAAAATGTCAACAACAGAAGACTTCAAGCCTTACATCAAGCCTTACATATTCAAGCCAGAGCGAGCGATTTGAAAAAGACGACGACGAACCTGCAGAACAACGTCTTCATATGGATGTATGTATTGCAGTGGTATGTAACTTAAGTTAACTGTTTTGTGTTATTAGTGAAAGTCGACTATTTCTCTTGTTAAAACAAGCACACTGACAAGATAAATGACTACGGTCTAATCTTACCACCAAAAATCTGTATTGATAATGATAACTTACGTTTAGAAAAGCATCAGAAAACACAGCAGCTAAAATGATAGAAGGAATTTCTGACCCATCATTCAGACGAAGTCGATCGGCAAACCCTTCTTTATACTGGCGGAGGTTGTTGAAGTGGGGATCCTTGAATTGTTTCAGGTCACTACATCCAACAACCGAACATTTTGACTTGCCCTCTCGTAGCTTCTGCATCATTGAGTTTGGACTACAAAATCGGAGCGAGAAATAAAAATGGCGGATTGCTCGAAGTGTTGGACCGGTAGTCGATGTCCTTATTTGTCAGTTCCGCTGCAAATACTGTGACGTAATTGTTCAAAAAACGTAATAGAAAACAGAAAAATCTGAACAGGTTGAAAAATATGACCGAAACAGAATATAAAGATATAAACGAAGCACCTGAAGATAATAATCTAAAAAAGTGGATTTTGCATGATATGTCTCCTTTAAATGTTCGCCGGTTCCTGCCTCCTTCTTCCCACAAAAACAAACCCCTTTAATGTTACATTGGCAAACTCATTAGTGAATTACTCCTCGTTTGTATTTATTTCTGTTTGGTGAATTACTGCGCGATGCCTGGATGTTTAGTCAGGTGAAACTATCACAACACAAACCTCTGTGTGCTCGTCTGATTCAGCGATTTCCTCCAGGAGAAATTGCCATCGTTGAAATTCTCTGCAGCAGACGAGCTGTGTCCGTAGGCCGTAGCAAGCAGCGAGAGTACAAGCAACAGCAATCCGCCCAGCGCCAGAGTCAGTGCGGGGTCCTCTCCTGCTCCTCCATCAGCCTCAGCTGCTCTAAACTGTGACTCGCAAAGATAGCCACGAACATCGGATTCGAGCAGCAGAATTTCAAAATCCTCTTCTTCCATAATATCATGTTTAGTTTCTTCCGTCATTGTCATAACTTACTATCTCCACAGCGCTTGTTAGCTTAGCTTCCAAACAAGATGGCGAATATTGATTTCAGTTTCTGCAAGTGAAGTCCCACCCACTGATCTGTAATAGGCTTGTAGGGTGAGTGGGTCCAACACCCTGGAATAATAATGAACTAATGTTTGTAGTTCTAAAGATTTTAATGAAATATGACTTTCTGCTTATCGTGACACAAAATGATAATTTTTACGTCACGATAAGCAGGTTAAACACTTAAATAATTATAAACACTTAAATCCTTATTTCTCCCATCTCAGGGGAAAATAAGGGAATAAACCATGACCATTCAAAAATATGACTGGGTTTCTAAAGATACAAAGCTTAATGCAAATGAGTGAAGTGACCCTTTAAGGAATATTGTGGCTTTCTATCTCACTGTTCTTCCTTTTTTTCTGTTTGAATCTTGCAATTCTGAGAAAGTTCAGAATTGTAAAATATAAACTCATAATTCTGACTATAACTGACAATTCTGAGAAATTCTAAGAAAAGTCAGAATATAAAGTCCAAATGCTGAGAAAAAGTTTATATCTTGCAATTTCGACTTACAGATGATACAACTTACTTGAGATACAAACACAGTTGCGAATTATATCTGCATTATGAGATATAAACTTACAATTGTAAGGAAAAAAAAATAGACATAATTATTGTGCAATTATATTCATTTTTTTATTCCGTGGCTGAAACAAGCTTCCATATGCAATAGAAGAGTCAAGAGAGAGTCATTACACAACTACATGTTGTAAAGTATTACCAGGTGAATCCTAGACTTTTCTTGGACTGTTGAATGTCAGAGGTCTCATTCAACTCTTTTAATATTTGAGTGGTTCTCACAGAATTGGGCATCTGAACATCCCACTCTTCATAGACAGGATTGGGTAGGTTTTTCTCCCTGCCTTTATGTTTCGATGATCAGTTTGGCAAATTTCTGGAACAGGTTTTCCTCCTTAACGATGAAAGTGGTGCTCCTCGCCACAAAGTCGTATTTTTTTTTTTTTTTTTTTTTTTTTTTAGCTATTTCTTGTATGTAGATGTCCTGTTGAGTTTTTCCTTCTTCAGTTGTAGCTCTTTGAACTTGAGGTTCTTGCTTTTCCATGAAAATTTGATTCAGCATCTCCAGAGGTCTAAAAAATGATGTGTTGGATTTTCTTAAAATATATATGCACCATTTTTGCATCATACTTTTTAAGTAATCCCAACTTGGAATCATTTTACTTAAAATTAACAAGAAAATCTTTGTTATATGTACTTAATTATTTGAGTTCACGCAACATTCTTTACTTAAAAATGTATGCATCACGTTACATATATTTTTAAGTAAAGAATGTCACGTGAACTAAAATATTTAAGTTTATTTTATGTAAAATTATTCTAAGTTAAAAATTTACTTAATTAAATGATTACGGATTACTTAAAAAGTATGACGCAAAAATGGTGCATATATCTTTTAACCCCTTAACTGTCACCGTCCCGGTACCGGGACGCCTAACTTTACTTCACTTTATTTCTATTAAATCCTAATCTAATTATGACAAATTATATATTTTTGGAAAGGTCTAAGACTTCTAATTAAATATTCGACCCCTGTTTTGTGTTAAAAATTATGTAGGAAGAGTAATTAATGAATTTATGACAAGAGTGCACCTAAAAAAATCTGCATCATAACAGGAGGTCTGACCTTTGTCACAAAAAGTTGATTCACCCACTTTTAATCATTGAAACTTCTGTTTTTATGCTAAAAGTTCATAATAAAACATTTAATCTAGTATTTTTCAATAAAAAATAAAAATTATAGTATAACATTATCCTCTAAAAATTATAATATATATGTATATATTATCCTCTAAAATATCATAATAATTTTTATCGCCTTTTTTTATTATATCACATATTTTAGTAGTTATCATAAATTAGGTATCATTTGAAAGCTTATAAACTCAGAATTCATTCTGTGAAAACCATTTCATAATTGAACGTTGCGTTACCATAGAAACGGTACTCATTTTATGAGGCTCCTCCCCTTTTGGGCATCCTTATATTTCATAATTTATGATCAAAACCTTTTCTAATCTTGACAAAACACATATTGTCAGAAAGGTCTGAGTCTCAAGGTTCCAAATTTTGTGACAAAATTGATATTTGGACAGAAATTTATTAATTTATTAAGGCAGAATGTACACAACGAAATTCAATGGAATTCAATGGCACCCGGTGGCTATTTTTGGTACTACGCCTAAACAAAATCTCATGGGAACTTCAATTTTTGTGATATCAACTTCAAATTTGGAACATAACTTGGTTAGATTTATGGGTTTGATTTTATAGTAATTTTAGAGTAAAAATATTTTGTAAAATATATATTTTATATAAAATAAAAAATATATAGTACAGTATATTTGATTTACTGTGAATTAAAACTTCCAGAACTTTTTCATACTTTCATTTTTTGAAGTGTTTTCACTTCAGCAATAATCTGCTGAGTGTTTTCTTTAAAACAAGACCAAACTTGGGTATATATTCCAAGGCATTCTTGAATTACAACCATTTAAGTGTGAATAGAGCATTTAACCCCCATTCTCAAAAAGGGGGGGTGACAGTTAAGGGGTTAAGTAAATCCAACACAGTGCAGGCCATGTGAGATCAAAACAAATCTTAGTTCTGTTTACTTAACATTTAAGCTCATTTATATATAAAAATAAGACAGTTGAACCAACCATTTTAACTTATTTTAGATCTTCAGCTTACATGTCTTAAAATAAATTAAACATGCAAATCACACACACAATAAAGCATTTCACTTTATTATTTATTTTTTACCCAAAACTTTTAAATTGCATCTTAAAATATATTAAAATAGAAAATAGTTGTTAAAATAATAATAATAATAGTCACAATATTACAGTTTTTTCTTGGATCAAAGAAATGAAGGCTTGTTGGGCAGAAGATATATAGGCCTATATATTTATTTTTTTCAAAAATCAATAAAAAACAATTAAATGTAACAAATTAGTCCATTATTAAATGCCTATAAATATAAAAATTAGTCTATTAATATCTATTAATTTAAACAAAATAGAAGTTAATTAATGACTTTTGTCCAGAGGTTTTGAACGAATCTCTTCAAAAACAACTACTGGAAAACAGTAAAGATCTATCTTTATTTGAAGATAAACTTTTGTTTAAAGGGTATTTACTTATTTTGATAATAATTTTGAAGGTTTAATTTACTGAATTGTCGCTGTCATTTAGGAATAATATTGTGCTAGAATCAAGATTGCCATTATTTAATGATAAATTGTGCACACGGAGCTGTAGGCAATGTGTTTTTGAATGTAATATTTATGTTAACGTTACCAAAAGTAGGCTAACCCACGCCCAAAGCCCCCTTCCCCGCGATCCATGTATAGATAGAGAATATGGGAATTTGTAAATATGCAAGGTACATTTGTTTTATCCAAAACAACTCGCTAATAAAGTAGGCCTATAATCTAGGCTATCCGTGGGGGAGAAAGCGCCGTCCGAATTGGTAACCGAACGCGTCAAACACGTCGCGTCTAGTTAGATGCTTGAATCTTCCGCAGCCCGCTCAAGTTCAAATTTTTCTACCGAGGAAGACTCTTCTCAACGTCTTCACATGTGCTGTGAAATAAAATGGCTTAAAATTTTTGTCTGGATAGGCAGGCATCACGGGAAATTGCATATCACGTGGCTCATACTTAAAATGATATGCTAGATTTACTTAATTTTGACGCAAGTTGACATGCCTTATGTATTTTTCATTTTATTTATACATACATTTAAGTGCACTTAGTAACTTATATTTTTGAGTTACACACACTATATATGTTAAGTAAACGTTGAAAAGTTATGAATACTTAATTTTTTATGTTTGAACCAATTACTTTTATAAGTAATGGTTGTTCGGCCAACTAATCGTTTTTTAGAGTCTTGTTGTATTAAACCCATAAGTTTTATATTTTCTTTGAAACACAAAAGGAGGATATTGAATGCAGTTTTTCAATAAATGATGGTTTGCAGTGAACACAGCTTCTATTGCGTGCCTTCTGTCTGATTGCTTTAAGTTATAAAAAAAGGCTGAATTCAATGGAGTTATCCAATAAAGTGGAAATTCTTCCCTCTGCTCCAAATATTCAATATACAGTACATGTCTGTGTTTTATATATATTAAATGACATAATTTGTGTTTATGAGTGAATAATTCTTTAAAACGATGCTCTTGCTTGTCTGGAAGATAATCACAGAGTATTCTTGATAAAGGGCAAGAAATATTTCTGAGAAATGGCATTTTAAAATCAATCATGCTTAGACACGGTCATCAATGGTTCTGCTTTTAAAAAGGCTGCCATTGAAAGTCCTTTCAGATCATAAGGCTTAGAGACAAGATTGTACTGATGATAAGCAATTGTTACGACACATACAAGTTAAAACTAAAAATAGACATTGCATATATCATTTGAACAATTATGTATGAATATGAATTAAGAAATTAAAATGAAGTGTAGAATTGGCATTCTATTAAGGAAGATATTATTTTGTAATATGACTCCATTAAGTAGTTAAGGGTTATCCATTAAATCTATTGAATTATTTAAATCATCAGTTTATGTAGACAGTATACAGTAACAACTCTTTATAATAAGATAGGACCCTTGATGTAAAACCCATGGAAAAGAATTTACTTCAACTGAAATCCTATCTTATAATGGAATGCCACATGCCACATCTATATATAAATTGATTTTATTTACATCAACACATATTATTTTTTTATCATCTTAAACAATAATAATAATAAAAACCATGTATTATTCATATAAATATTAAATTGAACGAATTGTCGTTCTGTTATGTAGTAAATATATAATATGACTCCAGTTGAATAATTCAATTATTATTAAATGATTATTATGTATCTCATATAAAACTTTCTGAACTTTCAATTTCTGAATGAAAATTCAAAGGGTCCCTTTCACCTGAAGCAAGTCTGATCAAGAAAGAGTTCAACTAGTTCAACAGAACTAGGAAAGAGCCTCTACGGTACAAAAAATAACTTTTATATGTGCAATGATTCGTTTCATATTCAACCGGTCTGGGAGACCAAGAGGCGTTTTTCATTGATAAGGTTTTTTCCATCGGCACTCTTAAAAAAAAGAATCCAGGGGACCTGTTACCACAACTTAAATAAATGCATGGTTGCAAGTAAAAAAAAAAAATAATAATAAAAATAAAAATAAATAAATAAATAAATAAATAATAGCATGTCTATGACCTTTGCAATGTGTAGAAACATTCACAAATTGAGTAAGGTCAAAACAGTCCAACAGAGACACTGAGAAAAAGCAACGCATTCTCATCCTTTAACGTCATATAGAACGCTTTATGACAAAACGGCGCTATACTACGCACATGGCACCCGTTATCGTTAATATAACACGCGCTGTGAGGGCTAAGTTTAGGTGTGGGGTAGGGTGTGCGTGTCATATTCACGCTAAAGGATTTATAACGTCTTGGGTTCGCGTGTTATATTAACGATAAAGGGTGCCATGTGCGTAGTATAGCGCCGTTTTTGCATATAGCGTTCCATATGACGTTAAAGGATGAGAACGGGCTGGAAAAAGTCCTTGGCCATAGCACAGGCTTTCTGATCAACATGTATTTTAAAATCCCAGAATCAGAATTCAGGCCCCCTAAAATCAGTAATTCATTTGAATGAGCAAAAAAACGAGTTCACTCTTTGTATAGAGAGTATACCACTGCCACAGTGGTAGCTGATGAGTTTGCACTTTCTTTTACATGACAGTTTAGACACCGACTATTTATGAATGACCAGACAGAAAGAATGATGTCACCTGTTCCTTCCTCTGAGAAAACAGAGAAAGCCTATGCTGAACGCTCAGACCGCAAACGTGTCTGTTTTTATTGCTTGGATCCAGGTCACATAATAACTGACTGTAAAGCATGGAAACAAAAGACTGCAGCTGAAAAATCAAAAGCGTAGCTTTTGCTCAAGCTGGTTCTTTCTCTGATCACTCATTTCCACAGCTCCAGAATTCTGGCTACCAACCCTTCCTGGTAACTGGCTCTGTGTCTCTTTCAGCTGTCTTACCTGACCTGTATCCTTCCTGCAAGACAAGGGGGCAGTGCAGTCCTTTATTCCCAAGATTGTTTTTGCTTTTAGTATGAATATGTTAGCCTTAAAGGGGAAATGAAGCGGTGAATCAAGTTTACATGATTTACAAGATGGATTTCCAATATAATCAACATAAGAAACATTACAAATGTAAACATTTAGAAGAAAAAAAGAAAAAAACTTTGTATCTTTCGCCGCCAGGGCACCGCCATTGTGCAGGTGACGTCACGGGGTTGGTTGGCTCAAGTTTAACAGGCTCTGGGCATTGAAAATCGCGACATCAAACTGTGTTTATACCAGTGTTTTGACCGCGAACGACTAATGTTAGGTACAGATATTAGACAAACGCACGTTGACCATGCTGTGCCGGGAGTTAGACGTGTGGAAGCGGCTCCATCAAATGATATTAACGAGCAAGTGGACATAGTAACATCGTATATCTCCTTCTGTGTGGATGACATCATTCCTACTAAGAAGGTTACCATCTTTCTGAACAATAAGCCCTGGGTAACGAAGGAACTAAAGGAAATTCTAAATAAGAAAAAGAGAGTTTTCTACACCGGCACTGAGCATGAAAAAAAGGAGGTTAACAGAGAAGTTAAGCGTGCTATTAAATCTGCTAAACTGAAATATAAGAACAAGATTGAGCAAACATTTACTCAAGGAAACCTCCATACAGTCTGGCAGGGTCTTAAGAATATGGCAGCAGTTAATATTGCTCCCACTGCTCGCAGGCACATTCAGGTTGCAGGAAGCAATTTAACATCTCTTCCTAATGATCTAAATTCTTTCTATACCAGATTTGAGACGGACATTAGCACTCAAGTGGAAACAACAATTTCTACTTTAAAATCTGGTGATTCTACTTTTACTATAAGTATGGTGGAGGTGGTGCAAGCTCTTAAAAAGACTAAAGTTAAATCTGCACCTGGGCCAGATAATATCTGTGGTCGAACCTTAAAATGCTGTGCGGAGCAGTTGGGGGGGGGGGGGGGGGGGGTGTTTCAGACTCTATTTCAGAAATCTATGGCTAGTGGTGTAGTTCCTCAACTATGGAAACATTCTACAGTTATCCCGATACCAAAAAAGAGTTCCATAAAATCCTTCAACGATCTGAGACCTGTTGCACTTACCTCTCTTGTGATGAAGGCAATGGAGAGGATTATTAAAAACTACATCACTAAAGAAACTGCTTCACAGTTGGATCCACTTCAGTTTGCCTATCGCACAGGTAGAGGGGTTGATGATGCAAAGGTGTTTGTCACAGACATTGTTCACAAGCATCTTGAGTCTCCTAATACCACAGCCAGATTTTTGTTTGCTGATTTTTCTTCGGCTTTTAATACTCTACAGCCACATATCCTAGCTGAGAGACTTACTAGTCGTTTTCATCTGGAGGACCAACTGATTTTATGGATAATTGATTTTTTAACCAATAGGTCTCAGAGAGTGCTGGTCAACAGTATCTTTTCTGACCTCCGATATACTTCAACTGGCTCCCCCCAGGGATGTGTCCTTTCACCTCTGCTCTTCATTCTGTATACCGACGAATGTAGATCTACTCAACCTAATTGTCATCTAATTAAGTTTGCCGATGATACTGTTTTACTGTCTCTGCTTTCAGGCCCTTCACAGCATCATGGCCCAGCCCTTCAGGAATTTGTTGAGTGGTGTGACATCTCCTGTTTGGAGCTTAACTTGGATAAGACTAAAGAGATGGTAGTAACCTTTTCTAATAAGCAGAGGCAGGTGGCTATGGCAGCATCTACAGTTATTCACGGGAAGCCTATAGAGATTGTCGAGGAGTACAAGTACCTTGGGACAATTTTTGACAATCTGTTAAAATTTACTTCTAAGAGGAGATATTGAGGAAATGCCAGCAGCGGCAATATCTTTTAAGGAAGCTTAATTCCTTTGGAGTTAGTAAGAACTTACTCACTATGTTCTACTACTCCTACATTGAAAGTGTCAGTACATTTTCCATCGTCTGCTGGTTTCACTCTATAAGCCTTCAAAACAGGAATAGTCTGGAGCGCACGGTTAAAGTCTGCTCAAAAATTATCGGTCTCCCGATCAGGTCTCTTTCTAGCATAAGTGAACAGCAGACACTGAGGTTGGCAGGGAGGATCTTGCGGGACACATCACACGTGATGTTTTCTGTTTTTGAGTGGCTTCCTTCGCGGCGACGGCTTCGTTGTCCATGTTGTAGGACACAAAGGAGGAAGGCAACCTTTGTTCCCAGATCAGTGCAACTTTTAAATTCTCAACCATTTTTAGCCCCTTGTTGATTATCTGTCTTGATTTAGTTATTTTTTAATATATTAGGTATTCATTAATATGTATTTATTTATACTGTGTTATTTATTTAACGTAGGTTGTTACAATGCATAATGTTTCGTTACTATATGTGGCCTCACAAATTGCCCCTTGGGGACAAATAAAGTTTTGAATTGAATTGAATTGAATGCTTTCCCTGAAGGATGTCAGAGCGGAGACACTTTTTCCTAGTATATGTAGGCTGTAGCTAACGTTACTAGCACTACCAGTGCAAAAATATGGACGTTTCATTTCCACTTTAACAAATACGTGCTAACTTACATGTTATTGACGAGACGGGAATATCTGACGGCAGACGCGAACAATGTTTCTATGTGCAGTTTGTCAACATATAACATGAGACGTCATCTATTTGTCTAATATCTGTACCTAACATTAGTCGTTCACGGTCAAAACACTGGTATAAACACAGTTTGATGTCGCGATTTTCAATGCCCAGCCTGTTAAATTTGAGCCAACCAACCCCGTGACGTCAACTGCACAATGGCGGCGCCCTGGCGGCGAAAGATACAAAGTTTTTTCTTTTTTTCTTCTAAATGTTTACATTTGTAATGTTCCTTATATAATTGTTGATTATATTGGAAATCCATCTTGTAAATCATGTAAACTTGATTCACTGCTTCATTTCCCCTTTAAGGTTATTAAGCTGGTGTGTTACAAAACAATGACAAAATTTGCTTTTAGGAGAAATAAGTATTCAAAACTTTACAATCTCTCACTTCCTCTAAAAGGGATCACATATTTTTATGACCAGCTTCTCATCACATCTTCTGTCCAATCAAAACCTCTCAAGTGTCCCACCCCATGACATAAATACCACCTGGCCAAAGCGACCGTTGACGCATGACAGAGGATTATGGGTTGGAGATGTGTGTTCGGTTACTCAAACGTTCAAGTTCTATTCCATTTTCCATCTGTGCGTTGATTAAGAATGAAATGGGTAGAATATATTCACACCCATTGAATCCAACGTATCATCAGTGCTCAGATGCGCTTCCATGGTGAGGAAAACTAAACCCTAATGGCTATTTGAAAATGGGGAGGAGCCATTCAATATGTCCCGTCTTAGCTTCCTGTTTCAGTGGAAATTACGTCAACGCATCATACAAAGCTGCACGTTCGAAGGCACTTTAAAACACGACTTTGTCAGAAAATAAGCAAACTCTGACAGCAATTCTACATTTGGTTTTAGAGGTCAATAGACCATACAGTAGCAATAGCAACATGAGGGGCAGTTACACTAAGTGCAAGGCATTCAAAAAATGTAAAATTAAGTAATGCAGCGTTTAAAAAGTTAAAGGATGTTGTCCTTACAACGTCTGGATGAGTCTACCAACAGAATCATGGTGGCACTCTCAAATCCCTTAGTGAGCTGCTCCGGGTACACGTCCAGACTGAGAGTATTGGCTGAAATGTCTATATGCATTTTAGTTCTTGTACTTGTATTTTGCCCTGTTTATCTGTATTTGTTCTGTCTTGCATGGTGTTTTTGAACATAGGTCTGGCAAATAAACTGAATCAATTAAAGGTACCGCAGAGCGTGAATTCCACAGAGCAGCCATATTAAATTACTAAGCTCAACACCAGTGTGGTCTTTTGTTCTTCCATTGGCAATTAATAACCGAATGACGGAAGACATAGAAGAAACAAACAGTAAAGTAGCAGCGACCTGAGCTCCGAGGCCTCAGCAAGGCAGCATTGCCTCAACAGTCATACACATCTTTAGCCAAATGGTAGCTCTGCTTTAGGGAAAGTAGCTGGCTAGATGTGAACAAAGCAAGTGATCTCAGACCGTACTCAGACCGTTCCCTTGAGGGTCCGTTCGTAGTTCGATTTCTTATGTAAAAGCGACAAGGTTTTGGTCCACTTTGCGGTTCTTTTCAACATGTGGACTGATTTAGAAGAAATATTGTGCATTCTATCTTTTGCAGTTCTGCTGCCAAGTTATCTTCTGCATCTTATTGGGCTTAAACTAAAAACTTTTCTTCACTGAAAAACTTCAGTACAGCTTAAATAATAATCAACACATAATTTACACAGTGAAGTCCAGTGTTTTATTATTTATATTATTCAATTTCTTGTTTGAATGGTGCTGTTACACATGTGGCTGAATGCTGCTGTTTATTTAATTTGTGTATTATGTTGTGTATTTGTAATGATTGTGTAATGAATGGATTCCTGTCCCTTCTACGACAACCTGAAATACGCTGAAATATTATTATACAATATTACAACAAATCTTTGAGGAAGAGCACTTCTGAACACACTGAAGTTTGGATCATTGAAGTGGATGGGATACAGCAAGAACTATAGTGGGCACAGACATAACATCTGGACAGTTCAGTGAAACATTAAAATATTGCAATGTCGGACCAGTGGGTCAAAGTTTGATCAGTTAATTTGACCCTATTGGACCCCTTCTGCTAGATGCTGTAACTAGGCCTACACCATCTGAACCCAAACACATATTTCTCCATTTAAGTCTATCATAATTAGTATTTATATAACAACTTTCTCCAAAACTAAAGGTGGCTTTACATAATCATAATCAAAGTCAAGAAAGAACATATTTTTCTTACTTTTGACTTTTGAGAGTATAACGTTTTTTCCAATTGACCAATTGAATGCATCATTACTGAATATATATATATATATATATATATATATATATATATATTCAGTACACACCCACCCATCTGCACCACACACACACACACACACACACACACACACACACACACACGCACACACACACACACACACACACACACACACACACACACACACACACACACACACACACACACACACACACACACACACACACACACACACACACACACACACACACACACACACACACACACACAGTTTATTGAGCACTAAATCAGCAGAGATTGATTTCTGAAGGTTAATTGTGACCGAAGACTAATGATGCTAAAAAATACAAATATATTCAAATAAAACATATTCTCTGCAGTTATTTAAACGGGAATAATATTTCAATTTTCACTAAATCTTTAGTCAGCTAAATGCAGCTTTGGTGGGCACAGGATATGTCTTTCAAAAGCATTTTTAGCACAGGGTTTATACAGTGTAATGTAGGAATGTAGGAGTGCAGTCTCATTGCTAAATGTCTGAGCGAAGATACTAAAAGCCAATCAGAGCAGCTGAAACTCTGAACCACAGTTCAAGGTTGATCAGCTAGATGTGTTTATAGAGAGAAACACACCATAGCACTGAACTCCACAGCAGCGAAGGCCACAGACCTGCTCCATTACAGTAAGTTTTTCAAACTTTAGTCAACTTATAACATTGCTTACTGTGAGTCAGGGTTCTCCGTCTTATATTTTGGAATATTATTACAGGATTGTGCTCAAGAGATTATTTGTGCGCATATGTTGTACACATTCTTTGAATGTAAGACAAGAACAGCTTGTTTATTAGCTTAGTTGTAAGCTAACTTAGTTGTACATTTTCTGCAGATCAGTTTTGGAGTCTGTTTTTGTATTTGTAAATCAGTGTATGTGCAAGTGTGACTCTGTTAATGAGTGATTTTAATGAACTTTGATTCTTTGCGTCAACTTTTTTTGGCAGGTCATTAACATTGATGGTGATGGTGCCTCTTTATACTATTCAACATAGTTTAAAGGACAAATATTTAGCTGCTAATAACTATAAGAACAAACAAGATGTTACTACCATGTTTCAAGTTCCCAAGTAAAAACTTAATATTGCATCAAAATTGCTTTTTGAGAGTGTAATTTAACATTTAGGTTCGACTTAAGTTGTAATGTAAATGCTCGCAGTATCTGGGCGGAACCTTAATCATCGAGCACTGGAGCGATTCGGACTGTTTTTGCAGACGAACCGCTGCGCTCAGGGGAATTTAAACAGGTAAAATCTGCTGTTTTTATTAGAATATTGCTGTATTAATATGCTTTTGCAGATGGGGTTTACTTTGTTCTGAGGATGGAAGAAGTTTTTTCTCCGCTATACGTGTGTGTATATTTATATATATGCATAGATAGATCGCATTCTGCCCGTAAAGACCTTGACAGCTGATTACTATGACAACTTACTATTACTATGACTCTCTCTCTCTCTCTCTCTCTCTCTCTCTCTCTCTCTCTCTCTCTCTCTCTCTCTCTCTCTCTCTCTCTCTCTCTCTCTCTCTCTCTCTCTCTCTCTCTCTCTCTTTTATATTTACTTGCGAATCAGAATTTAATTCTGTTGCAATGACAGTAGAACTGACATCTCTGTTTTTTCAGATTGATTGATGGTTTAAACATGTCTGAATAACCAATTGAGCTAAGATATCAAGCTATTTTCAGCACATTTTAAAACATGTGCCGATATCTGCAGGGAACTCTCTCTCTCTCTCTCTCTCTCTCTCTCTCTCTCTCTCTCTCTCTCTCTCTCTCTCTCTCTCTCTCTCTCTCTCTCTCTGAACTAAGAAACTTATTGAAAATATGTGAATTAAGAGTCTGTATCAGAATAATGATGTGTTTTCATTATTACTGCTGCTTTTATTGCTGCTCTTTTTTTGCGCTCATGTCAAAATAATGTGCCACTTGCCTGGTAAAAAGTATGTGGGAAGGTCTACTACTAAACTTATGCTGTGGTCAAGGCCAAAAACCTAAACGTTATTAAACACCTAACTAGATCTACGATTCTTTGATGAGTAGAAAGTAAAAACTGTTTAGAAGTTTAAACTGTTTAGAAGAAGTTAATACTTTAAAGTTTTCAACATTAATAATAATACATGTTTTTTTTTTTTTTTTTTTTTTTTTTTTTTTTTTTTAACATCAAATTAACATGTTACAATTATTTCTAAAGGATCATGTGGCACTGAAGACTGGAGTAATGATGCTAAAAAATCAGCTTTGCCATCAGAGGAATAAATTAGGCCTCGGCTACATTTAAAAATATATTTAAATATAAAAAAGTTATTTTAATATTTCACAATATTACTGTTTTTCTTTCTTTTTTTCCTTAATTTTCATCACATAAATGCAGCCTAGGTTGGCATAAGAGACTAGAGACTTATTTTAAAAACAAAAAAAAATCACCGTATTAGTAGTTATTTAGATGTTATTCACCCTGTACATATATATATTTTTAATTATAATTATTTATTCACTCAAAAAAAAAAAACTATACAAATACAGTGTAAATAAACAAACAAATACAGTTTGTTCTTCTCTTTACTATATCAAAATGTATTTTGACATAGTGTATAGCTATGCAATTGAAATGCAAGAAAAGTGAAATTTTGGTGAAATAAAATGTGGAAATTAGATACAAACTTTCTCTAAGTGAATTATATTATTTTTAACCTACACTTTTAATTATTTATTGAACAAGCCATGGAATGATCTTCTTGTTAAACTAGCTGTCCCTTAGGATCATGTATTTGTTTGTTTGCATAATATTAGCAGAATACTTATGTGCATTGGATGTGAAGTGTTAAATCACTGGGCTTTCTCTTTCTTTCTTGTGTCTACAGTTTAGGATGGCTCAAGCAGACAGCAGGGCTCTGGCTTTGGGCGTTCTGGCAGGGGCTGCTGGGATCAGCCTGGCGATCGCCTACTTCCGGAAAGTTGGAGCAGGTGGGGGCAGAGTCGTACACCTGAGCAGCAATGCAGATCACACGGGAGGCAGTCTGGGTCTGCAGACGGGCCAGGCCGAAGTGCTGGATCGGCTGGGTGCTCTGATACATTGTGTGTCTGAGCTCAAAGAGGAGGTAAAAGCCCTGAAGGAGGCAATTCCACACCTGCAGGACAACGTCAGAGATCAGCTTAGGGGCCGGAGCAGGGAAGAAATTGGTGCTCACAAGGCGAGTCCACTTCATCGAACTCCCGCCAGAAGAAAAAGAGCTGGTGTCCCAGAGAGAACTGAAGGACAAAGCTCGGAAGAGGCAGAGAGTGAAGGAGGGTGAGTTTACGGAGATCCCATTTGCCAGGTGTTTCAATTGTGCTTTTCCCCCCTTAGAATGGCAGGAAATTCAAGTCGCTTTAACCCCTTCTCTTATGTTGCTCCAAACCCATAAGGCTTTAATTTGTCTTCGTAACAAAATGAAGATATTTTTCTGTTTAAACATTCATAAAGTAATTACAAAATAAATCCATTTGGATTTGAGTACATTTTCATTAATACATTCACTCAAATATCTGTTCATCATAAAGCAAACATGTCTTTTCAGAAGACTTGGATTAAACCACTGAATTCATATGGATTTATTTTACAACTCTTTATTAATGTTTTGGAGCGTCAGACATTTGTGTGAATAGACTTTCAATGGGGGGACAGAAATCTCTCAGATTTTCATTTGAAAAATGTATTCATTTGCGTTCCAAAGACGAATAAAAGTCTTATGAGTTTGGAACGACATGAGGTTCAGTAAATGAAGACAGAATTCCTATGCCTTAATTTTTTTTTTTTTTTTTTTGGTTAACCGATGCACCTTCTGTCTATCAATCATTTTACGCATTAACAGGGCTTCACAAATGTGGAATCATGAAGATGAGAGCATATTAAGTGGATCATTCCAAATTTTCAAATTTAAAAGCAGTGTGTCAGTTGTTAGTTTGTCTTGACAGAGCACCAGTTTGGTACTGTCCAAACATTTTACTGGTATGATGTTTTTTTTTTTTTTTTTAACAGGGTTTTGAAAATAGTTGACTTCAGTGGCTAAGCTCCAGAGCAGCTAACATTTAAGGTTTAGCCTGGTAATACCAGACTCTGCTACTTCACTTTGCTTCGTAGACAGAGTCTGGAATGGCATAATAG
Organism: Pimephales promelas; assembly: GCF_016745375.1. The sequence goes on from NW_024121810.1 coordinate 324,640, forward strand.
AGAAGTGTTTTCTCTCTCGCTTGTCTGAAGTTTAAAATCATTGGTTACCCGTAAGCCAATCAGATAAATTTATTTATGACGTATGTTATGTGCCTACACAGCCACATCTATCCACAGACATCATGCATTGAACTCAAATCTATGATCGAACTTCCACCTGCTGTAAAAACTTGATGATGCGAGCGAAATACCGGAGTGAAAATGGCTGTAAACGACTTTAGCAGATTATGCTAAGTTAATTTACACATCCACTTTGGGTGTAACAATATATCGTGCCACAATATATCACAATACAAAAATGCAACAATATGTATCGTGGATAGTGAGTGACAATATGTATCGTGGATAGTTCCCCCAAAATAAAAATACTGTGTGAGAAAAAAATTCATTTTTTAAGAGTTTTAGTGTCAGTACTACATTAAGTTAAACTACTATACATTATGTTGATTTTAATGTATAATTTTGTGTTTCCTGATAATACCAAATGTCTGATGTTACCTGTAAAAAGTGGCTGACATTATATTAAATATATCTAGTCAGTGACAGAGAGCAAGAATATTTGTCTAAAATAATTCTGTATTTTCAGCTTCAGAATCATGAATATTTTTAATCTGGTGCTACCATTGTCCTGAGCATTGGGTTACCAGCATCAATTCTAAACCTAAACCCACAATGTAATATCAAAGTTAGCATTTTAATCAACAGTACATTTTCTGTTAACCTTTTATCATATGTCTTGGAGTATCGCAATAATATTGTATCAGTATCGTTATGTATCGAATCGTGGCATGAGGGTATCGTTACACCCCTAGCATCCACAGTACAATCACGGCCTCTAAACTTATTTTTGCCAGAGTGAAACAAGAAAATATTTGAAGCCAACTCTCAAATTTAGGATTAGATCTGTTAAACACAGCTCTTTGTTCCTCTATCCTGGTTCTGGCTTCAGTTTGAAAACCCTGGACTGTCTCGTTTCCCATTCGATTTCTCTAACCTACAATGTAAAACTTGGCGCTAAGCGTCTACGTCACGGCTCTCAGCCCGCCCTCTGTTCGTTGATTGGCCGTCCGTCCGAAAGCCGCTGGAAAACTGAAAGATAGGCTGCTATCTCAGACTGACTACAGGAGTGAAATGAAAATAGCGGAAGTAGGAAGTGTGACGTAGTCAGGCTATTTAAGGTTGGGATTTGCATTTTTTTTTTTTCAGAGCAAATCATTCTTATGATTATTTATGCACGACCTGCAGAATATTGTGTATAAAGTATAGTTGTTGAGAATAGACATTTTTGAGATTAGAGTAAATGTTAAAGCCTACAAATTTGGTAAAAATAATAAGAGTATGAATGGAATGATTTTGCCTAAAAATAACTGTTTGATTAAATATTATTTCGACTCCTTTTAGCTAATAGCTAATCACTACTAATTAAAGGGGCAGTAAGCAATTTCTTAGAAACACTGTTGATATTTGAAATCAACCCAAACACACCCCTCCCTTTATTGCTCCGCCCCCAAAATGCACAAACATTCAATTCAAGAGTGGATACCTCTTTATCTCTTTATGATAGCTGAAGCGAAAGCAATATGGTGCTTTGCGAAAATTACGATCAAACATACAGTAACTTGGTTCTGTGAAAACCTATGTTAATCGCGTATGGAGCAGAAAGAACTCAACCTCGGTTGCCCATAGCTGCGTTGTGATGCTCGGTCCGATCCACAATCAACAGCGTTTCTCAGAAATCGCTTACTGCACATTTAAAACCAAAAAAAAAAAAAAAACATATCTAATGCATTCCTAGAAAATAACAAAATCAGGTTTATAAACAGTATTTAGTATGCCCCTAGTTTTGGAAAATGCCTTCTGCTGGTTTTAGTAGAGCATTGCTCATTCTTAATTGAAAACATTTTGGATTTTGATTGGTTTTTGACATCTCTGCACTGGACAAATGGTACATAATTTTAGGTTTTTGGAGGATTAGTAGTGTGCACATACCTGGGGCTACAGACAAGGTGAACTCCGCTGCCTCCAGTCATTCATTTGAACGATTGTTCACTAAATTCAGCATTAAGCGCTTTACAAGTCTGTTCCAGTCTCACTAAATTCTGCTCCTGAAGGCATTCAGAAATAATCTGTTTTGTTTTCCATAGCATTAAACTTTAGTTCTTGTTATTAACATTTTAACGTCTTCAACTCCTTAAATATCCAAAAAAAGGATTTGTTATTTTAAGCCGCTTGGTTTGTGCAATTTCGCCTCCACATATTCGGTGTAAAAATAAAGGAAGCCCTGGAGGCGTCTAAAGAAACTTCTCTGCGATGAGTTGTCATAATTTGTTTTTTTATGTCTGTTTGGAGCATTTCTAGACCATGACTGTGTTTTGTGTTGCTCAATGCTTGGTAATCATGGTTTTGAGCAGCTAGGATTGTTTTAACACCACAATTCAGTGCAGAAAATTGATTCAAGAGCGTGTGTGTGTGTAGTTTAGTGCTTGGGCCGCTTGGGCTTCAAAGGACCGTTCATCTGTCAAAACCGTTTCCTCCTTTCTGTCTCTCTTTAAAGCACCGGCCGACCAGTCTAAAAGAGTGACTGCTGATGAGTTATCACAGCCTAATTTTTACCGTCTCATGTAGGAACTTGCAATTCTGTCAACGTTCCTACATTTCTGGTTGGAACGAATGAAATCACGTCACAGCTCGCCTTAGTTGTTGAAGGATCATAATACTTGAATGTTTAAAATGATACCATTTATTATGTTTGATTGCTGTTGGTTTAGAAAAAGTTATTGTTTACATAGAGGCAGACAGGTCAGGTCACTCCAGCTCTTATAGGATGGAAATGAATGAATGCACTTTAATGAACTGTTCTGCTAAATGGACTGTGACATTTATCTGTGACTGTATAGTATTTCTAGAAATGAAATGTTTTTGAAGATGCAGACAGCACATCGTTGTGTTTGGAAGTTTAGTCATCTTGAGGTTTGACATACATATGCTCTGTAGCCTAATCCTTGTATTTGTACTTAAATAATAGTTTATTTCTGACTTAATGTGGCGTCTCGCTTGCCGACTTGGTTTGGGGTCGTTACGATTTTTTGATGCTCAGAAGAAGTCTCTTATGCCCACCAAGGCTCCATTTATTTGATCAAAATACAGTAATTATGAAATAATATTACAATTCAAAATGACTTTTTTTTTCTAGTTTTAGAATGGATGTTATTCAGCGTCATTACTCCAGTCTTCAGTGTCTCATGATCCTTCAGAAATCATTCTAAAATGCTAATTTGGTCAGGATTCCTTGAATAGAAAGTTAAAAAGAACACCATTTATTTGAAATAGAAATGTTTTGTAACATTATAAATATCTGTACTATCACTGTTTTGACCAATTTTATGTGTCCTTTCTGTATAAAAGAAATAATTTCTTTTCAAAAATGTTTTTTACTGACCTCAAAGGTTAGAGGAATAAAGAACTGTTTGTGGGTTCAAACTCCCAGGGGAGCTGATGAAGTCATCTGGATGTGTGCACAGCCAGTGAGTGTTGGGATGGTAACCGCGTTCCCCCTGAACAGCTCTTCTTTTGAAAGTGTTTGCCTTTGTTTTGCATTTTAAAGGCTTGCGTTTTAATCAGTTAAACATAACTACAGTACAAACCTTCACTCTTTTACTCGATCCAAAGCCATCATAGATACCATAAAAACCATACTGTTACTTTTTACCATGATAGTGAGGTGCTATGCGTTGTTTTTATGATCTGAATGATACAATCGAAGACCAATTGTACTTGTCATAAGAATAGTGTTCTTTAAATGTACACTAAATATCATGTTTGTTAAAATAAATTTATATCTCCATCACAACTCCATAATATTGTTTTGGTTCTGTAACTTGTAACTTTGGAGATGTTGTTCAAAGGGCTGGGTATCGTTCATTTTTGTTGATACCGATAACGGTTCCTGAATGATACTTTTTTTGATACCAATTTTATGAAAACAAAAAATAAATAAATCCATTTTAACATTACCTCATTACTACCGTTTTTTACACTCATATTTTAAGTCTGTAAAAAAGCACAATGCTAAAGTTTTCTATGTATCCTCCTAATTATTTAACATAACAACAATTCTTTACTTCAATGAGCTCGTTGTTTGTGCCTTAACTTAATGCATTGTTTAACAATGAAACTGAATGAAAATTGAACCTCTGATAACAGATCACTCTAAATTGTATTTTAGACACATGCATTTTCTGTAAAAAGTGGCTTTGAAACAATATTTGTTGTGAAAAAAGTTGTTCAAATAAATGGGAATTCAATTAAATATAAGCTTCTGGGGGGTTGAGCCTTGTGCTCAGCACACATAAAGTTTGCCGCAAAGCAGTGGCAAAAGAATGTGTCGGGGAAACAATTGAAAGGAGACAATAAACCAGTGTTTTCTGAGTCTATGTTGGCTGCAAAGAGGACGGTGCTGATTCGTCATTCCTACAGTATAGTGAAAATGTACCTTTTATTCGGAATAAATAATCAAACTATTTGTTTCTAATTTCTAATTTTAAAAATTGTTTAAAAGTGGATGTAGACTTAGAATTAAAGGGGTGGTTTACTGCTTTTTTTTTTTTGCATGATTGTGTTTATGGGGTGCAATATAACATATATTCGTGGTTTTTCTTTTTTAAAAAGTCTTATTTTTCATAAATTTCACCTTAATTGTAAGCCGCGCTCTCCTCTGTCCTCTGAACGACTGGTTGACCTGATTCTATGAAACCACTCCCTCAGAAACAGGAAGTGGGCTCAGATTGGTTAGTTTTGGCCGGTGTGTTGTGATTGGGTAAACTGTCGCTCACGTTGTCTGGAAGGTTAACGCCCATTACCTTTTACGGGCGAAAAGTGCCTGCGCTCCGGTCCAATCATGTAAATAATGATGTCGAGCTGCCGTATCACTTTGAGGCAGAATCAGACCGAGAAAGCGGCGATAAAGAGAGTCAAGCAGAAACTCACCACATACGGCTCTTACTAAACGTTTCTGAATGATAATTTGCTACATTTTTTAACTTTATACACTTTTGTTTTACACAATAGCATCTGACTGGCAACAATAGCAACTGACTGGCTACTAATGTAATACTCAAACAGCGTTGGCATTAGTTTACGTTCTTGATCAAATCGAAAATAATGTATAAAGCATATACATGAAAAATATACGTTTAAAACATTAATACTTATACAAAATTCAGGTCCATAATGTTTGTACGCATTTTCCTAGACACAAAATAGCATAACTAGTAGCCTAAAGTGGCTATAAAGCCAGCGCTGGTATTTGAAAAAAATAAAACACAAGGCTACGTCTGGAATTATACATGCAAATACATTTAAAATGATTAAGTCTTAGCCTACTTACAGGTTGTGGCCCGACAACTGCTGCCTCTAGTTTTAAAGTTGGATCTGCTTCATGTTTCAGTAACAGTTTCTTGTTGAATCCGGTGTTGAATTCGTGGAGATTCTGGAAGCTGTCTTCCGTAAAATGCGCAGCACAGAGAGCTAAACTACGATCATCATTTTCAGGAACATAATCAAACATAAATTGTATCCTTTCTTGACGAAGTGCAGCATCCGTGGGAAGCTCGAACACATAAGACCCTGACAGCTGGATGAACATAACACACTCGACGAGCCGCAGAAATATGGCCATGCCCTTTTTTTTTGCATATTCCGGAGGAAGTGTTGATGTAAATGTATGGGTTAGTGACGTCTAAAACCCAGCTGTAGTCCCAATCGAGTCATTTCTGCATTAAACTTCCTGATTTTTAAAAGACGATATCTCTGCTTACATTGAACTTTCAGCGCTGCAACTTTGCTGATACTGTTCATGCACCAACAGCAACATTACACACTATTTAAAATAAAAAAAAAGTGAAATCACAATCAACCCCCCCTTTAAAGGCTCTTGTTTTCCCCGCTATTATTCAATTTACGGATCCGGACACCAGTTATCGCTCACCCGGTCATGTCTACATGTTTCTGTAAAGGCAGTACAGTAAAATTGAGCTTTTATACATTACAGATAAACTTCCATCTTCCCTGTAAGGTAACAAACATGTTGCATTGAGCTTCTCAACTTAGAACATATATTTCATACGATTATATGTCAGAATCCACTTCCATATTAAGACCTTGAGTCCTTGTTGTTTTCATTGGTTATACACTTGCATCAGTGGAAGCATCTATGCTGAGTGAACATGTTACATTGCACACATACCTCTAAGCAATATATAGCTTTCCCCTGACGTGTGTTATCTCTTCTCATGCATTCAAACTCATGCTTTTGAAACTACATAAGATAATACACTGATTATGAATATTAATAAAGAACAATAATACAGATACATAATATTATTATATTAAAAGATTAAATTTTAGACTTCAGTAGACACATTTTAAGCTTTTATAGGCCTATTTCTCATGCGAGGCAAATCGTATACACTGAGGTGCAGTTCATTTGTGGCATAGTCCAGGTCTTCTCGGTCGAAGACTAATCAACTTTCTGCTTGTAAGTTTGTTCTGTGCGCTGTTAAGTGCTTCATCAGATTTAGTGTGTTGCCGGTCTTGGCAGCAATTATCTTGTTGCAAATATTGCATCGCGTGCTGCTGCTGGAAAAAAAAAAAAAATATTTGCTTACATACTTCAAGCTTATTTTTTTTACAATATTTGTCATTTCATTTTAATGTTGTTGATTATTTTATCATTCTAATGCTTTAAGTTGGCACTAACTTCCATTCTAATAGATCTACAGTATTGTGGATCACGCTGGAATGAAACCATGAGCTTCAGTGCTGGAATGTGCTGATTTATCTCATGATCAGCAACATTCATTAACACTTCAACTAAAACAACATGCTCAGCACACAGAACGGAAGACTTTAGGTGATGAATGGGAGGATCAATGAATGAAAACATACAGAAAGGTCCATACTCCCTTTTATCTTAAGCCTTTTCACAATTGCATTGAAAGCTTTGACTGATGGAAATGTTGGATTCACTTCAACCGCAGGTTGGACACTAGAAAGTCATTCATATATTTTTGCCATTCATTATTTGGGAGGGTTATATAAATCAAACGATTTATTGCTATTCATACTCTATATACATGCTTAGACTAAATAGTGAATACAGCACTTGTTTTTGGTGTGTAAAATACAAAAGCATTGACAAAAATCAGTTTCAATTTGTGGTTTTGTGTGTGTTCATCAAATATGTGATGATAGGATGTGGTTTTCTTTGCTTTGCAAAGATAGGAATCAGAAGCAGTAGGGATACACCAAAATGAAAATTCTTGGCCAAACCCGAAACTGATTATATTATGAAACTCTTGGCCAAAGGCCAAAAACTGAATACTGAACACATTTTTTTTTTTTTGCATTTTTCCCCATTTATTTAGTAAAAAATGTTGAATGTTGAAACATTGAACACTTAAAAGTATTTACTTAACACTGTGCTGCAGACATTATACCAACAAATCACAATATAACTTAAAATAAAATATTGTTAAACTAAAAACTTTTTTTTAGAAAAAACATGGTTAAACTTTCATTTGGCCATCTTTGAGCCTATATTAGGCTTACAACGGATTGCTGAAGAATGTTACGTACTCTGTTTGCCTATAACAACAAAAAAGTGCATTAACAAGTACATTGAAAAGATAATTTTGGTTGCAAATCATTTGTTATTTCCCTATTAAGAAGCGGAGAAGTAGTGCAAAGGCAAACGGTTAATGTTTGTTCAGATGATGCGTCAGATCTGATTGTACAGCCAGATCCTTGACAGTTGTTGATCTTTGCTGAGGACACATGTGAGACGTGCCTCAAACAAACATTGTGCTCTTGAACCCACCGTTCTGCACATGGTGACCACGCAAAGAGGGAGATAAAAGATTGGCATCGGAATAATCCTTGTTGAAGATTCTGTTTTTCCTGAGTGTGACTGCATCCTTCAATCCAGAGGATAGACAACAAATTCAGATTCTGGCTGTGCAATATAGCAAAAAATAAAATAAATAAAATAAAATTTTTCAGACTTTTTGCCAATATTCGCAAAGTTTTTGCAGGTCTTAAAAAGTCTTAATTCTCTCTTCCACATATTAAGGGCTTAAAAAGGTCTTAAATCAGAGCATTATCCCTTAAAACTCATCTTTGATAATTAAAATGATTCAAACGTTTTGTTCTGGTGAAAATAGGCTACGTTCACACTGCAGGGCTTAATGCTCATTTCCGATTTTTTGAAAAAATTCTATTTTTTTGCAAGGCCGTTCACATTTCCAATTAAATGCGACCTTTTGTGATCTCCTGTGTGAACGTGAACTGACCCAGAAGTGACCCGCATGCGCAGAAGAGTAATCAACGGTCAACGACATAGTTGTTTGCGGAATAGTTCTTTTTTTTTCCATATGTTGCGAGCTTTTGTTTTACAACCCAATTCCATAAAAGTTGGGACACTGTACAAATTGTGAATAAAAACAGAATGCAATGATGTGGAAGTTTCAAATTTCAATATTATATTTAGAATACAACATAGATGACATATCAAATGTTGAAAGTGAGACATTTTGAATTGCCATGCCAAATATTGGCTCCTTTTGGATTTCATGAGAGCTACAAATTCCAAAAAAGTTGGGACAGGTAGCAATAAGAGGCCAGAAAAGTTAAATGTACATATAAGGAACTGCTGGAGGACCAATTTGCAACTTATTAGGTCAATTGGCAACATGATTGGGTATAAAAAGAGCCTCTCAGAGTGACAGTGTCTCTCAGAAGTCAAGATGGGCAGAGGATCACCAATTCCCCCAATGCTGAGGCAAAAAATAGTGGAGCAATATCAGAAAGGAGTTTCTCAGAGAAAAATTGCAAAGAGTTTGAAGTTATCATCATCAACAGTGCATAATATCATCCAAAGATTCAGAGAATCTGGAACAATCTCTGTGCGTAAGGGTCAAGGCCGGAAAACCATACTGAATGCCCGTGATCTTCGGGCCCTTAGACGGCACTGCATCAGCTACTGTAATGGAAATCGCAACATGGGCTCAAGAATACTTCCAGAAAACATTGTCAGTGAACACAATCCACCGTGCAATTCACCGTTGCCGGCTAAAGCTCTATAGGTCAAAAAAGAAGCCATATCTAAACGGGAACCAGAAGCGCAGGCGTTTTCTCTGGGCCACGGCTCATTTAAAGTGGACTCTAGCAAAGTGGAAAACTGTTCTGTGGTCAGACGAATCAAAATTTGAAGTTCTTTTTGGAAAACTGGGACGCCATGTCATCCAGACTAAAGAGGACAAGGACAACCCAAGTTGTTATCAGCGCTCAGTTCAGAAGCCTGCATCTCTGATGGTATGGGGTTGCATGAGTGCGTGTGGCATGGGCAGCTTACACATCTGGAAAGGCACCATCAATGCTGAAAGGTATATCCAAGTTCTAGAACAACATATGCTCCCATCCAGACATCGTCTCTTTCAGGGAAGACCTTGTATTTTCCAACAAGACAATGCCAAACCACATACTGCATCAATTACAACATCATGGCTGCGTAGAAGAAGGATCCGGGTACTGAAATGGCCAGCCTGCAGTCCAGATCTTTCACCCATAGAAAACATTTGGCGCATCATAAAGAGAAAGATGCAACAAAGAAGACCTAAGACAGTTGAGCAGCTAGAAGCCTTTATTAGACAAGAATGGGACAACATTCCTATTCCTAAACTTGAGCAACTTGTCTCCTCTGTCCCCAGACGTTTGCAGACTGTTATTAAAAGAAGAGGGGATGCCACACAGTGGTAAAAATGGCCTTGTCCCAACTTTTTTGAGATGTGTTGATGCCATGAAATTTAAAATCAACTTATGTTTCCCTTAAAATTATGCATTTTCTCAGTTTAAACATTTGATATGTCATCTATGTTGTATTCTAAATATAATATTGAAATTTGAAACTTCCACATCATTGCATTCTGTTTTTATTCACAATTTGTACAGTGTCCCAACTTTTATGGAATTGGGTTTGTATTATTATTATTGCCACAGCCCATATACGAACACAGACAACAATTATTTTATCGACGGGCAAAGTTTGCACATAAATGTACGATTTTTCCGATCCTCACCGACCTTGTTATAAAACCCGTTTAATTGATAGTACGCGTCCTCCGCGCTCCTTGCTTTGTCGCCGACGGCCGTGGTGCGACACTGGTGGCTTGTGTTGCCAGATTGGGTGTTTTTTCGCTACATTTTAAGGCATGTTTACATGTGTTTTAGCCAGGTTTTCGCCTGGAAGGCTCTATAGAAATCTGGCACCCTACTGTACGAAGTTAAACACAGAGAGCGCACATTCACAGACACCAGAATGAACGTGTTCACAGTAATGTTCATCAGGCAGTAATATAGTACGTTGCCCAAAATATGAACGCATTCATGCACTATCGTTTATTGAACGCGGTCAGGCACAACACTGGGGAAGAGACTCGTCCGCAGCGGCCCTTAACAGTTCAGAAACGCGTTGGAGTTAGCGTGTATTGGCTAGCTACAGGTGCGTGCAATGACGTGCGGGTCGGATATATGTGTCCTGGCCATTCAGATTGAAGTCGCATTTCAAAAGATCAGATACATATTGGATTTGGACCACATACCCAAGTGGCCTGGGTCGCATTTGAAAAGATCGGATCTGTGTCGTTCAGACTGTCATGAAAAAATCAGATACAGGTCGCATAGGGGCAAAAAAATCGGAATTAGGTCGTTTCAGCCTGCAGTGTGAACGTAGCCTATCTCTTCATGCCTTAAAGTAGCTTGACTGAAACTTTACATATTTGCTTCATTTAGTATATGTGGACCCATTGATATGCAAATTAGTCCCTGCCTCCACTCACTCACACCGCTCGGACTAACTGATCCTGGTCTACTTTAGTAAACACTGCTACACAATGGCAATTCTGAAAATATTGGTTTAATTCAGTCATAAATGTTTGAAATAAAAACTGATTGAGAAGAAAAGGACCAGAATTATACAGTGTCGTCCACAAGTCGATGTATCAGAATGGTGATGCGTTTATGTGTCACTTTCTACAGCGTCGGACACATAGCGAAAAATTAATATGATTAGCCTTTGGCCAGACTACAGTATAAAATAGCTAATAATGTGTGTTGCTACTGTTACTCAAACTATGTTCTCATTTGCCGTCTCCAAGTCAGACCGCTGCCTTATAAAAATCAGTATTTTTAGAAACGTTTTAAACATCATAGAATGTCAGTGGAAAAAAGCCCCGCCCCACACATTTGACGGGATTGGTTACATGTTTTTGAGACTGTCTTTGGTACACTGCAGTTTTTAAGAGAAAATACTTTTGCCAAATTTGCAATTAAAAACACCACATAGACCACTGATCTGTAATGACTGGATTGCTCATTGCATTCTAAACTGTTAGGCAGTGAAGCTAACGGATGTGTTCGCACAGCCATTTTATTGTTCCCTACTGACAGACATTGACTTACAGCCAAAACATTCAGCTAACATCACTCGATTTACAACATCTCAGTCTCACAGGATTGTAAATGAATTGTAACTTCAGATGTTATCTGTAATGTTTATGGTCTTTTTGGAGAGGACAACTCGTATATTGAAATCATTTATAGGTGTGTCTACTGCACACTTTCGACAAAGGTAAGCGACCTACACAATAGAGCCCGACAGATAAAGGATTTTGAAGGCCGATACCGATACAAATATTTTTGGGTTTTAAAATCCGATATTCCGATATATCGGCCGATATTGTATTTTTTTATTTTTTTTTTAAACTGGACAGGATAGTCACAAATTTTGTCATGCTTATTTGAGTTAAGAGAACTGATGAGGATGTTCTTTTAATTGTTATTCAAGCAATGTATGTATCGTGCCCAACTCAACGAGTGTTGCCATCAGGAACGGTGTAGAGTGCCCTCTGGTGGAAAAACTATACAACTCCAACACTCATGACATGGTTCAAGCGTGTTGCGTCGGTTTTTATTTTATTTTTGAAATATTCATTTATCAGCCGTAATAACTGCCGATACCGATAGTTTTGAAAATGCCTAATATCGGCCGATAATATCGGTCTGCCGATATATCGGTCTAGCTCTACTACACAAATATATTTCCTTATATACATAATTATGAAGGAAATTGTATTTATGTACTAATTTTGTAAATGTGTTTTTCATGTATATACTTTATAACGTAATTATTCAATTTGATCAAGAACGTAAAGCAATGCCAAAGCTGTATATAGTAGCCAGTTAGTTTGATGCTCTTTTGTGTAAGACAAATGTGTATAAAGTTAAAAAAAAATAAAGGCTATGTAATCGCAGCAAACTTCAGCTGTTGTTATCAGTGTACGGTATGGTTGCCACATGTAGGCTACACCTAAAGAGTAAACTAATTTTTGTGAATAGATAAACGGTTGTTCACTATATCGATAAAGCGAATAACTTTAAAAAACATGTATTCAGTTAATTAAATGTTTAATCTGGAGAAAATTGTATCCCAAAAGCTAACAAACAGCAGTAGCATTTTCAAGTAACAACCTATCGAAATTCTTATATAATAACAGTTGAATAGAATAGAATGGAATAATAATAATTAAAAAAAAAAAAAAAAAAATTGGGGTTTCTGGGTCTGATTCTGGTTCAAACTTATATGGCAGTATCGACACCATTATTTACATTGACCGGAGCACATGACACATTCACCCGTAAAGGTAATGGGTTGAAGTTTCCGGACAACGTGCACTACGCAGTTTAGCCAATCACAACACACCGGCCCAACTAACCAATCTCAGCCCATTGCCTGTTTCTGAGGGAGTGGTTTCATAGTCAACCGGTCGTTCAAATGACGGAGGAGAAAGCAGCTTTCAATAAAGGTGAAATTTATGAAAAATAACTTTTAAAAAAAGAAAAAACACAAATATATGTTATTTTGCGCCTCATAAACACAATCATGCAAAGAAAAAAAGCAGTAAACCAACTCTTTACAATTCAAAGTTTACCATGCATCATCTTGGAAATAAAGCAGTCAGCTTTATTTGTCTGAATAAGTTTTGATGCATTTTGGTGTTTAATTGTTTGTGCTGCTCAACTTGAGTTAGTTTTGGGATGCGACTCACAATTATGTCTGGACTGCAAAGAAGAGAAGAAAGACATTGCAGAGGTAGAGTTGCCAGTATATGTTTAGCAATAATGAGGAAAGACATCACTCAGACAGACAGATAAGAATGGCTAAAACGACTCAGATCTCTGGCAGTTAACATGTAACTTTAGCCCCTGAAATCAAAAACATCCTAGCAGAGTTAACACTGAACCAGATTAGAAGACAGCTCTATCAAGCGTATCTTTGATTCCTGGGGCTGTAGGTGATCTCCTTTGAATGTCATGAGCGACCTTTGTGTACTTGTATGTAACATTGAAGTGCCCTCGGAGGTTCCAGCTCCAACACATCCCTGCAGAACTATCGCTTGCAGTCCCAGATGTTCTCACGAACAGCATATGACGCAAATGCAGTAGGTGCCAGGTCTTAATGGAAGCCTTTTATGTTTTCACTTTTTGTCAAGCCTTTCATTTGCACCTTAACCTGTAATTAATGTTTTTCGCACTCATGTCAGCTGCTGAAAGTGTTAGTGCACACCTACAGTCATTGAAAAGGGACGTTTTTTCAAAAGCTGTAAAAGTTAGGCAGGTATCGGATGCCTTGTTCTTAGAAAAAATAAACAACTCTCACAGTGCTTTTACACAAAAGCCTTTAGGTGTCGGTACTGCAACCGGCAATCCCAATAAACAGTTAATCACCCTGCTTCACATGTACACAACCCGGTGTGATATTAACACTTTATGAATGTATATCTATTACCGACCGACTGCATTAGTGACCAACAAAAATTCCCCTTTTTACATTTATTACCAAATTTATGCTTGGCCTCCATAAGGGAATTCCTTCACATTTTGTCACTTGAGAAGGACAAATAAAAACAGAGGTTGGAAGCAAAATCTTTAAATTCTTGTTTTTAAGCATTTTGTTTCCTGAAGATACCTTAAAAGCATTTTTGAAACTATTAGAAACCCACTTTGCCTCTGTATTGTGAATGTAAGCAAGTCACTTGGCTTCAGCTAGCTCCAAAATACACAAATACAAAGTTACATCCTTGTTATCAAGAATTGACATTCCTGAAAAACGTATTCAGTCTCATAAGAAGCCAATGTCATCACAACATCAGGTGCATGATCACTGTCCTCTTACTGTGTGCTACAGATATATAACCGCACTGACCGACTCTGAGGAAGAGGAAAGTGACGATGAACGAAAACCACTGCAGGAACCAGTGGATGAACTCATGCCTCTGTTGCAGAAAGCAGACCGACTGCACAGCTGTACCGGGGCTGAGAAAGCTCAAGGCCTGAATGCTCTGCTGGAGAGGAAAGAAGAGGTATGTAAACTTCCTTTTGAAAGTTCAGGGTTTATGTTTTGTGTGTGTGGGGGGGGGAATGCTTTTTTTCTGCAAAGGTGCATTGAATTTATCACAGGTGACAGTAAAGACATTTGTAATGTTACAAAAGATTTCTATTTCAAATAAATGGTATTCTTTTAACTTTCTATTCATCAGAGTATCTTGAAAAACATATATCACTGTTTCCACCAAAAATTGGACATTGATCATAATAATACATGTTTCTTGAGCACCGGTGTTTTAATTAGGGATGTAACGATTCACTCAACTCACGATGCGATACGATTCACGATACCGGTTTCACGATACGATTTTCTCACGATTTTTTTAACAAATGAGATTTAAGACAAATTATAAATGAAAAAGTGTCTCTTTTATTATTTCTCAGACAAAATGCTGCACATTTCTTTTTCATTTTGAAAAAATATTTGTCAAATAATAAAACTATATTGGAAAAAAAAATTCCCTTCAAGGTTGTTTCTGTCTGTCTGGTCAAGGGGCTGGTACCTTCGCACACTAACTAAGTAAAAGACTGTAAAATTAGTACCACATTGGCGTTTCACATTGTAATAAAGGAAAGATTTTAATTTGTTATAATTTGTATCATTAAACTAGAAAGAGTTAAAAACAGAACACATTTAGCAAAATATGCCATAACCATCAACAAAAAATGTATTATTTTTATTTAAAATTATTTTTTTCTATTTAAAAAATAAATAAATCCATGTACACATTTAGAGAAAGAGATAGTAAAATAAATACAACACATGGTTGCCATGGAAACACTGACGCACCTTGTGATCTCCGTAGGTCTCACACTTGTCGTATTAGTGACTTTTACGTGAAAACGGAGGTGATGTGCTTAATTAATTAGTGGTGGTGATTATTATTAGTCTATAAAGAGTCAAAATGCCGCCACAGCTCCGATTTGAATGATTCAACATCTGCGCTTGCCGTCACCATGAGTTTGACGGCGCGTGCACACAGTCTATGGCACACACTGGCGCGGCGCGAGCGGAGCAAACCAAGCATTTTCAGTTCATTACTATGTTTGTGCTCACACAAGCTCAAGTTCCTTAGGAATGAAGTGAAAACACTCGCTAGGTTCGCGGCAGTGTGTGCTCGCTGCTATTGAGCCTGTAAAGCGAGGTTCACAACTTCACCGTAAGCTAATCAGTAAACGTCCCTGTTGTTTAAAACGTGTATCGCGATTCGTTTAACATTTCAACCGACTTGAATCGTCACACATTTTTATCGATTTTCAACCAAGTGAATCGTTACATCCCTAATTATAATGATTGATGAAGGATCATGTCACACTAAAAACTGTAGTAATGCTGAAAATTAAGCTTTGCCATTATAGAAATAAATGACATTTTAAAGTAAACTCATATAGAAAACTGTTATTAGGGCCCAAGCCCTAATGGGTTTACGGTCATGTTGTGTTGCATGTTTTCCTGAGGTAAACCATTTTTTTTTCAACCTTTCCGGCATATTTGTGGCCCTTAAAGTAACACCAGGGAACTTTTGCTCTCGGGGTCCCCCTACAGTTTGGAAACAGTATTGTCCTCTACAACTGTCGTAAACTCTGTCATCCTACATGTACGTGCATTTGTTGACAACCATAATAGCCCTGAACACTGTAGGAGGAGGTCACATGCAGGTGTTCTGCTTGCGTTGCGTGTGAAATGTCTTCATCCCAGGTACAGTGGCATATATTTCAGCATGTCATATGAATATAATTTCATGGGTTTTATTTTTTTTTCTAACGACAAATGATCGCGATGCGCAAGCCAGCGTCATTATAGTAGCCTAGTCTATTAGTTACCGTTTTACTGAATCTATATGATACTTCAATGCAATGTTTGAGTGGTAGATAATAACCATATATCGTCAATATTATAATATCAAGCTACTATAAATGAATCTGCAAATTTTACAAATCGATTTGCTTTATAGCTTGAGGCAAGAAAAATAAAGGGAAATCACAGACATGTTAATAGGTATCCTAAAATATGATTTTGTACATCTTATATATTTACTTGCAACCATCAAAAACTGGAATATCGTTTTCTAGCTATTAGATTGATAATTCGCTACTCTACTATCATTACTTGATTGATGAAGATAAACGGAGGATAAGATAGCTTCCGTAACATAGTCAGGCAGACAAAAAAAAAAAGAAGAAAGAGATAGTATGCAAGCAATATACTTACTAGTTCAAAAGCATGACAGCCAAGTCCGCATCGGGACACGATGGGGCTCACGCCAGCGAGAAAACGCTGGCCCAATGTTGATCCTCATTCTGCCTTTAACGCGATCACTTTGTCTGTTTCTCTTTTTGCTTTGCTCCGATAAAACCTTTGCTTTCTTGGTTTTTTGTGCTGCTTTGGCCGTGACTATAACATTTGGCTCGCACGTCCGATTTTAAGGAAGTGGGGGTGGTGGTGGAAGTGACATGCCGCAAAGCAGTCGAATTTTGTAGTTCTCTTTGTTCGTGGGTTACTACCCAAACCCAAAGTTTAAAAGTACGATTAAAAACGCTACAGATCCCATCAGGCTATGGCAGACGTGCCATTCAACCTATTGTAAGTAAATGTACCATCACAAGAGACTTGGAAATATATTATGAAGGTTAAAAAGTTACCTGGTGTTACTTTAACATGCTCAAAAACTCCTGACACTTAACACACGGAATTATCAGACCCGAGCACAAGTTGATACGAGGGGGTCGTGGGGAGGCTCTGGTGTGCAACCTTTTATATGTGACCCCGGATCACAAAACCAGTCACAAGTGCCAACAATATTTTGTATGGGTCAAAATTATAGATTTTTCTTTTATGCCAAAAATCATTAGGATATTCCTAATGTGTGTGTGTATATATAATCTTAAAAAAAATATTTTTCTGCAAATGATGAAAATGAACTTAACATTCATTTTAAAGTGACCTATAACATGAAATTCACCTAAATGTAAATAATCTCATGGATGTGGCTGTTCATTCATGGTCATAGTGGCCCCAGCTGCTTCAGTCAATGTGACATATTTAGGACGATTTTGACATTTGTTTTACATTTGAAATAATATGTCGCAATATTAATGTTTTTACTGTTTTTTAATAAAATAAATGCAGTCTTGGTGAGCATAAGATACTTTAAAAAAAAAAAAAAAAAAAAAAAACAAACAAACAAAAAAAAAATTAAAATTCGTACTTGCACCAAACTTTGTAATAGTAGTGTTCTGGTTTATTAAGTTACACACACATCATGTATGTGCTTACAGTTTGATCAGAATGGGCAGTACCTTTGGCGGTTGTGTAGAGCCTATGCAGATGCACATGATTTTGCCATGGACGTTGCAGAGAAGAAGAGCTACGCTGAAAACGGTAATCACTGCTTTCATGATTACGGGTTGATATGTATTTATACACTGTAGACATTTGAATTGAGAATTGAATCTTGTGACATTATATTTAATGAAAATTAAACGTAACAAAATTGAGTCCTTGCTTTCAATTACCATTTAAATGTTATTGAATTATCATAATTTGTTGCGTTTTCTCATTCAATAAATTAGTTAATTAATTGCCAAATCAGAAGTAGATTAAAATAGTTACATAATTAACTAATTACTTTATTAGGCATCTTGACTTATTCATGAAAACACTCTTAATCCGGGTGTACTCTCCATCTCTGCCTTCGCTTTCTGTTCTTTTTTGTCCTCTCTCCTCGCTAATTAAATGTAACACAATATCAACTCAGTTCATGTTTGTATGGAGGGAAAGGATCAACTAGTTCAGTTTCTGATCCTTCTTTTCTGATCCTATTGTGATTTTAATTGCTGTCTTTAAATCCAGTCACTTCTCTCTATGAAAGCTTCATTAGCTATGTTTCCATCCAAAGTTGCAAATTTAACTTGTGTACAAAGATTTGAACCAAGCAAATTTATTTCTCAAAAATGGTTGACATACACACAAGTACCATCCCCCTTTACTCAACATAAACATGAATTGTACGAATATTTCTAACAATGATGAATAACAGTACAAGGTTCGGCTATTATTAGCAGCCCCAAACTAATATTTGCTAATACAAAACAGTGATCAACGAAATACAAAAACAGTGATAAACGAAAACAAAGTGGTATTTTGGAAACTACATTTGCCATGGTTCACTAATATGAACTGTTAATCAACATATATGGACACTGATCCTGATGAATAGAATGAACATCATACCTGCGTGTAAATCCTTCCCAGCATGACGTACCAGTTACATAAATTATTGGTACCTTTTGGTAATTTCATGACTTACTAAACGTAACTACAATATTGCATGCTGTTGATTTGCTCTTTACATATAGTGAAGTCATAAAGTTTGTTTTTCTATTTATTTTGTTACGACTGCCTGTCATAGAGATGTGCGATACACATAGTCTACGAAAATATCTTGATTGCTGTTTTAATGATGTGCAATCTTATACACTGTAAAAAATATTTTCAAGATTTGTTATCACAACACATTTTCTTTTGTCAAATCAACTTTATAATATTTATTTAGTTGAGATAACTTATTATTTTGAGTTTCTGATGGTTAAATTGATCTCCTTCATTGTATTAACTCACTTTTTCCAGTTCAATCAACTTAAAATTTTAAGGCAACCCAGGTTACTTACTTTTTTAAGTTAAACCAACAAAAAAAATTTACAGTGTAGTAATCACAACATTTTTTCTTTTGTCAAATCAACTTAAATAATTTGTTTTGTTCAGATAACATAATTTTGAGTTTATGATGGTTAAATTAATCTCCTTCATTGTATTAACTCACTTTTTCCAGTTCAATGAACTTAAAATTTTAAGGCAAATTTACTTTTTTAACTTAAACCATCAATATTTTTTTTACAGTGTAGTATTAAGTATGTCCCTCATATTAAGACTCACCTAGAGTGTGCACACATATAAGTAGGTTAGACTAGTGTGCTTGTGCAATTAGAGTCCACACTTCTACTGAGTGATTTAGTCTACTAAAATTTTAGAATGCCCCCAATATTCAAGATAAGGGGGCAAAAACACCTCTTTTATATTTATATCATTCAATATAGTTCATCAATATCACACGTAGATTGCTGTTTTTCTTCAAATATCGGCATGATTACAAATGTTGTATTGATTTTAGACAACAGTTCAATAAACAAGGAATTCATATTAAGTGACTTATGTTTAGACACAGTATTGCCTGTTTTTGCGCTATTATTTTGCGGATTGTTTTGCATCTTTGAGTAACACGCGGCGATGTTTCGTGAACGAATCAGTCGAATGATAGATTCAACGACTTACTCATTTAGAGTCAAATGCTTCGTGTCTCATTTCGAAGGCTGCGTCCTCCGGAGGTCGCATTTGTCGTGGGTGATGTCTTATTTCAGAACAGTAACCATTATAAAATTGAAACTTATTCCTAGTGAAGCATAAATTGTTGTCATTTCTTAATGACTTTGGAATGTAGTGGTCCGTATACTGAAACGAAGCAGCCTCAATGACGTATACAGCCTTCGAAATGAGACACGGCTTAAGACTCACTCTTTTTTATCATTTCATTTCAAATATCAAAATTATGTTTAAAACATCAAAACATTTATGCATTTGTAACTCATGTCCCCTCTGAGCTGCATTACACAGTCTGTATAAATACATCTAAATCTCACTTCAAATGCAGCTTCTGTGTTTCCTCTGCATTGCAAAGATGAATTTTGTTGATACTGATTTCATTTAATTTGTAACATTATAACATTGCATAATAATTTAATTTGATTAAATTTAAGAATTTGACACAAAATGTGATGCATACATTTATTTAGGTTTAAAAGTGGCTTTATAAAGGTACAAGTTAAAAATCAATTTAAACTTATTGGAAAAGATAATTTCAGTCACTGCTGCGAACTGACCACTGCACAGAATATGAAGGATATCATAAACTTTTGGAGTCAGCTGTACACAGCAGTCCTAAACACAATAAACACATTTAGCAAAATATCGAGATATCTTTTTTTTGGTCAATGTTTCACACCCCTAGCCTGTCATCATAGACTTTGGCTCATGTATTTGAGAATGATCAAACCAACATTCGAGATGCTATGCCATGAAATTGGTCTTCTGTTTATTCTAGTTATCCAATCTCATCCGTGTGAGTTTTTTGTTACACATAGAGGGATTTATTTGGTAAACGTGTTTCCATCGTAGTTTATGCACGTCGTCTTATTGGATTAAAAAAAAAATATCTGCCTTAATTTAGCTAATTTTTTTGCTAATTAATTTGACGTGCATTTTTTTAAATTTATGAGCATCTTGGCATTTCTATCCAGCATTTTTTTTTTTTTTTTGATACGATATCCCAAACTGCTCATAAAAATAGGTGGATGGAAAGAAACATAGCTAATGTCAGAGAGTTTGGAAGCAGATCAATTATTACTGCTATTTAAAGGGATACTCCACCGTTTTTTTCATATTAAACTATGTTATTCCCTTAACTAAGATGAGTTGATGCATACCTGTCTTGTCTCAGTGCGTGCACTCAATCGCTCTGGCACGCGAGACACTTTGATAGCATTTAACTAGCCCAGTTCATTCAATATGGGCCAAGCAGAGAAGCGACCAAACACCTCCACGTTTTCCCTATTTAAATACAGTTACACAAGTAGTGTAACTCCACCTAGGACAGTGACACAAAATAAAACATCGCGTTTTTCTAAGCGTGTAAAATGGATAACTATATTGTATGCAATAGATAAATATGCGCCGAGTCGAAGTGCTCCCAAGCACTTGCTGTGGTATTCTGCCATACAATATAGTTATCCACTTTACACGCTTAGAAAAGCGCAATGTTTTATTTTGTGTCACCGTCCTAGATCGAGTTACTATACGTTTGTAACTGTATTTAAATAGGGAAAATGTGGAGGTGTTTGTACACTTCTCTGCTTGGCCCATATTGAATGAACTGGGCAAGTGAAGTGCTATCAAAGTGTCCCGCGCGCCAGAGCGATTGAGTGCACGTACTGAGACGAGGTATGTATCAACTCGTCTTAGTTAAGGAATAGCATAGTTTAATATGAAAAATCGGTGGAGTTTCCCTTTAAACATTTAGATGAAGAACTGTATGTCTTGTTAGAGCAGGTAGAGCAAAAAGAAACTTTTCATTTAGTTTTATTTCGGCTTATAGGAGTGATAACAGATCGGATACTGCTGGAGTGTCACGTCTTGTTTATTTTGTTTGATTTTTCATTTCAGGAAAAAAAGTTGGCGAAGAGGCAATATCCATCAATCCACTGTGTGCAGAAGGTCATCAGTGGTGAGTTCATGTATTGAATTCATTTGTTGTCCAATTAGGCAGTTTTACATACATAATAATTTTACAACTGCGTGATTAAAGATTTTTTTTTTTTTACGTTTCGTAGCATTATGAGTGATCAAGACTTGTTTGTATCAATTTACAAATGATTCTCAAAAATAAATAAATAAATACAAAATAAGAGGGGTGAACAATATGAAGCAGTGTGTATGAAAACCAATCAATGGTAATCTTTATTTGGTTGCCAAGGTTGACTTCATTGCTCAGTTGCATTGTTTTTTAAGTGGTGCTTACTACATCGCCAAATGATGTCCATCTCCCCCTCTCTGGACGGAATGGGTGGAATTATATTCAGCGATTTATAGAAAAGGTTGGACTGTCTACTAGATCGACCCATTACGTGCAGTGAAGGGGAGCTGGATGGCAAGCTCCCACCCATTGCCTCCCACAACGTGGATCATGTACCTTTACCGCTCCAGCTTAGTCTTTTCCATATGCATTTTGTCCAGAGTAATGGGTTATTTAGTAATGTAAAGATTTACCCAAAAAAAAAAAAAAAAAAATATATATATATATATATATATATATATATATATAGTTTTTTGTTACATACTTGACTGATGGTTTCCCAGGGACCACATGCAGATGCGACTAATCATTAATCAAATTAGTTTCATTAATCAAATTATTTTCATTATCAATAATTATAGATTTTTATCGAGTAGTTGTTGCAACTCTACTGTTTTATGTTTCTTAACTTTCCCTCACCTATTTAAAATAATTAATTCCCATGCGTTTCCCAAACCTCTTACTGATAACTTTTTTTGTAGCATAGACTGTACTGTACGGAGCCCCTCTAGTCCCACTTTGGTAAAAACAATTAATTATAACTATCTTGTGGCCTCAAGATAGTAACTCGTGGCCACAAGATAGTAACTCGTGGCCTCAAGATAGTAACTCGTGGCCTCAAGATAGTAACTCGTGGCCTCAAGATAGTAACTCGTGGCCACAAGATACTAACTCGTGGCCTCAAGATAGTAACTCGTGGCCTCAAGATAGTAACTCGTGGCCTCAAGATAGTAACTCGTGGCCACAAGATAGTAACTCGTGGCCTCAAGATAGTAACTCGTGGCCACAAGATACTAACTCGTGGCCTCAAGATAGTAACTCGTGGCCTCAAGATACTAACTCGTGGCCTCAAGATAGTAACTCGTGGCCTCAAGATAGTAACTCGTGGCCTCAAGATAGTAACTCGTGGCCACAAGATAGTAACTCGTGGCCTCAAGATAGTAACTCGTGGCCACAAGATACTAACTCGTGGCCTCAAGATAGTAACTCGTGGCCTCAAGATACTAACTCGTGGCCTCAAGATAGTAACTCGTGGCCTCAAGATAGTAACTCGTGGCCTCAAGATAGTAACTCGTGGCCTCAAGATAGTAACTCGTGGCCACAAGATAGTAACTCGTGGCCTCAAGATAGTAACTCGTGGCCTCAAGATAGTAACTCGTGGCCACAAGATACTAACTCGTGGCCTCAAGATAGTAACTCGTGGCCTCAAGATAGTAACTCGTGGCCTCAAGATAGTAACTCGTGGCCACAAGATAGTAACTCGTGGCCTCAAGACAGTAACTCGTGGCCACAAGATACTAACTCGTGGCCTCAAGATAGTAACTCGTGGCCTCAAGATACTAACTCGTGGCCTCAAGATAGTAACTCGTGGCCTCAAGATAGTAACTCGTGGCCACAAGATAGTAACTCAATTTTCAATCGAGGCCACGAGTTACTATCTTGAGGCCACGAGTTACTATCTTGTGGCCACGAGTTACTATCTTGTGGCCACGAGTTACTATCTTGAGGCCACGAGTTACTATCTTGAGGCCACGAGTTACTATCTTGAGGCCACGAGTTACTATCTTGAGGCCACGAGTTACTATCTTGAGGCCACGAGTTACTATCTTAAGGCCACGAGTTACTATCTTGTGGCCACGAGTTACTATCTTGAGGCCACGAGTTACTATCTTGTGGCCACGAGTTAGTATCCTGTGGCCACGAGTTACTATCTTGAGGCCACAAGATAGTTATAATTATTTTTTTTTTTACCAAAGTGGGACTAGAGGGGCTCCGTAGTACTGTGCCATTCTATGGCCCTTTTTTTTTCTCTCAACAAATTCAATGTCCAAGTTGGATTCAAGATGTTTGCAGATCTGTCCCTCATAAGTGAAATATATTTACATACTTGTTTGTAGCACCTGGCCTCCTGTGTGGGTGTGTTTGTGGGTATCTGAATATTTGTGTGGGTGTGCTTGTATGTGGGTGTCCCGCATCTGATGGCAAGTTGCCTGTTAATTTTCTTTCATTTGAAAGCGGTTGACTGCAAGACAACTTTCTTTAGATCAGATCAGGTTTGGGTGCCTTTAGTTCTTTGTGAACTTTAATGGATTGACTGTTTAGAGTGGCCAATCAATTAAATACTGTAATATTCAGTGTTGCTGTGTCATAATCTTTGTGATCCGTTGTGTGTTTGTATTTGTTTTTTTTTAAAGGGTGTCTTAATGAAGGTATGTTTACTGTTCTCGGTATTTTGCCATTGTAAATCCCTTCACAATGCTTTCCGTTACCTCACAGATGCCAGGATTATCAAATAGAGCCCAGTGGAGAGTCGTTGTGGCGTGCGCACATACATCTCCATTACAGCTGCTTTTATGTGTCCTTGTCATTACAGTTGAGGATCTAGCCTTCAGCTCCTTTGAATTCTGTCCTTAGCACACTGCCATGACTCTGCTTGTTGTATTACATGATTTTTGTGTGTATTCATGAGCAGAACCAATTTCAGTGTAAATTACAGGTAAAAAATTTTACATTTAGTTATTTAAATTCAAATAGATGTGTACACTACTTTTCAAAAGTTTGTAAAAGTCATGAGTAATGAGTAAACATGAGTAAACATTATGAGTAAAGTCGGTAAGATTTTCTTTTCTTAAAGGGGGGGTTGACTGCTTTTTTTCTTTGCATGATTGTGTTTATGGGGTGCAATATAACATGTATTCGTGTTTTTTCGTTTTTAAAAAGTCTTATTTTTCATAAACTTCACGTTTATTGTCAGCCGCGCTCTCCTCTGTCCTCGAACGAGCGGTTGACTTCCTGAGTCTATGAAACCACTCCCTCAGAAACACGTAGTGGGCTCAGATTGGTTAGCTTGGCCCGATGTGTTGTGATTGGCTAAACTGTCGCTTACGTTGTCCGGAAAGTTAACGCCCATTACCGTTACGGGCACGTCATGAGCTCCGGTCCAGATGTAAATCAAGGGGGTAATCCATCGACCGGAAGTTGAAGCCTCGCGGGAGCTGACATCTTGTAGCAAAACTTCACTTGCGTTAGCATTCCCATTGACTCCCATTCATTTTGGCGTCACTTTGACAGCGAATAACTTTACATCTGAGGTGTTTGAAGACCTCATTTGTCCTTTATTTATTTCTAAAGAAACACGACAATGTATAAATAGCTCCATTACCTTGTAGCTTATGTTATGGCCCCGTAGAAGCAGTTTTAGTGAAAGTAGGCTAACGATTGCATCATACCCACGCGACTCTCTGTCGCACAGTAGAGAGAATACCGTATGGACAGGAGGAGAAGCTCGCGCGCAATCGGGGAAACGTGGAGGCAAAATGACAAAATAATTAATCAGAATACCTAGCAAAAGTGTCTCCTGCTCCTAGCTCATGGACAGCTCCTACTCACACTCTCTGCCTCTGCATGTTTCAGAAGGGAATGATTCAGATTTCTCATGCCACAGCCACTAGAAGACAGACGGGTTGCTCTCGTCACATTACGTAGTCAAGCTCTGTTTGAGTCTGCGCGTCAGGGACGGAAGTGCTAAAAAATCACAAAAAAAACGGGCTTCAATCGTCTCAATGGAGTTCCAATGAGATCACTCTGTCCATTTTTTTTACTGTCTATGATGTAAATATGCGTCGAACTGCAGTATCAGTATGACCCAGAATCAGACCGAGAAAGCCGTGATGAAGCGAGTCAAACAGAACCTCACCACACACTTAATAAACGTTTCTGAATGATAATTTGCTACATTTTTTAACTTTATACACGTTTCTTTAACACAATAGCATCTAACTGGCAACAATAGCAACTGACTGGCTACTAATGTTATACTCAAACAGCGGTGGCAAGTTTACGTTCTTGATCAAATCGAAAATAACGTCATAAAACATATATACATGAAAAATACATTTACAACATTAGCACTTATACAAAATTCATGTTTGTACGCGTTTGTTGTAGACACAAAATAGCATAACTAATAGCCTAGTGGCAATAAAGCTAGCGCTGGCATTTGAAAAAAACTAAAACACAAGGCTACGTCTGGAATTATATTATATGCAAATATATTTAAAATGGTTAAATCTTAGCCTACTTACAGGTTGTGGCCCAACAACTGCTGCCTCCAGTTTTAAAGTTGGAACTGCTTCATGTTTCAGTAACAGAATCCGGTGTTGAACTCGTGGAGATTCTGGAAGCTGTCTTTCGTAAAATGCGCAGCACAGAGAGCTAGATTACGATCGTCATTTTCAGGAACATAATCAAACATAAATTGTATCCATTGTTGACGAAGTACAGCGTCCGTGGGAAGTTCGAAGACATAAGACCATGACAGCTGCGTGAACAACACACTCGACGAGCTGCTGGAGCTGCTGAAATATGGCCATGCCCTTTCCTGCATATTCCGGAGGGAGTGGTTGATGCAAATGTGTGGGTTAGTGACGTACCATAACCCAGCTGTAGTCCCAATCGAATCGTTTTTGTAGGCAATATACTTCCTGATTTTTAAAAGACGATATCTCTGCTTACACTGAACTTTCAGCACTGCAACTTTGCAGATACTGTTCATGCACCAACAGCAGCATTACACACTATTTAAAATGAAAAAATGAAATCGCAGTCAACCCCCCCTTTAATTCTTTTTCTCACCAAGACTGCATTTATTTGAATGGAGTAAAAAAAAAGTAATATTGTGAAATATTATTACACTTTAACATAAATAATTATTTATTTTCTGTTATTTTTTAGAATGTAATTTATTCCTGTGATGGCGAAGCTTAATTTTCTTCATCATCAGTCTTGAGTGTCACACGATCCATCAATGTTGATAACTGCTTAATATTCATGTTGATACTTAAAGGGATAGTTCACTTTAAAATTATTTTTTGATATGTTTTAGCTTACCTCAAGGGCATCCAAGATGTAGGTGTCTTTGTTTCCACAGTATTTTCAATTTTGATTTTTTTCGGTCAAACCGTTGTTGTCTATCAGTCATATAATGCAAGTTTAGGGGGTCCACCCTCGGTTCACCTCAAAGAGCATGCACAGAGAAGTCAAAATTAAACATGATTTAATGACTCGTAAACGAGACGAGTGGTTTGTGTGAGAAAACGAACAGTATTTATATCGTTTTTACCTTGTGTAACCACAGCCATGTCCAACTGATCTGAAGGCACGGGCGCTTCGGTCTGTGCATGCGCCGGAAGTGATCTCTTGCGCGTATACATCACTCATTGTTTACACATAGATTTCGGAAATTTTACCTTTCATTAAACATATTTAGATATATCGAAATCATCTTCCATTGTGATTTCCTGTATTTCCTGAAATCTCTGTGTAGACAATGAGTGACGTATACGCGCAAGAGATCATTTCCGGCACATGCGCAGATCGAAGCGCCCGTGCCTTCAGATCAGTTGGACATGGCTGTGGTTACACGAGGTAAAAACGATATACCTCTTGTAACCACATCGTGGATGCCCTTGAGGTAAGTTAAAACATTTCAAAAATTAATTTCAAAGTGAACTATCCCTTTAATATTCAATCGTGATACATGATTTTTCAGTACTCTTTGATGAATAGAAAGTTTATTATAAATGTCTTTACAGTCATTTTTGACCAAGTTACTGTATAGAGCTGGTAAGTCCCGCCCCTTCCGCTAACCCCGCTGGACCTCTAGGTTGAAAAATCGTCAATGCAAGTGAATGAGAGAAAATAATTATTTTCTAATCCCGTTTGAATTTTGCAATGAATGTGAACATATGTTGTCTGTGAATTTTTTAATATAATTTTTTGTGTAAAGAATGCTACAATTTAGCGGGAAGAATTTTCATACGGTTAGACTTTGTGTGAGAGCACTTTGTGGACTACAACTCTTCGCTGCTTTCGATACGTTTGATATACAGTACGTCACCACCACAAGCCACCACGGATCCCGCTAAACATGCCTGTGTCTTTGGTGCACTTCGCCGTACAAAACACACAGGCACCTCGATCTAATTCCTTAGATTACCGCACTGTGATTTTATGTAATGTAATATGCGGTGACCTCACATATGCGACGTGTAGTCTTTCTCGTTATGTCTGTTCCACTACTGCTAGCCAAAGAATCATACAATGTACTGTCAAACTCATTACATGAGAAATTATCTTTTTGATAATTATTTTCTCTCATTCACTTGCATTGACGCTTTTTCAACCTAGAGGTCCACTTGGAGTTTTACAGATGGGCGGGACTTGCCAGCTCTATTCTTGCTGCATAAAACCTTGCTGACCCTATTCTTTTGAACAGTAGAATGATGTACACAGATAATCATTTGTATATTAGACATTTGAACAAACAACTACTAAGTATTAAATGTTCATACATTATCCAGCGAAAACAAATCATTCCTCAAAATGTGAAACTTAAAGGGTTAGTTCACCCAAAAATGAAAATTCTGTCAGTATTTACTCACCCTCATGTTGTCCCAACCCCGTAAGACCTTCGTTCATCTTCGGAACACAAATTAAGATATTTAAGATATTAAAATCGCTCCTGCATACAGTCCATAGGCTTCTTGAGGGACTGGCTCTTGCTGTCCTCGAAAAGTAATTGAAGACATCGTTAAAATAGTCCAAGTGACTACAGGGGCTCAATCTTAAGTTTATCAAACGACGAGAACACTTTTGTGCGCAAAAAAACAACAAAAATAACGACTTTATTTCAACTATTCACTTCCTTCTCCATAAGCCTATACGTAGTGTGATTGCGTAGAGCTACGTCACACGTAGGCTCACTATTGGCCGACGCTGGTCATGTGTGTGTGATGCGTGTGACGTACAATAACAGAAGCTTACGCTATTAAACTAGTTACCTGACTCGCGCAGAGGGAGAAATAAACGAATAGTTGAAATAAAGTCGTTATTTTTGTTGTTTTTTTGCGCACAAAAGTGTTCTCGTCGTTTGATAAACTTAAGATTGAGCCCCTGTAGTCACTTGGACTATTTTAACGATGTCTTTTATGACTTTTCGGGGACGGCAAGAGCCAGTCCCTCAAGAAGCCTATGGACTGTATGCAGGAGCGATCTTAATATCTTAAATATCTTAATTTGTGTTCCGAAGATGAACGAAGGTCTTACGGGGTTGGAACAACATGAGGGTGAGTAAATACTGACAGAATTTTCATTTTTGGGTGAACTAACCCTTTAATATTTTTCTTTGATACTTATTTATTTATTTGATTTCTGTATGATAAAAAGGGGGGGCATTTTAAATAAATAGTGGATATAGCTTAAGTTCTTTTTTCATTGTTTTTATTATTCGGAAATCATAAATATGATTCCTTAGAAAAGTAATAGCACACTATGAATGGCTCCATAGAGACTTAGGCCGTGTGTCCACCAAAGCGTTTTTAGCCAGCTGAAAACGCTAGACGCTCTGCTGAAGACGCCGTGCTTTGGGCGCTTGAGAGCTTTTTGGCAGCGCAGCGTTTTTTCCGTTGAGAGACGTTTCGTTGCTATGATACAGAATATCCGCAGCAGTTTGAATGTTGACAGTTGGTCGGTGTGGTATTAGTCCCGCCCCTCCTCCACTGTGATTGGACGGCTGGGTAAAAAGTGACAGTGATGAGCGCTGCGTTTTACCCAAAGTTGAACATTTTTCAACTCTCAGCGACCAGTAAAAACGCTGGGCGCTCTGCGCTTCAGCGTGAAAAAAAAACGCTCAGCGCCTCGGTACGCTCATGGCGTTTAAAAAACGCGGCGCTCCCATTGAAAACATACGCCAGGCGCATGGAAAAACGCTTTGGTGGACACACGGCCTTAGCAACCACATAGCAACACCCTGGCAACCACACACAACTTTCTAGCATAATGAAAAATGTAAAGCTGCAGTTTTTGTATATATATATTTTAACCTGTATCCAAAAGTCCTGATGCAATGCAGAGTTTGTGTCCATCTAGCTCTTCTTTTTTTGTGTCATTAGTTCAGTTTATGGGGGTTTGACATTTAGTCAGATTCGCTTAGCTGAAGGTTTCTGTCAGTATCTAATGATTTAAGAGCGACATTCATCCTTCAGTTTCACGTCATGGCTGGTTTTCCTTGCACACAGAGCGGCAGTTTGACCTTGCATGGCAATGGCAGCTCTTGTCATTGAGACTTTACTAAATGATCAGCCTAGGGTGACGAGAGAGAACTTTCTGTTTCTAAGCCAAGAGGTGAAAGGAATCAGTTTAATTCTAGACCTCTTTGTTTGTGGCCAGTTGCTCAGGGGATTTCTCTGTCTATGAGGAAAATGCTGGTTAAACTTACATAAGCTCCTGGCAGCCACGAGTCGTACTGTTCTGCTGTTTTTTTTTTTTTTTTTCTCTCTGTGTTGTGCTTTTTTGTGTATGCATGAGTGTGTAGGAGGATAATATTTCAACTCACCGAAAGTACTCAAAGCAACTGTCAGGACAACCTATGGCCAAACTACACTTTTTTTTTTGTCCAAATATTTGATTTGTTTTGTTTTTCTCTTTATTAATTCTCCTTAATCATACTTTTCTCTAATTTTAATGTTTATAGTTTTAATTAAAAAAAAAAAAAATAAAGTAGACTGAGTAATAAGCATATCACAGCCGGGTCACTTATTGGGGTCCTCTGGAAACATTTCTACTATTTGCAGCGCGTTTCTCTATTTGGTTGTGTTGTAAGTATTTGGAGCACACATGTGTTGTGAAACTGATGAAGATGTTTTCTTAATTTGCAGGTCTTTTTCCTATTTGCATGTGTTTTCTTCATTTGCGGCGCTATGAGCTCTCTTGGCCACCGTACACACTTCAAGATAGAATAAACTTTACAGAAGTTTCACTAGAACACTGGAAACTGCCTGAAGCTCACGAAACCTCCCCGACCTGTTCTAAGCATGAAGAACTACATTAATAGAGTAACAAAAAATCTGCTTGTTTTCTTTAACACTTTTTATGAATTTTATGGACGATTCTGTCCTTCAGTGAACTCGAACTCATCTGCTTTAAATTGTCTTTTTAATAATGAAACTAGATTTGCATTTCCTGAAGGAAATATCAGTGCTTGAGATACAGCTTAATAATAATTTAGACTTTGGTTCACAGTGACACCATTTTTTAACTTTAAAGGAAGTTATTAAGGGTTAAATAGATGCATGAATGCACCACTCACTTGTTAGTGTGAAAATAAATGCTACAAAGAATTTTTTTATTTATTTATTTATTTATTAAAACAGGAAAAGATTAAGAGCAATTGGGCCTGACTCAGTATAAAACTGATTTTCAGCAGGTTCCTGTTCTGCAGAACATGAATACCTCAAACACAACACAACAGAACTCCAAGATCATCCAATAACAAACACACAACAAGCACACAACCTACGATAGAAAAACAAGCATCAGCAGGAGGCCATAACACCATCTCAGTGGTCACAGATATACCTGTCCATCAGATGGCGAGCAAAAGTTTGTTTAAATAGTCTTATCGTTGTTATAGATCTGATGTGCTGTGGAGTCTCATTCCAGGCTCTAGTGAGCAAATTAAAAAAAGATTTCTGACCATAGCAGTTCCTAAAAGCCGGTATAGGGAGAAGTCCATTTGCAACAGATCTCGTAGTGCGTTCGGGCCTTGAACCGAGTTTTGGAGCCAGCGCAGTCAATCCTGCAGTAGTGTGTCCATTTAAAATCTGATAAAAAAGGTTCAAACCATGGCTTATTCTATAGTTCTGAAATGTCAAGGCATTACTCAAAGATAGTGCAACACAGTGGTGAGTCCAGCCTGGAAGCCTGTTGTGGATCTTATAGGCTCTATTGTAGAGTCTCGCTACAGGCTCAAGAATCTCATTTGTTGTGAGAGACCAAACAGGTAAACAATACGACAGAGTGGACAATATAATGGCATGAAGATATGTTTTAGAAACAGAATGCAGTAAATATGGTCTAATTTTACTATAAACAAATAATTTTTGGTTTAGCTTTCTGGTTAAAATTTGGACATGGTAACGATATGTAAGATGTGAGTCAAGAGAGACTCCCAGATACGTATACGTGGATACAATTGAAAGTTTTTGATTAGAAAAGGTGATGAAATTGGATATAGACAGTTGTTTTCTAGATGAATAAAAATACATACATTCGTTCGAATGCGTTCGAAAATACGCATGCTGGGGGTGTGATGAGATCTTGCAGTATTAAAACATGACAATTCTCTTCCAAGTTAAAAAGTGTTTTACTGCGCATGATCATTCATTCTCAGAAAGTAAAGCTTAAAGGAGTAGTTCACTTAAAAAAAAAAAAAAAAAAAAAATTTTGCAGATAATTTACTCACCTCCATGTCATCCAAGATGTCCACGTCTTTCTTTCTTCAGTAGAAACGAAATTAAAGTTTTTGATGAAAACATTCCAGGATTTTATCCATATAATGGACTTCAATGGGAACCAAACGGTTCAAGGTCCAAATGAGAGTTTCAGTGCAGCTTCAAAGGGCTTTAAACGACACCAGACGATCCAGGGCACACCAGGGAACGTTTGGTTCCCAATGAAGTCCATTATATGGAGAAAAATCCTGTAAAGTTTCATTAAAAACCTAATTTTTTTTTTCGACTAAAGAAAGAATGACATGTATATCTTGGATGCCATGGGGGTGAGTAAATTATCAGCAAAAGTTTTTTTTAAAAGTGAACTACTCCTTTAAGTGGCATTCATTACAAGATGAATAATGGTTAAAACATTTAAAAATGCAGCATTGTTTTGCATTTTGTGACTTAAACATTTTCTGGTCATATGTTTCGTAAATGAAAAAAAAAAAATTACCTCTTGACCCCAATATCGTGTATTGTCTTATCTCTTGAGTTAAGTCTATTATCGCACCCACAGAATTTGCATATCCAAAGCATCTTAAAAATGAGGAACATCACAAGCAATTTATGATGCATAATTCAATAGACACTGCCATTCAAAAGTTTGAGGTTGGTAAGATTTTTTGAATGTCTCTTATGCTCACCAAAGGCTCACAATTTGCTGCACACTGGTGATGGTTGAGGAGATTCCCCTTCTATGTAAAATGCTTTGAGTGCCGAGAAAAGTGCTATATAAATGTAATGAATAATAATAATAATAATAATAATAATAATAATATTAATAATAATAGTTTAGTAGATCAAATATACAGTAAAAAAGCAATCTTGTAAAACAGCATTTTAGAAATAACATGATTAGCATTTTAAAATAGCATGGAAATTATGACATGCATTCATTATAATATGCATTCATTTGATAATAGAGATTTTTCTGTAACTTTATAAATGTATTTACTGTCAAATTATCAATTTATTGCATCCTTGCTAAATAGAAGAATTGATTTCTTTTAAAAACCAAAATCTTACTAACCCTAAACCTTTGAACAGTATTGTATATTATATATTGCAGTAGTTTACAATGACTGCATTTACAGATATAAAGATAGAATCAAATTTTGGTCATATTTATGTCTCATTCTGAGTATAGCAGACTGCTGTGAAAATTAATGTGAATAAATAAGTTGATTTAATATTCCAACAGCTTTAGAGCGTGTCATTTATTTTATATAGAGCTTCCATTTATTAAAAAAAGTATAAAGTTTATAAAACAAATTGAAATGAATTTCAATTAATCGCTGCCTTGCAAGCACATCTATTGCTGGTTTATGTCTACTGGTATTCATTTCATACAGTATTTTATTGAGACTTTCTTGTTCACAAAGTATTATGGTAAACACTTTTTTTTTCCTTGGGGATGTTTATTTATAATGCCTCTTGGAGGGAAGCCCCAGATTCCTAGATTGGGGTAATGTGTCAGGTATGTGACAGCAGACATTCTGCCACTGGCTTCTATTGCTTAGCTGTGGTTAAATGTTCAGGCCTCTAGACATTGCCAGAACATGACAGCAATTAATATAAACACTTCACAAACCAATCTGTGAAAGGAGGGGGAAGGAATTAGCCCCGGGAACATTGAGCAATCTTCTCCCCACCTGTACCATATCTGCCAGCGGTTGTTATTAGTAATCACTTCTGGTATTTCTTTATGTTGCTTCAGTTCACATTTATTTGCAATTCATCATGCTTTAGACACATTAAAAGTTATTTTTGGTGATCTCTAACTGACATGGAGTGCCATTTTTTTAATAAGTAATCATGATTGTATTATTAGTTTTGTCTGTTTTCACTTTGTTAACTCTGTTCCAAAACCTGTGTCTACATACAGTAGGTGAAACCCTAACTACATATGTCTCTGTTATACTGTATGTTACACATAGTTAATATAGTAATATGAATTTGCATGATGATTTCCATTGAATTTATGATTTCATGATGAAATGAAAAGCATGTTGACTTTGCCAGCAGCCATATCACCCTGTAGCCCAAGACTGGTTGCCCACTGAAGTGAAGCAGGGCTGAGTCTGGTTAGTATCTGGATGGGAGACTTTCTGAGAAAACCAGGTTGCTGCTGGAAGAGGTGTTAGTGAGGCCAGAAGGGGGCGCTCACCCTGTGGTCTGTGTGGGGCTTAACGCCCCAGTAAAGTGACAGGGACACGATACTGTCAAAGAGCTCCGTCCTTCAGATGAGACGTTAAACCGAGGTCCTGACTCTCTTGTGGTCACAAAAAAAGGATGTCTTTCGAAAGAGTAGGGGTGTAACCCCAGCATCCTGGCCCAGTTTGCCCAGTGGCCTCTGTCCATTATGGCCTCCTAATCGTCCCCATATATTGGCTTCATCACTGTCTCCTCTCCACCAGTAAGCTGGTGTGTGTGTGCGTTCTGCCGCCACATTATCCAGATGGATGCTGCACACTGGTGATGGTTGAGGAGATTCCCCCTTCTATGTAAAGCGCTTTGAGTGCAGAGAAAAGTGCTATATAAATGTAATTTGTAATAACTATAAATTTTGCATAAATACAGAGCCCGTTCTCATCCCAAAGCGCCATATCGGACGCTTTTGCAAAAGCGTAAATATCCAACGCACATGGCACCCTTTAACGTGAAATGAGACGCAGATATATTTGGGCAGATGGCGCCCCCTAGTGGTCTAACCCTTACCCCACACCATACCTAAACTTAACCATTAACCGAAGCGTCTCATTAGACGTTAAAGGGTGCCATGTGCGTTGGATATTTACGCTTTTGCAAAAGCGTCCGATATGGCGCTTTGGGATGAGAACGCGTTGAAATACACATGCATTTTTTTATATTACTCAGCATTTAAAGGAGTAGTTCACTTTAAAAAAAAAAAAATAATAGTAATAATTTACTCCACCCCCATGTCATCTTAGATATCCATGTCATTCTTTCTTCAGTCGAAAAGAAATGAGGGTTTTTGATGAGCAATGCGACCATTTGAGCTTATAAAACTTAAACTTTATTTATTTTTTTTAAATGAGCGATCATTTCGCTTGATTAGACCCTTATTCATTGTCTGAAATCTTTTAAAGCCCTTTGAACAGTTTGCACTGAAACTGTCTTTTGAACCTTGAACTGTTTGGTTCCCATTGAAGTCCATTATATGGAGAAAAATCCTGGAATGTTTTCATCAAAAACCTTAATTTCTTTTCGATTGAAGAAAGAATGACATGGATATCTTGGATGACACAGGGGGTGAGTAAATTATCAGCAAAAGGTTTTTTTTTTTTTTTTTTTTTTTTTTAAGTGAACTACTCTTTTAAATCTATAATTATACAGGATCAGTAAAAGGCACTTTTACATTACAACGATGTACTAAAAACGGAGAGTTTTTTTTTCTTCACGTTTTTTACGCACAGATGACAACATTGTCAAACAGTGTCTGTGAAAACAACTAAAAACACTGTATTATGCATTCCAGGCCATTAGTTGGCGACGTCAATTTGTAAAGAAACACTACGCCCCTATAGACTGTACATGTAATACGCATGAGTATGACGTCACCGTTTTCACAAATTCATGTTTTTGTAGTTTATACGGAAATGGTAACGTTTCAAAAAACGTACACTTTGAATCATGTTTTCAAAAGGGTTTAATTTGTTAACATTAGTCAACTACATGTTAACATTAGTTAACTACACGTAAATCTCAAAATGTACAAAAATTGTTATTAATCAACATTACTAAAGATTAATAAACACTTTAAAAAGTGTGTTAGTTGATGAATTAACTAATGATAAGAAATGAAACATGTAAACTGTTACCAATGTATCTTTATTGACCCCTTTCATTTTGGATAGCTTATAAGGTGCTCTAAGCGATGCCACACGTTTTTTTAGGTTGTAACATATACAGCAAATGTCTCCTCACTATCCGCTTGCTGCCTGTCCCCTAAACACACTGTAAAAAAAAAAAAAAACGAGGTCTATGCAGACAACCCAGGCTCCACAAATGGCAACAAAAACAAACTGCCGCAACCCGCTCCACGAAACATAACAAACTGTTCCAGCCAATAACTAACAAGAAGGCCCTGGGAGTGGGGTTTGGGGGGTTGATGAGGCAGATGAGGAGGAGGGAGGGTCTATCTAGCCTCCGTTTTGTTTGAAAATACTTTAAACGTCATCAAGAAGTCACGTACCCCGACATCGCTTAGAGCACCTTTAAATTAACTTGTTTCAATCCATTTTGGGATTACATTATCCATGAAGGATATATGTGATACTGTCTTAGAATTTGGCAAAAGCAACATAATATTAGAAATATGATCACTTTAAAATGCTGTCTATAGGCAGCAGGTTTGGTTTTGTAACAGATCTGTTTATTTTAAGGTATTCACCCCCCCCTAGATTTATCGAAAACTTTGTGATGTTCTGTTGCATTTGTTCATTCTAGTTTTGGTGTAGAGAGTTTACTTTAACAGTCCTTCTTTGCACCTTCTTTGTGTCACAGTAGCCAATAGCCAGACAGAGACATTGCTAAAACTTGCCCAAGTTTTTGTTTGCTTGGGGAGAAAGTTTGTGAAATATGTTCTTAAACTGTCTGGCCTGCAGCGATGCCAAGTTCAGAGAAGTTCAGAGAACTAGCTCCTCAACAAGGTGATGCAATATTCATTCTCAGCCATCCTCTTTCCTAAACAGATAAACTGTTGGTACATAGTCAGAATTTGAAAAATTTGAACAAAACATTTCAGCTTTTTCAGTCCAAGACCTGCCCAGTTTGACTGTTTGAGCAACGCATAGAGTGAGTTCATTACATTGTT
Organism: Pimephales promelas; assembly: GCF_016745375.1. The sequence continues at coordinate 361,995 of NW_024121810.1, forward strand.
TACATGTCGTTTAGTAGAAACTGTATAGACTTTCTATAATAATTTAAAGCATTTGGATGACATAGTTTCAGATCAAACAGCCATAACTTGGAGAACAGAGCAGAATTTGCCATTTTGTTTGTGCATACAGTGAGGAAAATTAGTATCACCCTGCTATTTTGCAAGTTCTCCCACATAGCAATCATGGAGGGGTCTGAATTTGTCATCATAGGTTTATGTCCACTGTGAGAGACTTAATCTAAAAAATCCATAAATCACAATGAATGATTTATTTTATACAGCTGCAAATAAGTATTTGAACACCTGAGACAATCAATGTTAATATTTGGTACAGAAGCCTTTGTTTGTTTCCTGTAGTTTTCCACCAGGTTTGCACAAACTGCAGGAGGGATTTTGGCAGACTCCTTCACACAGATCTTCTCTAGATAAGTCAGGTTTCTGGGCTGTCACTGAGAAACACAGAGTTTGAGCTCCCTTCAAAGATTCTCTATTGGGTTTAGGTCTCGAGACTGGCTAGGCCACGCCAGAACCTTGATTTGCTTCTTACAGAGCCACTCCTTGGTTATCCTGGCTGTGTGCTTCGGGTCATTGTCATGATGGAGGACCCAGCCTCGACCCATCTTCAATGCTCTAACTGAGTGAAGGAGGTTGTTCCCCAAAATCTCGCAATACATGGCCCCGGTCATCCTCTCCTTAATACAGTGCAGTCACCCTGTCCCATGTGCAGAAAAACACCCCCAAAGCATGATGCTACCAACACATGCTTCACAGTAGGGATGGTGTTCTTGAGATGATACTCATCATTCTTCTTCCTCCAAACACGGTTAGTGGAATTATGACCAAAAAGTTCTATTTTGGTCTCATCTGACCACATGACTTTCTCCCATGACTCCTCTGGGTCATCCAAATGGTCATTAGCAAACTTAAGAAGGGCCTTGACATGTGTTGGTTTAAGCAGGGGAACCTTCCGTGCCATGCATGATTTCAAACCATAACGTCTTAGTGTATTACCAACAGCAACCTTGGAAATGGTGGTCCCAGCTCTTTTCAGGTCATTGACCAGCTCCTCCCATGTAGTTCTGGGCTGGTTTCTCACCTTTCTTAGGATCATTGAGACCCCACGAGGTGAGATCTTTCATGGAGCCCCAGTCCGAGGGAGATTGACAGTCATGTTTAGCTTCTTCCATTTTCTAATGATTGCTCCAACAGTGGACCTTTTTCTCACTAAGCTGCTTCGCAATTTCCCCATAGCCCTTTCCAGCATTGTGGAGGTGTACAATTTTGTCTCTAGTGTCTTTGGACAGCTCTTTGGTCTTGCTCATGTTAGTAGTTGGATTCTTACTGATTGTATGGGGTGGACAGGTGTCTTTATGCAGCTAACAGTCTCTAAAATGTTCATCTAATTTAGGATAATAAATGGAGTGGAAGTGGACATTTTATAGGCAGACTAACAAGTCTTTGAGGGTCAGAATTCTAGCTGATAGACAGGTGTTCAAATACTTATTTGCAGCTGTATCATACAAATAAATAATTAAAATCATACATTGTGATATCTGTTTTTTGTTTTGTTTTTTTTTAGATTAAGTTTCTCACAGTGGGCATTAGGGTTGGGTATCGAGAATCGAGTATCGATTGGAACCGGGACTAACTTTTTGTTTTTCCCGGAATCGTTCAAAAGTTAAAATTTCGATTCCTAGTTTCGATATTCAAAAAAAAAAAAAAAAGTTTCGAAATTCACAGTCCACTGAGCGGAAGAAGAAACCGCTGAACAACACCAGCGAAGAAGCGTCTACCAGAAGTGTTGGCATAACCACGCGAGTCGAACATGAGTACCTTACGTCGGCGATCCAAAGTGTGGCTTCACTTTTCTAAAAATAACGAAATCTCGGCAAAATGCAAAATTTTATTTTACAGAAGGAGTATTTCCTTCAGAAAGGATTATTTCCTTCAGAAAGGCCGTTGGTTAGCAAGGTTAGCTAAACTTTTTTGACCCTGCCTCTTAAAAGAATCGGAATCGAGAATCGTTAGGAACCGGAATCGAAATAAGGATTCGGAATCGGAATCAGAATCGTTCAAATTCAAATGATACCCAACCCTAGTGGGCATGCACATACGATGACAATTTCAGACCCCTCCATGATTTCTAAGTGGGAGAACTTGCAAAATAGCAGGGAGTTCAAATACTTATTTTCCTCACTATATATAGTTTAATTGCTGTTAAGTGCACAAATAGCCTGCGAACTTTAAATTTATCTTCTCATTGATTCTGCCTTAGTAAATCTCATTTGGTTTCTAGTTATACAAAATAACCTGTATGGCCTTACTCTGGAAAGTTGTACAAAGTCAGCCAATCAGATAAAACACGCTAGATTGAGATGTTCAGATGGTCAGTGAACAGACTGTGTGTGGTCCATGGCCTGTGGCTGAGGCAATTCAGTACAGCACAATCTTGACTACATCAATGATTTAAAATGCTTGAGAGGGAATTTATATTGAAATAAATTCTCTTGCAGTCTTTTTGGATTCCTTTATGCATGCATTTAATTTTCCTTTATTTTGTCATGGAATTGGAGTCTAAAAAGCCAGTAAAACAGCTTACTTCCCACAGCACACACACACACACACACACACACACACCAGTGTAACTGAGTACAGTAAGTAAGTCTTATCATGTTACATCCGTGCTTGTATTGAGTTTCTCTCTGGTGGGCTCAAGGTCAAAGCCTTTTGGATACAGTCCCCCACTCAAACTCAGACAAACGGAGCCCCTCTCACCTTCTGTGACAGTAATTCGACCTCTTCACCCATTGATCGTGAACATAAAAGGTGTTTGTGCCTGGCTCCATTGTCTGACTGTGAGTACCAGCAGGATTTGCATCGCTATGGCGGAAAAGCTTTGATCATCTCTCAACCGGCCCCTCAAAACACTTTAACTACACAGCACACGTACACACGCACATCAGCCCTTTCACCTACTTTCTTTCTACATGATAAAATACACCAATGTTTATCAAATAGCCTGGTTAAATATATTCATATTAATCAGAATAACTCTTCTGCATGTGGTTTAGCTAGAAACTTGACATGGGTTTACAATTAACATTTTATAATGGCTTTGAATGTAGTTCATTGGATGTCTTTGACAGTTGTGTTGCTTTTTTGCCATCTCCGGGTTTAAAAACATAACAATGTTGTCTCTTTATCTCTCCCCAGAATTAAATGCTACTGTAAAGCATAATAATATTTACCAAAAATTGGTGCATATATACAGAAACTTTCTATCCTGGCTCTGATTCAGTTAATCATTATCGAATATTACCTCAGTTTGTTCTGCTCTGTCTTCGGTTTTGTCTTTTACGTTTTTGTAAAGTTGTTGTGTTGTTTAATCTGTATTTTTGATTATACTTTCTTGCACTTATCTGAAGACACAGGTGCTCAAATCAATAGCTACCCATAGAAACAAATAAGAGAGTAATGAGTAACCCCATGGCAACTAAACAGAACGGGGAAATATGATAAATACATGTTTTATAATAATGAAATAACAAAATTAAGCATAAATCCTATTCATGTATTAGTAATTGTTCTCTTTTCTTTCTGGTTTTCTCTGTGTAGGTATGCTATTCTTTGTGGACTCCTGACTGAATATGAGTCTATTCAGAATAAAATTAAAAATGGTTACCTTTTTAAGGTGAGTGTAAGAGTTTGTGAATATGTGTTTTTTGGCAGTGTTCTAGATGTTCTTATGTTTTAATGGTAACCTTATTGTACCTTATTGTAAAGTGTTACACCTTATTGTAAAGTGTTACAATAAGGTTCATTATTTAACATTAGTTAATGTATTAACTAACATGAACTAACCATGAGCAATACATTTGTTACAGTATTTGTTAACCTTCGTTGATGTTAGTTAATGATAATAAAGCTGTTCATTGTTTGTTCATGTTAGTTCACGGCGCATTAACTAATGTTAACAAGATTTTAATGAAGTATTAGTAAATATTGAAATTAACGTTTAGAAAGATTAATAAATACTGTGTAAGTGCTGTTCATTATTAGTTCATGCTAACTAATGTAGTTAACCAATGTTAACTAATGAACCTTATTGTAAAGTGTTACCGTTTTAATTGGATTACAAATATGTAGAGAAGGCTTTAAAAGCAATGGGTCTCATTCATGAAACACGGGCCGAACGAATTCGTGTGTAAATCGTGTGTAAAGTGGTTCTGGCGTAAATTTTCGGGTTCATTAAAATGTTCGTATTTTCCAAATGTTAGTTGGTACGCAAGAAATCTACACCTGCTCCCAGCCATGTGTAAATGGTGAGCTTAACACATCCGAACGTTTTGCTCATTAATAAGGCTGCGTTTTAATTCACCTTAATCGGGTACATATACAACAGCATTTTGAAAAAAATATTTTATATAGTAATTACATACGTTTTTTCTTTTTACTTTTATTGAGAGCCAGTAATAGCAGATCTGGTGATCGATGGCGGTCCTTCTCCAGTTTGAATACGATTTTTCCGAAGTGAACTAATTCGTTTTTTGCTGTCAAGCTTAATGTCAAACCATTTTCTTCTCACTTCTGGGACCGTTCGATTAACAGATGAAACTCCATTAACTGAATCTGTAATATGCTGCCAAACTTCCTTTTTTAGGACCTGATAGTCCATTATATACGCTTGAAAATAAAATATGGCGTTTTGAATGAACTTTTGATAATTAAACTTCAATTTCTGCATCAGAGAAATCTTTCTTTGTCATTCGCATTCATGTTATTATATGCCTATATATAGATGTCAGTCGGATATAATGGGCGGGATTTATGGTAATTGAGAATGAACGTGAACGCGCATCCCATTTACGACTGATTGGAATTCATTAACACACACATTTCACTATCACATCTGACGTTTACGAAGTATTTGTGAATCAGGAGAAGAGTTTTCAGGAAGGTCTCTTTACGCGCAAATCACTCTCATATTTACTCGTATATTTACGAATGTGTCATAAATGAGACCCAATGAACAAAACCGTGGTCTCAGCATAAGGTCATTTCAGTTGATTTCAGTGCTTGTATGTGTTGATAGGAGCTTAACATCAGCTTCTGTGAGAGTTAGTGTTCATAATCTTATCTGAGACAAGAGGAAATGGAATGAGGGTACCACACACACACACATTTCATGAGAGCAGATCAGTCTCTGATACAAGTAGCATTTTATCTTCGCTGTCAGCTAGATTTCCAAACACCACACACCTGCAGAGCACTGGCAGGTGATCTAGCAGAGAGAGAGAGAGAGAAGCTGAATGACAGATGTGTGTGGTGCGTTTTTCTGTGTTCGTGCGAGACAGTTCAGGAGAAATATTTGTGGCATCTCTACTGTAGAGATCAGCAAAAAAGACAAGTCGTGTCACAGTGAAGAAATCTCTCTCTATCTCTCTTTCTCAAGGATCATCTGCATAAAGCGATTGAGTTGAAACCTGAAGATCCTCTGTCATATTACCTGCTGGGCCGCTGGTGTTATGCTGTGAGTGACAGAACATTTGGTATATTTGTGATGTTGTCATAGTTAAAGTCTATATCAGGGTTCCCACAGTCATACAAATCCTGGAACATACATACTGTAACAACATTTTCCTTTCATTTATGTAAGCAATAACGTACGAGAGGCTGTGCTGTATCGTGAATAAGTAACGGCTGAAGGGCGTTTGTTCGCGTCGTGCCTGCAACCCCTTCAGCCGTTACTTATTCATGATGCAGCACTTGCCTCGAGTACCTTATTGCTTTTATAAAACGGTTGCCACACAATATTACAGTAAAAAACAATGTATTAGTGCAACTTTCTTGAAGTAAAATCACTAAAAGCCTTCCTTCCGCTAGAAAAAATAGTCCCTGAGCGTGGACAGCAACAACGTTCCAATGTGTAAAATGCATGAAAGATCAAATAAAAACAACATAGAACCGCAGTGATCAATAGAACCGTTGGGTAAGGCGGTCATAGCCGTGTTTTATCGTGAATAAAGCACAGCTCTTGACCAATCAGAATCAAGGATTTGAACGGTTTTATAAATAATAATATTTAATAAACTATTTAATAAAGGAACAGTTCTGCAGTGAATAAACACTACTCTTTAAAAGTTTGGGATTGGTAAGACATTTTTTAAATGTTGTTTAGAATTTTCTATTGCTCACCAAGTCAGTTATATTGTGATATATATATATATATATATATAGTTTTTAAAATGTCATTTTTACCATCATTACTAGTCTTCAGTGTCACATGATCCTTCAGATCCTTCTCAAGAAACATTTCTTATTATCATCAATGTTGAAAACAGTTCAAGTTCAATCAAGTTTAATTTGGTCAGGATTCTTCGAGAAATTGAAAACTCAAAAGGACAGCCTTCTTTTTTGAAGTATGTAGAGGAAAAAGTCTTGGAAGTTGATCTAAAATATGTGAACCCTGCTGTATTCTGACTAAATGACCGCTGCAAAAATCATTTTTAATTCAGTATATATATATATATATATATATATATATATATATATATATATATATATATATATATATATTTATATATATTGTGAAACATCCTTAAAATGAGATAATTAATTGCCTTATGTAATTAGCTTTTCACATAAATCGAATTTCTTGATTTAATGTGTAGTTCTTGTTGTTGCAGTGAATAGGCCTTATTTTCCATCTGCACATTGATAAGCTGAGTTCTTATTTATGATTCTCTTATTAACATGTTGTGTGTACAGGTGTCCCAATGTACGTGGATTGAGAGGAAAATCGCTGCTACTCTGTTTGGAGAGCCACCCAGTGCCACTGTCCAGGATGCCCTGCAGAACTTCCTCAAGGTAAGACGTGCGTCTGGTCACCTGCCCACACCTGGACAAGCCTCTCTAATCAACAGCCAAAAATTCATTAAATGTATGAGGTGTATGTCATTAATATTTAGATGGCTGTTATGACTGTTTTGTCAGAATTGTTTAAGCAATTGTAGCCATTTCTTCTTGTATTTATTTCATTCATCTATTACATTTTCAACTGTTTTTGAGGTTGAGATTTGCTTCTGTAGCTCCAGCAAACTCTGCAATGAAATCAACCAATCCAATTTCCAGATTTTGACTTCCACACTGCAAGCCTTAGAGCTCAATTCTGATTTGTTGCTCAGATCCTTATTTTTCTTTTGTTTGGCTGTTCACATTATTTTTTTTTTTTTAAATGTTGCCAATATCTGAGTGTGAACTGATCACGGCCCCGAACTGAAATAACATTAACAAGATAAAAGGTAAACAAAATTTACGCTTTCGTTTATTAGCTCCAGTAGTGTACCGTTGAAACCCACAAATTTATGCGCAAGCGATAAAGACATGTACGAGGATGAAAGAGAGAAGGAGAAAGAGAGTGTGTTTTTTTTTTTTTGTTTTTTTTTTAAATATAACATAGAATATTCGACAGGCAATTTTCGGTCCATTTTATTTTGCTTTACAAATTCGCTTCCACAAATTCAGTTCAGAAAATTCAACATTTCAACATCAAATTCGTCAGAAAATTCAACATTTGACATCCGAGAACGACAGGAATATCAGTAGATTGCCGATTGAAAATCTCCATAGCTGTTAGTCGTCCTCACCAGCAGGGGGTGCAAGCGGCTGTTGATGAACACTAGAGCAACTGGTGAGAGTCATTCATTCATAAAAGCAGATTTACAGAAATAGAGCAAGTTTAAGTATTTGTGATTATTATCAGGGCTAGTATATACTGTATATGAAAAAGATGATAAAGACATTAATAAAGAAGTTTTGCAATGAAAGCAGCTTTCTCTACCGTGAACCAAATTATAATGTTATTTCCCTGATGCTGATGTACAGATAAAACATTGAATATCCATGCCATTCTTTCTTCAGTTGAAAAGAAATTAAGGTTTTTGATGAAAACATTCCAGGATTTGTTGGTTCATTCAACGAACGAAATGAACAAATTGACTCGGAAAAAGATTTGTTAATTTTGATAGACGAGTTTGAACAGGAGTGACGAACGCACATCACAGAACAGAGCAAGGCGACCATTTGAGCTTGTAAAACTTAAACTTTGTTTTTTTTTTTTTTAAATGAGTGATTGTTTCGCTTGATAAGACCCTTATTCATCGTCTGAAATCGTTTAAAGCCCTTTGAACAGTTTGCCGTTTGCACTGAAACTGTCTTTTGGACCTTGAACCGTTTGGTTCCCATTGAATTTCATTATATGGAGAACAATGCTGGAATGTTTTCATCAAAAACCTTAATTTCTTTTCGACTGAAGACAGAATGACATGGACATCTTCGATGACATAGGGGTGAGTAAATAATCAGCAAAAGTTTTTTTTTTTTTTTTTTTTTTTTTTTGTGTGAACTACTCCTTTAACTTTTTATTGTGGTGCCAACGCATTCTCATCCCAAAGCGCCATATAGGACGCTTTTGCAAAAGCGTAAATATCCAACGCACATGGCACCCTTTAACGTCTAATGAGACGCTTCGGTTATGGTTAAGTTTAGGTATGGTGTAGGGTAAGGGTTAGACCACTAGCGGGCGCCTTCTGCCCAAATATATCTGCGTCTCATTTCACGTTAAAGGGTGCCATGTGCGTTGGATATTTACGCTTTTGCAAAAGCGTCCTATATGGCGCTTTGGGATGAGAACGGGCTCGTGGTGCTGTACTGCAGAACTGGGGATTCCCTCATCTGAAAGTGAATGGTGATTAGACCAACTTGACTAAGACTATCGCATATGCTATACTAATTTTCTTTTCATATTAGAATGATTTCCATTAAATATCATCACGCTGTCAGCGTGGCTTATGTTTTTAATTGCTATGTGCTTGCTTCCTTTATAGTCGCTATTTCTCGGGGGTCACAGTTTAAGTAACAAACCATGTTCATTTCTGAAAGAGCATGACCCGTGTTCCTTCATTCACCGTTTTTACATAACATATGTTGCTCTCTCCTCTGATGCTTTGTATCTCACCCATCACTTCTTATTTAAGGGGTTTGTGCTTAGACTTGTTGCACCCTGCCAAGACGACACAACATTCTGGAGAGTTATACAACAGCATGACTGATTAAAGGAGCAAAATATATCGTTCTTTATCATTAATCGTTAATAATTCAATAACTATAGAGAAAAAAATGGAGCAGCAGCGTATGTCCAAATAATCTCTTTATCCACACACTGAATGATCTATCAGAATACAGCATTATATGCTACATGGCCAAAAGTAAGTGGAAATCCCCTTCACAGTTATGGGTTTCAGCTACACCTATTACTAGTGCAGAGCATGCATACAATCAAGCATCGGTACAGGTGTGCATCTCCTTAGAGTTGAAATAAGATACCTCGTAGTGCATGATAATTCACAAAGCAAGTTTCATAGAGAAATGGGGAAAATTTTGTTTTATTTCCAGTGCTGGGAATCATGGAAATTAACAGTCCAAAAATGTTGGAAAAGTCATGTAGTTAAAAATAGATTTTCTCGATTATTTATATATATATATATATATATATATATATATATATATATATATAAATAAATAATCATGACCAACTAAAACATAATCTAAAAAAATCATGAAAAACTGTTTATCAAAAGGTGTATGATCCCTGGAGTTTACATTTGTAGAAAACATAAGCTCATATACATTATAGTCGCTAGTGCAATGTTTATATTTTGTGTGATTGTAAGTCTCTTAAATGTTGACAATTTTATTTATTGCTCTAATGATAGAGTGTTGGTTTACAACCTTCAATTGTAATTGTTTAATACCTCATTTAACATGCAAAATGTTGGAAAATTCGCCCTAGACGTTTGCCTGGCAGCAGTGCAAGCCTGCTTTAAAGAGATTGTGTTTTTCATGATCACATTTAAGTAACTACACCTGAAATACAAAAAAAAAGTCCTTTCGCATAAACAGCTGGGTTTATATTTCAATAGTCTGTTGTTAATCAATAAATTCAGTCTGACTGTGAAGGGCAGATTGTGTTTGCTTACTTTGTCCTGTGTTTCATTCTACAGGCAGAGGAGATCAGTCCCAAGTACTCGAAATTCAACTATGTGTTTTTAGCCAAGGTAATGACTCTTTTGTTTGAGGTTTTGACTATTTATGATCAATATTAAGTTAATGACATTAGTAATTTTTTTATTTGGGCTCTGTTCCAAACCTAGTGAGCTGTCTTGCTGTTTACCACCTACATAGATACAGGGGTTGGACATAATTTGTTAGAATGGTGAGGGCCTCATTTTGCATCCAAATACAGCACCAATTGACAGATAGAAGTCCTTCACAGTGACCAGAGGGATTATGAGCCGTTCCTCTTCCAGAACAGTGTCCAGGTCACTATATGATGCTGGTGGACTCGCTCCTCCAAAACACCTCAATAATATTCAGATCTGGTGACTGTCAGACCATGGGAGATGTTCAACGTCACTTTCATCTTCATCAAACCCTTCTGTCACAAGTCTTGCTGTGTGTGTTGGTGCATGATCATGCTGATACATGGTTTGAGCATCAGGTGCTCATGATCCTCCAGAAGGGTTTGGTAGTCCTCGGCAGTGTCGTGTCCATCAAATACAATCAGGATTGTCATGATGTTGGAGCTCAAACCATCACTGATCCACCCGTGCTTCACTCTGAAGATTGGCCGCCATGCATATAGATGTGAAACCTCCAACATTGGCCAGTGTTTCAGTTTCATTGTCCAACCCCTGTAGCTACTATGGTTGAACGACTTTCAGTTTGATCATTAGAGTCAACGTCAACTAGCCACTGATGACGTCATTGATCAACAAATTGACTCGGAAAAAGATTCGTTCATTTTGATAAACGAGTTCGAACAGGAGTCACGAACGCGTATCACAGAACAGGGCATGGTGACCATTTGAGCTTGTAAAACTTAAACTTTTTTTTTTTTTTTTTTAAATGAGCGATTGTTTCGCTTGATTAGACCCTTATTCATCGTCTGAAATCGTTTAAAGCCCTTTAAACAGTTTGCCGTTTGCACTGAAACTGTCTTTTCGCCCTTGAACCGTTTGGTTCCCATTGAAGTCCATTATATGGAGAAAAATGCTGGAATGTTTTCATCAAAAACCTTAATTTCTTTTCGACTGAAGAAACAATGACATGGACATCTTGGATGACATAGGGGTGAGTAAATTATCAGCAAAAGTTTTTTTTTGTGTGAAAACAGTGTCGTCATGCACATGCATTTTATGTGTTCAGTCTATAGGCGTGTAGTTTTTCTTTATAAAGTGACCGCCAACTACTGGTCCTTGTGAACGGAGATGGTTTTGAGAACATTTTCGTCTGTTCTTGAACAACTCAAAGGAAAAACCTTTCGATTTTTAGAACACCATTGTCATGTAAACGCACCCTAAGACGAGAACAGACCAAGAACAACTCAAACTGGGAGATGTTTATAAACAGAGTATAATAAATGCTGAACAAGGAACAGGTGAAACAAGTCAATCAATCAATGAGTGGAAACAAAGAGTTACAAACTAAAAGTCCAGGAAAATGAAACAGAAACAAAACTGAACTGAACATTACAATATCTTACTTGGGTAGAAACTCTTGTCATACAATATGATGGCCATATTACTTAAACTTACAACTTAATGGGACAATGTGTAGGATTTTTTCCCATCTAGCGGTGAAAATGTATTTTGCATTCAAACGAATTGTGCTCTCCAGCGCCTCGCTTTTTCGTTGCATCTACGGAAGCAATTATGTACCAAAAAGCTATGACAGGACGTCGTCTAATAGCACTTTGTCGAGAATGAAAAAATTTGATTAATTAAAAATTAATTGTAATTAAGACTGTAACATTGACTTCAGCATCTCTTTTGAAATCTTTTTCCTGCATTAGCTCTATCCACCTGGAAAAAGCTATCCCGACATTAACTCGTGTTTTTTGTAATCTTCGGTAACGTTTCCTTTTACGATCTATTTTGGACTTTTTGGGCGATGAAGATTTCTTCTCCTGTGGCTTGGCATATGTATGGTCCGCCATTAAAAATAAGTGCAATGCAGCTTTTAAAACTTGGGACAGTTACAAGCGCCTCTCACTGCTTTGCTCTTCCGTTTCTGCTGCTTTCAGTTACGTCACGCTGGCTCTGAATGAAAATGCGTTGTGGAAACACGTTGGCCTAGTACTTTTTTTCTCTCTCTGCTATTATAGTTTTTCAAGATGCTGGAACCACATGAAAGCCTCCATGGACCTACCTGCATGTTTATAAAGATCATAAATTCTTCATTTACGAGGATAGGTCAAATAATTGGCAGAGATGTTTGTACACCATTGGGGACATATTTATGGATAAAAATATTGATTTTAAATAAAAAAATGCAAAAAAGTACACATTGTCCCTTTAAAAAGAGGAAGAGAAAGACTGAAATCTCTGAAATTGTTACATTTTAATAGCATGTTGAATCTGACTGCTTCAGTTATTCTAAAATAATTGATTTTTTAGGCATGTTCAGCTAATGTCTGCTAATTTCATTTTTTATTTAACTGATTTCAGTTTTTGGTAATGAGTGAAGTACAAATAGATTTGCACTAAAATTTACAAGTTTTTAAAACTTTTTTTTTCTCAGCAAGGACTCATTAAGGGCACATTTGAACTTTCTATTCATAAACGATCACAGTTTACACAAAAATATGAACTAGCACAACTTTCCAACTGATAATAATAAGAAATGTTTCTTAAGCACCAAATATTCATATGATTTCTGAAGGATCATGTGACACTGAAGACTGGAGTAATGAGGAGAATTCATCTTTGCCATCACATGAATTTGTAAAAAATAGAAATAGTTATTTAAATGGTTATAATTTACATTACTGTTGTTTTTACTGTATTTTTGATAAGTGCTGCAATGGTGAGTATAACAGAGTTCAAACCCATTTTAAAAATAACACTGGCTGCAAATTTTTGAACATTATAGTAGATCCCATCCTAGATGATTTTCTTTTTTCTTTTAGAACAGCTTTTACATAAGCAAAACACACGTCGTCTACATAGGCAGCTCACTAGGTTTTTTTAACTGAGCCAGTAAAGCCTTAAAATAATTGAAGAACATTGAAATTGTTGATTGTAACTGCACCTACTGTATATCACTTTTCTCCTGTCAGTGTTACAAAGACTTGGGTCAGAGGAGTCGTGCCCGACAGATGTGTGACGCTGCCTCTGCGATGAGTATTGTGATTAAAGAGGTGTTGTTCTTATTCGCATGAATCAGATTTATAGTTAGCGTCTCTTGTCATTGTAATTATGTCAGTAACTGAATTATGTTTGCACTTTCTCAAAAGGACGAGGAGGCACAGAAGGAATTGGATTCTCTTGTTGCATCACTTTAATACGTCTCCAACAGAAGGGAAAAAAGGCTCTATGTCTTTGGGTTCCATCTCTTTAGACTCGACTGTGACTGGACTGTAGCCGTTTACCCACAAACCAACATATGAACTACCGGTATTAATGTTGGCCAGGACACGTGATTTATTGTGTAGCTATTAAAATGAACAATATACTGTATGTGTTTTACAGGACAGTTTCTTTTAATTTTTTTCTTTTCTTTTTCCCCCAAGGAACATTTTAGACATTAACAGTAATTGTTGCAATACACAACATGGCTGTCATCTATTGACAACGCCATGACTATCAGTGGCTGCCGTTAGAAGGAAGTTCACATTAATGATAACTTCAAAAGCCACAAAATCTTTCAGATTCTAGATAAATTAATCTTTCAGATTTTGTAAAAAGAATACAAATGTTTATAATTACAGTACTTTGTGGATTACCTGGGTGAAGTGACACTTGCAGCTTGCAACATATTCTGACCAAAAATCTGTTTGACCAGAATTAAAAGCATCCAATTACGTTTGTTTTAATGTGCCTTTTAGGGGCATGTTTTTGTGTGTACTTGTTATCAGGATTTCATCCAAAATTATTAATTTATCTAGAGATTAGTTCATAAAACAGCATGGCTATCAAGTTATATTTGTGGAATCTAGTTTACCTCCTAATAAGTGTCTGAAACAAACCTTTGAATATCTTTCGAAGAACTTTCAATAATTAGTTTGTCCGAAAAGCCGCTGATATTAATTAGACTGTGCATGAAAGCTGAAATTCTGCCATATATAATATTTTTTATAGCATGTATCTCCTTTTTACGGAAGAGGATTTGGGTCAAACAATAATAAAAAAAATAAAACCATCTCGAGATTAAAGTCATTATAATGCGAGATTAAAGTCGAAATACAATCTTGAGAATAAACTCATTAAATATAGAGAAGAAAGTCGTATTTCGAGAAAAAACTTGTTAAATTTCGAGAAAAAAGTTGTAACACATTTTGAGAATACACTCATTAAATATCGAGAAGAAAGTCGTTGTGTTTTGAGAAAAAAAAACGCGTTAAATTTTGAGAAAAAAGTCAAAATACAATCTTGAGATTAAACTCATTAAACATAGAGAATAAAGTCATTGTGTTTCGAAAAAAAAACTCGTTAAATTCCGAGAAAAAAAAGTCGAAAAACAATCTTGAGAATAAACTCATTCAATTTCAAGAATAAAGTCGTTGTGTTTCGAGAAAAAAAGTCACAATGAAATGTAGAGAATAACGCATTCGATCAGTTCACTGATGGCATGGCAGACATGGATCACTAGTCAAGCTATATTTTAGACTTTATTTCAGTAACAAAGAAATGCTATCAACTTTAGCAGTAATGTATTATATTTAAAAGTGTCGTTTGAGCCGTCACTTGAACAACTGCTGCATGAACAACGACAGAGACTATTTATATAGAGACACGCCACTTCCTCAATCCTTAATACAAATATATAGGGAAAACCCGTAACACCAAAGATGGCGGTTGTATGCACATGCCCCGCCCCTCCCGCTGGACAGCCAATTGTCAAGCTTTTAACAGTCAAGCCGGGAAACATTTAAGCCTATCGTCTGGTTCCACTGACATATGCACACAGCTGAGGTTTGCGACACCGGAAAATACGTTACTGTTTGAAAAGGCGGCAGATTTGATATACAGTGTATATGTGAGTTGTGTAAATATCAGACATCCCAAGTCTCCCCGAAGTTCCGGGTGTCTCCCGCAGATTGATAGCGGCTCACTGATGCTCGCAAATTAGTTCAAATCTCCCGGAATCTGGAGCGCGCACACACTGTGCTTCCAACCGTGCACCGCGCGTGTGACAGAGAGCGAGAGAACCCTTGCGCATGCATAGTAAAAGTATAACCTGTGGGAATAACAGTGTTTTAAACCTTATTTTGGGGCAAAGTCATCAAACTGAGATTTTTATTATATTTTACTGCTATTTCTATACATGCAGTTTTTATGTCCCGTGACCAGTGAAATTGCAGTTCTGACTCTGCCCATTAATTTAGATAGGAGCCTGGTCTTGTTAAGTCCAAAATAGCTGCTGGAGGAGTTGCCAAGATGGCGGCCGAGTGGCAAGACTTGCCTAAAAGGACTTTGACAACGAACAGGCCCAAATGCACTCTGGCATATGGACTTTGATCAATTAAAACCGTATGTACTTCATTATAGATGGTTACAGTCGTTACATTCTGTGGATGGAGGTTAGGTACACGACCAATGACGACCCTAATAGCCAGTTAGCTACTTCATAAAAACAGTTAGCCTACTGGCATACTGTACGTTCACAATGCTCCCGACTTGGGTTTCCAAAGCAGCCGGAAGTCATTCATTTTCAATGGAAGCTGGCTTTTCTCTGCTGCAAGGAGCGTCAAATCCATCGGCGTCACGTTTTGGGCGTTTTGAGCGTCAATCAAAAAGTCGAAAGAAGCTCAACTTTATGGTAATGAGCCGTGACGCGGTTCAGCGGCAAGCAGCGGCAAAACGCCAGCAACCAATCGGAATATAGATGTCCTTCACGCTGGCTGATTCAGGAGAAACAATGTAAACTTTCGTTCTGAGAAAATGGAAGAGAAGCTAATCATTGCGAATCATCGCCGTTGCTGTGTTTCCTACTGGTTTCGTATCATTTATGACATGACGTTGTTTGCTTATAGGGATTGCATGAGCGCAACTTTTATTTGAAATATTTACGAACGCTCGTTTTAAAGCGGGAATGCAATTAATTTGCTCACGGTGACACCGATTTGACCGCAATAATAATAATAATAATAGCTAACTATTTTTTTCCCGACCAAATGTGATCAAAATGGTTATAAAAATGCTTTCATTATAAAAGGATTCTTCAATGTATTGCTTTTTTTTTTTTTTTTTTTTTTTTTTTTTTCTTCTGTTTATTACATTTCATGTTGTGCCACTTCTATTCTCCCTGCAACGTGCTCAAAGCGTCCAAAGCGTCAACAAGCTTCCCCGTACTTTTTGACGAGCGTCCTTGACAGGGCGGGCAGAGCTTCTTTGACGCTCAAGTCGGCGGCGGTGTGAACGTACAGAGGGAGAGAGCTCCGCGTGGACATGGGGACGGAAAATGGTAGTGTGGCAGCAGCAATACAAAGGTTTTTACAAAGTAACCACGGAGACAGTTTCTCGAAACACGACTTTATTCTCGAAATTTAACAACATTTTTTCTCGAAACACAATGATTTTATTCTCGATATTTAATGAGTTTATTCTCAAGATTGTATTTCGACTTTTTTCTCGAAATTTAAGTTGAAGTTTAATCTCGCATTATAATGACTTTAATCTCGAGATGGTTTTATTTTTTATTTGCTTAGCCCTAATCCTCTTCCGTACCTTTTACAGGTGTTTTTTATTTTATTTTTTATTTTTTTTTTATGAATACCCTAACAGCTCCTTCTGGATTAAATCACTTATCGGAGTTCTCTTTGTGGAATCTGTATTGTTGTATCGTTTTTCAGTATGATATTTTAAAGAGACAACTTGGATGACTTGTGTACATTTTAATGAATTTACTTTTTTTTTTTTTTTTTGACCAAAGATAATCGCTAAACCTCTACATTTAAGAAATTATGGGGACCATGTTGGTGGAAGATTATGCTAATATTGTTTCATTTTTAGTGTTTATACGATCCAGCATTAAGAATGTAATTACTGTTTGTATGTTTACATGATTGCACTCGCTCTATATGGTAGCTACATTTTAGATGTTGGTGATCTGTACAGAACATTGATACTGTAACCGTGCATATGAAGATAATCACTTGATTGCTGCTGCTCATTACAATATACAATTAGGTGAATTCAGACTGCGTTGTGTACGTTGATCATTTTTTTATGTTTTAAATAATAACAATAATAATACATCACACTTGTATAGCGCTTTTTTGGACACTCAAAGACGCTTCACATGGAAAATAGAACAAAACAAAAACAAACATAAAAAGGGGTGTTGCTAAGGAAAAGCTAGTTTGAACAGGTGGGTTTTGAGTACTGTTTTGAAATTTGGCAGTGAATCAGAGTTTCTAATGGATGTAGGGAGTGAGTTCCAGAAGGTGGGGGCAGCAATGGCAAAAGCTTGATCCCCAAAAGTCCGGCGCTTTGTGTGGACGAACAGAGTAAGGCGGTTTGTGCCAGATGAGCGCAGGTGACGGGTGGGTTGGTGCTGTACTAGGAGTTCAGTGAGGTAGGACGGGGCCAGGTTATGGAGGGACTTGCTCAGTAAATCCACTTTGATATGGTAATAGGCATTTTGTTATCATTGCATAAACACTGTATTCTGCTCAGCAAATCCACTTTGATATGGTAATAGGCATTTTGTTTCTGATGTGCGTTGTAAGCACTGCAGTAGACCAATCACAACAGACTGGGCCTTCTGACCAATCAGAGCAGAGTAGTCTCTTGGAAAGGATGGGTTTTGAGAGACAAACTGTTTTCAGACTTCATAAATGTAGGTCAGGTAGTTTTCAGTCAGTATCATGCCTGTACACTCTTGTCCAGAGAGCAGCCAACCATAGGAAATGCCAGGAAGACATGATGAAAAGGGATGATTTTCAGGTGTCACGGGTGATATTACAGGGCATGCATACTGACTCACCCATCAGGTATAAATATAAATAACCTTTTCATGTCTGGACACCTGAACCAAGCACTGGGTTAATAATGTATTCAGCAGCAAACAGCTTCTAATTAGAGACTCTTCTGTACTGACATGTTTTATGTGAGTTGACATCATGTAATGAAAGGTAACGTCTAGGTTACTAATGTAACCCCCGTTCCCTGAAGGAGTGAATGGAGATGTTATGTCAGTGACTGACCAACTGGGATCTCACCTTATCACCTTTTACCCCTTTTCCACCAACAAGAACCAGGTGCTGGTTCAGAGATAGTGCTAGTGCCGGTTCGGAGTTGGTTCGACTGATGAGCTTTCAAAGAACCGTTTGCCTTTCCACAGGCTAGAGAGCCATCACAGAGCCAGATCTTACGTCACTGTATACATCTCATATTGCCCAGCAACGCTAGTGCGGCACACACAAACACACCAGGCTTGTTCGAGATGGTTTGGCACTGTGAATCTTGAACTGCGAGAACGATTCGAAAAAACATTTGAAAAAGATTTGATTCAAAAGCAGGAGGAGTCGTAAACTCTCCAAACACTCCCGCAGCTCCGATCAGTCCACGCTGCTCCGATGCATCTCGAACAAGCCTTCCATCAACAATGGCGGTTGTTGCGTTACTATTTATGCTCATGGCTTTGCAAACCTACATCAGTATCCAAACACGGCGAATCCAGCACGTCCGTGCAGTTCGCCATAACTTGCATTAACAGAGATTACAATCGAGCTGCTATTAGCATGATTAGCTGCTATTTAGTCACAAGTTTCTATTCGTCTTGTTGGTGAGCTAACCCCGCCCCCAGCCACTGACGTAAGCAGTTCTTACTTCTAGACCAGCAATGATTTGGTGCTACTTTAGAACCACTTTTACTGGTTCAGAGCTGGTGCTTTAGTGGTCGAAAAACAAAGAACTGATTTGAAACTAGGCTCTGGCTCAGAACCAGCACCAGCTCTGCCTTGGTGGAAAAGGGGTATTTGAGTGGTAACAAAACAAGCCAACGGATATTGGTGAGTGAGATTTGCATCGCAAACCAATCCCCATAACACGGGAAAGAAAGAATGCTGACAGTGTCCTGGCCGCTTAGCTGTGGTTAAAGGGATTCTGGCAACAGGACGTAACATCTTCATTCCCTCCTTCAGGGAATGGGGTTTACATTTGTAACCTAGATGTTCCTTATCTGTCAGTAATGTTTTGACGTTACGTCAGTGACTGACGAATTAGGATCCCTAAGAAACACAATCAATGTGCTTTCCTAGCGCCTGTGTAAGCTGTTATACAATGTTGATCACTGCTGTTCCTTCTTACCCTTGGCTAATTGGATAACACTATTCCCAATGGAAAGGAATGCTACAGATACTACATCCTGCCTGTAAGGAGGTAACATGTGGAGTTACACATATGAACTGGCCACTAGGGAAGAGCTACATATTGAAAGTCTATGTGGTAGATTCTGCCTTGTCAGGGATGAAGTCAGTACCATTACAGAGACGGCAGTGTGGACCCTGCCAAGGGAGAGACACAGGCTCGCCAACAGGGAAGCCGTATCACATACACATATGGGATCACCCAGAGGGGAATCACAACATATGGACCTAGTCAACCACAGGGGCTGACCACCTGGGCATACACACAAGTGCTGGCCTGGTATCAAACATCTCTGCCGTATCTGTTTAGGTGCTGCTGGCCTCCAATGAACAAAGATTTTCTGAAGCTCCATATCTGGTCCAAGCACAAACGCAGTACGCAAAAGGGACACAGCAATGCTAGGGCTGGCTCTGCCTCCTCCGGGGACAGTGCTTGCAAGTTCACCATCTGGTCCCTGAAGGAAGTGGTTGAAACATTAGGCCTGAATTCCAGGCATGTTTTGCTGACCAATAATGTCTGCAGTCCCCGACCCTCTTGATGGAGGTGAGCGCAGTCTTATGAGACTGGATCTTAATCTCAACTGACTGCAGACCTGCTCCTTGTCCTCCCTGACCTTGCACAGAGTCTGTGTGAGCAGGCTCACTGAGGAAACGCATACTTGCAAAGCTGTGTGCTAGTGCATCCATGCAGAAGGTCCCCAAGGTCAGGGAATAAAACAACTGTCAGTGGCATAATCGCCCCTCGCAGGCCTGGGGGTACTCCAGATACTGCACTCTAACACCACCATCCCCACCCACCCACCCTCCTCTGGGGTGACCAGTCATGGCGGCATCTGGGGTAAGGCGAGAGAAAAGGAGAAAGAAGCACGAGGAGCGACAAAGACGAGAGAGGGATAAAAAACACTGCAAGCTAGCTCTCCATTCTACCTGCTGTTCAATTCAGGCAGCCATCGGTGTCACCGCTCCTTTGCTGCCCGACCTCCTCAGCACCGTGATCTCCCTCAGCAGCGAGGGCTCTCCGACAGCGTGTCCCTCCTTCCTCCCAGGTTTCAGCACCAATGTAGCAAAGTGCGCTGTTGTAATGGACAGGAGGCAGGAACCAGTGAACATTTAAAGAATTTAGATAACAAAATAAAACAAATACAAAATGAAAGTAGAGATTGCAGCCCCTCCCTGATGACTGCTGCCACATATAAAAAAACATTAAAAAAAAACAAACAGCCCAGGCCTGGTCCTCTCTCGTCCTCCACTGTCGTCGCTCCACCTTTTATGCTTACGCTCCTCCGTGACACACATAACGGCCCTCAGCCTCGTCCTGCTTGCCACTCTTCTGAGTCTAGAGGAGATGATGGCAGGCGAGTTGCGACATGGGTCGAGAGTGTACACCACCTTCACGGTTAATGTACGCAACACTCGACGTGTTGTCTGTTCGGACCAGTACTGCTAGCAGTTCAAGGCAATTGATATGCCACTGTAGTCGAGGTCCTGTCCAGGAGTCCGATGCTGCATGCCTGTTGCATACTGCACCCCAGCCATTGGTGGAGTCTGCAAGACAAAAACATGCCTGGACACTTGTTCTAGGGGTACTCCTGGCCATAGAAAAACAAGGCCGGTGTGATTGCCACCCAGTGTGTCCTTTGGTGCCATGCCCATCTCTGCCGTGTAACCTGTGCTGAAGTGGTCTCATATGAAGCAATCTGAGAAAATAGATCCTCAGCTCGGGGATAGTTTTCTCTTTTCCCAGTTGACCCGAAACCCAAGATGGCTGAGGTGCCTGAGCACCAGGTCCCTGTTCCCGTGAGTGGGACAGGATAAGCAAGTCATAGAGATAGTTTAGAATGCGAACACCCACTTCCCTTAGCGGGACAAAGGCAGCCCTTGCGACCTTCGTGAAAACACGGGGCTACAGGGACAGTCCGAAAGGGAGGAACTTGTACTGATATGCCCATCCCTCAGACACAAAGCGTATGAATGGTCCGTGTCGTGGGAGAATGGAGATGCACAGCAATATTGGGGGCAAATGCACTCAAAAATGCTTTCTGTGTTAGCATCTTTACCAAAAGCTCTGGAAGGGCCCGATTTAAAACAAGTAGATCAAGATTGGTAGTAATCTATCACCTTTCTTCGGTACAATGAAGTAAGGGCTGCCCTAACTTAATATAGGCTGTATCGGTATTAATATCGGTCCTTCGCCATTAGGACTGCGATCTCTCCAAGCAGGACAGACGCATATTTGTCTGCCACTGAGATAAACTTGACTACGCTGAACCTGGGGAGACGCCGGGCAAACTGAATCACATAGCCCGAGTCTGATCGTCCAAGTTAGCCAGCGAGATGGGCTTGGAAGCACTAGCTAGTGGAAGCATGACAAGGCAGAGGGCCATGGGGCGGCACAATTGCTAATGATTGCCACCTGTGTGCTTTACTTGGTTTTGTGTTTATTTT
This sequence comes from Pimephales promelas, assembly GCF_016745375.1. Next base: position 383,872 of record NW_024121810.1, read on the forward strand.
ATGATTAGCTTGTTTAAACTTTCACTGGTTCTTGCCTCCTTCCCTGATCAACTAACCATGTTACATTGTCATTGATGTAATGTCCCATGTGACTGAATGATAGGGAACTGAGGCAGTCTCCATTTATTGATGCTTTTGATTATTAGTAATTGTATTGTTCCTTTCTTTTTGGATGGATTGATAATTTTTTTGAAAGATGGATCATTAAATGCGATGAATGCGGACTACATAAACCAGCCAATTAAAATCCTTGGTCATTTGTTTAAGTGAAGAGGCATTGTTTGTCGCCACATCACAGATGAATGGGGCAAAGTCTTCATATAAAAAAATTTAACTCCATTGTGAGTGTGGAAGTATCATATAACAGGACAAATGTTAATCCTCAGAACTGAAAATCATCTCAGTCTCTCATTACCTAAAGTTTGTAAGTCGGTTCTCTCACTACTGCACAGAAATAATACCTGAAGGCCATTACCTGGATTCCTGGAGGTCTCTTCTGGATCTGAAGACTTTTACAATCAATGAGACTTTATGCTAAATTCTGAGCGTTATGCGAATTGGAGAAAAAAAGACAACCAATTGCTATGTTCTACCACAAGTATTTCAAAATTGAATTGAACAGTTGCTGGTGCAGCACTTTTTGGGGAATCAGTGCACACATTACATTGCTATACTTGCTGTATTTCAAATGCTGTTTGGATGCTTCCATTACAGTTAGATTTTGTTTGGGTTATCAAAATGCATTCAATTAACATGATACTTTAAAAAAATGAGGTATTTTTAAAATGGCCATTATATGACGTATTGAAAGTAATCATAGAGAGAACAGAAACAGAAGACAATCACGTTAACTTAAAAACTTTTTTTGTTAATTGAATATATAGAGAAAATACCATAATACTAAAAGCGCATAACAAAATTAAACAAATTAAAAAGAAAACGGAAACTTGAAACTTTCACAAATTTCACATATCAAAACAACTATGATGTATAATAAATATAAGTCGTTGGCGGTGATAGTAGTAATAGTTTCCTTGGAGAAAACTTCTGCCACCGTCCTACTCTTGATCCTACAACAGTGAAGCGTACTTTCTTTTCTTTACCAGGGATGGGATCTTGAATGGAAACAGGCGACTGTTGGTGTATCAGTAATCAGCTGGCTTTATCTAGACTTGTCACGCACTCAAACAGCAAATCAGAACAGGATGTGCTGGGAAAGCAAGATAAAGCACTTCATAGGGAATGGTATATCCTACACACTGTCCTTTAATTTCCCAATTGAGTGGCTGTGTGGAGATATAATACGTGTAATAAAGATAGAATGGTTATTTTGTACTTGTCACTATTTTCCTAGGGTAGTACAGAGCCAGTTACATTAAATCAGTCAGTTTTGTATTGAAGACTCAAATGTTTTACAGCATTTATAAAGCATTTATACTATCATACAAGTCTGAGTAATGATATTTTGATTTACACATTCATTTATATATGCATTTAATCCCAAAACTGTAAACTGTATTGTATGTAGTACAAAGTATATATTGTATATAATGTATATAGTTCTTAATTTCAAATGACAGAGCTTAAATGAAGTAGAAAAATATATCGTTCATGTAGGTACCACATGGCCTGGGAACTAAATATTAGCAGTTCAGTAATAAACTTACATATTAATGTTTTTTCTAAAAAAAAATATATAGTAGATCTAACACAGTTGAACAGTCTATTAACATCAAATCACCGCAAATCAAACATTGCTATTACAATTCAAAAATGCATTGCAGCACTGCAGTTAAAAGTGAGAAAAGATAAGTCACAACACATACTATAACAGTTAGTTAACAAACCCTGAAATTCACCTTCAGGATTCCCCTAAGAAGGGACCCAAGGGATACAAAATGTGTATCAGATTCACATTCAACTTATTATAGACGTAGATGTCCGAATAATTTAATAGAAGACTTCCTGTGACCCACTGCAAGATTCTCCAGACTGGCTGCAGGGAACACAATGGAAGGGGACTGCGTTAAACCCACCTATGTTTATTTGGTAATTATAGATTAATGGTAAGAATTCAGTAATAACAAGGCACTGACCTCAACAATGCTGTTGTGAGAATCAGGAAATAGTATCAAGGTACACAGGGATTAAGAGGGACAATAAAGTGCTGTAAGAATATACTGTACAAATTTCTCATTTTATGAGCATTATATTGTGAGGTTTACAATGCAGCACCGGGCTAGTTTGAGCTAAATGACGATAACAACAACTAAACAAGGAAAAGGTACTTCAAGCTCAATGTAAAATATTAACAGAAAATTGTTCAAATCAACATAAATAGATAAAAGCAATTATGTCTGCATGCTATACCGACAAGGAGAACTAGAATTAGTAACATACAAATCTCTCGTCTAATTAATGCTATGCATGTAAATGTCTCAAAACTCAAAACATCATGTGATGTTCCGTTGGGTAGCTATTGCTTTGCTGCTCTTGCAGAGTATACCATAAATCAGTGCAATGTGTAGTTACAGGGATGTATGGGTGTGTTGTTATTCCTGTAGCTAGTTTTGACCAGGAAAATGTTTTGCCTGAGTATGATGTCTATAAATATATTGATATTTTTCACCCATCCAGATAAGATATTCTTCATTGTTTGTTTTCTTATCCACCCTTCATTTGCCAGAGTATTTAAGTTGTGTGCTTTGATTTCACTTCAAACTTGAGGTCTTTATCTCTGTTCTGTAGGAGTCCGAGACATTTCTATCAAGCCGTCCACGAGTTCTGAGCTGTCACGGAGTGTGACAGACACTTTAAAGGCTTTTGGTTTAATCGTGAGCCCATACTCATAGTCCATGCTGGGACTACTTTCTGCTGTAAAGCTACACTGATGTAGCAGCAAAGAAGTGAAGAGGAAGAGCTGTATCTTGGACAGGTCTTCTCCAATGCATCTGCGCTTCCCCACAGAGAAGATCAGCACGTTGGTGGTTAAGTCTTTGTTGAGCGCTCCATCTTCGTCCAAGAAGCGCTGTGGGTTGAATACCTCTGGTTGATCCCATTTGGTCGGGTCATGATTCAAAGACCATTGGTTGATGAAAACGATGGTGTCTTTGGGGATGACATAACCATTGATGGACGTGTTCGCGGTTGTGCTGTGGGGGATCGTAATGGGGATGAATGACGTGAACCGCATGACTTCGTAGATGAAGGCTGTGAAGTATGGAAGATGAGGTTGGTCTGCAATGGTTGGAAGGCGACTGCGATTCACCACTCTGTCTACATCCTCCTGAAGACGTTTCTGGACTTCTGGATACCTGTAATATAAGTGAAGACCCCTTTCAGCATTTTCAACTTTCTACTGAGTTCTTGAGTTCCCCCAGTCACCAAGAATATATTATGGACATTGAATGTTGATGATATTGAAAACGCTTGTTTTGCGAAGCAGAATATCTGATTCATTGAGGATTTAAATGTAACTTGTATCCCATATCTGTTTATATATAAAATAGGGCTATAGTCTCATCTGTACTAGTATCTGTATGAAGCAATTGTTGAGTTTCACAGAGTGGCCTACATGTTTAAAAGTGTTAGTGGGTCAGATTTCATTTTGTGTTTCTGTAACCTGCCCTCATTATTTGCTGCCAGTACCTGCACGGAAGAGTTACATAACACACAAAAGCTTTTGGGTGTTATTGAGATCCGTCTGTCTCTTGTGGACTCTTGTAAATCTGTAAGTTGTTGCACTGCAGAGCTATAGTTTCCCCCCAAAATAAAAATGCTGTCATCACTTACACACCTTCATGTTCCGAACTTGAGTTTCTTTCTTGCGTTCAACACAAAAGAAGATATTTTAAAGAATGTTGGTAAACAAAGAGTTGATGGTAGCCATTGACTTCCATAGTAGGAAAAAAACCACACTATGGAAGTCAATGGCTTACCAACATTCTTAAAAATATCTTAATTTGTGTTCAACAGAAGAAAGAAACTTATACAGGTTTTGAACAACATGAGGGTGAGTAAATTATGACACATTTAAAATTTTGGAGTGAACTATCCTTTTAAAATTCTGCATAGTTCAGCTAAATAAATAAATAACAATGCTGTTAGAATGTACTCATAGTTTCAAACCCATATTTTTCTTCTCTTTTTTTTTCTGGGCAACATAAGGAGATGCATTGGAGCGGCTCTTTTTAATGCAATGAATGTGATTATTGATTGATTGTGTCAAGCAGAAATGATATTGAATAAATCATGTTGCTTTTTTTTTTTTTTTTTTGGAGCTTCACCGTATAGGCTAAATTATTGTCCACTGAGCAGATTGACCGTCCAGCAATATTTCTTCTTTTGTTCCCATAAAATTAGTTCGATGTTATTTAAAAAAATAATGTTAGGCCTATACTTATTTAATTGTATTAATTAAAAAAAAGAAACATAAAATGTAAGTAGCCTAGCAATAAGAGTAAATGTGTAAGGTTTTACATTTATGGTAGACAAAATAATAATAATAATAATAATAATAATTTACCTGACTAGTAACAGAATGATCCACTGTAGAGCTGTAGATAGAGTGTCTTGACTGGCTCCAAAAATATCCGAAATGGTCGATGGCACGAACTCCTTATCCAGAAAGACCCCGGGCCCCCCTGACAGCCCTTTATCCAGAGCTACGATGAACGCGTCAGTCATGTCACGGACGAAGCTCAATGAAATAGTCTTGCGGTGCTCCACCACTTTGGAATGAATAAACTCGTAAAACTCCGTGTTGAGTGCTTTAAACTGGGCAAAGAGAGTTTTGATGGGGTTCGGGAAGTGCTGCAACCAGGGCATCACATCCACGATGCTTCCAGCTCCGACTGTCTTGGTAAACTGATCATTTCTGCCCACCACCTGCTGGAACTCCGCATCATCAAATGAGTACCGGTTCCCGAAGCACACGGCGCTCATGGTGTTCGCCACCGACACCACCAAATACCGATGCGGTTCGAAGAATTGCTGCTCGCGAGTTTTAGTCAGGAACAAACGGATGAGCTCTCCGATCTCGCACACGATGTGCTTCTCAAACGTTTGTTTGGTGTGGATGTTGGCTGTGGAGAAATTTCTCACGGTGCTTTGGGCAACCTTTCGATGCAGTTTCCACCACTGGCTGTAGTTACCGAACGCCAAACTTTTCCCACCGGACACGAACCGGAACGATGCGAAGTCCGGTCTGCCGGCAAAATCGGTGCCTTTTTTTATAAGCGCCTCTTTAATCGCGTCTCCGTTCAGAACCACCACGTCTCGGCTGCCAAGTTTGATCTGAAACACGTTGCCGTATTTCTTGGCCATCCGGGTGAAGAAAAAGTGAGGACAGGTACCGAGCTGAGCGGCGTTACCGATGACGGGCCATGGGAACGGACCCGGTAACTGACACCGACCGGGTCGCCGCCAGAACATGAGCGTTAAACACACCAACAGAGATAGCAAAGCACTCCTCGACGAAAGCTGAATGAAATCACCTAGAGCCGCTAGGAAATCCATTTTTGATATATTTGCAAGCCTCGAAATCAATACAGAATCAATTTGAAGGTCAAATACAATTTAACCTGTTGAGCATCAGAAGTTTCCAGCGCTTGCGGCGTGTCTGAGAAATTCATGTGAAATTAAAGATTGGGATAAAGTTAGAAGTGTTGGGATGGTTGGTCTAAGATGAAATGAGTTTACTCAAGAATTGATCCACGAGTAAATCACACCACTGAGTCTCCTCCTTTACTCTCTCTCTCTCTCTCTCTCTCTCTCTCTCTCTCTCTCTCTCAATGCTTGACTTTAACTGCTGTGAATTTTGAACTCTATCTATCTATCTATCTATCTATCTATCTATCTATCTATCTATCTATCTCATGTGAAAAAAAAATGACATCATGCTGTTTAATAAAAAGTAACAAAACCTTGTAATAGTAATTTTAATTCACCAATGAATTACTGAAATTATGGAATATTGGAAAGAAAAAAACGTGGTCCTATATGTTGGGCTACATTTGCAGTGAAATGTTTAAAAAGGCGATACTTAGCCTTTTCCCAGGGCAAAATAAATTTAATTTTATCCTTCTAAATCTAGTTACAGTTATAGCTATGTTTTGAACATTGTAAGGGATGCTTTAGTTTTCTTGTGTTTGCAGCTTCAGTACTAAACTGTGCAAGTCAGAACAGATCTGATCGTATAAAGAATGATGATGTGTCCTGAAACTGTTGATCAAAACTAATATTTGACATGTCAATATATAGTGTACTTCCTTCATCACTGTGGGAAATACAGTAGAACAGATAACAAGTGATGGAAAATGATGCAATGCTGGAGATTTTTGATAGTATTTTCCTCTTTCTCTGTTTCCACCTGTTGCCACTAGGAGGACCACATTCCCAACCAGAGCCAAAATGACTCTTAAATTAAGTAATGAAGGAAAAAAGACCTGCATTTATTTGTTTGCAATTCTACAACTTTTCCGTGCGTACACTGTAAAAAAAAAATATTATCATGATTTGTATTCACAACATTTTTTCTTTTGTCAAATCAACTTAAATAATTGATGTAGTTCAGATAACATGATATTTTGAGTTTCTGATGATTAAATCAATTTCCTTCGTTCTATTAAGTCATTTTTTTCCCATTTCAATGAACTTTAAGGCAACCAGGTTACTAAATTTTTTTAAGTTAAACCAACAATATTTTTTACAGTGAAAGTCTTACTTAGGATGCAAAATTGTAGGCCTACTTTAACAAATGTAAGGCTATACCTGTAACTTTATGTCTTATTATAACTTTAATTAATTAATATTTACAGTTTTAAAAATGTAATGTTATGTTTTTCTTTTTTTTTTTTCTTTTTTTTTGTCCAAATAAATCGCATATGTATTATTCTTACAGGAGGACAAACTCCGTTTCACAATGTTTGATATGAAAATATGATGATCAAGATACTTTTTTCACAAAGCAGATGCACAATTTCAAAGTGTGCCTGAACAGCTCGATTAATGTGTTCTGAGTGAATCATCTTTGAAAAGCGATTCACAATTGCTTAAAAAAAAAATTTGCATCAGACTATTTTTTTTAAACGTAGGGCTAGCCTATTTAAAACAAATAGGCCTATGCTTATTATTATAAAATATTATAATTAGTATATACATTTTAATAAGAATGTTATTATTATAAAATAGACACATATCATATGATGATATATTCATAAAAACAAAATACTTTAAAAGTATGCCGAATTCGTCCAGCGGCATCTCGAGAGATCAGTACCACGGACAGCGCGCGTGCAGCGCGCACTGATTACGCCACGACACTTCAAATCACTTACCATGTTTTATTGATCCTCAAAAGAAAACTGAATCTTTACAGCAATCAGGACATGACAACTTCAAATGGGCTATTATAAATAATAAAATACGATAAAATAATAGGCATATCGCCTATGCCCACATATATAGGCTATCAATAAGTGGCTATGTGCACAACACATCTTATTACATACCATTATTTTCCACATTTTAAAATGCTGTATATTAATACGCAAATAATGCAAGGTTGAATTATTATTTTGTTTTGTTATTAAAGTGTTAGTCAATGCGGCAGTGACATCTATGACGTTTTGTGTTTGGTTATTTTTATTTGACGTTTTAACAGATAGGCTAATAATGTAGGCCAGTGTTATTTCTTTAATCCTTAAATTTATAACATTAAAAAGAAAAGAAGATAAAAAATAAAGAATCGAAAACCATCCCTGACAGGCAGTATAGCCAAACCATCCATAATCCTTTTTATGTGTCAGAGCGGCTTTCGGGACCGGGGGTAAACGTGACATCTTTTTTATTTTCCCGTGAAAACGACCCGAGTCCTTCACGATTAATCAACCGGCTTTCATAGACAAGGAAGTCGGGGAAGGTTATACTTTTAAAGTTTTTTTTTTTTAAGCTGTTCACACATTGGCAATAAAAAAAGCGATTAATACATGAACATTTTTACATAGCCTATTGGCCCGCTCCGATCTGTTAACACTGTGAATTAACATCGATATCAACAATTTATTTTACAATAAGAAAGGTTAATGTTCTGTAAGAATATATTGCTTATGACGCGGACACACATTCATCATTCAATTCATATTGAGTTTAAGTTTAACCCTTTTTATTTTATTACAAATAAATCTGGGCAACTACGTTTTTGCTAAACAAATACTTATAGTTTTTGATCCCTGTCATGTATCATATGCTATTTGTTTGGAACTACATAATTCCAGTTAGAGATTAATTTTATATACATTACATTAAGTGCTTCTGTTTCTTTTAGTTATAGTCTCTACACAGTCGACCTTTTGGGGAAAATTGGAAAATTTTGACTTATGGTTACTCTCCGAACAAATTCTGGACCCCCAGGCCTTTTTACTGTATCAAAGACCAATGCTGGCCACGCATGCTGAGACAGGCCCTGACGGACACAAGCAACACTTTGCAGCGGTCCAGGTGTTTCCAGGTAATTGTAAAGCAGTTTGTTGTCATTTTTATGTGTATGTTTTATATAGAGCTGGTGTCAGTTTGACAGACTGCATCCTGTGGAACTCTAAACATACATGTTCTATATATCCTTAAAGGATTCTGCCAGGCACTTCATATGTAGAACCTTTTAGGGGTTTTAAAATTATTTGACTGGGATTTTCACGCACAACCATTTTGAGGGTATACAAAAGAATGGTGTGAAAAGGGAAAAACATCCAGTTTGCGGCAGTCCTGTGGGCGAAAATGCCTTGTTGATCCTAGAGGTCAGGAGAGAATGGGCCGACTGATTCAAGCTGATAGAAGAGCAACTATGAATGAAATAAACACTCGTTACAACCGAGGTATGCAGCAAAGCATTTGTGAAGCCGCAACACAAACACATCCTTGAGGCGGATGGGCTACAACAGCAGAAGACCCCACTGGGTACCACTCATCTCCACTACAAATAGGAAAAAGAGGCTACAATTTGCAAGAGTTCACCAACATTGTACAGTTGAAGACTGGAAAAATGTTGGCTGGTCTGATGAGTCTCTATTTCTGATGAGACATTCAGATGGTAAAGTCAGAATTTGCCTGTTTACGCATTTCTCCCCCTATTGGCAGTCGCACGGAACTTTGAAATTGGTCGTGAAACGTCTCGGTTACGTATGTAACCCTCGTTCCTGATGTTACGTGAGTGAATGACGACATAGGGGTTTCGCTTAGAAGCCTATCACCTTCGAGTTCTACAAAACGAGCCAATGACAAGGAAATGCCATTGGTCTGTGGAATTTGCTTAGCGCAACTCCACCGCGTGGTGCATTATGTTTTTTGCTTTGGAGCCAAGAGTTTCTCTTCACTCCTCTGCAAGCCTGTGTCTGAGATCTTCAACGACAAGCCTGCTGCAGTGAACTGCCAACCGTGTGTGCTTCTCCCAGGGCCTTCTTCTTTTCACAAAAGAGCTTGCACATGCATGTCTTTTTCAAGATGTCTTGCCTGTGCACTTCTGGGTGCGGTCGGCCCATTTTACCATCTGATGGACACAATCGCTGTCTTGCGTTTCAAGGCTTAGAGCACGCTAAGGCAGCGTTTGTGGATGAGTCATGTTCTCATTCCGGATGCGGTGCTTCAGTCAAGACTCAATGACCTCCATAGAGGTAGAGTCTCCTCTGCCACACCCCAATCTATCCCCTCTGAGATGGACGATACTTTGGCTGGTGGCCAGGGATACCTGAGGGTTACGGTGTGGAACAAAGCCATGACGATTCTTCCTCGGGCCACACCCCCCTCTTGCGCACCACAACAAAGAGGTGAGACACGTGCAGAGTGAGATTACGGGACGCTCTTTGGACATTCCTCACGTCTCATTCTGCGCTCCAGATGATGAGACGATGTCCATCGCCGCCTCGCCCATTGTTTTCTCATCATCCTCCTCCACCTTCTTTACCCTCGATGGGGCCACGGCCAAAGGCTACACAGGGGTCCCCCTGGTGGAAAGCTCCGTTGCAATGCGATTGTGTCTTAAGAGCGCTTATACCTGGTGTGGTGATCCTAAGCACCCCTCCAAAGCCTGTAGGTTTTCGTATACCGTGGCTCACCTCGCTGCATGCCATGGCCATCCTGCAGGTCTACCAGGCCCGGATGCTCGGCGACATACATAAGGGTGGAGCTGATCCAGGGCTCGTGGAAGAGCTGCGTGCTGCCACCAACCTCACTCTCCGGACAACGAAGGTGACTGCACCCTCCCTGGGTCAGTTGATGTCAGGGGACCTGCAGGCATTTTCAGTTGATGAAGAGTGCCTGGAATTACACACATTTGCGAGATATAACCTGTAATCTCTGGGTAGAGCAAGTGTACTCACTTCCATTAGCCAGTAAGTAGGACCTGCTCTGTATCATCGCTTGCTCCGCCAATCCACTCCAAGGACTGGATACGTGCGCTATTTCACTAAGATGAGTTCTTCTTAGACCCTGAGTTCCTCTTGCACTGTTGATGCCGTCACCAGTGTGCATGCCCGGTTGGTCATCCCTCGTGATTGGCTATTGGCTAAGCCAATGCCTCCTTTTGCATGGTTCCCCCGTTGTGTAACTCCCACATGTCTATTTCCACAGTAAGTCTTCTCCGACCTTGTGTCTTTCCCTTGCCTTGAGGTTGAAACATTCCACCCTGCTGGCTGGATACCCGAGTTCTCCATATTTTTGTGTATTCTAAGTCCTCCCTACAGGGAGGAGTTGTGTTACATATTCCTCCAGGGATTCCTCCTGAGATATGTTACCCAGTGTACCTTGTTATTTCTGTGTTAAACCTAGCCCTTCGTCTGTGCTACTTTCACGACAGGGAGCTCAGTCTTGCGCAGGGCACTAGAAGACAGCCACTGTGGCGTGGTTAGATTGGGACCCCAATTTTGTCATTCACTTACATAACTCGCAGTGACTGAACTAAAGGGAACATCTCACGTTACATCCCTCTGGGACAACCGCTGTACCGCTGGAACGGCCTGGAGTTCAGTCTTGGCTCCTCAGCAGGAAAACATAATGCGAGTTTGTAGAACTCGAAGGTGATAGGCTTCCAAGCAAAACCCCTATTTCGTCATTCACTAACGTAACATCAGGAACGAGTGTTACATACGTAACCGAGATGTTTCACGACCAATTTCAAAGTTCTGTGTGAGTGCCACTAGGGGCGAAATGCGACAATCATATGCGAATCAGCCTCTTTTTACTCGTTCGTACGAATTCCTATGAATTGGTCGTGAGATAGCGTTAGTATAGACTATATGAGACTGTATGCAGATCTGGCTAGGTGAGAATATAGTTTGGATTAGGCTGTTCCCTTTTCTTTGCAATCTTTCATGTAGCCCCTTTCAGATCTGTTAATATGTGTTAATGCGCTGTGAATTAACATGAATATCAACAATTGTTTCAGCGCAGTCTCATCCCAAGACGTCATATAAACTGACGTCTTTTGACCATACGTCAACATCCGCCGTTTTAGGGTACCCATTAACGTCGGTTAGATGACGTTTTCCGAACTTAACCCTACCCCAGATCTAAACCTACCCCGTCACCTAACTGACGTTAAAGGTAAAGCGTCAGTTGTATGACGTCCCAGGATCGTCATGTAACTGACGTTAAAGGGTATCCTAAAACAGCGGATGTTGACGTATGGTCAAAAGAAATTATAACTGACGTCTTGGGATGAGATAACTGACGTCTTGGGATGAGACTGTGTTAATTGTTTAACTAAAAGAAATGTACCGAAACAACATTGATCATTGTTAGTTAATGCTTTAACTAATGTTAACAAATAAGGCATTTTTTTAAGTTACTTTCGTTTAAGGTATTTAGCATGACAGTGCCTTGTCAGTGAAGTCACTATGGTTACAATTTCTAGTTAAATGTTTGAATGAAGTAATGATGACCTAATCCCTTGAACACTATATGAACAGGAAAAACCTGACATCTTTTCTTATTCGAAATATTTATAATTCCTGCTCCTTTCTGATTGGACAAAAATAGTATATGGAAAATGTATAGTGACAACTGTTGAGAAGTGTGGCTAGGGCAGGCCAGTGACTGTATAAACCATTTTGAAGTAACAAATCAGTAAATATTTCACTCAGTAATTACAATGACTGCTGAAGTTGTTTCACGACTATGAGCACATTGTTATAAAAAAAAAGTGTGTGCTTGAGACTGGCTTATCTTCTTTGCTCAGTCAGAACAGTCAACTTCTGGAGGAAACAGACTAACAGGAGAAATCGCCATGGGGTGTTGAGTTGAGTGCTGCAGTCACGCACAGGCATGTTGTCATGAGAGGTGATATCAGACACAACTGGAGCTGCCCGTTCAAAGCTTACAACTTTTTTTCTGTGTTGCTAATAATGGCTTAGCTGATTAAGTAGATCCTAAAGACTGGTTTACCTGAGTTATTAACAGGGAAAATTAACAGGAAGAGCCGGAGAATGCTAACATGCCATATGTTAATTGAAGAGAAAATGCTTATGTTTTGTATTTTTCAAATAATTTTGTTAGCTAAAATTTGAATGGAAAGTTGTGCATTTGAGAGAGAAAAAAATTAAGTGTCAATATAAAATGATAGCCGGCAATACGCTAAGATTAATTATTAAGAACAAAACCAATATTAAAATATTAATTCATTATTTTTACCCATGCAAACAAAAAATCTTTTTCCCTGTCACTGTCTGTGTAACTGTAAACAGTGTGAAATGTGATATTGTAGTTGTGTTGTTGAATAGTAGGTAGGTAAAGCAGTAAATTTAGCAAAGAATATTTTACTTCCTCTCTTATAACATCAATACTTTGTGTGGTTTTGCACCAGGAGAAATTTACAATTGGTGATTTTTTTTTTTTTTTTTTTTTTTTTTTTTTTTTTTTTTGCATAGCTGATTTTAGAGCCTGAGACCATATGTGAAAATAATTAATCCATAATTAATTTTCATTCCAAATTATCACATAACATTGTGAGTGAAAAATTTACATTTGTTTCATTCACAATAATGATTTAAAAATATTCCAAAGATCTTCAAGCTATGAAATTTCCTTTGCTTTAATTTGATTATTGTCCCAAAAATAATGCAGAATCTTAAAGGTGCTGTTAGTGATTTCTGGGGAACAAAAAACACTTGATTTTTGAAATATACCTAAATATACCCAAACACACCCCTCCATTCATTGCTCATGTATGGAGCAAAAACAACACTTCTACCTTCTCTAGCATTGGAACGCTTTTCTAATATTAACATAGGTCATAAAGCTCTTGCCTGATCATAACCCTTTTTTTCGGTGATATTCTTCTGATATTTTCTCATTTGTAATGTCTTTCAGCCATCTCTCTTTCTACAGTCTTTCTTAAAATCTCCCTCTTGCTCACTCTCTCTCCTCCCCCATCATATGAGTGTATACACCCTAGGGGTGTACGATATTGACAAAAAATGATATCTGCACATTTTCTGGGATTTCATAGATAACAATAATTCAACATTAGTTTGCTCAGCTTTTATTATGTTGGTACCTTGATAGGTTTAGTACCACCACTGCTGTGTACAGCTGACTCCTAAAGTTTTTGATATTCTATAGCAAAGCATTTGTGAAGCCACAACACGCACAACCTTGAGGCGGATGGGCTACAACAGCAGAAGACCTCACCGGGTACCACTCATCTCCACTACAAATAGGAAAAAGAGGCTACAATTTGCAAGAGCTCACCAAAATTGGACAGTTGAAGACTGGAAAAAATGTTGCTTGGTCTGATGAGTCTCGATTTCTGTTGAGACATTTAGATGGTAGAGTCAGAATTTGGCGCAGAATGAGAACATGGATCCATCATGCCTTGTTACCACTGTGCAGGCTGGTGGTGGTGGTGTAATGGTGTGGGGGATGTTTTCTTGACACACTTATGGCCCCTTAGTGCCAATTGGGCTTTGTTTAAATGCCATGGCCTACCTGAGCATTGTTTCTGACCATGTCCATCCCTTTATGGCCACCATGTACCCATCCTCTGATGGCTACTTCCAGCAGGACAACGCACCATGTCACAAAGCTCAAATAGTTTCAGGTTCTTGAACATGACAATGAGTTCACTGTACTAAAACCCAATAGAGCATCTCTGGGATGTGGTCGGACGGGAGCTCTGTGCCTTGGATGTGCATCCCACAAATCTCCATCAACTGCAAGATGCTATCCTATCAATATGGGCAAACATTTCAAAAGAATGCTTTCAGCACCTTATTGAATCAAAGCCACATAGAATTAAGGCAGTTCTGGAGGTGAACTGGGGTCAAACACAGTATTAGTATGGTGTTCCTAATAATCCTTTAGGTGAGTGTATTTATACAGATTGTTTAATACAGCTCAGAGGGGACATGAGTGTATTTAACCTGCAGTTACAAATGCATACATGTTTTGATGTTTTAAACATTAAACGCAATGTTGAATATCGATATTTTATATTATTAAAAAAAGAAAATTCATTTTCATTCATTTCATTTTTTTTCTTCTTTTTTTTTCTCCCTTTACCGCAGTAGGTGGCAACAAGTCACTGTTAATGAGTGAGCCTATAGCTGTCTCATTACGAACGCTGCATTCTCCGGAGGTCGCATATGTCATTGAGGCTGCTTCGTTTTAGTATATTGACCACTACATTCCAAAGTCATTAAGAGATTACAATGTATACTTCACTAGGAATAACAGTCAATTTATTTAATGGCTACTGTTCTTAAACAATAATTTATGACGTACGTGGTCGACAAATACGACTTTCGGGGGACAGCCTTCGAAATGAGACACACACATTGAGTTTCAGCCGGGCTGATTCATTCAGGAACAAAACATTTGACTGTCTAAATGAGTGAGTCATTGAATTATTCATTCAACCGATTCGTTCACAAAACATCGCCGTGAGTTACTCAGCTGTGGTTTTGTTTGGAACTATTTTTGTCTGTAAAAAAGAGGCAATTTTGTTTCTAAAATTTCTTGTTTATTGAAATGTATGAAATCGATATAACATTTGTAATCATACTGATATTGAGAGAGAAAAACTCTTGGTGTGATATTGATTAACTGTATTAAATAAAATGAATATAAACAACATTGTGCCCCTCTTATCTTGAATATTGTGGGCATTCGAAATGCATTTTAGTAGACTAAATCACACAGTGAAAGTGTGCACTAATGTGCAAGCGCACTAGTCTACCCTACTACATGTGCACTCTCTTGGTCTGTCAGTGTCACAATCTGGTTCAGATGAAGATGATGAAACAGGTTCAAATAAGTTTCCACAAACAAAAGGTTCCTTAAAGGTGCCATCGAACATAATAAATCAAATCCTACTCCATATTCCATAACAGATGGGGGCAGTATACCTCCAAAAAATGACTTGTGCTCCTACCGTCGCGCATGTTATTCAAATCATTTGACATGATAGTAAAAGGTTGGAAGACCGCAGTTTCACGTGGAACATTTGGAGATTTTTAGAGATCAGAGACTCAATGAACTAAACACTAGAGTGAACTAAACTAAACACTATGAATCTCAACACTAAATGATGAAGACCGCCTCATAGATCTCAAAAACAAGCTGGTGCATTTCGACGGTATGGGAAAATAAAAGCTTGGGCAATTATTTGAAGTTTATGGTATTCGTTTTGTTCATATTACACTTTTATTGTTAGTGAATTAATTTGACAGACAGCATTCGCTGATGTTGATCAAGCTAGCGCCGTGAATTCACCGTGAGACACACGCAATTGACACTTAGCAAGCAGGTTAGTTAAGCTCTCAGATTCTGTCAATTATATTACGCAATTCAAAGAATAAATACCGTTTTGGCGCTTGTACATGTTACACTACAGATCCCTAGCGCACGTGAACCGATCGTCTCTACTAGCTGGAAAAAGAACATGAACTCTGTTGAAAGATGATACAACTTACCAAAATGTATTCCTCATGCATACTGTCGACCAATCATTTTTTGAACTCTTCCTTGAACTGAAATGTAGTAATGGGCTGTATTTCCACACGACTGACATCAGGTTTAAGTACACACACAAGCCGGCGCGAGCGCGACTCACTCGTCTATTGCAGTTTGGCTGGTGCTAACGTTGCCCGTCCGCATACCGCCTCCCATGGCCGGAACTGGTATTACGATACCTGCCGGGCCGGGGCTAGTAATTTAGCATGCTAATTCAGGTTAATATCTCGGCAGCACTATACCTTGTCAGTTTTTTAATGACATCTTTGCACTTATTTCTTCTCATTCTTTTGATGCGTGTAGCTCATTTTTCGTATATTGTTACCTCAATTATTACATATGGCACCTTTAATAAAAACAAACTTAGGTAATCCAATAGCAGGAAGGCAGCATAACAGAGCATAATGTGAGGCGGAGCCAGGGAATCCCAGTTTCACGGCGGAGCTGGTGACTCGAAGTCCCAGGTGTATCCATTTTACATGGCGGAGCCACTGGATGAGCCGAAAGGCTGAGGGGACCCAGCCGAGGTGGCGTCAAAGGAACGGCTTATTAAAAAATAAAAAATAAAAAAAATAACAGGAGAGAAATTTTGGCTGCAGGGACTGATTTGGAAAGGGACAATGATGGTTACAGCATTATTAATGCTGTTACCGCAAGAGTGATTCGAGAGCAGTCGGAGGACTCGGCCAGCGCAGATTCGCCAGAGCAAATCTGATCAAGACACAGATTTTTCACAATTGGCCAGATTCACCGCATGTCAACGATCACGTGTGTTCCTGTTTATTCTCGCACCTACAGTTCCACAGTAAATTCTCTTTTCAAGTAGTTGCAATGTTACATTGTGCCATATATCTAACAACGTAGACCTCACTTCATTGATAGTATAGGCTTATGCCAACGCAGTAAATGAATTATTGAATGAAAACGTCTCTGAAAAGTGTGTATTTATATAAAAAATGCATTTATTTCACTTTTGTCGTGGTAAAGTATGCAAGCAAGCGTGTCCGACTTCTCTTCTCCATTTTCAGCTCCTCTCACCAATCAGATAATGGAAAGAAAATATTCAGATTTGAGTGTGTTCTTTTGGGGCGCCACTGTGTGTGACCATAACTTTTTGAAATAATATTTGCTGAATTTACCCATTCTGCATCCTGAGATACCGTTGTGTTGCCAGACAGTCTGATTTACCCTCTTTGTTTGTGCATGCAACACTCATACTCATACAGACACATCTGCAAACGCAAGCAAGCAGGATATTTGTATTTATCAGCTTCACTCTGTGTGATGGTGTCAGAGAGTTTAATCCAGAGCATCACCCTGCCGCTGTGTCACGGCCTTGTTTCCCACATTACAGCACAATGACCCTCGTGACGCCATACTCTCCTCAACCTTCAGTTTCCCAGGAAAATGATAAAACCCTTTCTTTCCTCCCCCTACAAAAGCTCAAAAACATACTAAAACGATTGAAAAGGCAAACAATGCTAATGAGTCTTCGAAGTATCCTAACGACCCTGCAAATTAACAACCAATTGAGGTACAGCTTCCATCAGGCTGCACGGCTTTTTTTGTCTAGCCAACTGTTGTGGAGGCCCTTGCCAAAGCGAGTCACTAGTCCGTGAAGGCGTCTCCCTCTTCCTGACACTAGGAGGGCATTTTTCGCCCAGAATTTTGAACTGTCACCCATGTCAGATTTACAATCTTTTTGTTTCTTTTCTCTCCTTTCTCTTTTTGTGGAGCCTTTTTGTTTGCAGCCGACATCTAAAAATGGAAGAATGTGCAGGAAGCGACATGGTGGTACGAGATCAGCCGCATGACTGCGCTTTAAGGTCATCCCACACTATTTTCAGTGCAGGGTGTGATTGCCCAATGCTGTTTTTTTTTTTAAGTGAGCATTGTATGCTTTGAAAATGTATTACAGTAAGTTGTGAAATGATAAAATAATTCAGACTTGCGACAGCTTTACATTATTGCTAATTAATAAGTGAATATGTACTTTTTGTACTTTTAATAAGTGTATTTAGACAATATCTTTTATGTTAAACAGTGGGTCTGAATCTATACAACAAAAAACAACACTGATCATGTGAATCTGGTGAGTTTGTGATGTTGAGATTGACTAAAATGTCCAATACTTTATATACAGGGCTGTAACCACTATTTATAGTACATAGATTAGTGGTTAATCTTTATTGAGTCGCAGATTACTAGTTAACTTTTGTCTCCCCCAATATTGATTATTTGATGGTAGTCTTGTATACATGTAAAATTACTTTTTATTTCTCATAATAGTTTTGAAAAGTATTTTTATTTTCTGTTTATATAGTTTTATCTATAGTGTTGGTTTCTGCATTAAACTAATTCAACATGAGACTGAGTTTTTTTATTTATTATTATTTTTATTTATTTATTTATTTATTTGTTTGTTTGTTTGTTTGTTTTGTTTGTTTGTGTACAATTTAATTGGGCATCTACAGACCAGACCGCCCAAAGAACTATGTTCCCAGCATCCACTTTGGCTTGAATAAATTAATCGTGTTTTTTTGTTTTGTTTTTTGTTTTGTTTTTTCCAAAAATTTAATTTAATTTAATTTAATTTAATTTAATTTAATTTAATTTAATTTTGCTTTGTTTTGTTTAATTTTATTTTTCTTTGCTCCAAACCTATGACTTTCTTTCCATGGAACACAACAGATATATGCAGAATGTTGCAAAGACAGGCTGGCTAAGGGTATGTTTACATTTCAGCGAATGCACTAAAGAGGGAAACGTTTTTCTTTTTACATTGTCCTATTTTTTCCAAACGATCTCCACTCACACGGATCCGTGAATACGATTAAAAACACTGTATTATGCTGCCAGGCCAGTGGTCGGCTATGTCACTTTGGAACACTACACACCTATAGACAGAACATGTAATACACATCACCATTTTCGATAATTCACGTTTTTATGGTTTGGAGATGATAATGGTATCGTTTTGGTATTCACAAACATGCACTTTGAAACCCGTTTTCAATTCCAGGCACCCAAAATGCTGTTGTCGTGTAAAAACAGACAAAACACTTAATACGTTTTCAGCAATTGTGTAAACGCCCCCTCGGTCTCAATTAACTTTATTTGCA
Organism: Pimephales promelas; assembly: GCF_016745375.1. The sequence continues at coordinate 402,996 of NW_024121810.1, forward strand.
TCTTTTCCATTCAGAATAAATTACAACTCATTTTGTGTTTAGTTGACGAAGTCTACAGAAATTTTGGAATGACATGAGAGTAAATAGCGTTTGGATGAAATATCCTATTAATTCTGTTGCCTAACAAACAGTTCCTTACACCTGTTTTGCCATTCATATCAAGCTGTGTTGAGTTGCCAAATGCTAATCCTATTGTGATTCAGCCTGAACAAACTGAGGTTTTACGTGTCAGTGGTCTTCAATTCTTTACCTCCTCTATTTTATCCAGCCGCCTTGGAAGAGGTCAAAGGTCACTCGGTGCTTAAAGAGATGTTCTGTCTCCACACCACAAGACATGAAGGCAGTGTTTTCATTAGCAGTTAATGATGACAGACGGTCATGCATGAGTGACACCAGCCTGCAGAGTCACGCAAGGCCTCTAAGACGGAAGACACACCATGAAAGTGTTTTTTTTATTTTTTATTTCTGTCACGAAGAGCTTCTAAAAACATATTTCTAGGAAATCCAGTCACCATGAAATGGGCAAGTGGCCAGATGTATTCTCCACATATTCTTGATAAATACAAATACTTTTTTTTGACTTCTAATTACCATACTTTGACAAGGTAATACAGTAATATTTTACAGTCATATTTTTTTTATTAGTTTATTGATATTAATTTAAAAATCACAGATCAGACAACCCATGGTACTATGCTGGCACTTAGGTTCCTACCATGCTTGGGACAATAATAAATGAAGCAATGTGTGTGTGTGTGTGTGTGTGTGTTTTTTTTTTTTTGTTTTTTTTACAAATTATTTGCAGGTTGTATGCTGTTTTATGTTGTCATTTATAGTTATAGTCAGTTTATTTTATTTTATTAATTATGTTTTTTTTTTGTTTTGTTTTTAGTGTTCCAAGTCTATGCTTTTCTTTCTATAGAACACAAAATATGTTCTGTGATTTTTTATTTTTATTTTTTATTTTTTTTCCAGTGACCTATGACTTTCTTTCCATGGAAAACAAAATGTGACTATTGATTTATTTTATTTTATTTGATACAGGTTAAAATAAATATTTTATTTGAAACATTTTAAATAACACGTGCATACACAAGCTGTCCCTTGAAAAACACTTCAACAGATCAATCTTATAAAAGCACCAGAGCATTACGTAGACAAGACAGTCCATCGCGTGCAGAGAGGGCAGAGATGTGACTATTCAACGTTGTAATTACTTCTGCACTGGCGTGGATTCTGTTTTCTAGCGTTTCTTCTCTCGTTATTTCTGTCTAGCTTTTGTTTCAAGGAACTTGCGTGACATAGTACAGAGTGGGGAGGAGGAAGAAAAATCCCCTCTTGGCAAGACACGGCTATGCTGTATTTTCCCTGCAGCTAGTAATATCTGAGGCTCTGCCTGCCCTCACAGTATTGTTTCAGGGAGGAATTTGTATCATTTCCTCTGGACTTTTTTTGTTGTAATTAATATATCATTCATTTGTTCATCAGAATAAGTGTTAAGATTTAGGAGGTTTCATCAAAGTTATGCATACTAAGAATTACACAGACCTTTGTGCGTAAAACAGTTGCTAACGTTGTTGTAGTTGATGCTCTTGTCCGTTTTGTTGTGTTTTTATCTCCAGGTTTATGGTACAATCCTGTGCGTGGTACCCCTCCAACAGCCTGTAAGAACAATGCAAGGTGAGTGCTGAAATCGCACGTACACATGCTACAACCAGTTGGCACGAGTCCACACTATCCCAGACAAACAAGCCACTTCCTCTCCACCCTTACAATCTGGCTCCAAGATAAAGAATGTACAGTTTTACAGGAGGACATCAGAATAGACAAAACCATGCACAGGTACCAACAAATTGTTGGTATTTCCAAATTTAGCTTTACCATCATAGGAATAAATAACATTTTCAAATACAGAAATCAGTTCTTTAATTTGTAATAACAATATTACTACTATTACTGTACTTTTGATCAAATAAAAGCAGCCTTGGTGAGCATAAGAGACTTTTGGTAGCATTTCACTTTTGGCATTATAAATTATTTCAATGTAAATTTTAAGTTTTTGGAAATGGGGATTGATCTGACTTGATTTGATGGCGCACACAGAGGCAGGTTTTACAGTCCTGGCATGGAATCAATTTTCACTAAATTGTATTAACAATATTTTATGTACCCGTTATATGTTTTTGAAGGATATTGGTTTACTTATGGCCATTTTGAGCACTTCTGGTTAACTGAGATGAGTGTTTGTAGACATTTAAGAAACTGTTGTGTTGATTTGCAATATTGAGGTGCTCAGTTTTAGTCGGTCTTCACAACTCAACCGTTTCTTGTTTTTCACTGGCATGTCTCTTAGGTGTTGAGGACTAGTGCATCTTTGAGCCAGTAAGAGTAAAATACTTCAGATACTTTAACCCCCGGTTTCACAGACAATGCTCAAGCCTGGTCCTATATACTAAAATGCAAGTTTGAGCTGTATTAAAGGTCCCCTTCTTTGTGATTCCATGTTTCAAACTTTAGTTAGTGTGTAATGTTGTTGTTAGAGTATAAATAATATCTGTAAAATGATAAAGCTCAAAGTTCAATGCCAAGCGAGATATTTTATTTAACAGAAGTTGCCTATCCCTTACGAAAAAGAAGTTTATTCAAGTGTGCCATAAGTATACTTCTTTTAAACTAAAAATAAGAAAGTATACTTTCAGTTTATTTTTCCTGTACTTCTCAGAAGTATAGGCTACTATATGTACTTCTCAGAAATATACTTCAAATTACACTTAAGTGTACTTGACTTATACTGAGAGAAAAGCAAGTATATTTGTCCTGTTCTTGTACTCAATCTTTTGATAAAGAAATACTTAAAAGTATAATTAACTATTCAAAGTATACTTGTATAAGTATTACAGTAAAAAAGTAAACTACTAGTATACCCATAAATTCACTTGCAGTACACATGAGATACATAATTATGAACTAGTTGTGCACTTACTGTTACACTTATAGTACACTTAAACGTATACTTTTATGTACTAAAAGTGGGCCAATTTAGTCCCAAGCGGTATTAAAATAGTACACTTTCAAGTTTACTACTAGTACATAGTGACATTAGTATACTTACTACCTAATGTATACTTAAAATATACTTGAACATTACTTAAGTATACTACATAAAATGAACTTGAAATATACTTTTTTTTCGTAAGGGATACATCGAACGGCCTGTTTGGACTATATCCCTCTACTTCCTTCTTTAATGACGTCAGTAGAACAGTTTTTTGACTAACGTCACTTCTTATAACTTACTGTGTTTACTCGGCTCTCACGGTGATTTTCTGAAGTAAAACTGAGTGCTTCATCCTTTGTGTGATGTACAATAAACTTTATTAAACTCATCAGTATATGTTTGATCATCATTTGGACCTTGTCCGAAACAGCAGGCTTGTAGGCTTTTAATAAATAATGAATATGTCAGCAGCCGAATGACTAATAAAATGTATATTTAACTTTGTAGCCGACTACGCCACCTAGAGTGGAAACTGAGACCCCAGGAACTCAATAAAGAAAAATCAGGTTCTTTGTCGGAGCAGGGAACAGTGGAAAACAACACCCCAAAGACAGAGTAAAATAACGATTTTATTACAATAAAATTAATTGCAAGGCGATTAATCAATAAAAAGGAGCAAATCCAGAGTTCCAATCCTCAGCCCGTCAAATTTCGACTTAGTCTCTTTTAGGCATCCGTATTACAGCCGACGTCCGTACACGCTCCAGTCACACATAGAGGCCATAATTAAGCGATGCTGGAACACAAAGAAAAAGAGAAAAACTGCCAGCATACGACGTCCCACTCACATCACTTGCATCTGGACATTTTCAGTTTATTAAGTCGAGTAAAACCTCTTTAAAATATCGGCCGAATTCAAAAGTCACTCAAATAAAATTATGCACAACAAGTTCGTTCTCGTCCGTGGCGAGGCAATAAACTGGAACTGATAGGCGCACCGCAATAAAGAAGTCAAACGTAGCTACTCACAAAATGACTGGACAGCAACCCTGCTATCCAGTCCAATGTGTTCACGGCAGAAGAACCACAGCAGTTATCTCCACTCGTTCCCTTAGCCTCCCGGTAATCTCTCGCAGGCGGTCCTCAGCCCGTCTCACCGCCGCTCCTCCGGCAGTGTTCCGCGAAACGTCGACGTTGTGGTTACTCTTCTACAGCGTGCTGCAATCTCACATAGCCATAAGCCGTCTCAACCGGGTCTCAACGCACGTAAAACGCTCATTCCCTGTTGCAGGCACAACGTGATTCCTTCTTGCTCTCGATGTATTGACTTCAGTTGCGGATGGCCTATGCTGCCACCATCAGTCTCAGTCACAGTGGTTATGTTTTTTTATAGGGGACATATTCAACGCTCCACCCAAAAATCCATCACTTAGTCAATTAATGATCAAAAAGAGAGGTGTGGCTATGGGAATACTGCTTTGCGAAAAAAAAAAGAGAGCAATCCACACAAAATATCACAACAACTCACACAAAAGAAAACACAGCAATTCAATGTGATCATGCATAATATACAATATAAAATACATGGTGCAAAACCATGGTGCACAACAAATACATGCAGATGACAAATACGTTATAATAACCGTAATTAAACTACTAAACTATACCTGTTCCATACAGCACTCTGACTCTGTAGGCATTATTGTCCGACTCGAAATGAACACCTTTACTGAGAGTTTCTGATATTATCATCATTCCGTGAGATGAACTTGTCCTGAGAGACTGAGCGCTAGCTCATGAAGCTCCGCCCCCTGTGCCAGCAGCTTATTTGCATTTAAAGGGCACACACTACAGTAAAACAGCACTTTTTTCTGAGCCCTCAAAAAATGACAATTTAAACATATTGTAAAAATGGTCTGTTGGGTATTTAGAGCTGAAACTTCACATACACATTCTGGGGACATCAGAGACTTATTTTACATCTTGTGAAAAGCGGCATAATACGGGACCTCTAACCTAACCCTAACCGCAACAACAGGCTTTTTTTTCTAAGGTGTGTTTGTAAAAGCTACTTTAATGTCCTAATGAAACTAAGCCCTAACCCTGGCTTAATCTAAACCCTGTCTGTGAAACCAGCTCTGTAAGACTTTTACTCAAGTCCTATTCGAATTTGTGTACTTGTGATGAAGCCTTTTTCACTGTCTCTCTACTTTTACTTTAGTATGTTTTTCAGGTATCCTAAAGGCCTACCCTTTACACCTCTGCTTATCCATTCCACAATTGCCTCTTCAAAATCACAGTTGAAAATATGAAACAAGTGCACTGATTCTACCTGTGTTTGTGTTGATGAGATTCACCGCAGCTGAACTGATATACCTGCACGCACAGGCACTAATGAGCGTTCGGCTTCACTGGCTGTAAAATCTTTCTCATGTCCAACTGAGCTGATAAGGCAACATGAATCTCCTCTAACAGCAGGAACCAGACTGCTCAACCAAGACCAGCTCGCACTGTTGCCATAACATGGCAGGAATGTCACGAGCGTTTATGCTGAAATCGGTGAAAATTAAAATTACAGCAGAGGTGGGGACAAGTCACACATGGTCAAGTCCAAGCAAGTCTCAAGTCTTAACCATCAAGTCTCGAGTCAAGTCTCAAGTCGCAGTTCAGATAAATCAAGCAAGTCAAGTCAAGTCAAGGGTTCACCCTAAGCAAGTCAAGTCAAGTCCTGATAAGTTTCAAGTAAAGTCAAGTCACACTACTAAAATAAATAGAGGTAAATTTTTTCGATACATATTTATTTTTGCACAGAAAAGATGAACTTTTATACATATATTATGTATCTTACATTTGCTATATTAATCATATGCATATCTGTGCTACATTAATATCTGAAAATAAAATAAAATTGTGTTGTTTACACAAAACGTTCAGAGTCTAAGATGTATCGATTCTAAGATGTATAATCCAATCTGTCTAATTCAATTTAATTGAAACGGTCTAAAATGTATGAAATCTAAAATGTAATATCTTATATCTTATATTTGTAAAATATAAAATGTATGAAATGTATGAGAATATAAAATGCAATTTTTTTTTTAATTCAGTAGTTTTTCTTATCATAGCCAACAAATGTCTTCGGAAACTCCTTTTCCTCGATTTACTGAAACCTATATGTAAAACGCATTTGCAGCTGCACAGCCGTATATCTATGCTGCATATACAGACATCCCAACCTACAAGAATTCATTTCAGGGAGGTATATCTCAATGAATGTAATGTTAGGGGGGGTTGGGTTAATATATGTTATATTAACATATTTAAAATATGTTTAAAATAAATATAAAATAAAAATGGTAATATGTTATATTAACATATTTTATATTTAATAAATATTACATATTAAATAATATTATGTATATTATATATTAAATTTACATAAATATTAACAAATGATTGTTTTAATTATGGAATTCTCCATAATTAACTCCTAAACTTCAGTAGAGAACAATTCTTTGTAAGGAAGGAGGGGTTTCTTTATTGTACATTTATTTGCATGTAGTATGTAGCATATGGTTTGCGTTGCTTTAAATTGGTCAGTACAGCGCTGACTATTGAGTGTCGCTAGGAAACACGTCCGCGCTGCGCTGACGAATCGGCTGCGCGGCTCGGATCATTAAACCGTGCAGATGACATGTCTGCGCGGCACGAGCTCTGTAAAGCCCCGCTGTCTCGTCCCACTTTTGGTTTGTTTGGCTTCCCATATCTCTGCCGTGCACACGCCGCACGCTATGTATGTTATACGCGCAGTATCTCGCTCTAGATTCCGGGAGATTTTAACTCATTTGCGGGCATCAGGGAGACGCTATCAATATGCGTGAGACTCCCGGAACTTCCGTTTGGCGCGGTTTGAATTGAGCAGCGTAAAGGCACAGATGCCGATATATTGATGCTGACTTCATAATATATATTTTAATTAACTGTATTGCTGTTTGTTTATTATATGTTCAAGTCATTGTCGAGTCTTCCACTTCAAGTCAAGTCAAGTCTCAAGTAACTTGTTCTCAAGTCAAAGTCAAGTCAAGTCATTTTTGTACTTTAATCAAGCAAGTCATAAGTCCTGAAAATTGTGACTCGAGTCAGACTCGAGTCAAGTCATGTGACTCGAGTCCCCCACCTCTGAATTACAGTAATGCCAAAGATGATTTTGCAGAAATGCACAGGCCAGTGACCTTCATCTAAACCCGCTGCAGACGTGCAGGATTTCAGAGTATGTGATAAACAGCCAGATGTCTTATTGGGATAAAGGTAAAATACGTGTGTGGTGTTGGATGGCAACTGGTGGATTTGCATGCTGCTAGATCAAAGATTTCATACATATACTGTGTATCACGCTGTGCATCTATGGCGCACCTGTAATCATGGTACGCGGAAATTTGCAATCAGATCATTTTAAACCTCTAAACTTGGCAAGTTCAACAACGCATTCTCACCCCAAGGCGTCACCTTTGACCATGCTTCAATATTTGACGTTTTAGGCACCCTTTAGCGTCACTTACATGACGCGATCCTACGGCGTCATCTAACTGACGCTAAAGGAAAGCGTCAGTAAGAGGACGCGCCGACGGTTTAGGTGTGGGGTGGGGGTAGGGTACACGCGATCCCAGGGCGTCATCTAACTGACGCTAAAGGGCGCCTAAAGCGTCAGATATTGAAGCATGTCCAAATGCTTCCCAAGGCGTCAGTTAAGTGACGCCTTGGGGGTGAGAATGGGCTGAGTTCAATGAAGGGGACACACTTAACGGCTAGCCTAGCTCACTCTTAGAAGAAAAGGTTCTATATGGAACCTTAAAAGGTTCTAAAGCGCTACGTATTTGGAACCCCTAAAATGCAATGCATGTGAATGATCACAAAATTCAAGATATGGGGGTTAAAAAATGTAATTAATCTATATCACACGAAGAGTGACATTTCAGTTTTTATCCTCCAAAAATCAGCATGATTAAAATGTGACAATAAGTTACTACAACAGTTTCATAAACAATAACTTTATTGCAACTACAATTTGTTGCAGAATAATGTAAGATATGAATGAATAATAGCCTATAAAGAACCTTTTTGCCAAAAGGGTTCTTTCTTGTCATTATAGAACCTTTTTTTGCATAAAAGTTCATTTGGAGTTGAGTAAAGAAACCTATGCTTCATATATAGAACCCCAATGAACCCTTTTTTTTAAAGAGTGCATTCTAACACTGAACTGAACACACGTATATACTTTTTCCAAGGACTGGAGCAGATTTTAAAAACCGACTGTGAATACCAACAAAACTCGGAAAGTTTGGGCATGATCAGTCGTAAGTAATCGGCCTCACAGTCGTTAAGTGTGTCCCTGGCTTAAGCAAATTTATTTAAACAATCAGTCCAAAATGGCGGCAATGTAAATAAAACCAGGGTGATTACATCAGAGATGGCAGAGAGCAGATGCACGTTGCGTTTTCAGTGAATTATTCATTCCAGTGTATGTTTCGAGCTCTGTCATATGCTGTGATTGCACGAGCAGCGTTGGAATGGAACATCAAAACATCCCACCACTGTATGGCCAGTTATAGTACGCAAACTACCCCAGCAAACAGTAACACTTTATTTGATGGTCCCTTTTGGACATTCTGTTAAATAAGTAACTTTCCAACTACATGTCAACTAACTCTCATTAGAGTATTAGTACACTGTCAGCTTAATAACTGCTAACTCTTTATTGTGATGGTCCTCCGACAGACATACTACTGACGGTAACACTTTAGAATACGTTTCCTTCGTTAATGAATAACTACACAAGAACTAATGAGTAACACAATATTAACAATCTAGTAACTATTATTAACTAACAAGAAACTCTGATTAACGAACTAGTAAGTAACAGCGCACAGACGAAAGTGGTAGTTCACTGTTAAGTAATCAATAACAACTATATTTTTAATACTTCCCAGAGAACTACTGAAAAAAGTTTATTAACAATCTAGTAACTACTATTAACTAAAAGAAATTCTTATTAACGAATTAGTAAGTAATAGCTCACAGACGAAAGTGTTACTAGATACTTCTGCGGGAATTACTAATTATTTGGATCCGTATTATAAAGTGAAGATCATTGGAACTAACTAGTAATTACTCAAGTGTTACTACATGATCTAGTCATGATTTGAGCAACCGTTTGAGATTTTTGGTGAACTTTAGTATACTTTTAGAAAATGTCTTAAAACTAGAAAATGTCTGAAAACTAGAAAATGTCTGAAAACTAGAAAATGTTAGTTCCAATGATCTTCACTTTAAAATACGAATCCAAATAATTAGTAATTACCACAGAAGTATCTAGTAACACTTTCATCTGTGAGCTATACTTAATAATTTGTTAATAAGAGTTTCTTTTAGTTAATAGTAGTTACTAGATTATTAATAAACTTTTTCAGTAGTTCTCTGGGAAGTATTAAAAAAATAGTAGTTATTGATTACTTAATAGTGAACTACCACTTTCATCGTCTGTGCGCTATTACTTACTAGTTCGTTAATCAGAGTTTCTTGTTAGTTAATAATAGTTACTAGATTGTTAATATTGTGTTACTCATTAGTTCTTGTAACGAAGGAACCGTATTCTAAAGTGTTACCCTACTGACTATAAGTAACTTTGCAACTACATGTCAACTTATTCTAACCCTACCAGTCTGCTAATACTCTACTAACACACTAATGAGAGTATAGACATGTAGGTACAATGCTACTTATAGACAACAGAATGTGTTAAAGGGAACAGAAAGTGCAAAATAAAGTGAAACCAAAAAAAAAAAATGTAACACAGAACAGATCATGTCAGAGACGTGTTTTCAACCAAAACTAATTTTCAACCATGACGGGACGCGTCCGAGGGACGTCTTTTTTCAAAGGTGATTAAACTTCCAAATGTTTGCTGGGACGTTGTATTCAATCTGTATTCACGTTGATTTTAGCTTTTCGGCATCTCCATGTTGTATAAAATGTAAACAACTTTGCCAATGTACTGACTACACATAGCCTACTATCCTACTATAAATTCCGATATAGTCTATGTGTGTGAATAAGAACTTCAATAGAACAGCATTTACTTGAAATTTACTTGTTTTATGTTCTATTCATCAAGGAGTTCAGAAAAATATGTCAAGTTTTCAATATCAAGCAGCACTACGGATTTCAACATTGATAATAATGAGAAATGTTTCAGCAAAATCAGTATATTAGAGTTATTTCTGAAGGATCATGTGACGAATTGCATTAATGTATATCAAAATAATTGTTAGTTAGCTTAAGAAGATTTTTTTCAAAAACAAAAAAATCATATTGACCCCAAACAATATGATTATATATATATATATATATATATGAAGAGTTCAGATGCAAAAGCCTCTAAGTGCCATTTGAAATTTTCTTCTAGAATGATAATTTTTATCAAGCTTGTATATTTAAGTTCAGTGACTTCACTTAAATGGCAATGATAATTACCTATTAATTGTTATTTAAGTGAAATTGCTGAACTTAAATATACAAGTTTGATAGAAATCATCATTAAAGAAGAAAATTTTAAATGGTATTTAGAGGATTTTGCATCTGAACTCTTCATATATATATATATATATATATATATATATATATATATATTTGTATAATTTGTAGGCCTATCTGGTTTTCCCCCAGTACTTTGTTTTATTTGTTATTTATTATATCACTTGTATAGAGACAATTGGCAGGTTTTATGTGAATGATCCAAGAATATTTAATACTTGTATGGTTAGATAATGTCATTGGCTTTTAAAACAGAAGAGAGGAAATAATTACTGGACCATGACCCTTTTGTTTGGGTTCCTGAGTCCTCCATAAGTAATATGCTCTATTAATTCTGATATTTCTCTAATTAGATCGGCCATTTGTTTTGTCACTGTAGACTGCAGTCCAGTCCTTCTGTTGTGAAATGAAAAGGTCTCAGTGGAACAGAAGCTGCCCCACAGCGGCCCCAAAAAACAAAAAAGAATTCACCTCATCACAAATCCTCTGCACACAAACACATGGAGGTGATTTGGGAGTTTTATCCTTTTACAAGGCCTCATTCTTTTATGTTTTCTATAAAACACAGAACAGATTTGATGTCAAGCTTCAAAGGCATTGTATCATAAGGAATCAAATGTATGTTAATTTATCAACATTTAAAAAAACATTTAATGAAATTAATTTTATAGTTGATATAGTAATAAACAAAAAAAAATACATAGTGATGTAAAACAAAATTGTGGTGTAAAAATTACTAAGATTATAAGTGGACCTCAGTGTTTCCTCTAGGATTTTTTCAAGCTGTGGGGGCAGGCCCATTTCCCCGAGGGGGGGGGGCGTGGCCCACGGGTGATATTCCCTTAGGCCACGCCCCCTTGTCTCCCCAAAGTATTATAAGCGATCATGCGCATCCCGTGTGCAGAATGATGCACTTGAAGCAACACCAAGTCACAGCACGCAACGCTTCACATTGAAAAGAACATAGCGAAGGGATGATATCTATAATCTATGCTTAGTAGGGCTGCACGATTTGGGGAAAATGTCATATTGCCATTATTGAGCCAATGTTGCAATTGCGATTTGCGACTCCGATATAATAAAATGGTTTCATGAGTCCAACTTGCTTGGTTCTAAAGTAAAATGCTCACACAGATTAATGTTTATTTCTCAACTCAAACTAAAAACAACAACAACAATAAATGATTGATAACACCTATAATGATCAATAAACCATCAACCAAACCAACATTACAGTGATTCCATCATTACAATTGAAAGCTATCAACTATTAGGCTGTCAAATAGTTTTTGATAGTTGATAGGCTGTCAACTATTTGATAAGCTATCAAAAAAATTATTAGGCTTAAAAAAAATATATAACAGCTTTTAAATTAAGTGAACTTCAAACAATCCCCACATAAACCCATAATAAAAAACATATTTACCTGTGCCCTTCCTGTCTTAACAGGTAAAGAAATTGAATAAAGTTATCAAACAGTCTGCGCTGCATGAATCATAAATTATATATAGAATAATCCTTATTAAAGCTACAAAAGCTCTTTAGTCAAGATCAGTGAGTAATTTTCTAATTTCCCTTTGTTCTTTTAACTTTACTGACAGAACGCTTTATTCGCTGCTGGCCCTTTAAGAGAACCCGTTGCCGAGACGCGGATCTCACACGCGCCTCATAGCACAACTCTTTTCATCCACAGACTTTTCTTATGTTATGAAGATACTAGACAAAACGACATTTTGGCATAATTGTGTGTGCTATTGTTCGTTCAAGCTCGAAAGAGAACTGTTTATTCTGGCACGCGGTCAGTGCATGCGCATTATCATCTATTCTAATCTAGGGCACTCACAGGCAGCTTTTCACTTTTTGTCGTGCTAAATGCGAAAAGGCATTTGCACAAGAGGGGGATCTTGTAACACTAGTCAAAGGATGACAAAAAAGAAGAGATTTTTTCATATAAAATCGCGGCATTTTGCGTTAGATAATTGCATAGGTTTGAGATCTCTATTACGACTGCGATATGATTAATCGTGCAGCACTAATGCTTAGTGTATTCTAAAGGGCAATAAACTCCACTCCAGCAAGATAGTCATTTTATGCAAATCATAGACCTTTATGCTTTATCTACAAAATAAAGTATAATATCGGGAACATTGATCTTGAAGAGAGTGTCGTCGTGTTACTGTCGCAACCGAAGGCGACGCGCTTTGTAAATGCTGAATGCATGGAGAATGACTGAGGCGAGATGACTTTCCGTTAACTTTAACTTGGAGACTAAAATATTAATTTTACCACACATTATGCTATTGAATGACTTTAGAAGTCTTGGAATATAGTGTGAAAACTTGATTGTGCTTTAGTTTTTTGTGCCTTTAGTGGCTTAACAAAATAACACAATATGCAGAATGTCGGACGTCACTGAAAAGCTGCAGCCGTGGCGGGAGGATTTTAAGTGTGGCGGCCCGCCACGGGAGAATGAATGTAGCGGAAACACTGGGACCTAAAAAAATACATGATATGATTCTTTTGAGTTTTTTTGTTTTTTATGAAGTCTCTTATGCTCACCATGGCTGCATTTATTTTATAAAAAATAAATACAAAACAGTAATATTATGAAATATTACCATTTTAGGTTTAGAGCGCTCATTTAGCCATGAGCGCTCAAGCTTACTAATACACACCTCTCCCAGAGCACCGCCCATGTATTTAAGAGCTGTCACATAATGCAGGGTGATCATAAAACGATCCCCATCCAAAGCGATCGGGGCGTCAAATTTATATGTCTCGTGCCTGCACAAATGCGCTCACGCTTACTAATAGACACTTCGCCCAAGGCTCTGCTCGCGTATCACAAAGTGGTAAAAGTACACTCCCCATTCCCGGCAATCGGGATGCCACACGCACATGAGCTTGTCACAGCTGTCAGCGAGCCGAGCACCGCGGCCACTCCTCCAGTTCAGTTTCTCGAGCCCACAAAGTGTGGCGATCAGAACCCGGAGACCATTCGCCCCCCTAACTGCACATAGAAAAGCATGGGAAGCCATCCCAGGGGTGCTTTCAGAATGGGTGCTGAGCACAATAAAGCAGGGATATTCACTACAGTTTACATTCTGCTCAGAAATAGCGAAGCTGCTGTGCTAAGCGGCCATAGAACTGGTAACGCCTTCTCTGAGCAAATCGGGCTTTTACAGCCGCTATTTTCTCGTACCCAAGAAGGATGGAGCCCGCAGACCCATCTTAGATCAGAGACATTGGAACAAAGTGCTTCAAAATGCTTACGACCAGGAAAATCCTTGTGCGCGTTAGCCCGAGGGACTGGTTTATTTCTCCCGATCTGAAAGATGCCTATTTTCAGATTCAGATAATACTGAATCGCCTCAGACGGTCAGATATATCAATACACCGTCCTGTCGTTTGGCCTATCTCTAGCACCCCAAAGTGCATGGATGCGGCTCTCGGCCTCTTGGGAAATCAGGGCTTGCGAATCTTGAACTATCTGGACGACTGGCTGATTTTGGCACAGTCAGAGATAGAACTGCTATCTCACAGAACTGTGCTCCTCAGTCACCTGGAAAGCTTGGATCTCACAGTCAACTGGACCAAGAGCTCATTACTGCCCAGTAAGCTACGTGCCGGAGCACTAGGTCCCTGTGTTTGTAAGAGAACTAGGTACCTGGTCTCGAGAGTGAGATAGGATCAGCCAGTCGTCGAGATAGTTCAGGATACGAACCCCGTGTTCCCGAAGGGCAACAAGGGCTGCCTCGACGACCTTCGTGGAGATGAGAGGAGACAGGGCTAGCCCGGAAGGGAGAACCACGTACTGGTATGCCTGCCCCTCAAAAGCAACCCGTAGCAACGGTCTGTGTCGAGGGAGAATGGAGACATGGAAGTAGGCATCCTTCAGGTCGATCGCTGCAAACCAATCCTAGAGCCGTACACATTCGAAAATGCGTTTGGCGGTGAGCATCTTGAACGGCAGCCTGTAAGGGGAGTGGTTTAGGACACGCAGATCCAGGATTGGCCGTAACCCACCAGTTTTCTTCGGGACAATGAAGTACGGGCTGTAGAAGCCAGACCTCATTTCGGCTGAAGGGACAGTCTCGATCGCACCCTTCGCCAGCAGAAATCTCTGCTCTCATGATCGGGGCATTGCTAACGGACCATAGTGGAGTGGACTCCGCTGAAGCGGGGAGGAGACCGTGCAAACTGAATCACGTAGCTGAGCCTGATCATCTGATCGACACAGCGGGACAAGTTGGGAAGCTCTAACCAGGCTCCCAACGACTATACCAGCAGGGTCATACGAACCATAGACTTCTCATCAGTGCTGCAGGGAGGCGGAATGACTGGCCCTCGGCGGCGAACAGACTGAGGCACCTGCCCGGCTGACTGGGTGGAGGTTGCATCCGAGAAGAACCACTCTGAGGACACAGTTGCATTGCAACAGAGTGTTCAAGCGGGGGAGCCAATTGTACCCACAGGCACAAGGGTCTTCGCATGGGTCTTCCAAGACTTCAAGATCTCATCATGCACATCCGGGAAGAATGGTATTGTGGTTGGCCGCGGACGTGAATCGGCGGTCGTACCCAAAATCAATTATCCAGCCATGAGGGGTCCACTCTCGCGGATGCCTGGGAAAGCATGGGAGTCATCACGGGATCAGACTTGACGAACCACTGCACACCCGAAGGAGGCAGCGACAGACATTGCATCATCCTCTGTAGCGCCAAAGGAGACCCGCGGGACATCCAAATGGGCCAGATAAGCAGGAATTGCGCACCTGCCGGGAGATCGCCGTTACACCAACACCATCTTGCAAAAGTGGATGGTTCAGAGATGACTTGTGGAGTGAAGAATAAACTTTGCTCCAAAGTGATAACATATCTGCATTCTGCCGGTGTCCTCCTTTTATACCCACAAGGTGGGGCAGAGTTATGCCATGCAAATTTTGCAGACCCATGGCATTTCTTTGCCATTGGCTCGTTTTGTAATACTCGAAGTTGATAGGCTTTCTAAAAAGACATAGAAAGACATGAATGAAGAGGTGGAGGACACTGGAGTGGAGGAGGAGGATGAAGAGTAGATGGGAGTGGAGGAAGAGGTGAAGGAAGAGGAAAAGTAGGAGGTGGAGGTGGAGGTGGAAGGAAGAGCAGTAGGAACTCGAGGAAGAGGTGAAAAAAGGAAGGTGAAGGGGAAGGACAAGGCCAAGAGACAAGCATTGCCACTCTAGTCCATTGTATATGACTATGAGGGAGGCTGGGCAATGAGTACAGCCAAACTTGAGTCGCTTCACCATCGCCTCGATCATAAATACCTCCATGGAGAAAAACAGGTACAGTTCTGTAGTTACAGTACTTCAGACTGCTCTCTACTGTAACTTTTGAGTGTAGTATACTATGCTGTTACAACACATACTGTACATGTATACCGTAGCTTTTGCCCTATACTACTGTAATAAAAATAAATGCATCAAATTACCTCACATACACATAAAGTTTTCTGAATGCTTCCATTTTGTAAAAAGGATGTGTTACAGTTTCTATTTTTCAAGGACACGGAGAAGATGAAATGGAAGAAGCCTGCCAAATGTTTCAGTTGATGCGTGTGCAGATTTACCAGGACCACAAGCAACATAAATTACCAGTTTTGGAAATGTTGTTATGAATTTATTTCACCAGTGTGTAAGACTATGTTGTAGTGTGTGTGTGTTTGTGAGGACTTTTGAATGGTTTTGAGTGTAGAGATCATTTTGACCTGAAAATAGAATGTTTGGGAATTGGGTGAGACGTTATGGATTTGTGTTTACTGTTTTGAGAATACGAGGCATAGTTTCAAGAAATGTGTTTAAGCAATCGAGAAAAACTGTAATTATGTTGTAGTCAATGAATGCTTTTTCCTGTGAGCTTTTTTTTTTTTTTTTTGCATAATAAAATAAAACATATAAGTGTAGTTTGCCTTTTTTGCCATATATATTTATTTTGCCCTATATATTTCAGTGCAGTACATCCTTTAATTCTGACAGCGTGCATGTTTAAGCTTGGTCACCACCGTAACGGTTGCTATAGGAGTTGTATTTGGTTGCAGTTTGTTGCTTCAATGAGCAAGAAAGGAGAGGTGTTGCCACAGGTAATCTGAAAAGGAGAATTGCTGGCCTGTCAATCTGGATTACATGTGTCTCGCTGCACTTTGATGTGCCATACTGTCTGAAGCACTGTACACACACTGCTTCCTTCCACTGCTGACCTGTGTGAGAGTGTGTTTATACAAACTTTCTTAAACTAGAAAAGATTAGACAGCTGAACTATTTGCATGCTATCATGCAGAAAGCTGTTCCAGACCTGTATGATTCATTTAGCTGAGACATTAAGCAGAAAGTTCACCCTGATATTTAATTTAATTTAATCACTTAATTTTGTTAAATTAGTAATCCTTTCAATAATAATGTATTTTGTTGTATTTTTTTCAAATTATTATTTTTTGTATATATTTAACAAGCATTTGAATATTAAATACATTTTAATAAATATTTAAATCAAATCAAATAATTTACTTTTGTTAATTTAATACTTGTGCTGTTGTAATATTTGAATAATACATTTTTAAATTAGCCTAATGCTGTCAAAATGATCACCGTACATTCATATATATAAAATAAAGTTAAATTTCAGACTTGGCTTGTATGCATATTCAGTGTGTGTGTGTGTGTGTGTGTGGGTGTGGGTGTGTGTATGCATTCAAGCTACAATATATTGTTTCCCAGCAGCATCACAATAGTAAAACTAATTCTGCTGTAAAGCAGCTCTAACAATAGTGTCAATATTCATCTCAAGTCACTTCAGTATTGATTGATTCAGTTCATCTGAAGTTCAACAATTTTGCATACATACTGTCTGTACAGTATATACAGTGCACATACATGAAACTCTTACTCCACTGCACACTGAACTAGCAAAAGACACAAGATAGTATATTGTTTTAAATTTTTCACATCCATATGTAGTTTGGTGTGTATGTGGTTAATCATTTTATGTTTGTGCGTAGAGTCATATGCAAAAAATGCATGCTATTTTTGGAAGATTTAAAACAGTTTTGAACGAAGTGTTTGCTTTTGCAAGAGATATCTGATGCATGTTTTGCATGTGTTGTACGTGTTTTGTGGAGTTTCAAGGAATGGAACCATAGTTTCAGAATTTGTGTGTAACCAATTTGGAAAAAACTGTAATTTTTTTTTCATTTCAAAATAATTTAAAATTTTAATTTTAATGTAATCATTTTCTTTAATTCATTCATTTATTTAAATGTAATAAAAAATCCAGATTCCTCCGCTTTGAATCGAATCGATATAAGTTGGGTGAATTATCAATTTATTTAAATGAAATCATATTTGCATGGAATTTCTGAATGGCACATGAAGTACCTTCCTCTTGTTTCCATTGATAAATGGTTTTTATGATGTGTGTGTATACAGCTATGAACTATATACACTATATACATGTCAGTCAGTAAGCTCTGTGGATGTTTTTACAAGGCAGAACATTTAGTTCTCTGTAGTTTACACTAACTTAAGCAATCATGTAATAGAATCGGTGTCAGTGTGAATGGAACACACCAAACTGGACCGGCCAGATGAGGGGGAAGAGGCAGTTTGCTCACACGCACACATAACCTTGTGTTACCGCTCTCTGCAATTCTCTCTCATTTTTTTTCTGCACTCGCCACTGTGACCGTGCAAACAAAGCATTGCCATGTGCAAGAAATAGCTGAGAGCTTGCACATTAGCTGCAGTGTTCTATTTACTTCAAGTATGTGAAAGTACAGGTCATGAGTCAGACAGAAAAAAACGGTATTGTTATTGCTCTTTGTCAGCGGACATGGAAGCTGATTTAGAGTTTCTGTTGTGTTCTTATTGTCTCTGTACAGCCATTCCTTGTGTTTGGTCCACCCTAGCAACTCCCGAACTACCATATTCTCACGGAATGTCCAGAGAGAGAGAGAGAGAGAGAGAGAGAGAGAGAGAGAGAGAGGAAAGGAAATATTCTCTTTTCAGTATCACGGCTTTTGTGGATTTTAGAATTTCAAAATCATTTTAAAGTTTTGTCTTTCCGATCCTCTTTTATTGTGGCATGTTTTACTGTTACTTAAATGGCTTGACTAATTATAAAATATTTCTCTATGCTCAGTCTAATTTATTCATTGTACCATATTTGCTTTTCAAAAACATAATTATAATATAACTCTATTTATATAATATAAATAGAATTAAATTATAATATAATATAATTCTCTGTATATAAAGTAAATATAACATGGAAATATGGCACTATTAACTATTCATAGTCAGCATTTTTGCAAGTAGTCTCTAACTTTTTTGCTCTTTTTATTCTTTTTGTATACTTTTATGACCTCGGCCTCCTATGCAGCAATACATCTACAATATCACATTTCGCAATGTTTACACTCAGTTACACCGACAGTGACAGGGGGAAATGGAAATCACTTGCGTAATAAACTTGGCATTGTCAAACTTCTCTGTTATTAATGAGTAATGTTATCTTGATGTTATAATGTTCTTAATCTCCAATAGAATTCGATTTTCTTATATGTGTCAATGTGGTGAAAATCAAGCTTTTAATCTTGTTTATATGTTTATGTGGTGGTTTTAATGCTTAATAAACACTGCTCGATTATTATTGGAGAGCATCATTTGTATGATATTTGAAGATGAACTGTGTAATATCTATGCCAATAGTGTCACCATTGGGAATTGCATAAATACGGTTAGAATCGAAATTATTCAAGCCCCATTGCAAATCAGGTTTATTGGCAAAATGTACAGACTTTCAGCTTTTCGCAATGAACAAATCGAAATAAAAATGATTGAAATAGCCTATTCAGCTGAAATGTTCAACTGAAAATGCAACTTTTAATGACTTCTGCGGCTTCAAAAATGAATGCCTTTTCTTTTCTTTCCATTATAGAAAGTACGTATATACACAGTATATAGTAGCACTTTCGACATTATCCTGAACATTGTATATAAGCTTTCATTTAATGTGTCATGGAAAGGATGAGAGGCTCTCGGGAGCGTGCGGAAACACATTCTTTTTCACATATTGTGTAATATGCAGTTCCTGTGAAAAATTGTTCCAGTGGGTTTATACCGGAATATTAATAATATTTCCCCTATTGTGGGTGTGTCCTTCATACACCCCGGAAATGAATGGAGCTGAAAATATTATTGCACACTCCTCAAATCGCAACTTCTTTAATAGCTTATTTTCCAAAGGCAATGAAATTAAATGAAATGAGCATTGTTTCGCTTGATAAGACCCTTATTCATCGTCTGGAATAATTTAAAGCCCTTTGAACAGTTTGCAGTTTGCACTGAAACTGTCTTTTGTACCTTGAACCGTTTGGTTCCCATTGAAGTGCATCATATGGAGAAAAATGCTGGAATGTTTTCATCAAAAACCTTAATTTCTTTTCGACTGAAGAAAGAATGACATGAACATCTTGGATGGCATGGGGTGAGTAAATTATCAGCAAAAGTTTTTTCAAAAGTGAACTAATCCTTTAACATTCACATTTTCAAAACAATGAAATATAGTTTGTGTACTATGATACATCACCAGAGCTGTTTTGTCTGAAGTTGAGAAGTGAGGAGCGTTCAATCATCAGGCTTTCATGGACAACCCTGAAAGTGTTTGTGTTTCGTACTAGCTGTTAAAAAAGGAGATTAATATACATAAAAATACTTCTATATAGCCCTTTTAAGATCATCTGCAAAGGTGCATTAACCATCTTGCTCATTTACTTTGCATGTTTGCAGGCTTGCACCATTTTTCCTATTATCTTACGACTGTATAATACAGCCCTGCCTCTAGTATTACGATATTTCCTTTTCTTGCCAGTCAGTTGCTGTAATGACAGTGGCAAATCTCTCTTTTCATTTACAGCAGGCTGATGAATTCAACACTTGTAGTTGAGCCTGGTGACGGAGTGTTGTGTTTGTGTGTTGCTATTTGATGTCAACTGGATGGTTTTCAGCATCTATTAGTATATGTATTTGTCATTGAAGGAACGGTTCACCCAAAAATAAAAAATAAAATAACAATTTTCATTTATTCACCGTCATGAACCCATGTGGTTTTGATTCTTTCATGTAACTCAAAAGCAGTAAAAGCTGCCCCTTTCTACACAATTAAAACTTCAAGACAATATGTTTAATGAATATGTGTTTGATTGTAAGAGATGTTTGTGTAAATTCTCTTTTGATTATGACTGCAGACATGTAAAATGTCGACCGAGTGATTATGATTTTGTTCTGTCAACCCAATTTGCATAATTCTCTCACTGAATTGGCTACTAAAACAACAAGCTCTTATATATAGACTCAAAGGCCAACAGATCATCAGATAATGGTCTTTGTTGAACTTTCATTTAATTCATGGGAAAACTTTTGCAGACTTGCATCATTCACTTATCTGGTGTCAATCATTCATCCTCGCTCAAGTTTCAGTGACATTTCCTATTCACCCAAAACAGGCAGATATGTTTGTTTTGGGCAGATATTCTCATTCATCTTGGGGTGAATATTGCATGGACATGTTTCTGGCAGATGGTGTGAATTTGCTTTGGATGTAAGAAAATGCCACCTATACTAATGGTTGCTAGACATCACTGTGGTGCCATTTTGTCTGTGTCTATTATCAAGCAATTTACAACTTCCTGGTATTTGGAAGATACCCACCCAAAAGCAAAGAAAAAAGCTGTTCATGAAAAAAAGAGTATGCTGAAGATGTGTCTTTTTGATATTGATTTACACACAAGCTCATGAAAGATTTTGTAATTCCATTTTTGTATACCCTCTCTTTGGGTGTGTTTCATTGTACACTGAGTTGTATTTTTGTAACTTAAAATGATGTAAGTCAAGTTTTTTTCATGATCAATTTAATGGTTCCCCCCAACACACACACACACACACACACACACACACACACACACACACACACACACACACACACACACACACACACACACACACACACACACACACACATATGTGGTTTCTGAAAAAACAATATTAAGCAACACAATTGTTTATTTCAGAACAGTAATAGATGTTTTGTGCATTAAAACATCATATTTCTGGGACACTGACTCTGTAAATATATGGAAAATTCAACTTTGCCATCACAGGAAAATTGTATTTTAAAATGTAGTAATATTTCACAACTGTTGTACTGTGTTTTTGATCAAATAAATGCAGCATTCTGATCATAAAATACTTATTTCATAAACATAAAAAATACAATATATTTACATTGAATATATTACATATATTTACATATATATTTTACACTTATATTTTATAATATAATATAATATATGAATTATGTAAAATTATTAAAAATATATTTATAAATTTATTTATTTAATAGGCGGAAATGTGTTGTATTGTAACAGAGATAATCATCTAGTTTATGCCTCAGGGGAATATGATTTGTGTTGACATCACCTTTTTAAGGGAAATAACATTCAAATAAAATTTTCCACAAGTGTAACATGTCACTCCGACGTCATTATTTGACAAGTAAAGTAAAACCTTTTGACAAAACAAAATATTTTCCATTTTAATTTGAGCACACTCATTACTATGTGGTTTCTTCAGAAAGTGTCATACAAGAGTTCATTGTTCAGCAGGAGTTCCCCTCATATCATGATCATGTTTCGATCACTCAGAAAGGGACTCAGTATCAGGAAGACATCTGTCATTAGATACCATGTTAATGACCATCTAATGCATATGAACCAGAGAAAGACCATGAGAACTCTAACAACATGTCCCTGGTGCATTTCCCATTACCACAATGACCATAATGACATGTCCATTATAAGTCAAGCAAGCATCCAAAAAACAAAAAAAACAAAAAAGAAACTATAAACTATAAACTACAAAAAGTTTATAATTTTGCTAAATGTAAAATGAATTGAAAGTCCTTCTATAATTGTCTATCTATATGAAAAAAATGATGGTTGCACTGATTTAGGTTCCAATTAGTTGCTTATATTAATTATATTAAGCAGTATGCTTACACTCTAAAAAATGTGTTGTATTTACTTAAAATATATATGCATCATTTTTGCATCATAATTTTTAAGTAATCCCAACTTGGAATAATTTTACTTAAAATTAACAAGAAAACCTTTGTTTTATGTACTTAAATATTTGAGTTCATGCAACATTCTTTACTTAAAAATATATGTAATATGATGCATATATATTTTTAAAGGGGTGGTTTACTGCTTTTTTTTGCATGATTGTGTTTATGGGGTGCAATATAACATGTATTCCTGGTTTTTCTTTTTTTTTTTAAAGGGTACATATCATGCTTTTAAATCATTCATTTTTATATAAATCATACCGTTGTGGTCTATATAAAACATAACTGCAATGCTTGGGTCTGAATTCCTCATTATTATAGCTCCACAAGCCCCTTTTCTACCCCTTTTCTGATGTACGTCTTTGAGCGACCCGTTTCAAAGCAGCCCCTTTACGTAAATAAAAAAGGAGATGCGTCATACCCCGCCCACTATCCAGGTCGATGAGTTCACGGTCAGTTCAACTCCCCGCGTTCGGCCATTATTGTAGTTTGATTAGAGATATATGATTATATACCTTCAAAGAACATTTTTATTCACACGTTAATAAAATGTCAACAACAGAAGACTTGTCCATCAAGCCTTACATATTCGAGCCAGAGCGAGCGAGTTGATACGAGTTGACCTGCAGAACAACCTTCATATGGATGTATGAGAGTTAACTGTTTTGTGTTATTAGTGAAAGTCGACTATTTCTCTTGTTAAAACAAGCACACTGACAAGATAAATGACTACGGTCTAATCTTACCACAAAAAATCTGTATTGATAATATGATACGTTTAGAAAAGCATCAGAAAAAACAGCAGCTAAATGACCATTGATGAAACTCAAGAACAATAATACTGCAGACGTGTAACGTTACTTCAAAACAAAAACAAAGAAAGACAAAGGTACTGCTAAACCATGACCACCATGTGTTTTAAGAAAGTAAAGTACTTTATTTGTATTAACGATATTTACAGCTTATCGAAATGCTCTGTTCGTCGTCTCCAAAGATAGAATGAATTTACCTCTCATTCAGACGAAGTCAATCGGCAAACCCTTCTTTATACTGGCGGAGGTTGTTGACGTGGGAATCCTTGAAGTGTTTCAGGTCACTAACGTACATCCAACAACCGAACATTTTGACTTGCCCTCTCGTAACTTCTGCATCATTGAGCTCGGACTACAAAATCGGAGCGAGAAATAATAATGGCGGATTGCTCGAAGTTTTGGACCGGTAGCCAATGTCCTTATAGACCATTTCACAAGATGTAAACAACACTGGTCCAGAAACACTTCCTGTTTCAGTTTGTAACTGTTTTCTTTATTTCACATGTAAAGAAAACATCTTAAAGATGTTTGTTTAACTTTTTGATTCAGTTTTAAATGTTCTGTTGGTTGTATTTTATCCCAGCTTTTATTTAGTGTTAAAAAACTGAAACAGGAAGTGCTTCTGGACCAGTGTTGTTTACATCTTGTGAAATGGTCTATTTGACAGTTCCGCTGCAAATACGGTGACATGATAGTTAAAAAAACGTCATAGAGAACAGAAAAATCTGAACAGGTTGAAAAATATGACCAAAACAGAATATAAAGATATAAATGAAGCACCTGAAGAGAATAATTTCATCTTTTGTGTACTTATAAATGCTGCAAATATACAACAAAATGTATTTAAGGGCTAAAAAAGTGGATTTTGCATGATATGTCCCCTTTAAAGTATTATTTTTCATAAATTTCACCTTTATTGTAAGCCGTGTTCTCCTCATTCTCTGTCATTTGAACGACTGGTTGACTTCCTGATTCTATTAAGGCAGAATCTATACAACTAAATTCAATGGAATTCAATGGCACCCGGTGGCTATTTTTGGTACTACGCCTAAACAAAATCTCATGGGAACTTCAATTTTTGTGATATCAACTTCAAATTTGGAACATAACTTGATAAGATGTATGGCTTTGATTTTATAGAAATTTTAGAGTAAAAAATATTTTATAAAATATATATTTATATAAAATAAAAAAATATATAGTACAGTATATTTAATTTACTGTAAATTTAAACTTCCATAACTTTTTCATACTTTCATTTTTTGAAGTGTTTTCACTTCAGCAATATTCTGCTGAGTGTTTTCTTTAAAACAAGACCAAACTTGGGTATATATTCCAAAGCATTCTTAAATTACAACCATTTAAGTTTGAATAGTGCATTTTAACCCCCATTCTCAAAAAGGGGGGTGACAGCTAAGGGGTTAAACCACTCCCTCAGGAACCGGCAGTGGGCTCAGATTGGTTAGTTTGGGTCAGTGTGATGTGATTGGCTAAACTGCGTAGTAAACATAGTCCGGATACTTCACGCCCATTACCTTTACGGGTGAAAGTTGCATTTGAGCTCCTGTCAAATGTAAATAATGGTGTCGAAACTGCCTTATCAGTATGAGCCAGAATCAGACCCAAAGCGGCGATGAAGAGAGGCAAGCAGAACCTCCCCAAACACGGCTCTTACAAAACGTTTCTGAATGGTATTTTTTTTTTAAATATTATTACCGGTATATTCTATTCTACTATTATTTTAAGAATTTAGATACGTTGTTGCTTGAAAATGCTACTGCTGCTTGTTAGCTTTTGAGATACAGATTTTCTCCAGATTAAACATTTAATATAACTGAATAAATGTTTTTTTTTTTTTTTAAGTTATAGTTTTCTGGATATAATGAACAACCGTTTATCAATTCACAAAACGTAGTGTACTCAGTGTATCGTTTTATTTGGGTGTAGGCTACATGTGTAACTGTATAAAAACCATCCTGTACACCGATAACAGCAGCTGAAGTTTGCTGCAATTACATAGCCCATCATTTTTAAACTTTATACACGTTTGTCTTACACAAAATACCATCGAACTAACATGTACTCAGACAGCATTGGCATTGTTCATCTCATTGTTCATCAGCACAGTTCATCTTCACGTTCTTGATCAAATCGAATATACATGAAAAATACATTTACCAAATTAGAACATATTCAAATTCAGGTCCAAAATGTTTGTATGCGTTTGTCGTAGACACAAAATAGCAACTAAGTGGCTATAAAGCCAGCGCTTGCATTTAGTAAAACTAAAATATTATGTCTGAAATTATACATGCAATTAAATGTAAAATTATTAAGTCTTACTTACAGGTTGTGGCCCAACAACTACTGCCTCTGGTTTTAAAGTTGGAACTGCTTCATGTTTTAGTAACATTTAGTTTCTTGTTGAATCTGGCATTGAATTCGTGGAGAATTCTACATATTTGTACAGTATATATATATAAGCTTGTATATTTTTATAAGCTTGTATATTTAAGTTGAGTAATTTTACTTAAATGACAATTCATAGGTAATCTTCATTCCCATTTAAGTCAAATAAATGAACTTAAATATACAAGCTTGATAAAAATGATCATTATAGAAGAAAATTTCAAATGGCACTTAGAGGCTTTTGCATCTGAACTCTTCATATATATATATATATATATATATATATATTCTACTAATCCCAAAACCTAAACTACTTACCAATAATATTAATAAGCAGTAATTAGGAGTTTATTGAGGCAAAAGTTGAAGTTTATATTTAGTTTAATAGTGAGTATTGGACCCTAAATTAAAGTGTGACTGAAATGAATGCTTTTATTCAGAAATGATGCATTGCATTTATGAATTGTTACAAATATGATTTTAAATAAAAGCAATTGATCACAGAATATTTAAAAAAATATGACTCCACAAAATATAAATATTGTGTATTTTACATTTTTAACAACAAGAATATTATTGCAATAAAATGTTTCTTGGGCCTTGAGCATTTCAGAATGATTTCTGAAGGACTATTTACATAGACACTTGATATACTTGACCCCTGATCTGCACAATAATATGAGAAGTAAAATCAAAAGTTGTATTTATTTATTTAGTTGTTAATAACTGACCATGGTGTTGCTTTCTCTATGAAGGATATATGTGGCATGGAAATTCTTGCTTGTCTATTTATCAGGATCAGTGTTGATGTTTGTAATTGCATGTATTGTTGTTGGGTGTGGAATGTGTAGTTCATGTCCATGAACCCATCTGGTTTATATGTGTTCGTATCTCTCTAACTCCATGACTCTAATGGAAACTTTGAGATAAGTAATCAACAGCCTATGAGGAGGGAGAAAACAGCAGTGTTCGGCTGGAATGACTTCAGTGCTGAGTGATATACAATCCTTAATCATGCAGGAACTTCCTGTCTACATTCTCAATCTTTGAGTGAGCCTCGATCACTTCTGCCTGTCTAATTTTGAAGGCATAAGCCACAGTTCAATGGACTCGTATCCACGGCCGCATTAACCATAGGGCTAGGCGGGGCTTAAGCCCCGGGGCCCAAGCAAGGGGCCCGTGATTGGCTGTGGAGCAGATACTGCAAGCCATCTGATTACCAAAGCCTTACCACGCAATGTTCCCCACAAATTAGCCCTGTTATTTATTGGCACTTTGCCTTATATTCCATGCATTATCATGGAATCATTATCTCTAATAGAGACATTCGCAAAGACCCGCCTTTTTATTCAGTGTTTTAAGTTTTTCATAGGTCGATTTATTGTGCCTTTGTTCTTTAATTTGTGACTCTTGTCATCAGTAAGCTTGAGATTATTTTCTTAAGCTACTATTATTTTTTGGTGATATTGAAATTGGTCACAATAATGATGAAATTTTAGTGGCAATACATTTTGATATGATAAAAAAAATCGTGTTAAAAGTAACATAACTTAACTGTGAAGTATATCATAGATGGATAAAATGACTCGTATAATAATATAACATTTAGCTCATGTAGTTGGTGACCTAAAGTGGTGGTGGGAGGGCCCTGCAGTAACTCATAGCCCCGGGGCCCAGTGAGCTCTTAATACGGCCCTGCTCATATCCAGTGGCTAAATGCTTGGCACATTCTATGACAGCCCATTCTCACCCCCAAGGCGTCACTTAACTGACGCCTTGGGAAGCATTTGGACATGCTTCAACATCTGACCCTATCTGACTAACTGACGCTTTCCTTTAGCGTCAGTTAGATGACGCCGTAGGATCGCGTCATGTAAGTGACGCTAAAGGGCGCCTAAAACGTCAAATATTGAAGCATGGTCAAAGGTGACGCCATGGGGTGAGAATGCGTTGTCTATGATCTTGCTAGTGGCTCAAGTCTTTTTGACGTTCCTAACCCTAAATCATACTGTCTAATATTAAAAACATGACTTTAAAACTATCGACAGATCAACTTTGCTGAAAAAAGACCTGTTGCACATGTGTTTATTCGTTATTCGTTCCTTCTGCAGCTGAAAGTGTGTGATTATGCATTGGTTGCAAATTATCATTATTCATAAGGAGCATATATCCTTCAAATAACTGTTATTTGACTGAAGTTTTCCTATCATGTGAGTGTACATCATTTTGACCATTTCTCAAAAGTAGCTACAATTTCTTTAGGTGCAACATTTGTTGTATATATATATATATATATATTAGGGGTGTAACGGTACATGTATTCGTATTGAACCGTTTCGGTTCGAGGCTTCCGGTTCGGTACGCATACAAACCGAACGATTGCTTGGACCATTTTTCCTGCCGGCAAAATTCGTGCTGACGCGGCCAACACAACGTTGCGCAACATCAAATGGCAAGCGTAATGAATGCAGAACGAATGTGCTTCACGGATCGTTTATCAGTTCGGACCAGCAACATCTGTGCAGCGCGAGCCGATCTCGACCAAGCGACACTGTTACTACACAGCGCTAAGAGATCCGGTAAAGAAAACATTTGAATTCGCCACTCGGGTAATAACATCGCTGCGAGATCTAGTGAGATCCATTCACATTTCTCCGTTATTAACCGCAGATCTCTATTAGATCAAACAGCGCTGTCATGGAAACCAGGAGAAACATTGTGCCGTGAATGAACTTTACGTCCACAGACCAGCAACATTCACCATGGATTTAATATAGTAACACTAACTGGAACCAGTTTGGCTGGAATGGTGAAATGCTTTCAAGTACTTCACACATCTTTTACCAGCACTTCAAAATTCAAATATTATATAAATAAATATATATTTAAATGTTATTTTTAATGTGATGACCAAAACATAATTTGTTCACCCTTCAAAGATGACCCCCATTTATAAACCTGAAAGTTTCAAGATCTAGGAAAACTCACACTTATTTAAAAATATTTTTTCTTTAAACAAATAGGAAATTTCTCTGGCATTTCTTTCTTTTTGCTGTATCGAAAACGTACCTAAACGTACCTAAACGTATATATATTCGAGGGCTTGGAGCCAGAGGGGTGTAAGTGGCATTTTGGGCGAATATGAGTTCTTTATATCAAAATAAAGGTCTCAATGAGCTCCATCCAATGGTGCCAAAAATACCTATCTGAGATCAAACTGTATTGAATAAAGCAATAAAAAGGTGTATCTGACATTTTACTTAATACTCATTCATGTAAGTATGCCTGTGGTTGCAATGTTTGCCATTTAAGGTTAATAATACAGGTGATTGAAGTGTGGTCACAATTTTGTTTTGTTTCTCCTGTAAAGTTTGTGAAAACTGGCTCTGGCTCCAAGCCTTCATATATATATATATATACATGAAGGCTTGGAGCCAGAGCCAGTTTATATATATATATATATATATATATATATATATATATATATATATATACATATTATGGGGGGCCAAACAGGAAATAATTAAATGTAATCCCGAATATATAGTTAAAACTCCGAATATATAAATGTAATCCTGAATATAGTTATAACTCCGAATATATAAATGTAATCCTGAATATATAGTTATAACTCTGAATATATAAATGTAACTCTGAATATATAAATGTAAATCCTGAATATATAGTTATAACTCTGAATATATAAATGTAATCCTGAATATATAGTTATAACTTTGAATATAAATGTAAATCTGAATATATAAATGTAAATCCCGAATATATAGTTATAACTCTGAATATATAAATGTAAATCTGAATATATAAATGTAAATCCTGAATATATAGTTATAACTCTGAATATATAAATGTAAATCCTGAATATATAAATGTAAATCCTGAATATATATATAGTTATAACTCTGAATATATAAATGTAAATCCTGAATATATAAATGTAAATCCTGAATATATAGTTATAACTCTGAATATATAAATGTAATCCTGAATATATAGTTATAACTCTGAATATATAAATGTAATCCTGAATATTTAGTTATAACTTTGAATATATAAATGTAAATCTGAATATATAAATGTAAATCCCGAATATATAGTTATAACTCTGAATATATAAATGTAAATCTGAATATATAAATGTAAATCCTGAATATATAGTTATAACTCTGAATATATAAATGTAATCCTGAATATATAGTTATAACTTTGAATATATAAATGTAAATCTGAATATATAAATGTAAATCCCGAATATATAGTTATAACTCTGAATATATAAATGTAAATCTGAATATATAAATGTAAATCCTGAATATATAGTTATAACTCTGAATATATAAATGTAAATCCTGAATATATGAATGTAAATCCTGAATATATAGTTATAACTCTGAATATATAAATGTAAATCCTGAATATATAGTCAAAACTCTGAATATATAAATGTAAGTCCCGAATATATAGTTAGAATTCTGAATATATAAATGTAAATCTGAATATATAGTTATAACTCAGCATGTGAGCTCCTCTCAATATTCCACTCTATGCCAATGCGCTCCACTCAGTAGCTCACGGCCCAAGCGCTCAAATCCAGCTCCGACATGAAATCTCAGTGTAACGTAGGCTACTGTACTATTAGCCTTTGTTGATTATTTTTAAGGTATTGTTGGGGGCTTTTAACTAAAAAAACCGTTTCTCTAACCCTGTACAATGAACGCACCAGCACGTTCTGATAGATTTTTCTATAATGACAATGGAAGAAACTCTAAAATTTTGGCCATACAGATTAGTGTGTAAGACAACAACATATTGTCTACTTTTATTTTGTATACATTCACAATAACACCAACACCTTGTGCTTTTGTAAAATAAAGATCTGCCTTTGTTTCAACTGTCTCCCATGACAATCTTTCTGAAAATAATAAAGTTTAAAGAATGGCCTAATATCACACAAACATTGTGCTGAGGCCACCTATGCAAAATGGTAAAAGCCCCCAACAATGTGAAGCGCATTGGGATACAGCGGAATATTGAGAGGAGCTCACATGCTGAGTTATAACTATATATTCAGGATTTACATTTATATATTCAGAATTCTAACTATATATTCGGGACTTACATTTATATATTCAGAGTTTTGACTATATATTCTGGATTTACATTTATATATTCAGATTTATAACTATATATTCGGGACTTACATTTATATATTCAGAGTTTTGAATATATATTCAGGATTTACATTTATATATTCAGATTTACATTTATATATTCAGAGTTATAACTATATATTCGGGATTTACATTTATATATTCAGATTTACATTTATATATTCAGAGTTATAACTATATATTCGGGATTTACATTTATATATTCAGATTTATATTTATATATTCAAAGTTATAACTATATATTCAGGATTACATTTATATATTCAGATTTACATTTATATATTCAGAGTTATAACTATATATTCAGACTTACATTTATATATTCAGAGTTATAACTATATATTCGGGATTTACATTTATATATTCAGATTTACATTTATATATTCAGATTTACATTTATACATTCAGAGTTATAACTATATATTCAGACTTACATTTATATATTCAGAGTTATAACTATATATTCAGGATTACATTTATATATTTGGAGTTTTAACTATATATTCGGGATTTACATTTATATATTCGGAGTTATAACTATATATTCGGGATTACATTTAATTATTTCCTGTTTGGCCCCCATAATATGTATATATATATATATATATATATATATATATATATATATATATATATATATATATATATATATATATGAAGGCTTGGAGCCAGAGCCAGTTATATATATATATATATATATATATATATATATATATATATATATATATATATTACATTCAAGGCATCCTTTGTTATATGACAAAACATATTATCTTAAATGGTAGGAAAATGGTAGTCTTTTGTACAGTAACTGCAAAAAGCCCTTGCAAAAGTCATTTTTCTCAGTTCTGCACTCTGTGTAGTTACTGCCTTTTTGCTTTTTAGGGCAGTATATATATATATATATATATTGTATATATATATTGCAATCAAACCAGTGAAATGCATTGATAAAAAAATACCATGTTTGTGTCAAAATGAAACATGTTCATGTCATAAAAATATGATCATAGTACTGACAGTGTTTGGCATATTATGCCACATTAATTTATAAAATCAAATCTATAAATGCCTGTCGGTGTAGAATTGAGTGGTAGTGAGTAATAAAATAAACTATTTTGGCTCTTGTGTGATGACTCTGATTTCATTCTTAATACTATCATATGGAGGTATTTTACTGATAACAGTAATGCAAGATTTCAGCAATGCAATTTAATGATTTATTTGCAATGGCAATTCAATGAAATGGCAATACAAGTTTTGACTTGCTTAACAAAAATACAGTGGTGTGAGCAGAGGCAACATTTGCTCAAAACAATTTTTTTTCATGGCTGAGAACAGGTGTGTAAAGATTTCTTCCAAACCACATGGTGTGTTTGTATAAGGGGCTGAAAATAAATCAATATCAGCAGATCTTGTGTTGCATAAATAACAAATGAGTGCCATGCTATACTGTTGACAGGTTGCTTCTGTCAGTGCCTTTTTTAATTACTGTAAAAAATTGACAGTTCAAACACTCCCTGCAAAATTAGGAACATCTGAACATAACATTTTCTTTTCTCATTCAATATATTTTTATGAGCGTTTGCATGATGTTCTGATCTAGAGGGGGGGAAAAAAAAACTCCATACTGCACGAATAAAGGAGCCGTGCCCTCATGCACTTGCTGTGGATCTCTTGTTTCGCAGGTGTTATCTGAGATATTTAAACATAAGGTGACCCAAACGCCGTGCTGTCTGTGGGGGAGGCTTGTGCTGAACACAGAGATCGCGTGAGACTACAGACATGACCACCCACTGAGATGAAAAGCAAAAGAGCGCTGTGTGTCTGCGGAGAAGAGCAGCTAAAAGGTTTCCAGTGTCATTTCTCATGCCCTTTAACACATGCATTCAATGTTTGAGTTTTTGAAATCTTTAATGCAAATTTGAGCAGTTGAAATTTTCAAGTCTTCATATCTAGAATCTGGAATTCTTATTATTGCATTTTTATAGCCTGACTTCGTCATATTCATATTCAAGAAAGAATATGAGTCTGAAACTCCTCCATTGGGCTTTGATTTATTAGGCGTGTCGTAACCGAACCAGGACAAAAAAAAAAACCCCTCTGCACTCAATTGGATAGTCGGTAGACATACCAACCAATCAGAGCAACGCATAAGTCAACTCTTTTGCATAGCGCAGTTTTCAAATACAGAACGTAGCCTACTTTATTTATTTTAGAAGTTAAATAACAAGTGTTACTTCTTTTGCTTACTTCTCCATGAGTGCCACCAAAGGAGAAACCACAACGACCACAGGCTTTTCATTACGTCCCATCTTCTTAACGACCGTCAGAGCCAGCTGATCAGTTACACTTTTCCCGAATCATGGAGGAAGGACGCCAAAAATATCTTTCCGATCGACAAATGCCTTGATTGCAGTTCTCTGTTTGTCTATTAAAATGAATGCGCTGTCGATTTTTTTTTTTACAAAAGCCCGCCCTGGCAATTTGATTGGCCCGATGATTTCTGAACCGACCATAATTACTCCTCAATGGATCGAGTCCAGACCGAAACTTCCCGTCCAAAAAATGTTGTGGGCGGAGTTCGGGCTGGCATCCAGGCTAGCATTTTTACTTGTAAAAATGTAAATATTACTTGGAGATATCTGTGTGAAATTATGAATAGTTAAAATGCCATTTTGCTATTGCATGCAAAAGTCATAACTCAATTTTTATGATATGATTGATAAAAAAAATAAAAAGTAATAGAAATAAAAATAGAATAATAAATAAATAAAATAGAAATAGAAAGTGGCTGTATGAAAATAAGTAAGTTACAAATCTGCCTGGAAGAGGACTAGTGTTTATATTGTCTTAATGCACAGCAAGGAGGAAATTTGGAGTGGCCAAAGACTCTCTAAGGATATTAGTTGAGTCTTGGGGTCAGAAAGCCTGAAAAAAAATAAAACAAACAACCCCTACATCACCATGCAGCGTTGTTTGGAAGGGAAAATCCTCCTCGCTTATCAAAAAACAAACTCCATTCAGTTGTCAGACACAAGTGTAACTTCAAAAGGGACCAGGTTCCATGGTCAAATGAAACAAAAAAATAGCTTTTTGGCAGCAAACCCAGATGGGTTTGGTGCAAACAGGGATAAAAAGTACACCATGCCCACAGTTAAATATACTGCTGGGTCTTTAATATTCTGAGCTGGAGATTTACTTGCTGGAGGTCCAGGACATCTTGTTTAGAGACATGGTATAATGGATACTATAAAAACCAATAGATAAAATATCGAAACATGACACCCTCTGCTAGAAATCTCTTGGTTTCTCCGATCCAAAACAAAAATCAAAATCAACACAAAAATGTGTCACTGAGCACAAAATGAAGGATACTCAGAGCTGTTATCTTGACAAAAGGAGGTTGCAAATATTTAATAAAAGGGTGCAAAAATTATGGCCAACTTTTGGAGAAAAAAAATCTCTATATATAGTGTGATTTACCCCTACTTTCAATTATTTTACTTCAATGAAAGGTTAGAATAAAAGATCAAAAAGGATAAACAAATGCATATTTATTTTTACAGCCATATAATACAACTGTACAATTCAATTCAAATCAATATAAATGTAACTTTGTTTTTGTTTTGTTTTTTAACATAAAATTGTTAAATTTGTTCTCTTGTTAAAATTGATGGATGTGGAAATTAATTATAACTATTCAAAAATACTAACTAAAATTGCAGATCTCACTTGTTGTTATTCATACTTGTTTAAAATTCATTTTGGCATTCAAAATGACCCCAAATAAATTATGACTTTCTGATATTTGTTTTGGAAATAACATCTGTATGTCATGGCAAGGTTTGAAGTGTTTGGCATGTAAAAGGATATGACAATGTTAATATGTTTGGTAATAGATTTGCTATATTCTGCAGCTGTTGGTTATAGGACTTGCTACAGCCAATACATGACACGCTGCTATGAGCAAGTAATACATGCTGCTGCTGTACATGAATTGCATGTACACAGTGTACATGAATTTCCCGTAGCAGATATACAGGTGGAGCTGGGGGAGGTGGAAGGTTTCTGAAAGTGGGCTGCACTGCTACTGAAAGTTGCAGCAAGCTCATTGGCTTCTGATACAGCAAGAACCAATAAACTGTGTCTATAGAGAAAGATGTGATTGCAAGGCCATCTCGAGTTACATGACACAACTTTGTATTTAAATCCTAAATCAGGATAGCCCAATCCTGTTCCTGGATAGCTGCAGAGTTCAGATCTAACCCTGATACAACACACCTGTAATTATTACGTGATCCTGAAGATCTTAAAGGGGACCTATTAGGGCCCCTTTTACAAGATGTAATCTGTAAGTTTCAATTGTCCCCAGAATGTGTTTGTGAAATTTCAGCCCAAAATACCCCACAGATCAATTGTTATAACTTGTTCAATTTGCCCCATTTGGGTGTGAGAAAAAAAATATGAATTTTTCATGTGTCTCTTTAAATGCAAATGAGCTGTTGCTCCCCACCCCTTTTCCAGAGGAGGGCGTGGGCCTTTGCAGCTTGTGCCGAATCCCATCCTATGGCAATAACTAATCAGGAGAAGCAATATGACTGACAACGTGAATACAGGTGTTCAGCCCTATATGAACCCGAGTCGGACAATGATGAAGGAGAGACCGACAGAAGCAACAACTTTGTGAATGAACCACAGATAATTGTGTACCAACACTATGTAGCTCTGGGGGGTCTGCCTGGCAAACAACAACCCTCGTGCTACTGATATGTGTCGCTGTGCTGGTCATTGCAAAAATCTTTTCACTTTTAGTCTCTTGTCTATGCAGAAATGTACAGAGTATTTAAAAAGTCAATCGCCTTACTGCATATAGTTCATAATAAATGTGCGGTTATAAATTATACAAGCATTTTCGGGTTTAAAATGGAAATGACGACATCACTCTTGTCTCTGTAAATATAATCACAGACATTAGTGGGAACTTCAGCCGTATTAGCTTGGTAACAAGCACATTTGGAAAGGCAAGTTTCAATCATTTACAAAATATAAAGTGTGATACTTACATCTTCAGGATGTGAACCTGGATCACGAACAGTTGGTTGAGTATCAACTTTTTAGCAAGACCAGCTTTGTATTGACCCGTTCACAAAGCAGTGAAAATAATAAGCACAGACATAACTGAAGAGTATATGCTCACTCTTACATCCCACAACAAAAAACTGGCTTGTTATTATGAAACTGAGAATTTTTTTTTTCTATCACTACTGCTCCAGCGTAGAGAAAATGGCGGAATACCATTTGGAGGTATACCAAATGTCAACGCATTCTCACCCCAAGGCGTCACCTTTGACCATGCTTCAATATTTGACGTTTTAGGCGCCCTTTAGCGTCACTTACATGACGCGATCCTACGGCGTCATCTAACTGACGCTAAAGGAAAGCGTCAGTTAGAGGACGCGGTTAGGTTTAGGTGTGGGGTGGGGGTAGGGTACACGCGATCCTAGGGCGTAATCTAACTGACGCTAAAGGGTGCCTAAAGCGTCAGATATTGAAGCATGTCCAAATGCTTCCCAAGGCGTCAGTTAAGTGACGCCTTGGGGGTGAGAATGGGCTGCAAATGTATAATCATGGTGATGATTATAGCATAAGCTTAGCTTGAGAATAGTTAAAAGTTAAAAGTAAAGGTAATTTTCGCAGAAGCTAGCAATATTGAGTTAGCTTAGAAAGCATAAGATCCCTTCAGAGTGTCTACAAAGCCACTGCTTCTCTAAAACAAATGAACGTGTACAGCAAGGAGCAAAAAAATACGAGACTATGTTAAAGTACCTCATGTCTCAAAGCATATTACAATAATAATGAACATAAACAACTTAAAGAGAACTGACCTGTACCACCTGACTGCTGTAGATTCGTTTCTCCATTGATAGTGTTGCCATTGAAATGCTTAAATTCGAGTTACGAACTGTGACTGTGACACGATCCCATATCGTTTCCATCTCTTCCAAATTACGGTAGTTATGGTGTGAACGCAACATAAGCTCGTTGTTTTGGTTTCGATTGCGGTGCTCTGTGACTGATGTCTGTCCAACTCATAGCATGAAATGCGAAATGCGATGCGATGTGTGATGTCGGCGCAAGCAAGGTGTGAGGCGATATGAAAATACATAAGCTGACAGGAAGGAAGGACTTTGTATCCTTGCATGTTATGTCGCTTTACTCATTCAGCAAATGCTGTGCTAATCAAGGGGGTAATCCATCGACCGGAAGATGAAGCCTCGCGGGAGCTGCCATCTTGTAGCAGAACTTCACTTTGCTATAGCATTCCCATTCAATCCCATTCATTTTGGCATCACTTTGACAGCGAATAACTTTACATCTGAGGTGTTTGAAGACCCCATTTGTCCTTTATTTATTTCTAAAGAAACACACAATGTATAAAATGCTCCATTACCTTGTAGCTTATGGCCCCGTAGAAGCAGTTTTAGTGAAAGTAGGCTAACGATTGCATCATACCCACGTGACTCTCTGTCGCACAGTAAAGAGATTACCGTATGGACAGGAGGAGAAGCTCGCGCGCAATCGGGGAAATTTGGAGGCAAAATGACAAAATAATTAATCAGAATACCTAGCAAAAGTTTCTCCTGTTCCTAGCTCATGGACAGCTCCTACTTAAACTCTCCGCCTCTGCATGTTTCGGAAGGGAATGATTCAGATTTCTCATGCCACAGCCACTAGAAGACAGACGGGTCGCTCACGTCACATCTACGTAGTCAACGTCAAGCTCTGTTTGAGTCTGCGTGTCAGGGACGGAAGTGCTAAAAAAATCGCCAAAAACGGGCTTCAATCGTCTCAATGGAGTTCCAATGAGATCGCTCTGTCCATTTCTTTTACTGTCTATGGTGCTAATGGAAGCATTTTGCTAGCAATTAGCAAGCTAGCATTCAGTGAGCTAGTTATGTTTCCACTACTAAATGTATTTAAATTGAGATTACATGCTAATCTTAAGTTAAATGTATATATCTCACCCAAATACTTCAAGTTAAGAGCAATTCACATGCATAGTACAAAATAAAAATCTGCTCTGCAAACTTAAACTTTGAATTTCTGATTCTGAACTTCTGAATTTCTAAACTTCAGGTTTATAGTGTGCAGTAAGGTAGATCTCCGGGAACAGGATTGGGTCAAGTCAAGTCATCTTCATTTAGAGCTTTTAACAATATGGACTGTTTCAAAGCAGCTTTAGAGAGATAATAGGAAATTAAGTGACAGAGATTGTTTTTGGCTTTACAGCAGCTATAGAATAAAGTTATTGTCCAGCTAGAGTTAGTTTCGATCTATTCACAACAACAGTGCCTGGTGGCTCGAGAACATAAACTTTGAAATACGTTCCGGTGCAAGCCTTAAGAATAAAAAAAAAATGCCTTGTTGTTGCTGGAGGTCAGAGGAGAAATGGCAGACTGATTCAAGCTGATAGAAGAGCAACTTTAACTGAAATAACCACTCGTTACAACCGAGGTATGCACCAAAGCATTTGTGAAGCCACAACACATACACAACCTTGAGGCAGATGGGCTACAACAGCAGAAGACCTCACCGGGTACCACTCATCTCCACTACAAATAGGAAAAAGAGGCTACAATTTGCAGGAGCTCACCAAAATTGGACAGTTGAAGACTGGAAAAATGTTGCCTGGTCTGATGAGTCTTGATCTCGATCTGTAAGTCAGAATTTGGCATAAACAAAATGAGAACATGGATCCATCATGCCTTGTTACCACTGTGCAGGCTGCGGGTGGTGGTGTAATAGTGTGGGGGATGTTTTCTTGGCACACTTTAGGCCCCTTAGTGCCAATTGTGCATCGTTTAAATGTCACGGCCTCCCTGAGCATTGTTTCTGACCATGTCCATCCCTTTATGGCCACAATTGTGCTCATCCTCTGATGGCTACTTCCAGCAGGATAATGTACCATGTCACAAAGCTTGAATCATTTCAAATTGGTTTCTTGAACATGACATTGGGTTCACTGTACTAAAATGGCCCCCACAGTCACCAGATCTCAACCCAATAGAGCATCTTTGGGATGTGGTGGAACGGGAGCTTTGTGCCTGGATGTGCATCTCACAAATCTCCATCAACTGCAAGATGCTATCATTTCAATATGGGCCAACATTTTTAAAGAATGCTTTCAGTACCTTGTTGAATCAATGCCACGTAGAATTAAGGCAGTTCTGAAGGCAAAAGGGGGTCAAACACAGTATTAGTATGGTGTTCCTAATAATCCTTTAGGTGAGTGTATATAGATATTTTTTTATGTTTTTTTTTATTTATTTATTTTTTCTCACCCCTGTCATAAAAATACTAGTTGCAAATCATATAATTAAAAATATAAATATGACTAGTCAAAATTATATGTCATATGTCTAATTGTTGAAGTAGCTGAAATTGCATTTGCTTCTTTTTAAATTCCTAAACAAAACTGTATTATTTATGCTAATCCTAATGACATGAACCATCAGAAGGACTTCAAATGGAGGCTAAATCAGTGAACTGAGATTTGTACTGTAGCTGTAATTGCTGCAGTGTTTGTTTTGGTAGCCATAACTCTCTCACACTTCCCCTCCCTGAAACTTCTGTTTACAAAACGAGTTTTGAAAAGAACTTTACATGAACAGGAATTGTTGAAACAGAGACTGGCATGTGTGCTATGAGCAGAATCTACATGCGTGAGAAATGCTCCAATTTCTGATCATGCCCGAAACGAGAGCAGAATGCAGTGACACATTTTTGCGTGTCAACGTTTGGCGCTTGGCCAGGTGTGAGTGCACGCAAGGTTACATAATAAGAGATACACGAAAGAGGGAGTGAGAAGTGTCATTTGAAGTGTCATTTTAATGCTTGAAATAACAATGCATGACACTTCCTCTGGATACACTAACTGCTCTCAATGTCTTCCTCTACATGAAACCTGCACAGTAATCATCAACTGATAACAGATCTGCTTGCATGACTCTTTTTTTTTTTTTCATCATAAACATGCATTTGTTTTGATTCAATACCAAGAACCCTGCAAGACATAACTACTAATTGAACCTTTTCGGGACCACTTGCACAATAAAATGGAAAACTTATTATGCATTTCGTCCGTTCATTTACGCGACAGCAACGTTTCCTGAAAACGCAAAAAAAAAAAAAAAATGAAAGGGGTGATGAACTGAGAAATCATTTTCCTTGAGCTTTTGACATCTAAGAGGTCATCATAAGAATATCCTGTAAGTTTCAGAACTGAAAACATCCTTGTTAGTCCTTGTTAGCTTTTATTGACACCAGCCTCAGCAAACAACTGGTTTTTAAAAGTGGGGAACTATGACGTCAAAGAGGATAAAACACCACCCCCGCAGACGAAGATCAACTCCTAGCTTTAGCCCCGCCCACCGATTCGCGCATGACACGCATAGCTAAATAACATAGATGCCTACCTTGCGATTCGAAACCGGATCGAGCTACCGAGCAATACAAAATATTGTGCAGTGCCTGGTTGTGGAAAAAACTTTATTTTTAATGACGGTCCAGCTGATTAGGTAAAACTGTCGGTTCGCTTCATTTCACTGAGGATTGTTTTGTAAACAAGACTGGATTTGCAGACCTATTAAGAGTGAAGAACGGTGCTGT
The DNA here is from genome assembly GCF_016745375.1 of Pimephales promelas. The sequence goes on from NW_024121810.1 coordinate 443,824, forward strand.
GCGGTCATATTGGATCCGACAGGAATGGTGCAACACACGGACTCTGGGTCGAACATGTATGGGCGATAGGGGTGTAACAGTACACAAAAATCACGGTTCGGTACGTACCTCGGTTTTAAAGTCACGGTTCGGGACGTTTTCGATACAGCAAAAAGAAAGAAATGCCAGAGAAATTTCCTATTTGTTTAAAGAAAAAATATTTTTAAATAAGTGTGAGTTTTCCTAGATCTTGAAACTTTCAGGTTTATAAATAGGGGTCATCTTTGAAGGATGAACAAATAATGTTTTGGTCATCACATTAAAAATAACATTTAAATATATATTTATTTATATAATATTTGAATTTTGAAGTGCTGGAAAAAGATGTGTGAAGTACTTGAAAGCATTTCACCAGTCCAGCCAAACTGGTTACAGTTAGTCTTACTATATTAAATCCATGGTGCTGGTCTGTGGACGTAAAGTACTAGTTCATTTACGGCACAATGTTTCTCCTGGTTTCCATGACAGCGCTGTTTGATCTAATAGAGATCTACGGTTAATAACGGAGAAATGTGAATGCATCTCACTAGATCTCGCAGCGATGTTATTACCTCAATGGCGAATTCAAATGTTTTCTTTACCGGATCTCTTAGCGCTGTGTAGTAACAGTGTTGCTTGATCGTGATCGGCTCGCGCTGCACAGATGTTGCTGGTCCGAACTGATAAACGATCCGTGAAGCACATAACGAGGAGCGCAGTTTCGTTCTGCTTTCATTACCCTTGCCATTTGGATGTTGCGCAACGTTGTGTTGGCCGCGTCAGCACGAATTTTGCCGGCAAGAAAAATGGTCCAAGCAATCGTTCGGTTTGTATGCGTACCGAACCGGAAGCCTCGAACCGAAACGGTTCAATACGAATACATGTACCGTTACACCCCTAATGGGCGAATCATTCTGGTTGCCATTTTACAACATTGGACGTTTTCAAAACAATTTTCCCCAAGTGCATTGACGGGTGAGTTGAAGTTACAATATGCAAAACTGTTCTCCACTTACAGCAGTGGGTGTTTATTTCCAAGTCTTCAGTGCGAGACGCCCATAAAAACCTAGCGTTTCTGAGCTAGGCTCAAAAACCAAGCAAATGTCATAAGTTCACCTCAGACAACAATATAATAAAATTTAAAAAAGCCAGTTCATGACCCCTTTAAATTGAGTTTCAAAGTGCAAATTTTTGTAAAGATACCGTTATTGTCTTTGTGTACACTGCAAAAAAACACATTTCTAAAAACAGCGACATCATGTTTGTGCATAGTCTTTAAAAATATATGGATGACACCCCTTCGCTCTTTTCCATTGGTCCGAGGTGAAGCTGCCAGTGTCCCGATATAGCCCTGACATCTCAGGACCTGAGTCGACACAGTAGTGAGCAGGAAGTGAAGCTGCGAAATCAAGGCCCCGCCCTCACTCTCACAGAATCAATCACAAGCACACGATCCTACACTTATTTTAATTAATTATAGAAATTTAGACAATAAATTTAAAGCGCCAATCTTCTCAGTCTTCTGAAAATCCTGAAAAAAGTCTGTTGGTGCTTCTACTTCGCTCAGAGAACCTGTCAATCATAGCTGTCAATCATGACGTCACCCCACTGCATCAAATAACTAACTAAAAACAAACACTTGAACTTACATCTGTCACAGTCTTCGTCTGCACCGTCCTGTCTTGTCATCAGCACTACACTTCCCAGGATCCTCTTGTCTCCACTCCTGAACTCACTCCCTAATCAGCCACCTGTTCCTCGTCTTGTTCATCAGTATCACCTGTCTTCACATCGTTATGTTTGATTCCTCCCTGTATTTAGTTCCCTCTGTTTCATTCAGTTATTGTCGGTCAATGTTTAATGTTACCTGGTGTTACCCTGTCTTCCTGTCTGAATTTGAATTTGTTTATTAGTAAATCTGTTTATTGGAACTTCTTGGACTCAGCTTGTTCTTCTGCCTGCACCCGCACCCCGTGACAGATTGACCGACCCAAAAGTGGAAGTTGCAGCATGGGGATTCTCCTCACCCCAGCTCAAACTCTATTTAACGTATTCCAAGATGGACACCCAATTGAGGAGTATGTTGCCAGTTTCCTGGAACTCTCTGCCGGGGTAAGCTGGTCAGATGATGTCTTAAAAACTGTCTTTTGGCTGGGTTTGGATAATCATCTGTACCAGCAAGCCCCAGCAGCTGCGGTTCCAGGAACCCTCTCCTGTTACCTGGATCATGTGTTGTGGTTGAGTGGGTCAGTCCTCACCGTTGGTGAGACTGAAGATACCAGCACCGCTCAACCACACACACCCACCATCTTCACCCCACCAGCCCTCACCGCCTTCCATCCGGAACCCTCCTCATCGCTGGTCCCGTCCAGCACCGTCCAGCCAGAGCCCGAGACCGTCCAGCCAGAGCCCGAGACCGTCCAACCAGAGCCAGAGCCCGAGACCGTCCAGCCAGAGCCAGAGCCCGAGACCGTCCAGCCAGAGCCAGAGCCCGAGACCGTCCAGCCAGAGCCCGAGCCCGTCCAGCCAGAGCCAGAGCCCGTCCAGCCAGAGGCCAAGACCGTCCAGCCAGAGCCAGAGGCCGAGACCGTCCAGCCAGAGCCAGAGCCCGAGACCGTCCAGCCAGAGCCCGAGACCGTCCAGCCAGAGCCAGAGCCCGAGACCGTCCAGCCAGAGCCAGAGCCCAAGACCGTCCAGCCAGAGCCCGAGACCGTGATCCCACCCAGCCTCCCTCTCCCACCTCCTCCTATCCATCGTGTTTTCACCGTCTCTCCACCACTGCTTGGCAGCCCCACTGCTTCCCCGGAGTGCTTCGAGGAGGTAGAATCGTTGTGGGTCTGCCGGCCACCAACTCCATCTGGGTCAGGGGATCCCCGGTCTCCTCCTCGAACCTCCTCGACCTGGTCTCTGCCGCAGCCCTCTGGTCCATTACCTCCACCATGGCTCTTACCTCCCTCACCTCCGCCGTGGCCCTTCAGCCCACCAGCTCCTCCAGGCTTCCTTGTCCCCCCGGTTCCCCCTTGGTCCTTCATCGACCCGCCCTCACCCTGGGACTACCCTCCTCTTGCTTCGCCTCGTCGCTGCGTCCTTCTGGTTCAGTTGGGCTCTTCTCTCCCTCCGGGTCCACCTTGGTCCTCGGTCGCTCTGGCTGCGCCGCGGTCTTCAGGATCCTCGTCTCGGCCTCAGTCGCCGGAGCCGTTGGTGTCGCCATGTCCCGCCAGCCCTTCTACATCGCCCGGTCTCGCTGGCTCGATGGCTTCACCCGGGTCTCCTCGATCACCTGCTCCGCCACCATCAGTCGGCTCCCTGGAGTCGTCAGTCCTGCCCCCTCCATGGCTCCTCCCTCCGTCATCTCCGCCGTGGCCGCCGGAAGGGTCTTCACCGCCGTGGCCGCCCGAAGGGTCTTCACCGCCGTGGCCGCCCGAAGGGTCTTCACCGCCGTGGCCGCCCGAAGGGTCCGCTCCGCCCTGGCCACGCCCTCAGCCTGCTCCGCCCTGGCCACGCCCTCAGCCTGCTCCGCCCTGGCCACGCCCTCAGCCTGCTCCGCCCTTGCCACGCCTTTAGCCTGCTCCACCCTGGCCACGCCCCGCTCAGCCCCCAGTTCGTCCCCCCTCCTTCCTCTGTTCTGCGGCGTGAGGTCACGCCTCCCGGGAGGGGGGAGTTCTGTCACAGTCTTCGTCTGCACCGTCCTGTCTTGTCATCAGCACTACACTTCCCAGGATCCTCTTGTCTCCACTCCTGAACTCACTCCCTAATCAGCCACCTGTTCCTCGTCTTGTTCATCAGTATCACCTGTCTTCACATCGTTATGTTTGATTCCTCCCTGTATTTAGTTCCCTCTGTTTCATTCAGTTATTGTCGGTCAATGTTTAATGTTACCTGGTGTTACCCTGTCTTCCTGTCTGAATTTGAATTTGTTTATTAGTAAATCTGTTTATTGGAACTTCTTGGACTCAGCTTGTTCTTCTGCCTGCACCCGCACCCCGTGACAACATCAGCGTGATAAAAACTACAGTAAATCACAGAAACCATCTTTGAAAAAAATATATTTGAAATGCAATGTAATTGTTTAGTTGGTCTCACGTGCCGTTAATTAACACGGGGAGGTGGGATTTATGACCTACACTAGGACCAGTCCCTGGGGGGCAATCGAGATGCTTTGGCTTCACTTTTCAGGGCTTGTACGGCACACTTGGTATTATGTGTTCAGTCTACAATTGTTTAATGTTTCTTTACATTTTTTACAATACTCTTAATGTTTCGATCCAATTTGTTTTGCAATGCTACCCGAATCACACTGTTCCTTCGTTGGCCAGAGGAGAACTGGCCCCCGACTGAGCCTGGGTTCTCCCAAGGTTTTTTCTCCATTCAATCACCTGATGGAGTTTTGGTTCCTTGCAACTGTTTCCTTGGCTTTTGGCTTTCTTAGTTGGGGACATTTAATATTCAACAATATTAGTGATCTGTGTTGTATTATTTTCATGTTATCACTGTGAAGCTGCTTTGATACAATATGTATTGTAAAAAGCATTTTATAAATAAATGTGACTTGATTTGACTTTACATTGCCAACTACTGGCCTGTCAGCATAATACAGTGTTTTTAATTGTTTTTGCGGAACTGTGTTAAAAAAAAAAAAAAAAACGTTTTTAGTACATTGTTGGGTACTGTTCCATCATTAATGAATAACTACCCAGCTAACAAAGTTAGGTTCTGAGAACGTTTTTCTAACGTTCCATTTTGGTTGTGGGAACGTTAATTTAAAATGTTCTAAAAACGTGGAAATGTCCAGTTTGCTTAACGTTGCTGGAACGGTGTCTTAATGTTTGCAGAACGTTGCTGGAACGTTAGCATAATGTTGTTAGAACGTTATCCTAAGGTTAGCATAATGTTGCTGGAACGTTATGAGAACATTTATCAAACACAAATAACCTGATAAAGACGTTCCGATAACGTTGTTCTAAGAACGTTTTTTATCAACGTAATGAGAACGTTCATCAAATACATATAACGTGATAAAGACGTTCCAAGAACGTTGTTCTAAGAACGTTTTCTCTCAACGTTACAAGAACGTTAATAATGTTATATAAACGTTCCGAAAACATTATTTTAATAACGTTTTGTCCTAACATTTACACAACTTTTAAAGAACGTTAGTGAATGTTCTGGGAACACTGTACACACAGGAACAAATAAGTAACGAAATCGGGGTGAGCGGGGCATAAGGCGGGGCTAGTTGGTTTAAAACTTCCCACACATGCCAGCATGACGAAACTTATTGTATTTACTAATAGGCTTTATGCACAACTTACTTCCGCATTCTCTGTAAAACAGGTCGAATCGCTTCCGGTCCAGGTCTTTTGTATGTTTTTCATGAAATTTTTTGCGGTTTTACTCAAGATAACTTAAAAGGAGCGAGCAAAGATTAGCATAAACAATATCCCTCACATGTGCAGATTAATATTTAAACGTTTTATATTTTTTATTCTTCACAGTAACGTTTAGATATTTAAATGGAATAAAACGCCAATAACAAAGTGAACTAGTTAGGTTAGCTGATTACCTTAAATATCCATAGATATCGTAGTCAGTTCTTACGGCCGTTAACACTTTCTCTGACAAGCGGATGCGATGAGACCCGTTTTCCGGTTTGGTCACGTGACGCACGGCATAAAGCCTATTGCCATATCAACACCATACAGAGAATTTTTTTTTGTTGCTAAAATTAAAAAAAAAATAATCTTTGGAAGATATCACGACCATAGAAAGGGTCAATTTCTTACTTAAAGGGACTATGTGTAACTTTTATGTAATATATGATATGGGGTGAAGGGGCATGCACCTGAGACCCACAGTGACAACTGCTGTCAGACTCTAAGTGACTGCAGTGACGCAAGCAGCTTTGCAACACAGCTGTCATTTGAAGTGGAGGACCTTTCTCCCCCGCCTTCACCTGAAGTGGATGAGGGTGAATTGCACATGCTCTGTAGGCATTTTGATATTTTGCAGCTATGTAAAAAAAATCCAGCAAAATGCGTTGGCGCGTTTGTCGGCCCCAGAGGATTAACTTTAGCCTAAACGGAAGCATCATAAATTGTGATTAAAATATACATGATCACTCACATCAAGACGCGGCTGCGGTGGTGGAGTTCGTGCAGGAGGAGCAGTGTTTGGCACTGTGTCGCTTTTCAGCGCAAGCTGTTTGGAGAAGCCAATTTCCACCTCTATTCCGTTACCATCCTGACCACTGTACTGAATACAGATAAATCTACGCCAACATGGAGCTATCCTAACTGTACTATGCTACTACTAACTAACTAGGCTACACAAAATAATCTAAATAACTATATAAATGCTATGCAAATTAGATGCTACAATGCTCTATCATGATCGTTTTCAAAACTCATAATTCCAACTCTTGACTCACAGTGGTTTTGATGAAACAAGATGATTTTTAAACTGCAGAGGGCGTGGTAGCTCGTACTGAGAGCATGGTGAGCTGACGTAGCTTCGTACGTCACAAAGAACCGCAAACATCCAATAGGAAAATTCAACTGCAGTAGCCATCCTGAAGAGGGCAGTACTAAGACGTTTTTTACACCATATATTATAGAAATAAAACACTTTATACCCAAATGTCAAAAAAGTTACTCAAATCAATGATAAGCAATAAAAAAGCCCCATTCTTACAGATCATTTACTAAAAAGGTTGGTTTAGGGTTTAGTTACCCTTAATGTACATTTTTCATCTCTGTTTTTTGTTTATTTAAAATGAAACAAATCTGATGTTAGTTTATTTAATCGTATATCTGTTATTTAAAGGTACTCTATGGAGTTTTTAGCGGCCTGTAGCGGTGATGTTTCAGAATGCAACAAGAGCGCTCGTGCTCGTGTGCGTGCTTGATCTCAAGAGCGAGTATTCACTACCAGCCACAAGGAGACTTTCAACGCAACGGCGAAAGCATCACTCAACATGCTGGAAACTAATGTAAACTCCCACTGCAGTTACAATAATAGCCTACTTTTAGGTTCACTTTAGGTTCTAACAGTTTCAGTGTAACAGTAAGATCGTAGTCAAGTAACATCACTGTAGTGAACGTGTCTGGAAATGTGGAAAAGTTATAAACAATAGGCTATGGTAGTAGTGGATGAGTGACGTTAGTCAGTAGATATAGTAAATAAAATAAGTTACATCCTAAAGCACTGACAACAGTCTTTTGTATTCATTTAATGTTTCATGTAGTTTACCTTGCTATTTCACTCGAGTTTACTAATATGTTGAACTAATATGTTGCCGATGTTGATCAGCGTTTTCGTCCAGAGTCAAACAGATTCACGTTTTGCCTTACGAGCTTTAGCAGATAAAACTTGTTTTTTATACTTTTGTGGAGTTTGTGTTGGAGTCTGTGTTGTGAGACGTTTTGGGGAGTTATCAGATTCCGTGTCGTCAGCTGAAGTGCCGTTGGTCGCATGTTGAAATCAACAGGGTTACTGTGTCCATTTCTTTTACTGTCTATGGGTCGCATAGACTGTATAGAGAGGCTCAGGAGTGCGCATGCACGTCACATCCGAAGGATTTCGCAGGAAATCCGACCTGGAGACCTCACATATAAATATGAATATTGGCCTTCAGAGGTAACAGCAAAACCCGAAAAGTGGATCATTGCAATGTGTGATACAACCCCTTCAAACACAGGCAATAAAAAAAGGATTCATTTTATAAATAAAAAAAAAGCTACACATAGGACCTTTAACAGTTGAGATAGTTCTTTAATGCTGATCAGACGACACTAGCAGGGTTTAAATCCCAGTTGCACAGGTGGGGAAGGTTGTAACACATTGTTACAATGTGCCCCTATTAGAACTATTCTATTCTATTCTATTCTATTTGAATTCTATTGAGAAACCTTGAGAACAATATGAACAAAGACTGAGAGTAAATGTTCAGAAATCATTAATTATTATTATGTTGTGTAGCTGTGTTTTGCTGTTTGTTGTCAAACCCAAAAATGTGTTTATTTTTAAAAATTCCATTATTTTCTATGAAAAAGTTAATAATTCTATTTTATTGACAACATAGTTTGTCTTGTATATTTTTTTATTAGATCAGATAACATTTTAAGCGTCCATATGGTCATGTTACATGCCCCTCTTATGTCACAACATGCCCCATATGGTGCACACATGTGGGTCACATTTCACTTTCAATCTTTTGGGGTATATTAAGAAAAAAGTTTACACTGTATTAATTAAACAAAATTAATGTGGAAGAAAAAATTCTCTGAACCCCAAGTGGATTTGCACAAACCGAGAAAAGGTTGTGCCCCGCTCTCTATACTGTAATGATATTGTAATAACTGCTATTAACTCAAAATAAACTCTGATTACCGAATTAGTGAGTAATAGAGCTCAGTTATGAGGTAGTTCACTTTTAAAGGAGGGGTTGACTGCTTTTTTTTCTGTGCATGATTGTGTTTATGGGGTGCAATATAACATGTATTCGTGTTTTTTCTTTTTTTAAAAGTCTTATTTTTCATAAACTTCACCTTTATTGTCAGCCGCGCTCTCCTCTGTCCCCTGAACGAGCGTTTGACTTCCTGATGAAACCGCTCCCTCGGAAACACGTAGTGGGCTCAGATTGGTTAGTTTGGGCCGGTGTGTTGTGATTGGCTAAACTGTCGCTCACGTTGTCCGGAAGATTAACGCCCATTACCTTTACGGGCGAAACGTGAGCTCCGGTCCAGATGTAAATATGTGTCGAACTGCAGTATCAGTTTGAGGCAGAATCAGACCGAGAAAGCGGCGATGAAGAGAGTCAAGCAGAACCTCACCACACACGGCTCTTACTAAACGCTTCTGAATGATAATTTGCTACATTTTTTTTTACTTTATTCACGTTTGTTTTACACAATAGCATCTGACTGGCAACAATAGCAACTGACTGGATACTAATGTTAAACACAAACAGCGTTGGCAAGTTTACGTTCTTGATCAAATCGAAAATAACGTCATAAAGCATATATAGACCATTTCACAAGATGTAAACAACACTGGTCCAGAAGCACTTCCTGTTTCAGTTTTTTAACACTACATAAAAGCTGGGATAAAATACAACCAACAGAACATGTAAAACTGAATCAAAAAGTTAAACAAACATCTTTAAGATGTTTTCTTTACATGTGAAATAAAGAAAACAGTTACAAACTGAAACAGGAAGTGCTTCTGGACCAGTGTTGTTTACATCTTGTGAAATGGTCTATACATGAAAAATATGTTTAAAACATTAGTACTTATACAAAATTCAGGTCCATAATGTTTGCACACGTTTGTCGTAGACACAATAGCATTACTAGTAGCCTAAAGTGGCTATAAAGCCAGCGCTGCCATTTGAAAAAAAAAATAAAACACAAGTCTACGTCTGTAATTATACATGGAAATACATTTAAAATGATTAAGTCTTAGCCTACTTACAGGTTGTCGCCCAACAACTGCTGCCTCTGGTTTTAAAGTTGAAACTGCTTCACGTTTTAGTAACAGTTTCTTGTTAAATCCGGCATTGAATTTGTGGAGATTCTGGAAGCTGTCTTCCGTAAAGTGCACAGAGAGCTAAACTATGATCATCATTTTCAGGAACATAATCAAACATAAATTGTATCCATTGTTGACGAAGTACAGCGTCTGTGGGAAGCTCGAAGACATAAGACCTGACACACTCGACGAGCTGCTGGAGCTGCTGAAATATGTACATGTCCTTTTCTGCATATTCCGGAGGGAGTGGTTGATGTAAAGTATGGGTTAGTGACGTACCAGAACCCAGCTGTAGTCCTAATCGAGTCGTTTTTGTAGGCAATATACTTCCTGATTTTAAAAAGACGATATCTCTGCTTACATTGAACTTTCAGCGCTGCAACTTTGCAGATACTGTTCATGCACCAACAGCAACATTACACACTATTTAAAATTAAAAAAGTGAAATCGCAGTCAACCCCCCCTTTAACTAATCAATAACACATTTGTTTGCTCGGTTGGTTAAGGAGGGAATATTTTGTTTAAAAAAGTTTGGTTTAAAGGGTTAGTTCACCCAAAAATTATGTCATTAACCCTCTGGGGTCTGTAAAAATGGTAAAATTTGTAAATTGTAAAAATCTTGATTGTAATAAAGAAACATGTCAGCAAATTTTCCTCTCAACAATCACAAAAAGGAACAGATGTATGATGCATGCATGATGCATGAACCTCGTATGAGGCAAAGGGGGAGGTGTTACCATAATTTATTGTCGACTCCGTATTACAAATATGTTAGATCTATCACTTTTGCCACTAAAGATTGCTTTATAAATAATCTTCCTGATCATTTTTTATCATCTCATCATCCCAGATAGCTTAGAAGAACTCGATTTTGCTACAGAAACTTTTAACCCTCTCTTTTCCAGCACTTCAGACACCGTTTCTCCTTTACTCATAAAGAAGATTAAAGAAAATAGTCCAATGCCATGGTACAACGAGCACACTCAGGCCCTTAAGAAAGCAGCCATAAAAATGGAGAGCAACTGGAAGAAAACAAAAATAGAGGTATTTCGTATTTCATGGAAAGAGAGCATGATTGCATAGTGGAAGTTGCAAACGACTTTTCTCCAGTGTTGTGACGTATTTCCGAGAGAAACAGAATACTAAATGAGGCAAAATAGTGGACGTGGATTTTTTTTCTCCAACTAGCTCCTGATTGGATCTAGAAAAGGAGGTGTTCCATTCAGAAATGGAGGCAGATCTTAATGCTAGTTTACAATCGGTTGTTGAGGATTACTCGCCGCCTGAAACACCGCCAGCAGTCCCCTTCCTGCAGCAGGAGGAGGAGGAAGATGAAGAAGAACATCTTCCTGCAGCACACGGAGGATAATTTCGTCACGGGGGGAAGCAGAACTTAGCCGTTACATGTGGAGGGTTCGAAATGGTCACCTGGACGTGGCGGCTCAGGAGCAAGTTCACACTCGCGAGCATCTCGATGTATCCCAAAGGTAACATACACTAATTGGAATTATAAAACTATTTTAATTTGCTATTACTGCTGCAACCTAAACCGTTATGACAGTAATCTGCGTGTAGCAACTCGCTAACCCGTAAGTGCATTTATGACATCAAGACTAGATTATTGGGTAACACATCACATCATTCATAAAGCATTAATAGACATTCATAAGCAGTTTGTAAATATAGCTATAAATGCTTTCTTCTTGATTTAAAAGCATATCTAGGTCCCACTTTATATTAATATAAAGTGGGACCTAGATATGCTTTTAAATCAAGAAGAATGGTACTTAAGTACCATGTACTTATTGAAATTAATAATTTGATACAATGGACTTATTGTGTACATACATGTTTTTACATTGTACTTATATTTTAAAAATACCAGCATGTATTTACAGATGTAATTAATTTATGTAATTACATCTGTAATTACACAGCTGACCCATCCCTTACACTTAAACCTACCCTTAAAACTACTCATACCACCACACCTGTCCCTAACCTTACCCGTATCACACCTCAATAGCAGCAAAAGTGATTTACGAACATGAGCACAATAAGTACATTGTACTTATTTTTAAATGTAAGTACCCCCTCGAAAACGAGATGTTTCATCTCAAGGGGTTATCCTCAACCATAAATTCAATTCAATTCAATTCAATTTAGCAATTTAGTAACTGGTCAGTTAACTATGTTCGTGAGCTCATCTAAAGTGAGGACTAGGTTACACTTTATTTTGATAAATTGAGACATTCTACTAGTTATAAGTCATTTTTTTTTAACTACATGTCAAGTAACTCTCATTAGAGTTTTAGTATTATAGTAGACTGTCAGTTGACTGTTAGGTTATGGTTAGGTGTTTAGGCTTTGGGTTAGGAGAATAAGCTTACTTGCAGTCGCCAAGTTACTTATAGTCAGTTGAATTTTTAGTTGGGGGACCAACAAAATAAAGTGTTAGCAGATATTAAGCTGACAGTCTACTAATACTCTAATGACAGTTAGTTGACATGTTATAGAAAAGTTACTTATCGTTAGTAGAATGTCTAAAGTGGACTATCAAAATAAAGTGTTACCTAGGACTATTCATGCCTTGTAAAGCATTTATAAAGGAGATTTAAAGGCTGTTAAATATGTTCTGTATCACTGTGTTGTGTTTGTTACATTTTACTATTTAGAAGATTGATGTGCCTTTAAATCTCTTTATAAATGCTTAACAAGGCATGAATAGTCCTCACTTTAGATGAGCTCACAAAATATTTAACTGACCACTACTAAATGCTTTAAAACTATCTGTATTTACTACATTTACTTACACTTTCTAAGTGATCTTATGAATGACTGACCACTCTTAAAAAACTGGTTTATACTTCATTTAGAAACTATTAATTGATCATTAACAAAGTATGAAAATACAATTATTTTCATAATTTCATAATTTTCAGCTTATAAATCAAGAAAAAAGCATTTATAGTTATATTTATAAACTGCTTATAAATGTCTATCAATGCTTTATGAATGATGAATTAACTGTTTACTCATGCTTAACAAATGATTAAAAGCGTGCAGTTATTATAAAGTGTTACCGATTATGGTAATGCTCTACTGGGCGGTTGCCCTTTAAAAAATAAACCACAGCTGGTCCAAAATGCAGCCGAGTTCTTCCCAGAACCAGGAAGTATGACCATATTAGCCCAAATTAATAAAGTGCCTCTTCTTCAATTGGACTTACTGTCATGTCTGCAACTTGACAGATATGTTGTCAATTTATTACAATTTAAATAAAAAAAATTCATGGTCTATTAGTTTCTTCAAACTCATTATTGGGCTTTTATTCAACTTTATGAAACTATAATGAATTTATATGATTGTATATGCTATTTTGACTACAAGCTATATTTTTAGTCCAAACAGTTCTTGTCTGTCAGTCTTATAATAGAGTTTTATGGGGTTCACCCTGGGACCACCTGAAAAAGCATGCACAGAGAAGTCTAAATTAAACATGATTTAATGACTTATAAATGTAAGTACACATTGATGGCCTAAGACAGGAAACGAGCAGTTTGTGTGAGAAAACGAACAGTATTTATATCGTTTTTACCTCTTGTAATCACAGTAACGTCCAAGTGATCTTAAGGCGAGGGCACTTCTGGATGATCTCGTTCACGTGTAGCTACCCCACTCATTGTTTACAATGAGATTGCAGAAGTTTTACTTTTCACTGTGAAGATCTAAATATCGAAATCGTCTTCCATTGCGATTTCCTGTATATCTAAATATGTTTAGATCTTCACAGTGAAAGGTAAATCTTCCGAAATCTCTGTGTAAACAATGAGTGACATACATTCGCGAGAGATCACTTCCGGCGCATGCGCAGACCGATCACTTGGACGTGACTGTGATTACAAGAGTTAAAAACTCCATAAAACTCTATATGTTTGACAGACAAGAATGGTTTGACCTAAAAATATAAAAATTGAAAATACTGTGGGAAAAAAGACACCTGCATCTTGGATGCCCTTGAGGTAAGCTAAAACATATCAAAAATGAATTTCAAAGTGAACTATCCCTTTAAGTATTTGCCATTCTGTGGTTCCCTCTGGTGGACAACATTAGTATTCATCTCTGAATCGCATTGACATAGATGTCTGATACTTTTTTTTTGTATGGTTACATTTTTTGAAATTTATATATATATATATATATATATATATATATATCACTTGTTAAATGGTTATTTAACGATAACATTCAGCCCTGCATTCCTGATTCAGTTTGTTTGCAGATTTGATATAGTTAGGGAGCCAAAATCTCAAAAGCTCAATAAAATGGGTTGAACCTGACATGGTCTGCCATGATTTTTATCTGTGTTTTTTATGGTAACTTTGACCATAAGAACAAATAATTGGAGGGTCTGCTCTGCCAGAAATAATGAAAAAAAAAAAAAAAAGCCTTTATTTTTTTATCAGAAAAAATTGAAAATTTTTTTTTTTTTCATCAAATCCTTAGCAGGTTGGGTAGGCTGTCAATAAATGCATTCCAGATACACAGAACACATGTGCTGACAATATCCACTGAAAAAATAACTTTTAAAACACAATTTAATGCCAAAAATTAGGCGTTTTCTCAGTTTATTTTTTTGAACGTATCATTATGCAACAATGTATAGATAAACCTAATTTCTTACCAATGTAGACATTGCAATATGATTGTAAATTAAAGTGTCATACTGTCCTCAAAGACCCAAAATATGTTTTAATAATATAAATTTGTAAATACAGTCTATATATTTTTTCATGATTCCTCGTGTTCCTATTTTGAGTTTCACAAAAACAATATCAGCATGCCTTTGGAACAACTTGAGGACGGGTAAATAATGAAACGATTCTCATGCATTTAGGTGCTATTTCAGAGTTTCTGAATGATTTCCCAAAGTTTCTGCTTTCATTCTCTACGATACAGTCTCGGCATACCATACAGATGTTATGATAAGACATTCAGTTTTGTTTTACAGTAGAGAATGGCATTCAATCCAATAACTAAAAGAGCCACAAGTTTCAGTCTTAGCCTACTGAATGCCTTCCTATCACAACATCTGTATGGTATGCTGCGACCGAATGAAAGCAGAAACTTTGGGAAAACATTCAGAAACTCTGAAATAGCAGCTAAATGCATTCAGTTTTGTTTCACAGTAGAGAATGGCCTACAATCCAGTAACTAAAAGAGCCAAAAGTTTCAGTCTTGGACAGAGTTGTAGTGATGTGGTTGAATTTGTGTTCACTCCGCTATGATGCCCTCATGTGGTCATGGTTGTGATTGCATCTCAATTGTTCCGAAATTATAAGTTTAATTTTTTCCTTTTTGTATTTTGGGTGAAAAGAAGTGTTATAGTGAAAAATATATTTGTTATTTGTAAACAGGTTACACATTGGCAAAGTCTTCAACTGTGTGAAGTAAAATATGTATATTTAAATATTTGTATTATATTTAATTAATATATTAATAATATATTATAGGCCTACTAATATAAAGTAGTATACTAATATAAAGTATTATACTAATATAAAGTATTGTATTTAATATAAAGTATTATATAATAATAATAATAATAATTATTATTATTATTATTATTATTATTGTTATTATTATTGTTATTTAAGATTTTAGTTGAAAATTCACAGACATCATATAGAGATAGACGCCCTGTCAACCGCTAATGCCAATCTACGTTTTAATGTAACTGACTTGTTATGAACAGTCTTAAAAAAATGACTAAACAGGAACTTCATCTCCCATGATGCAAATTGAGTGCTGCGTCACAATACATGTCTGACGTCAGTAGCCGGAGTTCCGCGTGTTCGGAACTGACTGTAGTCCATATCGGACGTTTATGTGTAAAGTGATGGAAAGTCGAGGAGTTTTGTCGATTATATTCGACTTGGATAACACGCTGGTCGATACAGCTGGTGCAGGACGAATTGCCATTCAGAAGGTAAATGCATGTATATGAAAAATGCTCAAACTGACGCTTATTAGGAACAGCTGATACTTCTGGTACCCGTACTGTTCCTATCTTTTTTGACACATATGTTTAGCTATTCATTGATGTACTCCGAGTCCGAAGTATGCAGTGGTCGAATTGAATCAAGTCTCATAGGGGGTCCCCACCATAAGATTTTTATTTTGGTGCAATTCTATGGGCTTACAAAATATACACATTTATTTGATTGTATTCATAACAAACTATTTATTAAACAGGCTTAAAGTCCCTCTTGTAGTCAATTATTGTATCCCTTAAAACTCATCTTTGATCATCAAAACGATGTTTTCCGTGAAAAAAAAAAAAATGTCTTCGTGCCCTAAATGTAATTTTACACCCTTGCCTCATTTCGTACGCATTTCTATGGATATTATTATGCAGCACAGGGGGACTTTAAAGAACAGCCTTTTTTATTGATCAATATATATATATATATATATATATATATATATATATATATATATATATATATATATATATATATATATATATATAAGATGTATTTTCAGTCCAGGAAATTCAGTCAAATGTTATAAGCGAGATCCCCCAGCCCCCCATCAGTTTCAAGCACTGGTATACATCAATCAATAATAACAATAATTTATATCAACAATAACTTTATTTTCTATAGTGCCTCCAAGGAGCTTCTCAAAGTGCTTTACACAGTAGAAATACAAGGAACAATACTAAATCAACAATATTTCATAGGTGTATTAAAACAACAAGACAGCAACAATGTTTACCACAAACAACAATAAGCCAATGTTTCCATGTTTCCAAATGTTTTAAAAATTCGACGAGACGTTGCTTCCTGAATTTCAACTGGAAGCAAATCAAAACCTGTGAGCAAATATAGAAAAAGCTCTTTCACCCATGGAACATTACCATGTTTGATGGACAACCAAAAGATAATGCTGAGAAGAGCGAAGATTTCGGTTTGGGATATGTATATGAACTGAGATAAATACACCGGAGCCAGACCGTGAAGCAGTGTAGTTGTAGTCGAGACCACCTCACTCGAGTCCGAGTCTAGACCGAGACCAGAGAGAGTCGAGTCCGAGTCAAGACCGAGTCCATAGAGAGTCGAGTCCGAGACCAGAGACGGTCGAGTCCGAGTCGAGACCGAGACCAGTGAGGGTTGATTACCTAATTTATTTTTATGTACTTAGAGAAATCCTTTTTTTTTTTTTTTTTTTTTACTGAATTTACTTAGAGTTTAAAAAATATGATCAGTTTAGGGTAAAAAGGCCACATAGTAGGTGGTGTTAAAAGTAATTTTATTACAATTTGTCATGCGCAGTTGCGCACTAGAAAATCACCAATCACTGGGCGTGTCAATCAATTTAAAGAAGTATTTTATTAACATACATTAATAATCATGAAAAATATTTTGAATTGAACACGAGTGGACTCGGGAATAAGTCCGAGTCCTAAAAAAAAAAAAATGTTCGAGTACGAGTCAATTCCGAGTCCAAATGCACACGAGTCCATGACAAGACCAAGACCATTAAAATATGGTCTCGAGACCGAGTCCGAGACGAGGCCGAGTCTCGAGTACTACAACACTGCCGTGAAGTGCTTTATATGTGAGCATAAGAACTTTAAAATCAAATCTAAATTTACCCAGTAGCAAGTGCAATGATTTCAAAATGGGAGGAATATGATCTCTAGTCTACATAGGCTCTAATATGATTAGTTTTGATCCTAGTTAAAATTCTCACAGCAGAATTTCTAACATATTTTATCTTATTTAGAGAATGCTTAGAAACTCCAGTAAGAAGCACATTACATTAATCAATATGGGGAAAAAACAAAAACAAATATATTGATTAGCTTTACTGCAACTGACATGGATAGTATGGGACGCAATTTTGCAGTAGTATAAAAAAAAGTGTATTTTCAACATTCTGTACATGATGTCAAATGTCAATGAAGAATCAAAGATTCTCAGATCTCAGAAATGCATTTAATGAGACAGCCTCACTTTGACCATTACAATAAATACAGATCAGTGTGTCATCGGCATAAGAATGATACTTAATAGCCAGAGCTTGTTGGCCAAGCAGGAATAAATTGACTAAAAAGTAAGAGGAGCAAATAAATCCAGTTTTGTAGTCTTTAGCTGTGAAATTTCATCATCCAAGCACTTTTAGCCCAATTCAGTAAAAGATGAAGCAACAGCATATGAAGAGTTCAGATGCTAAAGCCTCTAAATGCCATTTGAAATTTTCTTCTAAAATGATCATTTTTATCAAGCTTATATATTCAAGTTCAGTAATTTCACTTAAATGACAATTAATAGGTAATCTTCATTGCAATTTAACTGAAATTACTGAACTTAAATATACAAGCTTGATAAAAATGATCATTCTAGAAGAAAATTTCAAATGGCACTTAGAGGCTTTTGCATCAGAACTCTTCATATACGGTTGAATCAATTGACTAAAAAAATAATAAACCCAAGTTGAAAAATACAGCAAAATGATCAGAAAGACCAATATGGCTTTCTGACTATTTTGCTGTATTTTTCAATGGCTGGCCTGGGACACAAACTCAATCACTAGGTCTAGTAATGTGAGACCTTTGCTGAGTAGAGCTGTTTCTAAAAGGCTCTTTTGTGTACTGAATCTGACTGATGTTGAAATTGTCTACATATGTGGACCTAAATATGGACTTTTTTTTTTTTTATTGTTCTCAAAAATTATTTGTACACTTACTCGACACTTACTCACCCCCATGTCATCCAAGATGTCCATGTCATTCTTTCTTCAGTTGAAAAGAAATTAAGGTTTTTGATGAAAACATTTCAGCATTTTTCTCCATATAATACACTTCAATGGGAACCAAACGGTTCAAGGTCCAAAAGACAGTTTCAGTGCAAACTGCAAACTGTTCAAAGGGCTTTAAACGATTCCAGACGATGAATAAGGGTCTTATCAAGCGAAACGATCGCTCATTTAAGAAAAAAAATAACAAAGTTCAAGTTTTATAAGCACAAATGCTCGCCTTGCTTTGTACTGCGATGCACATTTGTGACTCTCCTGTTCGAACACATTCATCAAAATGAACAAATCTCTTTCCAAGTCAATTCATTCGTTGAATGAACCAAATGACTTGGAAAAAAGATTATTTATTTATTAAATGAGTCATCATTTCGCTTGATAAGGCCCTTATTCATCGTCTGGAATCGTTTAAAGCCCTTTGAACAGTTTGCACTGAAAGTGTCTTTTGGACCTTTCAGTGTTTGGTTCCCATTGAAGGGCATTAGAAGGAGAAAAATCCTGGAATGTTTTCATCAAAAACCTTAATTTCTTTTCGACTGAAGAAAGACATGGACATCTTGGATGACATGGGAGTGAGTAAATTATCAGCAAGTTTTTTGAAAAGTAAACTACTCCTTTAAGACTGTATGAATGTCTTTTAATAAAATACAAAATAAAAAAAAAAAATTTGACTTTTTTTGTTTAAAAAATGTGCTCTTAATTTAGGTGTATGAGCTTCTGAAGTCGACACCTGTGCAGGAAAGCCACATCAGAGACATCTGTGAGTGCTATTTACGAAAGCTTCGTCATGAATCGTTCGACCCATCAGACGGAAAAACAATAGATAGTGTGAGGATCTGTCACTGGTATGAAGCCCTACAGGAGACACAGGGCACAGATCCTGATCCGGATCTGGCCACCAGTTGCTACTACACATGGAAGAACACACGTTTACAGGCGCTGACTCTGTCTCCTGAGATTCAATCTCTCCTGGAAGAACTGCGGAAATATTACAAACTACTTCTGCTCACCAACGGCGATAGTCAGACGCAGTGGGAGAAAATCGAAGCTGTGAGATGTAAGGGTCTCTTTAGTGTGGTGGTAGTCGGGGGAGATTATCCTGAGCAGAAACCGGCGCTCTCCATCTTCACTCACTGCTTCAAGTCTGCGGGAGTTCTGCCACAGGACTGCATCATGGTGGGAGATTCTCTCAGTACTGACATCCAGGGAGGCGTTAATGCAGGAGTGCGAGCGACCGTATGGATAAACAGTGACTGTAAATCTCTCCCGCAGGGCTCTGTGACTCCAGACTACACTATTCCTAGTGTGCTGAATCTGAATGACGTTCTAGCTGAACTGATGTTGAAGTGATAACTTAAAACGCACTTGAAAAATGTGATGACTCACGTCAGGTAAAACGTTTTTAAGGGATAGTTCACTCCAAAATTAAAATCCTGTCATCAGTTACTCACTCTCAGCTAATTCCTTTCATTCTTTGGGACACAAATGAAGATATTTTTAATGAAGTCAAATGGCACAAAGCATGCTGTTTTTACAGTGATGTTGTTCTGCTTCTATTTCTAATTAGGGCTGGGTATTTTAGCGATTCCCCTTAGCGATTCCTACTTTCTATTCCATTAAGGTAAAAAAAATAAAAATAATTCACATTTATTTTTAGTCTTTTTGCAAAACATTTAATTGTGGCGAAAAACAACTAATATAAATTTCAAGCATTAATTAAATACAAGTACACACTCGCACAAATAAATACTGAATTGAGATGGAGATACGATTTAAGATTTTCAGGTATTCGGGTACAGACACTGTAATCAAATGTAAAATAACACTGAACTTTATGAATAAAATGAACATTTTCTCTTTATCTTTTGTTGTTTGATTAACATTATGGAGATGGCAGCAAGAATTTTTGGTTGCTATCGCTTTAAGATGGATTGAATTATTATACCGTTATGCGTTTTCTTTGTGAGCCGTTTACGTTATCTTAAGACATAGCTGCATGTGTTTACGTGAATATTTTGACATTTTTGTGTATTTGTCTGTTCAAGTGCAAGAGAATTAGTATTGCGCACTATTCATGAGAGGCGGCTTTCTGTGTGCACGCTTTGGATGTGCGCACTGCACAGAAAACAGCGCGAGTCTTCTTGCACTTGAATGGTTTAAAATCATATTAAAGTGCACACAAAGGAATCTATAAGAGGAATTTAAATTTTATAAGTGTCCGATTCCTGACCTTAAAAGGATAGTTCACCCTAATATTTTATTTTTCCCCTTAAGACATCCTAGGTGTATATGTCTATCTTCTTTCAGATGAACACAGAGTTATATGTGTGTGTGTGTGTATATATATATATATATATCGTTGTTCTTCCAAGCTTTATAGTGGTATTGAATGGGGGTCCTGATTTTGAAGTCCAAAATTGCATCCATCCATTACAAAAGTAATCCATAAGACACGAGGGGGTTAATAAAGACCTTCTGATAAAAGCGATGGGTTTTTGTAAGAAAAAATATCTTTATTTAAAACTTTATAAACTGAAATAACTAGCTTCTGGCAGAAAAATAAGGGGGTTCTGATACTGGTATTGGTGCCTTCCCATTTCCATACATTGTTCTAAGAATAATGCAGATTGTCGCAGTACTTATGTCATGGTCCAGTATTAGATGGAGTTTTTTCTGAGTATGCCCCTAATGAATACGATAGTGTAGTCCATTAACTGCTTGTTCGTATGATACTAAGTTTAAATGACTATCTTGTGATGGCCGTTGACTTCAATGTAGTGCATTATAGTTGATAGGTCTAAAATATCTCTGATTTAGCCTTTCAAAGTTGTTTAATGATTTTATAAAACAGGTCAACGTGTGTGATATATGGCGATTGAGAACAGTGAGATCAGCGTCGCCACAAATCCTATTCATCATGCATTTGTTATCTGCTCATGGATGTGACTATCTTTTCTCCCATTTTCTGTTCCATCTGGGCATAAACATTGGAGATATAACACATTCTTACTCATGATCAAGAATTTCTATCATAACTGTGTACCTCAACTGCTACAGAACAACAATGTATTGTGGTCTGCTTTACTAACAAATTACTCTGTTGTGTTTTTTTAATAAATTTGTCAAAAAGAGACAGAATCAGTTTCAATAAATATATTCAAGTCTTAAATCTTAAAACTTTAATGAAATAATTAAAATGTTACTAAATAAAACGAATAAATCGTAATATTAGTAATTACGAACAATTAATGGAGGTGGGTTTGTGCTTCCTCAAAAGTACAAAAAATGTAATAGAACCAAATGAACTGCAATTCATATGCATGACCTTGAAAAATGTATATAGTCCACTTAAGTGCTTATTGCTATTGATATGAAAATAGTCCACATTGGCGCTAATTGCAATTGATAAGGAAATATTGTTGATGGCCACACTCATACAGACGCATTTCTTTATACGAGTGAGACAAAAACTCAAGCGAATAAAGCACGTTACCTTTTTTCTTCACATTATACTGTCAGGCACTTTATTTTCCACGAACGCGAAAAACTGAATACAGTTCTTTACTTGACATCTAATTTGACTTTTATGTTCATTGCAGCAAGCTCTGCTACGAAGTATCTGAACACATAAGGAACGGATACAGCCTCAATAGAGTCGCTCTTATTGCACAACAAGCAGTATGTTTCCCGATGCCGTGTAGTTGACCAATGAGGAGGAGGCTTTTCCAGAAGCGGCGACAGCAGGCTGCCGCAATCTATGCAAACTTGCGCCACGGAGCGATCTGAGCAGTTAAACAGCCGGTCGTGAAGCAGAAACGACGTCCCGTGAGCCAGCAAAGCATCCCGTTCCATCTCTCCAAACCGGATCCCTCCCTGCACGTTCCTCCCTCCCAGCGGCTGATTGGTCACTTTATCTCTCGCTCCCGTAGTTCGCACCTGGAACTTGTCAGAGACCATGTGACGCAAGCGCTGGTAGTAAACCACCCCGATGAAGATGTCAGCCTCGAGCTCCAAGCCGCTGATGCCGGAGTAGAGCCGCTCTGTTCCGTAGAAGTTGTATCCCGCGGCTTTCAGCATCTCGCCAAAGTGCTCCAACGCAGAGGTTTCCTCTGAGAACTTGAAGGGTGTGGCGTCGTGAGACAGGCCGTGGAGTGACGCAGATTTTCCAGCCATGCTCTCGATCAGCATCCCGATGGTCATTCTGGAGGGGAAGCCATGAGGGTTGAACAGGATGTCCGGGCTCATGCCGCTCTCGGTGAATGGCATGTCCTCCGCGGGCCACAGGCGGCTCAGGATTCCTTTCTGACCGTGTCTACTGGCGAACTTGTCACCAATGGTCGGGTTCCTGGGAATGCGGTTTGTGATGCAAATGTACTTGAAACGGCCAGTGCCGGTGTCATTGCTGCACACCTTGATATTGTCCACTATGCTGCTCTCCTGGTACCTGAGGAGAAATAGGTGTTCAGAAATCAATAATCAATGCTGCAGGGATGATGTTTTTTTGTAGGCCAAACCCCCCCAGAAATTAGGTTAATATTGGAGTACTTCAGGTTCCATTGTCCTGAAGTCAATGGGTTTTTGATTAAATGCCTGAAATAAGGTCAGTGGTAAACGAGAAAACAAATCTGCAGTAGTCTGTACTAAACATTATAATACAAAATATAAAAATAAGTAGATTGAAATTTGTACATTGTCTGTTTGCCTAGTGATAGAGCTTTTAAAATTAGAATAGTTAATAATTATTTTGTTGCATTAAAAAAAAAAATAACAGTTTTAACATTTCCTCAGTAAAATTTTAGCAGTACTTGGCTATGTCAGTAAAGCAGTGTAAATCTTGTCAACAAGACAAAAGAAAGTAGTTTTTTGGTGAATTTCTTTTGTGACAGATTATTTGTGAATGTTTTTTTTTTTTTTTTTAACGAATATGACCAACTTTGCAAAGATATATATATATATATATAAATATATATATATATTAATAATTGAATTGACCAACCAAAAATTAAAACTTGTAAATTTAAGTATAATCAAAATAATAATAAATATTAGAATAGTATAAAAACCATATAAAAATAAAACTGAAATGGAATAAAATGAATGACTATGACGACTTCATTAAAAGGCAATTTTTTTTCATTAAAAACCAAAGTAACTAAAGTGATATCTTACTTGAAATAGACCACACGACTCTGGCCGGTATTAAGATTGATGTAGCTGTAGTAAGGGTCTCCATACTTCAGCACGGAGCCAATAAATGGCAATCCATCTGCATCCAGTCTGCCCAGTAATGTGGTGTCCCCTGGCTTTACCCCAAACACAATGCTGTCTTCGCCTTTGACCTTTTTGCCCAGATCTATGACATCGGTCTTATAAACAAAACCATGAGCAAAGCCACGCTCCCATGAGGACTTATTGACAATCTGGAGAAAGTTCAAAAGGATGAACAATATTAACAAATGCAAAAGGACGTTTCATAATGTACTAATGGGAAACTATGCTTACCATAGCATCTTCCATATCGTAGCCAGTGTAAGAAATGACAGCCACTATTGCGTTTGTGCCAATAGGGTAATTGTCCATGTTGTAGTGATCGTACATCGTGGGTCTGACCAGAGGACTCTGGGGGGTCTGCAGACGGTACAGTTTATTGTCGGATCGTTCCTGGTATGCATGCATTGGGAAGCCCATGGTCTGTTTACCTAAGATGGGATGATGTCAATTAAGTTGCAGCCCATAGTTCATTTGTTTTAGGATATTTGTAGACATGTTATGACAGAAAGTAGTAATTTAGATATAATCCATCAAAAACGCAAAAGAAAAAAGAGGAAGTCTTACTCATCTGGCACTGGTACATGTTTCTGGGGCTCTGGTTGTGATCAGAGTAAGGGATGAATTCTGCAACCACGCTCAACATGCTGTGAGGAAACAGCTCTTGATGTGTGGTCACTCCCTCCTCTAACTCTTCTTCAAAGATGCCCACATTCAGGTACACCTGAAAACAGTAAAGAGTGATGAACTTCCAGCCCACTTTTTTTTTTTCAGTGGCCAAGGCTTGGTTCCAGAAGTTTTTGTAGGAATGGGGATTTTAAAAGAATCTTTGTAAGACTTATCAGCGAAGAAACCAACCAATCAGCGATGAGGTTAATCACAACATTACAAACGTTGATTTGAAGTAAAAAAAAATCATTTAAAATTGGACAAAAAGACAAAGGTTAAAGACTGTATTAAACTGCTTCAGTGAGGAAAAGAACTACAACAACCCTTTACAATGCGAGTAAATCATTTCCTAGGCGACCAAATTGCATTCTAGATGACTAAAACATTTTTTTAATTAGCCAATGGCTAGTAAATTGCACAATTTCAGTCATGTGTGTTTGAGTTAGAGGCAAAAAATACTTTTAGCGCAGATATAATTTCATTGCCTGCTGAGCTTTACTTTGATTGGTCGAGAGCGCCCTCTATCGCTTTCGCTCACACTCACTGTGAGAGAAAGAAAAAGGCTTACACGTGAACAACTGAAACACGCTAGATCTAAATGCAGGTCTGGACCATAAGGACTGCCCGATGGCCAAGAGTTGACAGAACTGTCACGGTCCCGTTTGGGCGAGTCCTGTATCATCATGAAAGTTTATCATTTGGACGTTTTTTTAGCCTTGTCAATTTAAACATTCAAACACATTTTTTTTTATTTATTTGGGGTCATTGCTAGGACATGCTAAATCAGAACAGGCTGAAGTTATGTGCCAGGTTAAAAAAAATAAATAAATCCACAAGTTTCCGAGGGGCGCTCCTGTAAAAATTAAAGTGGGTGAAAC
Organism: Pimephales promelas; assembly: GCF_016745375.1. The sequence goes on from NW_024121810.1 coordinate 469,005, forward strand.
TTCCGGTGACGCGGCGGAAGTAGCATTCCAATGGTATTTTGTGTGTTAGTTAGCGAAGATGCTAGCTGTTTTTCGGAGAATTATTTTACTATTTAAAGATGCAAATCTTTATGAGAAATGTCGTTACGGAGCTCAGGTACAACATGTGCTGTTCGCGGTTGTATGTATAACCAGACTAAACTAATTCAGTGGCTTAAACGTGATTGTTTTGAACATAAGCCGAAAACGAAATCAGAGTGATCCTGCCAATGACTAACGTTAGTTTCCATCACCTCCCAAAAGATGACGAATCTTCCTGTGTACATTTGTTTAAATTCGTATTATTCTATAAACTCTATCAGCATGTGATTGGCTGTTCGCTACTGATGTTACACCTAAACTCAGGATCAAAGCCTGTGTTGACAGAATACCAAATGTGCCAGTTAATGTATTCAAGTAGCACATTCATTTATAATTTTGAATAAACTCCAAAGCACAATGACTAAGTGTGTATTTTTTATTTTAATTGTTTGTCAGCTCGCACTAGGGATGGCTCGATACCACAATTTTGGCTTCGGTACGATACCAGAACCTAATACCTCGGTATCGATACTAAATCGATACCACAGTCTGAAAAAAAAGAGTCTAAATTTAAGTGAATTGAAACAATTTTATTAAACACTGCTTGAAACTCTCAACTACCATATATGCAAAGAAAAGTATCCCAAAAAAAAAAAACGTATCAAAATTTTAAAAATAAAATTATGTGTAGGTAAAATTTTGATTTGGGAAAACCACTGATATTACACAATTAAAATAGGTTAATATAATAGATTAACATAATAGAATAATGAAATGATGGTAACCATTAGCTGTCATGCATCAACAGAGAATTATCAACATTTATTGCATTTATTCATCTTGGTTTGGTTACTGTTTGTGTTTGGGCTCATATTATGCATTGCAAAAAGTAATGTTATGATGCTAACCATATATAAGGATATTACATTTTTAGGTCATTTTATTACTGATTGATCTAGATTAATCAATGCTATATTGTTAGGCCAGGTTCCTTAATGAATGTTGACAAATGTAGCTTAATTGTAGGCTAATATTATTAATATTTATATTACTACCCTAAACTGAGATCATGAGACGTAAACTGAATTGGTAAAGCGTGTCATGCAAGAAGATTTGAGCTTTCGTGTTTACCATATCATATTTAATTGATAAGCTCTTAGGTATGTGCGCTGTTCAGTGTTCAATAAAAGTCTAAATTAAATCAGTTGAATGATGAACTCACCAGTCGATCTCTTGAACAAGTCAGGATGAGCAACTGACGAGCGCTTCGGCAGATTTGATGTGTTGCCTTCCATGGCAACACATTATTGAAAGCAAAGTTTGCAGAGTGGTTCATTGAGGTCTGTGTCTACACTATTCTCATTACTTTAGTAGGCAAAGTAATGCCTTATTTCACTAATACTGCTCTCTCTATTTAATAATTTCGGGCGTGTAAAAACCCGAATGAGCTTTATTCCACCGTGTTCCTTCGTTTGCCAGTTTCGCGTGACTTGCGTCAGTTTCGGTAGCGCACTGCCGCCTAGTGGAGAACTTCGGAAAAGCAGCTCATCAAATACCGAATTTAACAAAATGATGATATTGTACCGTTTTAAATTAATTATATACCGGTATTTTTGCAATACCGGTATACCGCGCATCCCTAGCTCGCACAACTGTCTGTCACCATGCCTTGATGAGTATTGATTATTAATAATGTTATTATAATACTCCCAATCAACTACTGCGGAGGGTAAAGGTACTGTTATTTCACCCTTTTTAATTTCGTTGAGGTTGTGTTCACACATCGTTAACGAGTTTGGATCGCTATAACTTGAATGATTGTCAACTGTTGAATGAACGAGTCATGTCAAGTCGCGCTTTGTTTTCTTCCAACCGGAAGTCGCGCCCACTTTTGACGCAAGGCCTCATGGGGCGTAGGAAACTTGTGGATAAAATAAAAAAACAATGTTCAAAGGAAGTATATAGGACTTCTGTTACTAGGTTACTGTACTGTTACAGAGGTAAAAATGTACAGAAATGTACATAAACAAAATCACAGTTAGCTAAAATCGTATTACCATATTTTCCGCACTTTAAGGCGCACCGGATTATAAGGCGCACCTTCAATGAATTACCTATTTTGGAAAATTTTTCATATAAAGGGCGCATCGGATTATAAGGCGCATAAGATACTGCAGTCAAACGTTTGACTGGGTTTGCGTTATGCATCCACTAGATGTGCTAAAGGGGATGTAGAGAGTGTACGGCGCCGGAGGTGAGGCGTTTATTTAGTACCGTTAAATTAAACAATCATTTGTTAACAAACAAGTATTCATTACTTCAAGCCAACCACATGATTATCAGTGGTGCCTTAGTTTCAAAAACTTTTCTACAACAACTTTCTCACCTGTTCAAAAGTGCCAATAAGTTCCTGTTTGCCCAGGCCTAGGTTTCGGACAGGCCGCACCATGCGACAGGGTGTGGTGAACAGATGGAGGCCTGGGTACAAACTGGCTTTACCCGTCTGAGGAACCAGAACAATCTCAGTCCAGGGTGGCACTTTTTTCTCTCTCAGCACCTGCAGACGTCACAAATGTTCAAATTTATATGATAAAACACTCAATAAATTGATCAAGGAAAAGAAAACTGCAAAAAAAAAAAATAATAAACTAAATCATTTCCCACCTTAAATCTGCGTAGAGATTCGACGACTGAGGGCGCCACTTCTTTTTCAACCCAGCCAATCATGGCCCCGTCCAGTATGACAGGATAACAGTCTGAATAAGGCTGACTGGGGCTACCGTCTACAGCAGTCACACCTGGTGATAAAATAGTTTCACATTGATTTGTATAGCGTTTAATCAATACCCATCGTTTCAAAACAGCTTTACAGAAAATGCATTGTTCCACATTACAATTTAGAGTGATCTTATCAGCGGTAACTAAGTTATGTATTTCAGAAATGTACATACAAAATCACAGTTAGTTAAAAGTGTACTAAAATAAACAATCATTTGTTAACATAACTCAATACGTCAATGAGCTCATTGTTTCTGCCTTAAATTATTACATTATGACATTTAGAAAAATGTATCATTGGTATATGTTGATTCAGAGTTTGCGTCATCTGAATTCTTCATTGGATATTATAGATAGGGCTGCACGATTTGGGAAAAACAAAGTAATAGTATAAAAATTGCAATTGCATTTAAAAAGCTTTTTTTGAAAACAATAATAGACAAAATAAGAAATAATTTACATTAAAAAAAAAAAACAAGCATAATTTTATTTTGTAGTACTGTATTGTAACTAAAATTACAATACAATAATTATGGTCTTAATTTATTTATGTTCAGACTTTAAACCATAGAGCATTTTTTTTTCAAACTCAGAGCAGATGCAGTCCATTTTGTGCAGAGCTGCATGTACTGTGAACAGAGCAACACTGACACACTGAAAACAGTGGATTATGAGCTGCTTGCTTGTAAAAACAGTGCCATGCTTCACTCTGAAACATGCAGTGTGTTTATTTATTCAATTAAATCACAGTCTTTGTGAAACTATATTGAGATTTTGGTTTTATTTCGACTAACCATGTAGTCCGCCAGTCCTAATTATAGCCATTTTGCTAGAGCCAAGTGATGATCTTGATTAACAATGAAAAGATGTTATATACCCAGAGAGCAGAGCAGCGCAGGCAGGGTGGTTGTGGGATGCCCCTGTGCCACAATCTCACATTGGGCTGTCAGGTGGTTCATGAGGCCGCACGGATCTCCGTCAGGAGTGTGTACCGGACACAGGAATCCCCAAGACTCTGGCAGCAGCTTCCGCACACTCGTGGTCCTCATCTTAGCGAAGGCGGCTCCTCTGTGCACGCAGCGAAAATGAGACAGGTATCGGATGTAGTTCAGCTTATCCGCCACGACACACAGTCCGGTGTTCTGCAGCATGCCCAGACCTGGGGTTGAAAAGACAAATTTTATCTATTGATGCAAATGGAAAACCTGTGACCACATATCAGTTCTGTGACTTCTTTCTGTATTAATGTGGCAAGTTTACAATACCAGTTTCATACCTGTCTTGGACTGGAGGTTTCCTGTGGCTAACATATACTCAAAGGCATTGGTGAGATCTGTAGCCATGTTGAAGATTTTGGTTAAACCATTTGTGGTCAGCTCTCCCAGTCTTTCACTTTTCTTTTCCAAGATCCTTTTAAACGACAACAGCCAGCCAGCCATTTTCTCCTAAGGAACATTCAGAACAGCTTTGGGAATTTTTTTGTTGTTGTAATGTGCTGCATTTTGAACTTGCAGCTATAGACGATTTCACAAGATGTAAACAACACTGGTCCAGAAACACTTCCTGTTTGTAACTTTTTTCTTTATTTCACATGTAAAGAAAACATCTTAAAGATGTTTGTTTAACTTTTTGATTCTGTTTTAAATCTTCTGTTGGTTGTATTTTATCCCAGCTTTTATGTAGTGTAGGGATGGGACGGTATGAAAATTTCATATCACGATTATAGTGTCCAAAATAATCGTGATTATCAATATTATCACGGTTTTGTTAAAAATTTATGAAAGTGCTCAAAAAGAACTGATGCTCACACTGAAAACATTTCAACAAGTTTTATAATTGAAAATCAAAAAACAACAAATAAAACAAGCCTCTCTATGCAGTTTTTTAGGCAAGATTCTATTCTATTCTATGGCATTTGCTTCTTTATAATGCCCGTCGTCAATAGCAACACATTATTACACAGCGCACATCCATATCACAACGGACGTGCTCTTGTTTCATTCAAACACAACTTGCCGTCTTGCGTCTCCGGTTTTTGATTGTATTGCAAAAATGAAATCAGAGTTGATTTATTGTTTACAGAGTTTGATAATATTGGTGTGATATATCTTGTCTGGACGATTGTTTTACAAAATGAATTCATAAACAGGTAAGATTTAAAACATTAGCTAATCTCATTATCAATTCAATATGTCCACGTAATTATGTGGTATAAATAAAATCGGTTTAATACGTGATGTATCTATACTTTACTATCCCTTAAAATATCACTCTTAATAATGGTCTTGTTTGAAGTTGTTCGTTCGTCTTTGGCTCAAATCCACTTGCTACGAACTTTTCTTCGCGGAAGCTTGACGTCTATTTCAAGTGAGTGACATAAAATGTTTCAACTCAAAACAACATTTCGTGCCCAATTGTTTCCCAGACGTAGTTTTGGTATTAAGGTCAAAGTTAACTTGCCTTGCGTTCGGGTGATGATCACACAAGACGACTCGGCAGATTTGAAGTGTTTCTATTGCAGTGACTTTTTGTTCGGCAGACAGGGTGACCATCCTCGATCAAGTTTCCCTCAGGACTTTTGTAAAACCCAAAATATGACCACACCTCAGATTTGGTCCTTTTAAAAGGCTGAAAAATCTCCTGAGCACGGTCACTGCCTTCCGCCATTCCTTCTCGAATAGTAATTAAAAAAAATATTGCATGCTGCGCGCCTGCGTCAGACTGGCCGACAGGATTCAGTGAGTTATTAAAATCGCGATAATCAAACACGGTTTTAATGATAATTCAATTTTAAACGATATTACTAACCGTCAGTACATAACATTTTATCACGGTTTATCGTGAAACCGGTTATCGTCCCATCCCTAATGTAGTGTTAAAAAACTGAAACAGGAAGTGCTTCTGGACCAGTGTTGTTTACATCTTGTGAAATGGTCTATACACACTGCTGGTTAAAAGTTTGGGGTTGTTAGTTTTCACACAACATGACAGACGGCAGTAGACACTGTCTGGTTTTGTCGGATCAGTTTGCTGGCGTCTGTCTGAGCTTGTTTTTGCCCGATTCAGCATGTGGAGCCAGTAAAAGAATGTCACATTTATAAGGATATTTATAATGTTACAAAAGGTTTCTTTTTGAAATAAACAAAAATATTACGCATCATAACTGTTTTTAACATTGATCATAATAAATGTTTCCTGAGCACCAAATCAGTGTTTTAGACTGATTTCAGAAGGATCATGTGACACTGAAGATTGGTGCTGAAAATTCAGCTTTGCCATTACATGAATAAATTACATTTTAAAATAGCTATTTTAAATTGTAACAATATTGTTTGATCAAATAAATGCAGCCTTGAGCATAGTCAAAAGCATTTAAAAAAAATCTTACCAACCCCAACCATTTGAATGGTAGCATTTATGAAAGGGGACATGTGAACAGTTGATAAAGGTGATCTTACTTTCATGAACATGAGGTAGAGCTGGCCTGGTGTGAGAACTTCCTGGAACATCAGACTGTCAGGGTTCTCCTCCATACACTCCTGTTTGGCAAAGCTAAAGAGCTTCCGTGTCATCATGCACAACACGTAGAACTTCTCCAAATTTGACTTTACGTGGATACACAGACATTCACTGCAAAGAGAAGATTAACAGTGTAAAATGCCACATTTGATGGAATTTGTTGATGTGTATACATTTTGAAATGCAATTATTATTTTTTGCCATATCATGAAGCTCTACATCCAACAGATCACACTTAAAAAAAAACACTAAAAAGAATTCTAAATTAACTGATATTATTAAGGTAAAAAGTATTATTTAACAATCACCCAACCCATCTACAGTGCTGGTCAGAATTCTTGGTAAAAATGATCAAAGATGGCTGTTTAAAATAAATCTACATTGTTTATCTGCATTCATTTATTTATTTATTAGGAAAAGATTCAGAGCCATTATCTTGGAAAAAGGCGGTTGCAAAAAGAATTAAATAAAAGGGGGCAAATAATTTTTCCCAACGCATTTTGGAGAATTGGAGAATGTGATTTTCCACCCACTTTCTATTATTTTACTTCAATGAAAGTTTAGATTTTTCCTTTTTTTTTTTTTTATAAAATATCAAAAAGATTAACAATGCAGATTTACTTTTTACAGCCATCTTTGGTCATATTTACCAAGGGGGCAAATAATTCTGACCAGCACTGTACATCAACAAAATGGCAAAAAAGCAACAAAAAACCAGTGTAGGTTCTGTAACACCTAGGACTTACTCTAACAGGAACTGAGCACACTGCTCGTGAGTGAACCACTCTGGGAGGTCGAGTTTGACCCGGAAACGCTCGCCCAGGTAACTGAGCACCTTGGCTTTAGTTGTGCAGCCCTGGTCCATGACCATACGCAGAATTTCGGAGATACAGCTCTTAAAGAAAGAGTTCTCCTCTCGACCTTTAATCAGTTCCTGGTAGATCTGGTAATCTGAGAAATCCACTAGAGCCTTTTGGGGTGAAAGGAAAGGCATTTGAAACATTAAATACAAAAGCGATTATGCACCTGCACCTAAATATTACACCACTCTCTGGAAAATCTGATTGGTCATCTGATTCTGGTCAGTTGAGCTGGTCAAATATGTTTGTACAATGACTTCTAAACCTTGTAAAGAAGCATAACCACTATACTTTTTGTTCCAGTGACTGACATTTATATGCATGCAAATATGAAGAAAAGAAACAAGCTCATGCAAAGAAAGTGTTTTTTTTTTTGTTTTTTTGCAGAGTTTCAAAGTTCAAGTTTTGAATGGCAAATTTTTAGCACATTATTTAGCATTTTTGGAATTATTATCATTAAAATATGCTGCAGAGTGTGACGTCATCATATGACTGCTGCAGTATCTGATGAAATTGTGCAAAATGGAAAGTGTAACTGTCCATTGTCCCAGGCCACTGACAACTCACATAAAAACTTAAAGGAACACTCCGACTTTTTGGGACTTTAGCCTATTCACCTTACCCCCCAGAGTTAGATAAGTCCATGCATACCTTTTTCATCTCCGTGCGTGCTATAAGTCTGTTTGACGCACCCACCGCTAGCCTAGCTTAGCACAAAGACTGGATGTGACTGGTTGCAGCTTTCATATTAATCCAAATGAGTGACAAAATAACGCAAACATTTTCCTATTTACATGTTGTGATTTGTATAGTCACAGAATGTACAAATAACAAAGTCAAACGAGACACAGACATCTTTTAACAGTATAAAACCTGGGAACTATTCTCTGAAGGCGAAGCACTGCTACTTTGGCGGAGTAATAACCGCATCACCTGAGACACGCCGTGGTGAGGAGCAGTTCGCTCAGTGTTTGGGTAACAGAGTCAGCAATTTATAAATAGTAAAAGCGTAGTTTAGAGTCATGGGTTTTCGCTCTATTGTAAATAGCTGCGACTGTAAACAGGGGAGGTAATACCATGTTTCACAGAATTCCAACTAAAAACGCTGACTGGATGAAGAAATGGCTAATTACTCTGGATATTTATCCACACACCTAAATAGATTATCAAGGGACATTATGTTTGCTCGGTACATTTCAATGGACGACTATTTTGAAAAAATGGAATTTGCCACACGGACCATAATGTGCTGAAGGATACGGCTATCCCATCGATAGCACAGACAGGACAAGTGGATCACCTGCGGCTGAGGTAAGTGTTCCGTTATGTTTTTAGATGACCTACTGTAAAAGTGCCATTAGCCAGAGCTAATGTAACGTTAGTGACACTATTATATGATTAGGGTATGAATATGTTTTTATCTTGATGCTGTGCGGACGCGCTTGGAAAAAAAACAAGCGCGTTCACCGCGTTGAACTTGCACCCTGCGCGCGGCGCGCCTAGTAGCCTAAATTTGAAATAACCATAGAAATAACGAACTTGAGCATGCAAAAGGGTACGATAGGCTGTGAGTTCATTGTTCAAAAACAATTTGTGCTATTACTTTCCCCTTATTCTATCCTATAGTAATGCAATTATACTGTATATTATATAGGCTACTGTTGAATACATTTGGTTCAGCTAACAAATAGCATTTAAAATATATTGATTCCTATAATAATAATTATTTATTCATGTGATATTTATAAATCTGGGTGCGTTTTTGGTTGGAAAACAATGTAACATGGTAATGTATTACCTGGTCTCCACTGTTTATTGTCACAGCTCATACAATAAAGCAAACACCCATGATAAACTATGCTTTTCTATCTAACGTTAGTAATTGCTGACTCTTTACTCCAAACACTGAGCGAACTCTCTGCTCCTCGTCACGGTGCGTCTCAGGTGATGGTTATCACTCTGCCCAAGTAGCAGTGCTTCGCCATCAGAAAATATAGTATTTATACGGTCAAAAGATGTCTGTGTCTCATATGGCCTTGATATTTGCACACTCTGTGACTATACAAACCACAACATGTAAATAGGAAAACGTTTGCGTTATTTTGTCACTCATTTGGATTAGTATGAAAGCTGCAACCATTCACATCCAGTCTTTGTGCTAAGCTAGGCTAGCGGTGGGTGCGTCAAACAGACTTATAGCACGCACGGAGATGAAAAAGGTATGTATGGACTTATCTAACTCTGGGGGGTAAGGTGAATAGGCTAAAGTCCCAAAAAGTCAGAGTGTTCCTTTAAACTTAATCAATATATCCTGCATCCTCTAATATTTATTTATTTGGGAATTTGTTGTGTAATAAGTTGTTGTGGTGTTGTTGTTTAACTATTACAAATAATTTTTGGATATTGAAATTAGGCTGAAATATAATTTTAGATAAAATAAAATAAATAAACATGAATTAGAAATGTTACAACTAACTGAAATAAGTTTACGGTGAAGTTCTAAATTAATAGATCTGAAATGAAAAAAAAATATATTTATAAAAACGTAATAAAAATTACAAAGGACAATTATAATGATTAAACTTAAAGTCCCCCTGTAGTCAATAGTTTTATGCCTTAAAACAGCTTGAATCTACACCCTTGACATTTAATATATGCGGTTATATGAATATGCAAACTCGGGGCTAGTTTGCATATTCATATAACCGCATATACTAAATGCACTCATTACTCCTCCACTCACTTGCAGTCATTGACTTGATTGGTTAGAAGGTAGTTTGTGACGTCAGAAACACCAGTCATTTCAAACAGTGTTTTTGAGACTGTCTTTGCTTTGGTTCACTGCAGTTTTAAGGAGAAAAATACTCAGCAATGGTGTTGACTTATTAATTTGTACATGGTTTGTCTTAAACCATATTAAAAACCCCACATAGACAAACAACATTAAAAACTTTCACCACACCGGGGACTTTAAACTGAAATGAAAAATTAAGAAGTAAATACAAAAAAAACAAACAAACAAACAAAAGATAAATACTAAAATAGAATATACATGCCCATTTTCACAGAGAAGGCTTAGAGGGATAGTTCAAATTGTCATCATTTATGGTATCCATTGACTTCTATAGTAGGAAAAAACTACTATGGATGTCAATGGCTACCATCAACTCTTTGGTTACCATTCTTTAATATATGATTTTATGTTCAATAGAAGAAAGAAACTCCAACAGGTTTTGAACAACGTGAGAAAATGATGACAGAAATGTTCATTTTTGGGTGAACTACTCCTTTAAGTCTAGACCCAGGCCAAAATGCATGTTTGAGCCTATTTAATGCAGGTCCTGATTTTCAATTTGGAAATGGGAAGGGTGGGTGTCATTTGAGGGGGGAGTTACATTTCTCTCACCTAAATCTATGCTCACTATGTATTTGTGTGTTTAATGGGGTCATTTTGATGTGTTTGGGCTTACACCTATTTTACAGTCTATGGTTTACACACAGCACAAGGAAGCTTGATTTCAACCTTGAAAACAGAATGCGAAAAATTACTAAATTAACTAATAAATTGTGTGGATTAATTTGCATATTCATCCACAAAACTAATTGATAAATTGTTGTGCATATTTCCCACCTTATAAGTGTGACACCTGCGGGAACAAATAAAATTATGCTCAATACCAATAATCCCGTGCCAAAATTCAAGCCCTCATTGATGCATCTTAAAATATATCAGGGCCATTGTTTTGTCTCAAGAGACACACCAGTAATGTTTTTTTGAAGGCACATTTATAAAAGCTACTTAAATGCCCTAATTTACCAAAGGCCTTATCCTTGCTTAACCCGAGCCAGACTGTGAAATCGGGTCATATAATAATAAACATGGTAACAAGTAGCGTAATGTCAATTATCACAAAAGAAACACTTTTAGGATGATTTGAACAGTTAAAAAAATTTTTTAAAAATAAAACTATTTTCTTTTACCTTCAGCGCAAAGCCCAAGGGAAGAAAGAACAGCTCTTTCTGGTAAATGAAATTCACCATCACTGTTCCATTTTCCAGGTAGTGTAGATTCATATTGATGGCTGTGTGTTCTTCCTTTACACAGTGCATTGAAATACCTGCAAACAGTTAATACTGAAGTCAATCTGTGTATTTCAAAAATCCTATTTCAATGATTCATTGTGAAAAAGATAAAGCACACACCGTACTGAGTGTAGCCCTGTCCTCTGCTCTTAAACTTTGGTCTTGATATAGCGATGGGATAGTTCCTCCTCGGCATGATCAGAAGACGAATCACCTTCTCTATGCCATTCACCACAAAATAACCACCCATTTCCTGCCGGTAAAACAAGACTAAGTGTTTTTTTTTTTTTATCCAAAAGACAACAGTATGATGGTGGCGTTACATGCAGTTGTGTGACGTGTGATTTATACCTCAGCTTCTTCGTGATGCTTGATGAGTTCTTTGGGTGAGAGACCGTGAAGGTTGCAGAGTTTCGATTTGACCATGATCGGCACCTGTCCCAAAGACTGTTTGATGATTCCTTTGGGAATGCCATCCACAGACCAGCTCACATCAGCCTATGAAATCATAAAACACTGAGATCAGCGGTCGTCAACTGGCTTGGCTCCAGGACCCAAGACTGGATATCAAGCAGTGACCTAACTAGTCTCAGCCTTAGAAATAACTGTTGGCTGAACGTCTGATTGCATTGGTTGAATACTACAAACAAGATTTCCAGGATTTAACTGTCCACCTGGAAGCAAAACCGATGTGATGCTGATTGTAGAGGAACCGGAAGACAATACAATGCTGAATAAAGTCGTAGTTTTTTGTTATTTTTGGACCGAAATGTATTTACAATGCTTCAAATCATTCTAACTAACCCACTGATGTCACATGGACTAACTTTGATGATGTCTTTATTACCTTTCTGGACATGGACAATATACCGTGTATACATTTTCAATGGAGGAACAGAAAGCTCTCGGACTAAATCTAAAATATCTTAAACTGTGTTCCCGAAGATGAACGGAGGTCTTACGGGCTTGGAACGACATAAGGACGACATTAAATGTAAGAAATGTACTAGCCAATGGTGATTCAAGTCAAGGTGTCAAGTCTAGATTTGTGATTATTTGTCTGTGGTGTTACTGGGTTTCATGGTAACGCCACATGATTCCACAGAAAATATTTTCTCATTATCATTTCATTTTAGCACCTTTGCCAGGTATGGAAAATTATCTGCTGTGTTGCTATAGACAGCATAGAGATGCAGTCGACTTTGTTGCAAGTCTACAGTTTATTCAATCTGTGGTGTTACTTTTATATGTTTCTGCCATTCTAGTCCCCTCAGTGATTCCCTTGATCTGAGCGGTAGAAGACTTGGCTACTTTTCCAAAGTTTGCCTCCTGAACACACACACTTTTTTGACTGAATTCTACGATGTTAAGTGGGTGAAAAAAAAACCCCCAACTCTTCAATCTTGTATTTGGGTAAAAAATGGGCACCCATAGAAATGAATGGGAGCATTCTCAAATAAGCCAAAAAAAAGACACCAGGTGACAGCAAAGTCACTTCATCTTTAGGTTTTAGCTCTAAGAACTTATTGGAATGATTTTTTTTTTTAATGTAGCTAAAAAAAATTAAAAAATAAAACATAAAAATGAATAGGCATAATTTACATAGAAAATATGGTACTTTTTGAAGTAAATAAATTCAAAAATACTTCCAAAAAAAAAAACAACACCATAAATGGATAGACAAAACTTTATCGAAGACAGTGATATAATATTTATAATAAATAAAAATTAGGATCACACCTGAGTCCTCTGTGCCCACATTTGTCCACAATTACAAGATTAAGGGCTATAAAGTGAATACTTTTGAGGGTTTGAGGGTTAAAGGGTCCTAGATGAAAAATTAAACACTTTTATATTTATATACTTCTTATATACTGCATGATATTATTGCGATACTCCAAGACATAAAAAAAAAACAATTAATTAAAATGCTAAATATGATATTACATTGTGGGGGTAAACAAATAGGTTTAGACTTGATTCTGGTAACCAGATTAAAAACATTCATAATTTTGAAGCTAAAATATATAATTATTTTAAAGGAATATGCTTGCATTTTGTCACTAAGTTAGACATTTTTAAAATAATGTAGGCCACTTTTTACTGGTAACATAAGACATTTGGCATTAGGACCCACAAATAATCCTCTATTGCATTAAACATTATATGTAGTAGTTTAATGTAGTAGGCTACTTACATTAAAACTTGTTATATACTATACCACAATACATATTGTTGCATTGCGATATATTGTTACACACACACTAGAAAAACAGCAGGTGATCTGCCAATATGACAATCAATTCACCATATTTAACCCTCATGCTGCTTACCACCAGCTTCCCCCTGTATGTACAGCGCCTGCCTCTGCACTCGGCAGGGAACATCCGCAGATCTCGGCTGATTCCTCCTTTAGGAACCGCTGGCGTATGAATGATGGCCTCCACAAAAGACAGGCTGACTCTGTTTCCCTTGTACAAGAACTCCAAAGGAGGAATGGCCTAAACACAAACATATTTTTACCTGTATAGCCAGCACGTGCATGTAAGTGCCTAGAGAATAAGCATGCGTGTCTGCCCCTCACCTCCACAACCCGACATAATCCATCAGTAACTGCCTGATCAAATGACTCAATGTGCGCCTTCACCAGCTCTTGCACAGGAACGTGCTGCTTGTCTTTCGGGACTCCGAACCCTGCCTCTGTCAAATTCTTTAAACTCGGTTCGGACTTTAGATTACACCACTTTGAGAGATCCATATTGCTGCGCACACACGTGTGTGCTTGTAGAGCGCATAACTTCCTTTTACACGATTTCAAAATAAGAGTATTTACTTAAATATATTTACATATTTCTTAATATAATATATATTAAAACATATTAGGATCAGAGGATTAAAATGTAATTATTAAAATTAAATTAATATATATATATATATATAATTGAATTTAATTTTATTATTTAATTTTAATCCCCTGATCCTATTTTTTTTTTTTCCCGATATTACTTATTCTGAATTCTCGATATCCTAATGCAATTCTTCCTTAAAACTGATCTCCTTCCTTCTCTTTCAAATGCAGTACACAACAGCATCAAACATCATACCGGTGTTTTGTTTCCTTATAATGTGTAATGTGTTATTAAGAGTATTTTATAATAAATTGTTTAACCATAAATATGATATTATAAATAGTATACTTTTTCAGAGCTTTGGTTTTAAAAACAATCAATTTTCATACTATGAAAATACTGGCATTATTTTATATAGAACACGAAAGAAAACCGTAAAAATAAAATATTGTAAAATATTAAATATATAAAATATAATATATAATACAATATTGTATCACACTTGTTATTCCTTAAGATCACAGATACTTTTCTTTTGGAATGAGGGTCGTTTTCAACGCACACGTGCTCGAACTGAAGGGGATGTCAAAGTAAAAGTCCTACTTGTGCGCAGTAACTCACATTTTGCGTAAAATACAGCGCTCAGTTCAGCTTATTGAAGTCACCACTTGGCCTCGAGGACGCTTGAAGATCTTTAAATAATGAGCAAACAACAGTAATAATAAATAATACAAACAGTAATAATTAAACATGAGCGCGTTAATCTCCTCCCATAAAGGTAAAGATAGTATTGAAGGTGTTGTAGAAGTGTTTTAGAAATGTCCTATTTTGCTCATGCTGTGTGTGTTTGTTGATGTTCGGTATTTAGCAGGAAAGAAACTAAAGTTAATGGAATAAACGGGCATTTTCAAGATGTGATTCACAAACACATTACATGAAGTTGTTTAAATGAGCGTCTCTGAAAATGTTTGCTGTGTTCGTTTCGGGTTTTGGATTTGGTTACTATGACTATTTATTTAAAACAGATTCATTAGATTTGTCATTGTGATGTTATTGGAGTCACAGAACAACGTACACTATTTAGTAGCAATTTTATGTAAGTTTAAGTAACAATATTAATATTTTCATTGGACTAAAAGGCTTGTAGAATCTGTGGATTTCTTTATTGCCTACGTTTTATATGATTAATGTAAGTAGCAATATGTATTAATTATAACATATTTTAAGTATTTGGACATATTTGTAACATTATTATTATTATTATTATTATTCTTCAATCTTATGTAAGCATAATCACAGTAGAATATATGGTAAGATCTGTTAATTCTGTCCTCTTCTAGCTGAGATCATCACTGCAGCGTCTGTGACGTTTGGAGCTGCAGCAGTGGGAATCCTCATCTACCAAACATTTTTCAACAAAAGCAAATGTGTGAAACCTAAAGTGAACCTTGATCTGCAAAAAGACAACCCCAAAGTGGTGCATGCGTTTGACATTGAGGACCTGGGCGACAAAGCCGTGTACTGTCGGTGCTGGAGATCCAAAAAGGTGAGAACGAACTTAAGTAAAACTTATGACAAACTTTGAACCATTGACTGTCAAAACAGAGAAACAGTAGAATCAGAAATGTGAGTGTTGAGGCCCATTTTCAAAAGCAATTTCCTCCTGGAGAAACTGAAATTATATGTCACTTGCTGATGCCATCTGAAACCTACTTTCATGAAATTAGGAGAAATGTTTATTATGTATAATACATGTACACCTGGGTTCAAGGAGGTGTTGATCTTGAACCTGTCCGTTAGCATTCCCATTTCCATCATGCGTGGGGCGGGGCGGGTCCAACTGCCTGCAACAGGTCACTTGCAATCTGTCATTGTCTTTATTTATGTGAACTAGGTTCCTGAATCCATTTTTTTTTTTTTTTTTTTTTTTTTTTTTTTGGTCAGTCTCCTGAATATTACATTTTTAAATTCCACAAGCTCATTATTCTGGAGCCACAGGAACATCGAAGGCAGCAGGGGGGAAAACAGGGGAAAAATTTGTGTTTAAAAAATACTCTGTTTTATATAAATATGTACTGTTGATTAAAATGCTAAATTTGATATTATATTGTAGGTGTAAATGAATAGGTTTGGACATTGGGTGCTGGTAACCCAATGCACATGACAATGGTAGTACCAGATTAAAAAATATTCATAATTCTGAAGCTGAATATAGAATTGTTTTAGATGAAAATATGATATTATCGCAATATTATTATATTTTAGATATTTTATGCTTGCACTCTGTCATACTAGATATATTTAAAATAATGTAGGCCACTTTTTACTGGTAACAAGACGTTTGCCATTATCAGGACCCACAAATATTCCCATATTGCATGATTTTACATTATATTCAACATTATAAAGTTCAATGTAGTACTGACACTAAAACTAAAAACTTTTTTCTCACAGATACACAAAATACAACTATACACAATAAATACTATCACTATCCATGATACATATTGTTGCATTTTTGTATTGCTACACCCCTAGTCGCTTCACCTCCATTCACAAATCTTCTCTTGTAGGATAGTAAAGTGTCCAGAATCAGTAAAGTGACTTCAGAATCTCGCCAGAAGTGCTCGGACCTTTTGCCTACTGTTTATCCAATATGTATTCGCACATACTACTCTTTTGGCATACCATTTTCCATATGCTTTATAGTAGGGATACTATAGGGATACAGAATCAGTGTTTTAAGATGCACGCTTTTGACTGCACATGCGCATTGGCCAGTCTAGCCTGAAAAATAAGCTTTTTTAATGTTACATGAGCATAAGAAACAACATTTATGAGCCTGTTGTCAGATGAAATTTAATTAAGCTTGGTGATCAACTTTGGAGAATTTGATGTTTCCCCATTTAAAGAGACAGGAGCTTTACTTGTATGACTGAAATAACTGGCATCAAAAACAGCGGTTCTTATTGAACATTTCCCAAGATAAGAGATTTGTCAATGATGCTCAGGTACAGTTGCGCTCCAAATCGTCCGCCATCATCTTATCGGTTATCTCACTTTTGGTTTATAATTGTCCTGTCCGTTGGTTAACTAAACGAAATGGTTTTTGCCTATGATAAGAAAGGCAAAACGACAGTGGGGACAATGATGCGGTGGCCAAGTAATGTCATCAGTGTATGGCCGAACACCGCGTAACACCGGTAACAGACTAAGGCGACGAGCCTAGTGGTGATGGTCACATTTTGGTCACACGAGTCTTGAGATTCAGTGACATCAAACTTGTCATACCACATCTGTAATGAAATGTTTTCTCTGGTCTCTTTCTTACAGTTTCCATACTGTGATGGCGCACATGCGAAACACAATCAGGAAACGGGAGACAACGTTGGTCCTCTGATCATAAAACGCAAGGAGGCCTGAGCTATTCCACTGTTCATCAAAGTCCATTCTCCGCGATAGAGATTATGTGTCTTCGCTTTACGTGTGTGGTCGGGGCTGCTGGGATTAAAAGAGTGATTATATTATCCCGTGTTTGTGTGTTTAATCATATAGTGTATGTTTGACAGGTTCCAGTGATCTGCTTTCTGGGGTTGTTGTTTAGCAATACATAATATTTTCATATCTATTTTCTCTTTTTATCTGCTTAGACTTTATGGGACGACTGATGTACAGATTTCTGGCTTAGCCAAAATCTCCTAAACATGTTTATGTGCTTGAACAATGGTCACGTTACTGTAGATGCACTACAGATTAAAACTTGAATTAAAACACATTAGTCTGAGTTTGAACTGAATCTTTGTTTGTTATGAATGTGATTCATATGAATGTGAAATGTGTATGGAAACCAAATGGCCACCTTCTCATTTGCTTTTTGTGTGTGTTGCCTGTTAAACTTCACATGATGTGACCTTAACTGTTCACTGATATTTAATGTATTTAAAGAGACACTTCCATCTAATCTCTCTATTTTTGAATCAGATGTCGTTGAATCTGATAGGTACTGTATGTCATTTAACATCTAATTTGGTAGGCTATATTTGCCTCTGCTTTTGGAAAGGCTAAATATATTTCTATAGCAGAAGAGAAAATGTTATATGAAGCAAAATCATGTTTTGATGAACGTATTCTGTGAAATTGTATCTCTCTCTCTCTCTCTCTCTCAGAAATGTACACTTCACAAGTTTGATGTTTAATAAACAATGTCAAACTGACTTTCTGTTTTGTTTTTTTGTTTTTTAATTAAACATTTCTAGATAGAGTTTATCACTTGAATAAAATGCAATTATTGCTGATCAACAACTTAAAGCAATTGAAAGCCATTGCATTCTTTTAACCTTCAAATGGTCTTCGTTTCCTGTTTATACTTCTGGGCTTCGGGGTCTATACGACCCCAACAATTGAGTAATTTTAAATTGTAAAATATATATTTTTAATTATACAAATAATATATAATTTTTTTGTTTACTTCTCATCTATTCATTAATGCTGTGTTTTTGGAGATATAAAGTACTTTTGTATCCATGATATACCACACACAATTCCTCAACTACACTATTAGCTTGCATATGAAATATTTTTATTTTATTTTTATGAAACATTGCATTTATGCTCTAGTACTAGGCCTTCATTTCTGTGTAAAAAAAAAAAAAAAAAATCAGATTTATGCCGGATTTTTTTTTTTTTTTTTCACATTTCCCATTCATTTCAAAGTGGGGTTATATTAACCCCGAAGACCAGAAGTGTAAACATTTTTTTAACATATATACCTTCAGAACAACCGAATCAAGCCCAGTTTTTGTGTGTGTATAACGTTAGATAGATAATGAATGAAAAGTCACAAAATCTTATTCCACTGAGATGAGGGGAACCTTTTTTATTATTAAGTAAAAGTCGATTGGGGCCCTATAGACCCCATGACCCGATTGAGGGATAAATCCCCTCTTTAGATGCGGATTTGATCTTTAAATAAAGAGTTTGAAGTGTGAATTAAATAGCGCGGACGGGACGCTAGAACGCAACCTGTGAGAACGCCGACTTTGATTGGTGGACTGCGTGCTGACGTCATGTCCCCTCAGGAACCAGAACGCAACCTGTGAGTACGCCAACGTTGATTGGTGGACTGCGTGCTCACGTCGCGACTCATTCAACAACCCGAACGACGCGTCGCGCTCCGGTAGTGTAGATAAAAACTAAAGACGAGTGAATGAACGAAAACATTCGGGGCTCCAGACGCCTATCTGGTCAAATGAAAGAGACGTTTTGTTTTTTAATTAATAGAAAAACTGTCAGATATGGAAAATCATTTACAGAAGTTTTTCCAGTATCCGTTCAACTTGGATAAGTTCACGCTGAACGTGTCTGCAGAAGGTCAAATCATGGACTCATCAGCTCGAACGCTGGAAAAACTGGAAAAAGACAATAAAAAGAAAGAGTCAGTAAAACAGGTGTTCTTGGATGGATGCGTGCCCTTTTCTCATCAGGTGGCCGGGCATAAATGGGGGATCAATAACACTGGTCAGTTTATTCTTAACTTCTGTAAAGAGTTTTAGTCATGTTTCTTAGAAATGCTGTATTTGTTTTAGGTTCTAGGGATTGATGAAATAATGTGAATATCAGAGTCTTAAGTTGTTTGATATTTGGACTAGGACTGTTGGATTTCATCATATAGGCTTAGTGACTGTTTGGATTGGATTATGAACACCCATTATCAAAAAGTTTTTTTACAGGACCTACTACTATTGTATCAAACCAATTTTATAATTGTATAAACCAATCCTATAATAAACAAATGGTATTCTAATGGATCAATTGTAATTCCTACATTAGTCTTTTGTGGAATAATGTTGGAATAATAAAGGAAACCACAGATTGGTCTAGGAATTTTCCAGTCCTAAAAGATTTTCTTTAAATTACTTTCCTAATGATATATAGGACTTTTTAGAATCTTGTAGGACTGTTGTTATAAATTATGATGTAAATTCATAGGAATCATATACATGTACATACATGTACACCTGTGGAGGACTTTGCACAGGTTTTCCTAACATAGTCGGTTGAGTAATATGCGATAAAAGTATTAGATAACTAATTCTAGTTTATTAAAGGGTCACAGGATTTGTCACATTTGCTTAACATGGGATATTGTCATGGTGATTGCTATGAAAAGAAACAATTACCTTCTCTCTGTCAACAGTCAGATGACATCATTTCCTCTGTTGTAGTAACTCTTATGGCTCTGTCATGGGGATTTTCTGAGTGAATGAGACGTGAGCTGTTATCTGATGTATTGTCAGATTGCCAGTGGTCAGCACTTTGTCTTTTCTTGTGTTAAAGGAATAGTGTCACCCCAAAATGACAATTCTGTATCACCTACCATCATTTTCCAATATTGAAAGTGAATATTGGAGAACTTTCGATTAAAAATATATAGGCATTTTTTATTACAAAATAAAAGTTAAATTTATCAAAGAATCCTGATTTTTTTTTTTATTAGGTTTCCACAAAATGTTTAATCAGCATAACTGTTTTCAACATGGATAACAATAAGATATGTTTCTTGAATCTTGAGCACCAAATCAACATATAGTAATTATTTCTGATCATGTGCCACTGAGGACTGGAGTAACGATGCTGAAAAATCGGTCCTTCCGTGACTGGAATAAACACAATTTTCAAATATATTAAAATAGAAAACAGTTATTTTAAATTATAACAATATTTCATAGTATTATGTTTTTATTGTATTTTAATAAAATTAATGCAGCATTGGTGAGATAATATAATTAGTTTGGTCACTCCAAAACCATTTAGGCCCGAAACCGAAAATAGCTGTTTCCACTGAAACTTTTTGGTCGTCCCTAACTTTTACACATGCGTTTTCTTTCTCAACTGTTTACGTTCACTTAGAATAAAACCAACTGTGTTTATTTTGGATATTTTTGACATCATTTAGTTGTATTTGTGTGTTCAAATGCAAGAAGACGTGTACGAAAACAAAGAAAACAGCACACGGAGCAAGTGCCGAAATGAGTTCTCTTCCACGTCTTCTTGCTTGAAAATGGTTTCTATAAAATGTGCACAGAGGAATCGATAAGCATAATTGAAATTTCAATTTCATTACAAGTATCCGATGCCTAACCTTGAGTATCTGATTTTAGAATTGGAATCGATTTTTGATACCAAATCCTAGTTCAAAAATCAAAAAAAAAAAAAAAAAAAATTCACTTATCAGCTGCAACTTCCTGTCACCCTGTTAGGTAGCCTATTAAACCCTAAATTTGTTGGCATTTAATATAGCTAATATTCTAATAGTGTCATGTATGTGGCTTTATTCTCTCCTAATTTTTGCCTTCAGATGTTTTCCCGGCTGCCATAAAAGCATTCACACTCAAAATAGTCAGAAGTTGTCATGATGATAAAGTGCCGACAGGTTTTCAGTGTTTGGTTCACTATAATTGCACAGGTGTTCTACAGCATCCTGATGGAACAATTCTGAAGCAGCTACAACCTCCTCCGAGAGGCCCACGGGAGATGCACTTCTATACACAGGTAATTTAAATCCACAGTCCAATATCTATACAGCAGCGACAGTTGCTAATAATGTCAGGGGGCCAAAATAACACCCTAAATACTAGAAAAGACTCCTGACTGCCAAGCACAATACAGTAAATAACACGTTTCATACTGTCCCGAAGGTCAGAATGATTTTTAAAAAAGATATTAATACTTTTATTTAGGGTTGTCTCTAAGAAAGTAATCAAGTTATAGGTCGATTATTTTGACAATTGGATTTTTTTTGTTTTTTTTGTGTGGTAATATAAATAGACTAACAACATGACGAAGAACAATTTGAATATAAACATGCTGATGTATTATCCTGTGTTGGCGTAGGTTTACAGTACAAATCTGGTGAAATGGTGCACGTTGCATTGCCAGATGAATGTTATAAGCAACCCAAACTCACAGCATTTGCTGGAGTCTGTTAGCCGAGCTGCTGAGACATGCTCCACACATGTATATGATAACGGTACAACACTTCAATATGAAACTCAAAGCACACCAGTCTGTATATGCATTCCCAAATGCACGTTTTTGGAAACCCAAACAAACAGCACATGCAGAGACTGGTTTTGTGTTGAGCAGCATTTACTGTGAACGAAGGGGCTCTGAGAAACACATGACCTACATGCATGTAAATAAAAGTGTGGCGCTTCACTCTTAACTCCACAGCACATAAAGGCTACTACGCAGACTTTGTGATGTCACAATAGCACTAAGCCATATTAAGATTTTTAAATGGTTTAAATATATTGTGCAGCCTTATAAAACTTATCATGCGTTTCATGGATTCTCATTCTTGGAATGTGCCACCTCTGGTACTTTGCCAGTACTTTGCCGCCCTATCAACACAGGCAAATCAAGGATGTTTTTTTTTTTTTTTCTTATCAAGTTCTTTAATTTAATTGGGGAATTGTGACAGCCCTATACATTTATAAAGCAAGGATGCATTTAATTGATCAAAAGTTAAGTGAAAACATTTATAATGTTACAAAGGATATCTATTTATTCATCAAAGAAAAAAAATAATATAATAAGAATAATAATAAGAGGTTTTTTGAGCAGGAAATTATCATATCAGAATGATTTCTGAAGGATCATGTGACACTGTAGACTGATGTACGATGATGGAAATTCAGCACTGACATGCTGGAATATATACAGGAATATATATATATATATATATATATATATATATATATATATATATAGTATATTAAAGTTTAAAACCGTAATTTTAAATTGTAATAATATTTCACAATATTACTGTTTTTACTGTATTTTTAATCAAATGAATGCAGCTTTGGTGGGCAAAATAAATGGCTTTTTTTAAAAACATGAACATTTTTACCAGCTAATCTTACCAATTTACTACTAGTTACACTACTGGTTTCAGAGTAAAGGCACATGACACTTTTTTCTTCTGCAGGTATATGCCAAAGACTGCACAGACACAAGACTTCTGGATCTGCAACAACATCTTCCCAGGTTCTACGGCACATGGGCGCCACGGGAGTCGCCACATGGTGAGATAAGTTTTCATGTCAAGATGTGAACATGGAATAAAATCTGCAAACCCATTTTAGTTGCATGATCGCATGTATTTAAGAACAAAATAGGTTATTGAACAGGGATGGAGCAAGTTGTTACGTTTTGATAAGATTATAATGGCATACATTTGTTTTATTTGGAATAATATGCACAGATGAATCATGCACAAGGAACATTGATCAAATGCAAGGTCATATGCAATTTCATGTTGACTTTAAATTACTAATGGCGTGTTGTGTCACACGGTTGAACTCAGCAATCGTGTCCATTAAAATGGTTCCTTTAGCAGTCAAGCTTGAAGGTCAGCTCTAGTTAGTGTTATCTATGTTTGGCGAATTTAGAGGGTTGCTAATGAGTTAATAATTTATAGATGGTTTGGAATGCGGTATATGGGGTGTCATTCAGCAGTGGGTTTTTATTAGCTTATTAAAATGCTCTTATCATCATTTTGCATGTTGCCATGTGTCCAAAGTACATGTGCTTCACAGTGTGTTTGTTTAGTCTGTATGCATGTAGTCTATGGACATTTAAAGGAGTGTTCAGTTTATCATTGGACTTTACACTGCTGTTGCCTCCTTGTGTTTGTGAGTGGCCATCCCAGTGATGACACCATAAATACTGTGTCAGTTGACAGCACTGAAAAAGAACTTGTCAGAAATAATTGACTTCGTGGAGGCTTGGCCTCTGAAAGATCACTTAAAGGTACAGTGTTCAGTGTGATTGTGGAAATCAGTTATGAGCCATTCAGACACAGAAGTAGAATACATTTTTCAATGGTTTTCCTGGACTCAGAAACTCTAGTTGGGCCTGCAGTTTAAATTATATAATAACTAAAATAGCAATAATCATAATTTAAAAAAAATACTTACTTTTATGCTTTTACATTTTTACTTAACATATATTCAAACTTGTTTTTATTTTTTATTTATTTTTTTTAATTTTTTTGAAAAGCCTACTTTTATTCAGCAATGGTGCATTAAATTGATCAAAACTTACAGTAATGACTTTTACATTGTAACAAAATATTTCTGTTTAAAATAAATGCTGTCCGTTTAAACTTTCTATTCATAAAAGAATCATGACATGGTTTCCACAAAAAATGAAGCAGCACAAACTTTTTCTGTATAGAACTGACCAAATAAATGCGGCCTTACTCTGGCTAACATTCTGGTAAGGTTCTCTGAAATTTCTTCCAATAACGTTCGATCAAAGTTATCAGGTCTTTAATAATTTTCATAAAATGTTAGCACAAAACCATAATTATTTTTTTTTAAATGTTACTACTGGTTCTAAAACATTGAAACACAATGTTTTCATAATGTTTGCAAAAATATAAAACAGATTTTTCCCTTTACATTTGTATAATGAAAAAAAAACATTTTTTTTAAACTTTAAAAAAAGTCTCTGGTTATGAATGGAACCCTTGTTCCCTGAGAAGGGAATGAGACACTGAGTTGACTATGACACTTTGGGGAACACCCTCTGCGTAACGCATCTGAAGTATGAATGAAACTAATCCAATCCTGATTGGTGCTGCGTCATGACATAAAGTGTTGGCATACAAGGAAGCTACAAAGGGATGCCGGCACAAAACAGAGTTAGCTTGTGTGATGAAGCAAGTTGCTCCCAGGCAAGTGAAGGCATGACGGAGGGACACAATGTCTTGTTCCCTTCTCAGGGAACAAGGGTTACAGTCGTAACCCGAGACAGGCCACCGAGATAGCCTGAACATCCCAGTTACTGATGGTCTGTTTGGATGCGGGAAGCCCCTTCTTGGGCGACCTGGAGCACTCCAGCAACTGATCTGACTTCCGCCATGAAGAAGACCTATGGACATGTATCTTGAGAACAGGGCAGAGCAAATTAAGTCTTTCTTCATCCACCGTCATGTGAGGTGGAGAATGAAAGCCTGCAGAACCTTAGGCCGTGCCACATTAGATGGCACTTTAGGCACATAGCCCGCCCTGGGATACAAGATAGCTTTAATGTTGCCTGGAGCAAACTTCAGGCACCCATGAGATATAGCGAGTGTCTAAAGGTCTCCTACTCTCCTAAAGCGGTTCGAGGGGAGCCTCCACCAGCCCTTCGAGAACCATTGCCAGGTCCCATGTGGGAACTCTGGTACGAGCTGCAGGTCTCATCCTCCGAGCCCTTCTGAAGAAATGACCAGCTGATGTCTCCACAGAGGCCCATCACCCAGAAGAGCGTGAAAAGCCATAATGGCAGCCACGTACACCTTGAGTGTGGACGGGGTAAGATCAGCCGAGAAGCGATCTTGGAGGAACTGTGAGATGAATGGATGGATAGAGTATGTGGAAGTATGTGTCCTTGAGATCTATCGTGACAAACCAGTCCTCGGATTGAATTTGATTCACGATGGTGAGCAACTCTGAGATGGAAGGATGGATTCAGTATGTGGAAGTATGTGTCCTTGAAATCTATTGTGACAAACCAGTCCTCGGATTGAATTTGATTCACGATGGTGAGCATCTTGAACCTGAACCTGAACCTCCTCAGAGACCGATTCAAGTGCCTAAGATCTAGTATTGGGCACAACCCCCCATCCTTCTTGGGAACTAGAAAACTAGCTGTAAAACCCGGACTCCCTGTCTGGCGGAGGAATACATTCTATAGCCTCCTTTACCAGCCTCCTTTACTTCTTGTTCCAATACCCGGCCCTGCTATAGTTCAACTACAGTCCAGACCACCCCATTGAACTTTGGTGGGTAGAAACTGAACTGCAGTCTGTACCCCAAGGGAACCAGCCTCTCGAGACTGGCTTTTGGTATCGTTCAAAATTCGTCCTCAATCCCCTGAATTGGCTCTCCGGAAGGGTTTGTTCGAAACGATTCTCAATGTGCGGACGCGAGCGCTGCCTGGGCGCAAGCCTGTGGGGCAGACAGAGCAGCATGCGTTCACTGGAAACCGATGTGTCTCGAAGCGCAATTATGGCAGGATATAGAAAAAGATTTCCTGAGGGCTCCCCAGATGGGAGGGTCTTTCGGTTTTATTCTTGACACCCCGAAGCGGAAGACCGGTAGGGAATAATCTAAAACATTTTCCAGCGTGCGGAAGCCCTTGCGGAGGACACTGCAGCGTGCATTCGCTGAAAACCGATGTGTCCCGAAACGCACTTTATGCTGGATACAAACATCGATTTCCCAAGGGCTCCACTGAGGAGAGATTCTCTATCATCCCTCCACGGTGAGGACAGCCTTGCTATTTTCGTCTTGTTTTCGATACCCTGAAACAGAGGACTGACAGAGAAAAATTTAAAACGATTCACGCGGTTCGCTGCTCATCATTTTAAGTCAGAATTACTGTAATTGCAGCCATAAACATTGGATAATGGCAGGCTGAATTAAAATACCTAACTTCTTAAAGTGAGATAATATTCCATCATTTTAATTTCATAGAATTAAATGCAGCCATAATCACCAAACTGTTTTAGTATTTTTACAGTCTCGTAATCTACATGCTGCCTCGGCAAACACGAGAATTGAGCCGTAACAATACTTGGCTTTAATCCCTCGAGAAGAAAGTCAATGGGCGCGAGGCTGAAACACCCGAAAAGGCACGGCTGTGTGCGTCAAGATATTTCTCAATGAACACAGCCAGCACCCTCAGGAGCTGACTGTGCATGCCTTGCAACCATACAGAATCTTTATTGCAGAGTAGACCAAATCTACGCGCTGCCTCAGCAAACGTGAGATCCGAGTCACTATAGATTCTTTATTGCAATGCAGACCTTTAATCTTCCTCGGCAAACGCAAGATCCTAGTCACAGAATCTATATTGCTGAGTAGATCCGTAATCTACACGCTGCCTCGGCAAACGCGACATCCGAGCCACTAAATTCTATATTGCAATTTTTTAGGACAATTCTTATGAGACAAACAACATCAAATAGGACAGGCAGTTTGACACAAAGTGCTTGCTGAAGAGCAAAAAGCTTTTTTTTTGTTGTGTGCCGGCGTCCCTTTGTAGCTTCCTTGTATGCTGTCACGTTACATCATGACGCAGCACCAATCAGGATTGGATTAGTGTCGTAGTCGACACAGTTCAAGTTCCCTCGGCAACTGAACACTCAGAAATAACGTTTTCATAACTTAATGGGAACATTAGCAGAACTTTCTTAGAATATATTTTTATCAGCTTCCTGGGTTCCTTCAGAAACATGAAATAGTCTTATTGCCATTTGTGTATTGAACAAGTCAAGTCACATTTATTTATATAGCGCTTTTTACAATACAGATTGTATCAAAACAGCTTCACATTGATAACATGAAAATAATACAACACAGATCAATAATATTGTTGAATATTAAATGTCCCCAACTAAGCAAGTCAAAAGCAAGGCAACAGTGGCAAGGAACCAAAACTCCATCCGGTGATTGAATGGAGAAAAAAACCTTGAGAGAACCCAAGCTCAGTCGGGGGCCAGTTATCCTCTGGCCAACGAAGGAACAGTGATTACAAAACAAATTGGATCGAAACATTAAGACAATTTGTCCATTTCCATCGAAGTAAGTCGAAGTAATCACGCCGGTTTGGAGACGAGATGTTGAGGATCAGTGATGGCTGTCGTGTCGATGAGGCTGGCACTTAAGGATGAGTCGGGATGGGTCCAGGCGCAGGTCCACCATAGAGGGTCCCTCGGGATAAACAGAGAAACTAATATTAGCGTAGACGCCATCCTTCTTTTGATGTACCAAGTACATCAGGATTTATGGGACGTGTTCCCGGTTCCGGCTGATCTAAACGGATCTAAACAATCCGATCTAAACTGCAGCCTAATTTTGAATTTAGGAAGTCTATAGTGTACAACTCATTTGTCATTTTAAACTGTGTTAGCCATCTTGATGACAGCATAATTTACAACACCAATGTAGAATATTTAGCAGAAAACTTGTCTGCCAGCCATAAGAATTGATGTACTAAAACAACACTGGCTGCCATTCCGTCATCAAATGCACAAAACCGTGTCTTCTTTATCTCTCTTATCTCAGAGCTGTATCTGAAACTGGAGGATGTGACGAAGAGGTTCTTACGGCCCTGCATCATGGATGTGAAGATCGGGAAGAGAAGTTACGACCCGTTTGCATCACTAGAAAAACGTGAAGAGCAGATTAGCAAGTATCCTCTGATGGAAGAGATCGGATTCCTGTTACTGGGAATGAGGGTGAGACAGCATGCGTGTGTGATTTGTTAACTTTCATTATATTCATTATGCAGGCTCCTCTTTTCCCCTGGTTGTTTTATCTCCGTATACTCCCCTTAGTATCTGATTTCCTTATTACAAACTTTGAGAGTTCATAAACACAATATTAAGCTTCAGATCACCTGAGGGCTCTTGGTTCGCTTTCAGTGCTGCAGAACAGAAATCCCTGTCTGCTGTCTTAAGGCATGATCGATATCCAGAGCTTATCCAGACACTAGGTTAATACCCTCTGAGGAATACTGATAAGACATTTGATGATAAGATTTTGATGAAACCAGTGGTCAGTTACACACACTCCTCTGCTTTTGCTTTCTGCACCTCATTGTTCTGCACTGTGAAGAAGGGCACATGAGAAGAGATAGAGAGATCAAATTAATTCCATCATTGAGTCTAAAGATCTTCTGGCCCCAATGCATCTATCATGATACAAACAGTGACATTTTCTGCTCATTGACTGCATTAATTATTTGTGAGTGATTGGCCTTTTATTGGATTATTCTGTCAGGTTTATGTTCTGTTTTATGGACTATTAGGGAATGTTTACAAGACAACAATATACTAAAAACGGAAATGTTTTTCCTTTGCGTTTTTCTTTGTACAGACGACAACATTGTCAAAATGGCCCATGTTCACACGGATCCACAAAAACAATTAAATGCAGTTAGTCGAGTGGTTGGCGATGTCACTTTGTAAAGAAACACTAAGCGCCTATAGACTGAACACGTAATACCAGAGATGGGGAGATATAAATGTCTGTGGCTCTACCATTGGAGAAAGCGTACTAGCTAACTTGGGTCACATGTGACTTGATAACCAATCACATTACAGCCTTGACGTCATTGAATTTCATTCAGAAGTATGCAACAGTCACCGAAAATTAATTAGAAGTGCTGAGAAATTAATGAAATTCTTAAACTGAATCATACCTCTCGCACAATTGTCCATGACTTATAGATAAATTAGATCAATAGATATAGATTAATTAAATAGATACATTTCAAACTGTTTAATAAGAGTAAACAAGATTAGCCGATGGGCTGTCAATTTATTAAATAAGCTATTTCAACACAAAGTGGTTTATTCAGCAGATTGAAGCCTCTCCTCCATTGACATCCATTCAAACAAACAGCTTCTTGTCTCCTTACCTGATACCACAGCTTTAGTAGCGTTAACGTTAGCATTATGCATTTGTTTAATCTTGCAGGCTTGACTTTCAAGTGGCTTTTGGTAATAAGCATTCTCATGACATAACCGTTTTTACAAATTGACTTTTTTGTAGTTTTCACAGATACAATAATGGTATCGTTTTCAAAAACTTGCCATTTGTCATGCAAATGAGTAGCCAAAATGCTTAAAATGTTTGTTTTTTTTTTTTGGTTGAAAGCGGTGTCATGTAAACAGTATCACGTTAGGTAGGTTTTATTAAGTAGGCTATAATCCAAATCGTAGTCATCCAGGCAAGGGTAAAACTCCATATAATCAAACTTAAAATACAAAACAACAAGAAACAAAACAAGAAACAGACTAGAAAGACATACCTCAGAAGTGTAGTGACAACTCTGTGACAAGGACTAAAACAGGCAGGGTATTTATACACAAAACTAAACAATGTAATAAGAAACAGCTGGGTCCCACTTTATATTAAGTGGCCCTAATACCTCTGAACTTACATGGTTACTAGATATGTACTAAGTATGTAAGTACAGTGTAAGTACACATTAGTATTTACAGCTGTAATATTTGTGTAACTACACAAATGTAATAACACACTAAAAGGTATGGGTGAGTACAAATGTGTAACAGGACATTAGTAACAATGCTTTTTTTCACTAGAGTAAGTACACATGTGTAACAGGCACTATGTAACTACATTTTGGAACAACAATGTATTTACACACGTTCTTCCACTTCCACACAGTCTTTAATACTGTAGTTACTAGTTTGGAAGGTACTGAAATCATGATAATTCCTATGTGTATATCATGTATTTATTGTATGACTGGCAGGACTCGTGCTGAATTACAGCTAAAGTTTCCCCTTGTGGTATCAGTGTACTGTACTTACACGGTAACTCCTCAGTAACTCTGCACTTGATAGAATGTGTTAAACAATCATAACTTACTGTGTATAATAAAAACAACCAAACCTCTGTACAACTCTGTATTAACAGTGTACTTACATGGTAACTCCTAAGGAAGTGTCTACTTAACATAAAGTGTAAAAGGGCCATAACTTACTGTCTATAATAAAAACAACCAAACCTCTGTACAACTCTGTAATAACAGTGTACTTACACGGTAACTCCTCAGGAAGTGACTAGTGTAAAACGGCCATAACTTACAGTGTAATATACAAAACCCAAAGCCGTGTGCAACACTCTATTAACAGTGTTACATGGTAACTCCTCAGTAACTCTGCACTTGATACAAAGTGTAAAACGGCCACAACTTACTGTGTATTATACAAAACCCAAACCTCTGTACAACACTGTATTAACAGTCTACTCACGTTGTAACTCCTCAGGAATGGTCCACTTGATGCAGTGTAAAACGGCTTCAACTTAACGAGTAATATAAAAAAAACACAAACCTCTGTGCAACACTGTATTAACAGTGTTACATGGTAACTCCTCAGTAACTCTGCACTTGATGTGTGAAACGGCC
Organism: Pimephales promelas; assembly: GCF_016745375.1. The sequence continues at coordinate 500,149 of NW_024121810.1, forward strand.
ACAACTTACGGAATCATCATGATTTCAATGGAGTTTCAGTGCCTATTGAAGACTGTGTGGAAGTGGAAGAACGTGTGTAAATACATTGTTGTTACAAAATGTACTTACATAATGCCTGTTACACATGTGTACTTACCCATACCTTTCAGTGTGTTATTACATATGTGTAGTTACACACATATTACAGCTGTAAATACTATGATACATGTAACCATGTATGATATCTAGTAACCATGTAAGTTCACAGGTATTAGGGCCACTTAATATAAAGTGGGACCGGTTTTATTAAGTAGGCTATAATCCAAATCGTAGTCATCCAGGCAAGGGTAAAAGTCCATATAATCAAACTTCAAATACAAAACAAGAAACAGACTAGAAAGACAGACCTCAGAAGTGTAGTGACAATATGTGACAACTCCGTGACAAGGACTAAAACAGGTATTTATAAACAGAACTAAACAATGTAATAAGAAACAGCTGTGTGCAATGAGTGATGAGAAAAGACAAAGGATCCTGGGAAATGCAGTTCCAGAGTGAATGGTGACAGTATGGGGGAAAAGACCTCTAGTAGACACTCAGGGAAACACAAACCAGACCCTGTGACAAACAGCCCCTAAGTTTGTATCACCTTGATTTCCTGTGTTCTGTTCCGGTTTCCTTTGGCCCCCACATTCCCGCTCTTCATTTCATGTTATCTAATTATGTTGCATACCTGTTACTGGTTAAGTTTGTCAAATTTCAGTCTGGTTTTAGACAATATCACAGTACAGAGTCAGCCTTGCTGAAGGTGTTGAATTATCTATTGCTTGCTGAGGATTTAGGTAACTGTGCAATTTTGTTTCTTTTGGACCTCAGTGCTGCATTCGATACCATTGACCATGCTATCTTGCTGGAACGGTTGAAAAGCTTTGTTGGAATTCAAGGTACCGCATTTAATTGGCTTAAATCGTATCTTTCTGATAGAACATTTTCTGTGGAGGTTGGGAATTTTTCTTCCTCCTCTGCACCATTAACTTGTGGTGTACCTCAGGGGTCTATTTTGGGCCCGCTGTTGTTTTCCTTGTATTTGCTCCCCTTAGGCTCGATCTTTCAAAAGCACGATATTCCATATCACTTTTATGCAGATGATACTCAGGTCTATCTCCCTTTGGAAAATGAGGACAATTATGACATACGGTCTTTGTTGAACTGTCTTGAGGAGGTAAGAGGCTGGCTGGCAGCTAATTTTTTAACACTGAATGATTCTAAAACCGAAATTGTAATTTTTGGCTCACCAGCTTCTACTTTACAGATTGAAAAACAACTGGGTCCTTTAAGAGGGAACTCTTGTGCTCATACTAAGAATTTGGGGGTGATTTTTGTTAACGGCCTTAAATTTGACAAACAAATTAACTCAGTGGTGAAGAGTAGCTTTTATCATTTGAGATCTATTGCGAAATTAAAAGCATTTTTAACAGTAAAAGATTTAGAGATAGTGATCCATGCCTTTATTACATCTAGGCTGGATTATTGTAACTCGCTGTACCTTGGGGTGGCTAAGTCTTCCTTATCCCGCCTACAAATGGTACAAAACGCTGCCACCAGGCTTCTTACTGGTACTCAAAAAAGGGAACATATTTCGCCTGTTCTTGCTTCACTTCAATGATTGCCGGTTGAATACCGTGTCAAGTTCAAGGTATTAGTATACGTGTTTAAGGGGTTAAATGGTCAGGCGCCCCAATACATTACGGACCTTCTCCACATGAAGTGTTCTAGATCTTTAAGGTCCTCGAACAAGTTGATGCTTACTATGCCACGATCTAGACTGAAATTAAAAGGGGATCGTGCTTTTTCGGTCGCTGCTCCACGTTTGTGGAATGATTTGCCGGATCATGTAAGGCTGTCTCCCACTGTTGATAGTTTTAAATCATCACTAAAGACTTATTTTTTCTCTTTGGCATTTGGTCAAATGTAATTTTATGATGCGCTTTATGATGTGTTTATGTTGTGTTTATGTTGGTTGGTGTATTTATGTATTTCATATTTTTTTTTTTTTTAACTGACTGTACAGCACTTTGGTCAGCAGTGGCTGTTTTAAACGTGCTTTATAAATAAAAGTGCCTTGCCTTGCCTTGCCTGAATACTTTCACATTTAGGGCCCTATCATACACCGGGCGCGACACAAGTGTGTTTTGCTAGTTTCAGCCCGAAGTAGTTATCATTTTCACGTCCTATCCCACGTTGTTTAAATGGCAAATGCATTCGCGCCCATTTGTTCATCCATGTGCGTGCTGGTCTGAAAACGACGTGTGTTCAGGCGCACTGTTGGCGCCAGAGGTGTAAAGTCTAGGGGTCAGAAAATTAAAGTCCTGCCATATGTTTATTCCACCCATGAATTCAGCATGCTGATTTCACTAATTAGTTGACATCTCCCGGCTGAATAATTGTGCTAATTAGTAAATCCCATGATTGGAACAAAATACTGAGGAGGACTTTTACTTTCTGAACCTGGACTTTACACCTGGTTGGCGCATTACTATTTTGAGGCAACTGAATTAGACTGTGCCACTGACCAACAAAAACCTGGTCTAAAGTATTTTTTCTTTTGTTATTTAAAGGGCACTTTAGTAATGTGCATCTATAGGTGGGTACACAACGCGTGTACACTCTGCTTATTGCACACACAGGGTTTGCAGCAGCACACAAAAATGCCAACTATTAAAAATAAAAGGATTACAATGTAAAGGATTAATATTGTATAAAAATTTGGTATAATATGTTTGCTCTCTGGAGAAGTGTTCAGAAATAGTGAATCCACCATGATGCGAGTACAACTGGCTTTTTAAGGGAATGGCAGATAAGACTCTGATTAGTTTATTGCATGTTACACCCAAAATCCACCCATGTCTGAGAAAAGGGACAACCCTTTTAGATCATGCGCCGGGCTAGCCAACCATTTTTCCCAGACCGGTTTAGATTTTCACCTGCCCTGCTAAAATGCACAAAAAGGCTATCGTTTTTGACCCATGTTTAAGAGTTTAAGGTAGGCCTAACAGGTGAATATACAGAAATTGAATAATTCCTTTGTCTGTTAACCCTCTGGGCTTCTTCGGTCAAAAATGACTGAAAACTGTTACGTTTTGAAATGTTTAATTTTGTTGATTGATCAGATCGGGCTGACACTTGGTGACTTTTGTTGTATTACCTGTATGAACACACAAAAAAATCAAGGAGATGATTCTGATTTGTTAAAGGGTCGTAAAAAAAAAGTCACACTTAGCTTCCTCCCGGTCAAAAATGACCGACATAGGAAATGAATGGGAAATACGAAAAAATAGGAAAACTCAGAGAAACTTTTGGTGGTACAAGCTACAGATCAGCAATTGTGCAGAAAAAAAGTGTACAGCAATGAAGGGGTGACACTCTAGAACATCAAGAGTGCAAATAAGACCCCCCCCCCCCCCCCCCCCACAAACACACACATGCACACAAACACACACACATACACAGATAAACTGGCAAGACTGCACCAGCAAATTTGTAGAATATGAAAAATAAAATCAATAAATGAGAAAAAAATCTTGCTTTAATGCGCACTCACACACACACGCACACAGACATGAGAAATCATGTCTAAACCAACAAAAAGAATCAAAAAGCCTTTCTATGTATTTGAATAGGAAGCTATAGGCAGCCTACAGGCTGTACAGGACATTGCACACATGTAACTATTTTTTAAAGCCACTAGGTGGCGCTCTTCTACTTGAATTATTTTTTTTATATTAGCTGACACTCTATTTTGATGTGAAATGTTGTATTTATTGAAAAAAAAAAATATATATAAAATAAAAATATGTATATTAATTCTAATGGAAAAAATAGCTCATAAAAATTATATAATTAATGCAAAGTATCATAAAAAATTCTAAAAGTTCTAAATAATAATCAGAAAATATTATAGAACAAAAATATATTTGAATGGTTATCCTGGGAAGAAGTAAAGTTAAATTTTAAGGCTTCGTCCGTTTTTGACCGGGAGGAAGCTAAGTGTAACCCATTTACGAAGAAGCCCAGAGGTTTAATTAACTGCATTTAATAAACACAGTCTTTGCAGCATAAATTATAAATTGAATATAGATTAATCTTTTAAAGCTAATTAAAGCAAAAATCATTATTCAGTCAAGAGTAGTGAGTCACTTTCACTTTGTTTTCTGTTCTTTGATTATCATAACACATACATGCAACGAGTGTGCTGTTGGTGTCTGTCAGACAGATAGTAGCCTAATAATAGTGGTCTTTCCAATATAATGAAAAATATCACTGTATTTAAAGGATGTAATTTAAAAGAAATAACTTTCTTTGAAAAGTATTTTATACAAATTTGATGAAAAATTATGTTTAGCATTCTGGATAGATACTGAATTATGTTTAGCATTTGAAGGAATACAAACTTATTTTATGTTTCATAAAGGTTTAACAGTATTTCTAACTGAAAAATGCATACAGTGTTTACCATTTTGAGGCCAAGAAATTAAGCCAAACATTCCAGGTGTCGTCTTGGCCATTTAGTTCAAGATACAGCTCTGCTTTTGTCTCTATGATAATGGTAAATGTTTAACCACTCTAGTCAGACTGATTGGATTAGCATCTCAAGGCTCCCAATAACTGCTATGCTGATGAACTCAGGTAACCAGCTGAATCATTTGCATTTGATTTGTTTCAAGAGTCTCCTCCTCTATGTAACTCCTCCTGATTAGCATGTCAAGGCTCAGAATAACTGCTATGCCGATGAACTGAGGTAACCAGTTGAATCATTTGCTTCTCCACCTTTATGTAATCCCGCCCTCTTTGAAATATAGAAATTAGAATGTAAAGTTCTTTTAAGTCAGATGATGTTGAAATGACTGCAGCTACCAGCAATAAAGAACTTCTGCTTGGAAAACGTCTCATGTTGCTCATGTATTTCCATTGTCTCCTGGTCTCCTCAGGTTCTAACTTTTCTAAGGAAAAAAGTTTCCCACACATTTTAGCATTTAACATTTGTACATGACAGACACCAACAGCCCACATGCTGCATGTCTGTGTCTTTAATGATAATAGTCTGGCAAGAATAGAATCTGTACTTGTGTGATATAGTTTTTCCTTGCCACTGTTCTCTGAAAAAACTGCTTGTGAAAATGATCTATTCTGAATAGTGCTATAAAAATTAGTTTAATTGAAAAATTGGTAAACTTAACTTAATACACATTCAATATTTTCCAAATAATATTTCACTGATTCTTGAAACTTTGGCAAAAACATGTCCCACTAAAAAAAGTGCTAATTCTGTTGGAAATTAATAACATTTTCATGAATGAAAAGAATCAAGTTTATAATCAGGGGGTCCTTTGCACATATGTAAGGTTCTTTTATAGATTTATTTTTCATTTTTATTATTTTAATGATTATATGCTGGCCCATTGCCTACAAAATCAGCTGTCCTCGGATAGGAGATAATCATTTCAACTGGATTAAAAAAACAAAAAGGAATAATTGAATTGAATAATATATTTACCACACAAAAGAGTACATTGTAATATGTAGTAAAAACTACAAACAGTGAGTTTTGAACAATATTTACTATTATTTTGTGGTTGTTCAAAATGTGTCCCACATATTCGTCACCACCGTCAGATATTTATAAAAAGCAATAAAATCAGGCAACTACAAGGTCAACTACATTCCTCCATACCCCATTTTCAAACCTTCAGCTTTACAGCATGCTTCAAGATCACTCAAGCTCCCGTAATTTTGCTATTTTCTCTTAAACTTGTTCATATATTTGGGCACTGCTACTGTCACAACCATAACATGTCAACACCGTCTCTTTTGTATAGAAAATATTAGATTAGATTATGACATAATTGTATACTTTTTAAGAAGAGGTCTGAAGTAGCTAGCAACAGAGGGGAAACAAGATGGCTATAATGTGAACAACTCATGCATATTGTAGAGAATCGAGGCGAATCAAACACAACTTAATCAAATTAATCTCTCATGGGATTAATTCACATGGCTTCAACACTCCAAGTTCTGGAGCCCACATTCCAGAGTCACGGAACGACTCCGTGCTGTCTGCAGATAAGGACTTTTATTGCCCCACAGGCCCAAGAGAGGGGCACTAAACAGGACGAACGTGTCAATATGGTAATTTTACTGAGACAGGTCAACTCCAAAATGGTGGAACGAGAGGCTCACAACCAAGACTCCCTTTGATGCCCTGACAGAGATGTTCCACAGAACACATCTCCTCGTCCCCCTTCGAGTTGAACTCTCAGTAACCTTACGGTTGAGATCGAAGATCTCACACATAAAATCATATAAACTCACCACAGAACAATTCTTGGACCTATAACCAATCATAATTGTTGTTGTTCCTACACTTCATGTGTTATTATGCTTAGATCACATAATAACCATGTAATTGTTGTTAACTATTAACTCTTGTAATTGTTATACAACCATTAGAAGTGTGAATGCCTCGTTTGCTCTTAAACAAACCGTATTCTCGTAATTCAAAAGATGGCTTGATTGAAATCTGCGTAAAAGGTTTTGTTTTATGATTATAATTATCATAAGGTTAAAACGATGGTCTTTTGTCTCTGCTAAGTGCTGGAGACCAGCTCACAGACCATGCATAAATTATGATAAGTAAAGAAGTAGATCCACCTCCTGAGATCATGCCATTACCCATTGGCCTGAAGTTTCTAGGAGGATGGACTAGAGTTTAAGTTAAAGATCCGAACAAAGGACCTCATGATGAGATTTTTGTAGATTTTAGAAGATTTCAGGTGATTTTTGTTCTGTTCTGTAACTGTTAAGTCCGTGCCTCTCTCTAAAACCAGCAAGAGAGTGTTCTGTTCGTGCTTATCTCTGAAACAAAGAACATGTCCACATGCTTCTACATCGACTAGACCAAATTCGACCAGCAGACGAATAACCCATCAAGATCAGGGTTACAATTCAGCTCAGTCAAGCCATCCGACTCGTCTTACTTTCATTTCTTTCCTTTATTTCCTTTTTCGTAAAAGTCTCGTTTCAAAGTTAAGTTTGCAACGCGCTTCGAACTGGAAAAGACTCTCATTCGCTTGCTAATCACACGTGACCAGCGGCGAAACTTCCATCCCTGCACTTCAAAGACAACAAACCACGCAACGGACCCGGCCGGGAAACCCCCCTTCGATGCGACGCAGACAAAGGGAATTCCCTCAGCCACTACAAAGCGCAAGTACTCCAAGCTCTAACTGAACTGGTGCTTTAATGTTAATTGAATAACCTCTCTAAGAAATGAAGGTTCAAATTAATGCTTGGTGGTCCTTTCAGGTTATGTCTTACGTGCATATAGAAAGTTGAAACTTTCCCTCACTCTTTCCAACTCACTCTTTCCCTTTCGCGACTGTATGAATGTGTGTGTGCGTGATTATGTTTAGACCTTAGTTTGTGCTTAGAATAGCTAATAAAGTCTTGTCCATATATTTGAAAAGATAAATCTTCTTGTGTCGTGTTTGCACATTTAATGTCTTGTACTGTTCGATTTAAAGTTACCTTGCTAAGACATAGTGTTTCACTATAGATTTGGTTATAATTACGGCCCGTTCAAATGAACTCTAAGCGAGTCATTTGCTCGGTTCAGTGATTCGGTTCCATAGATTCATTGCAAATCAATGAATCATTTCCCTTTGAGCTAAATTGGCCTTCGGCCCCCCTTAATACATTTTATGTATATTATTATATGTTGCATTTGCTACATATTGGTGGAGAATGAAAGGCAGTTCAACCTAAATTGTGAACATATATCAAGAAATTATCTTTTCATTTTTGGTTGCGGATGCGAGATCCGAACCTCCGCGAGTCTGTGTGTGACGTATGCACCGCGCGCACGTTGAATGTTGCTGCTGCTGTATCTGTGAGTGAAGCTCCCAGAGAAAGCTGAGAAGTCTAGTCTGTCGCCTATTTTGTTTTCTTTATACCTGCATAAGATATAAGATCTCACACTACAATAAGGTAGGAATTAAGCGTGTTCCTTATTTCCAGAAAAATACCTCGTTATAGCTGATCGACATCTGCGTGTTCCAGAGTCTTTCAGAGAGCTATAACGTTGTGTGTGTGTTTATATCAGTCAGAGAAGCCGAACGAAATCAAACTGCAGTAATTAAAACTAACCCTGTAAGTTAACATATTTTCCTGACAGAGCGTCAAGCGTGTTCCTTGTCGAATCTAGTCATAAAAGCCTTAAAGTTATTTATCTGATCGCAGTGCGTGTTCCATTGCTTCTCCGTGATAAATGCTTAATGCTTTCTGTTTATTTTATTTGATCGCAGTGCGTGTTCCATTGTGATCTCCGTGATACACACTTGCTTATCTGTTTATTTGTTTGATCGCAGTGCGTGTTCCATTGTGATAAACACTTAATGCTTATCTGTTTATTTTATTTGATCACCAGTGCGTGTCCCACTATCCGTGATCCCCGTGATAAACAGTTAACGTTAAAGTTAATGCTTTTCTGTGTATGTCTATTCAATTATTTATCGTGTAAACACTGCGCGTGTCCGAGTGTAATTGAATAGGACTTATTTTAAGTTTTGTCCAAGTAAAGCTTGTTTAGAAACTGAACCAAGTTAGACCCTGTTACTTTGTGTGAAACTAAACCTGCACAAAGACAGAGACGAGATCATCGTTCTCATACAGCGCACCGCCGCGTGCTTAAAGTTATCACTCTCAACAAACTGAGTGAAGCCCCATGTCGTAAACCCAGCTACGAGTGGTGTATTTTATTTGAACAGTGTGAAATGCGCCGACATTTCCCGTAATATGATCGTTGTTACTGTACATGTTCTGTGAACATGGAAATGCGCTCACATTGCATGGAACTCTAACAAACTGACCAACTGCAATTCACGGTTCGCCCACTAGCGTTCGCTTGATCGCTTTAGTTGCTATCGTGACACGGAAGTCTTAACCAACACTTCCGGGTGAACTCTGACCCCCTCGAACTTTGTAAACAAACCAAACAAACGCTACGCTAAGCTAAGCTAGGCTAAGCTAAAGCTGAGCGGTTGTTTGCATTGAGGCCTGTGCTAAAGCCTTTAGCATCAGTTACTATTATCAATACTAACCCCAGCGGTTAGCTATAGTGTCTGTTTGAACAACGTTAAAGCGATTTAACCATTTAGACACCTATCGATCTTTTCTTGTTTCTTCTTTTAACTTTATCACACTTTTCTTTAAAGTTAACCATATTTTTCCTGAAAGGAAAATACTGGTGTACCATTATTAATTGTTTTACCTGCATTTTACTTGAAAAAGAAAATACTGGTTTATGATTATTAATTGTCAAATTTCGAATTTGATTTTAAAAGAACAAGAAATTGCAAAATTGAGATTCTACCTTTCTAAACAGATCATTTCTAATGATTTTTAGATTTATTTTTGTAATAATTCTAATTGCATAATTTTCATAATTTTTACATTTCTCTTTGAGATCCAATCACTTTAGGTGAATTAGTTTTGAAACTTAAGAACTCTGAAAGTTAAAATTTGGAAAGTCGTTATTACTATTACAAAAATAGTGTTAGACTCAGATTTGCTTATTATTGTCATTGCGCTTTATCCTTTCGGCTGGTTGGTTATAAACTTAACCACTATATTGGAATAATTCATTTGCGTGACGCTTCAATAGGAGACATTACCATCTCAATACGAGTTTCAAATAAACCAGAGACAATCGTCTTTTACAAAGTTTATTTGTGTGTTTAGTTGTTCATCAACTATCAATTCTATACTCGTAGTAGATCTAAAGGTAGCGGGATCCAACCTCCTTGCTTCATTTCCTCCTCATCACATCTTTCCTGTTCTGTCCTGCTTTATTCCATCTAATTTTGCACATTTGTAGGGAACAAACCTGGAAGAACCATCAACCAACTCTAAAAAGAGACAAAGATAATCTTTCCCAAACAGATTATTAGGTATTTGATTTTTAATCAAACCCTCTTGTGTTCTTCTCACTCTCCCTGCATTTGTAAACGCAATTTAAACTTTGACATCTTATCCAAGATTAATTAACAGAGACAAGTGTTGAGCAAACTCCGCCTTCAAAGCATCCCTGCTGTAAGCCCTGCTGTAAGCGGTCCAACCGAAGGTGTGTGTGTCAATCCTGTCAAACTCAGAAAAGAGGTATCAGCATTATTATTGTATTATTTTTCATTGCAAACATAATCAAAAATATTGTTTACCTTTCTGGAAACAGATTGTCATTGATAGAAACATTTATGAGAAATTAATACTTTCCCTAGTTAATAATTTCCTTTTGTTTCGTTTCTCTCTCATTTGAAATTGGTTGTTAACTTTTCTCTCTTCTTCTCTTACTCAGTTGAGTGACGAAGTCCTCACATCACGAGTTGAAACCAGCTTTCCAGTGATAGAAAATATTTACAAAAATATTTTCTTCCATTGAAAAAAAAAGCTATTTCCATCTGAGATTTGTTTTAACCTCTCTCTTTTTCTTTCCTTTACCCAGTTGAGTGACGAGATCTTCACATCCCTAGCCTCACTGTGTACACTTAGACCAACATTTAGTCATCACGACACTTCACTATTGGTGCACACTTACTGAAACTACACTCAGCCGTGCAACCACATATAGGCTTATACCACACAGATCTGTGTCAGTCTCTTCACCGAGCGTGCCAACATGTCGTGGACGACAAACCCCACTGCCCAACGGGAAGACATGGACGCCTGGCTCAGAGGCATTACAGACTGCCTCACACCAAAGACAATTGAACTGTTATTATTCTTAATAATAATCATAATTCTGAGAAGATTCCTGACACATGATTCAAGCCAAAACCAAAGCCATGTGGAACTAACCAAAATAACCTGTTCCTTAAGCAATGCCTTCACAGCCCAGCTAAACCTAAGCCACCAGCACGTCACCCACCTTCAGGAGGAGCTGACACGTGCCCAAAGCCGCATAGACAAGCTGGAAGTGAAAGTCCAGGACGACCTCAAGACCACCGGGTTCCTGAGAGAGCTGACGCACACTCAACACTGCAAAGACCAGCTCAAAGCGTCCGACGAAGCGGAGCATGAAACAAAGACCCAAGTTGACAAGCTCCAAGAAGCCCTTGCAGTCACTGAACGTGACAAACAAGAGTTAAAGACTGTCCAGAAGCACCTGGAAAACCAACTCCAGTCTGCTGAACATCAGCTAGAGAAAGCCAAAGCTGACATTGAAAGTAAGAACTCTAAACTCACTGCTCTGGAAGACCACCTGCGAAGGTGCAGCGTTGAAATTGACCATCTGACCCAACAGCGAGACGACGCCAACGACGAGCTCTACGCGGTCAGAAATGAACTCCAACATGTCTTTACACAGAAACCAGAGCCAAGAAGGGAGAGACCTCCCTCAGCATCATCACTGCTGAGCAGAACAGAGTCCTCCATCCAAGAACTGTCATCCTACGGAAGAAGTGAATGGCCACACCCCAAAACGTCACCGGCCTTCACCACAGAACTCTTCCCTGCCAACCAACAAAGAGAGATCATCCAGCCAGACTCCAAAGCTGCAACTGGAATGACCTTCAAAGATCTCAACCAGCTGGCTAAGAACATCACCCAGTTCGACCCGAACTCCACGGAGGGCCACTGCATCCAGGCCTACCTCCAAGATATCGACTTCCTCCTAGAGGTGAGACCACATATGACTGACAGAGACATTTTATACCTCCTCAGATCCACATCCAGTCAAGAGGTACGAAGCGTCCTAGACCGACAACCTGCTCATGTCAAGTCAAACTACCAGCTGCTACGTGAGATCCTGATTAAAGAATTTACAAGTCCAGAGTCAGAACACGGTGTGTTAGTCGCCTTGGAAACCAAACAAGGTCGTCAAGAGACTCCCCAAGCCTATTATCACCGTTTCCGACAAGCCTACTTCGGTGCACATAGCAAACCTGAATCTGAAGAGGATCTGAACTTCAAAACCCTCTTCCTGAGAAACCTGCACCCAGGACTGAGTCGTCATCTCGGCATCATGGCCTGCCCAGTCACCATGACGCTTCAACAGCTACGTGACCTGACACACAAGGCCTACATCAAACAAAAGATGACTTCCAAGAAAGGTTTGAAAACATCCACAGTGTCAAACTCCAGCAGCCAAGACACAAGCCTTGCACTGGAAGACACCCAGTGGCATGACAACGCCACAGTCCTTCATCAGGAGCACAGAGAATGCTACTCCCATGCTAACGACAGCTACCACTCCAACCACGTGGAAAAGTCATGGGACCCACCAGAAGGAAACAACTGGAATCAACGAGTGCATCCAAAAGCATTCTATGTGGGTAAGCGACAACGAAACCCACCTCCACACCACACTGAGTGTGTCCAAGAACACGACAGTCTCCCCTCAGAGGACATGGAGCGACTACTGAGTCGACTGCAAGTGTTCTTCAAAGACAAGCTGAACACAGAAGACCAGTGATCACCTTGCACACCTTCCTGAGACGACCACCTGTTCTACAACAACACAGAACAAAGTGGCCTCTCACAGTCAACCACTGACAAACACCCAGAGGTACCAGAAAACACCATCCTGGTTACCCATCACACCACAAGCTCCAAACTCAAGAACCATCTGTGTGCTGCCGCAACACCAGTAAGCACAGAAGTCAGACTGTCTGTCACAACCAGAAGGCATCACAAGTGGAATGCAACAAGGAGACCACGTTTTGCACTACAGCTTCACGCATCCGTGCCAAACCACCTCCCAATGTCTGCCAGAGAACTTCCTGCCTTACTGGACTGACCCCCATCAGATCACAGAAGATCCCTTTCCAAGGCAAAGATGCGACAAGCTCATCAAAGCTAAGCCATTAAGCAAAAGGGGGAGCAAAACAGACTGAGACAGATCTGACATACATAAAGCATACATACAGTACATGCACTACACTACACTGTACTGACCTACACAAGTTAAACACATCTACCATGAAAACATTCAACAAACATGTTTTTCATTGTATTAGCTACCCTTTCCACCGGAAACATGTAGCGATACACCCAACAAGTATAACACCTCTCATTACATGTTGACACCTGTCACTGCACAACAGTACCCATACTGGAGTCACTCAACTGCTTTGTTTTGTTTTACTTCTTCCTTCCCTTCTTCTCTTATTAGGTAAAATCCCTTTTACCCCATAAGTGTCAAGGTTACAATATAAGGATTGACGCACCACGCCTGACGTTTGCAAGTCACCTTAGAACGAATGTTAGCCAGAGAACTCCCTGCATCATTCGAATCAAAATCTGGAAGGTAAATTGGTCTAAACCTAGAACAATTTAGAAGTGGATAAAACAAACAAATCAAATTTAGTCACAAAGTTGATCAATCACCGTTTAACACAAACTAGAATAACGGTCCTAAAATTGAACTAAACTTTTTCCACATAATTGACTATATTGAGAGAGTGAACTCGTTAGGCCTAGATAACCTAATGCCCTGCACCAGTAAAGTGACCAGTCATGGAGGAGTTGCTTTGTTGTTTGCTGTGTGTGTTTGCTTCTACTTCTTCTGTTTCTCCAGCGTTCAATGATGTCTTCTTCTCAATCCATCATCGATCGAGGGGGGAATATGTAGAGAATCGAGGCGAATCAAACACAACTTAATCAAATTAATCTCTCATGGGATTAATTCACATGGCTTCAACACTCCAAGTTCTGGAGCCCACATTCCAGAGTCACGGAACGACTCCGTGCTGTCTGCAGATAAGGACTTTTATTGCCCCACAGGCCCAAGAGAGGGGCACTAAACAGGACGAACGTGTCAATATGGTAATTTTACTGAGACAGGTCAACTCCAAAATGGTGGAACGAGAGGCTCACAACCAAGACTCCCTTTGATGCCCTGACAGAGATGTTCCACAGAACACATCTCCTCGTCCCCCTTCGAGTTGAACTCTCAGTAACCTTACGGTTGAGATCGAAGATCTCACACATAAAATCATATAAACTCACCACAGAACAATTCTTGGACCTATAACCAATCATAATTGTTGTTGTTCCTACACTTCATGTGTTATTATGCTTAGATCACATAATAACCATGTAATTGTTGTTAACTATTAACTCTTGTAATTGTTATACAACCATTAGAAGTGTGAATGCCTCGTTTGCTCTTAAACAAACCGTATTCTCGTAATTCAAAAGATGGCTTGATTGAAATCTGCGTAAAAGGTTTTGTTTTATGATTATAATTATCATAAGGTTAAAACGATGGTCTTTTGTCTCTGCTAAGTGCTGGAGACCAGCTCACAGACCATGCATAAATTATGATAAGTAAAGAAGTAGATCCACCTCCTGAGATCATGCCATTACCCATTGGCCTGAAGTTTCTAGGAGGATGGACTAGAGTTTAAGTTAAAGATCCGAACAAAGGACCTCATGATGAGATTTTTGTAGATTTTAGAAGATTTCAGGTGATTTTTGTTCTGTTCTGTAACTGTTAAGTCCGTGCCTCTCTCTAAAACCAGCAAGAGAGTGTTCTGTTCGTGCTTATCTCTGAAACAAAGAACATGTCCACATGCTTCTACATCGACTAGACCAAATTCGACCAGCAGACGAATAACCCATCAAGATCAGGGTTACAATTCAGCTCAGTCAAGCCATCCGACTCGTCTTACTTTCATTTCTTTCCTTTATTTCCTTTTTCGTAAAAGTCTCGTTTCAAAGTTAAGTTTGCAACGCGCTTCGAACTGGAAAAGACTCTCATTCGCTTGCTAATCACACGTGACCAGCGGCGAAACTTCCATCCCTGCACTTCAAAGACAACAAACCACGCAACGGACCCGGCCGGGAAACCCCCCTTCGATGCGACGCAGACAAAGGGAATTCCCTCAGCCACTACAAAGCGCAAGTACTCCAAGCTCTAACTGAACTGGTGCTTTAATGTTAATTGAATAACCTCTCTAAGAAATGAAGGTTCAAATTAATGCTTGGTGGTCCTTTCAGGTTATGTCTTACGTGCATATAGAAAGTTGAAACTTTCCCTCACTCTTTCCAACTCACTCTTTCCCTTTCGCGACTGTATGAATGTGTGTGTGCGTGATTATGTTTAGACCTTAGTTTGTGCTTAGAATAGCTAATAAAGTCTTGTCCATATATTTGAAAAGATAAATCTTCTTGTGTCGTGTTTGCACATTTAATGTCTTGTACTGTTCGATTTAAAGTTACCTTGCTAAGACATAGTGTTTCACTATAGATTTGGTTATAATTACGGCCCGTTCAAATGAACTCTAAGCGAGTCATTTGCTCGGTTCAGTGATTCGGTTCCATAGATTCATTGCAAATCAATGAATCATTTCCCTTTGAGCTAAATTGGCCTTCGGCCCCCCTTAATACATTTTATGTATATTATTATATGTTGCATTTGCTACAATATCATGTGAAAGAGTAGGTTTTGTCACCACCGTCAGACGTCACCACCGTCAGGTTTTCTATCTGACGGTGGTGACATACCGTGTGACGGTGGTGACAAAACCCCCCAAATGGTCTATAACAGAGGCTAGAATATAATTGTTGATCACAATAAATACCAATATATTATCTGTAATGTTACATTCACCTCTTTAATATTTTTATTTATTTAATTCCCCCTTTATTTCTTCCATTCAGGCTTACACTGCATGCTACTATTAGCGCGAGTGAGAGTGAGGATGTTTCCTGATATCCTCACGGCTGTGGTTCAGCTGCAGGAATACAGCAGTTCTAATCTGAACACGTTTGATGCGATTAAATTGTGTTTCATGACGTTAATTTAGATTTTTGCCCACACTAAAAATTTGTTAAAGCCTAGCATGGATAGGAGCAGTAATAACCCCCTTGGGGTAAACAGAACAGAACCAACATGAATGTTTTGCAGATTATTTCAAAATTTAAAGTACAATATAATTCGAGAATTTATTCAGATTCTTGGGGAATCAGAATGTCAAGTCCTGACTGACGAGTGGAGCTGGGGAGGGAGGAGGGTAATGAGCTCCTGAGAAACGTGATAGCTGCTGATAATACTGAAGGAGCTTATATATGTGTACAGTGATAGGCGTCATATTCCTATAGGGGGAGGTTGATCAGCTAATAGTCGGCTGATGCGAGCTTGACTAACGTGACCTGCCAGAACTAACACTATGCTTGATATTTAGACAGATTTTTTGAACAATTTTTGAGAGAAATAGGCTTTTTGTGTACATGGAAAAAGTCCTAGATCTTTGAGTTCAACTCATGAAAAATGGGGGCAAAAACAAGTGTTGCATTTATAATTTTGTTCAGTGTACATATTTATGAATTATACCATCAGCCTATCGTCTAATAGGGGATAAGGTGTGCCTTCCCTCTCTCTCAATTCACTATTATGCCATGTTCATTTGGCTTATGTCATTTGGGATGCACATAGTGCAGCTACTGCCTACCTACACAGCACATAGTATGCACTATCCATTCCAGGCTATGCATCTCCAATGACTAAAGCCAAATGAAAATGGCATGACATCATTTAAACAAATCTAACATTCGCTGTAATTACCCCCAATTTCATAGTCATTACACTCAACTTTGACTTTATGTATTTTAGAAAGTTATGGCTAGGCAGCAGCTATCTGTAGAGGAGAGAAGGAGAAGAAACAGGGAATACCAAAAAAAGCTGAGAGAGAAAATACACAGTGAGGCAGAGTTAAATGAGGAATACCTCATAAAAGGAAAAAAATGTTTATCACAGTGCTCAAGATTGTTATTTTTTGGACCAAAGAGTTAAATGAAGTTGTTAAGCAAGAATTGATTGACTTGAGTGGTATACATTGTGGAATTGTATGTTGTAAAGAGGCCACAGTCACCACCGTCAGATTAATGTCACCACCGTCAGTTCTAAAGTCACCACCGTCAGAGGGAGTTTTATTGGTTTTAAATGAATATACTGGAAATATGATTCTTCAGTGCTGTTGAGTTATTAAAGTAATAGTCTCTTTTAATACAAAAATATGTTTGTTAACTAAAACAACATTCATTTTTCTATTTAGCCTTAAAGTAAATGTTGTATGATGTTATATCTTTTAAAGGAGTACACGCAAAACAGTATAAAAAATGAACAAAAGTGAATATTCAACATTTAACAGCATATATGTGTACCAAGAATGCCAGATAATGATTTAAAAACTCTAAATACATATTAGACCAAACAAATAAAAAATAATTTGCTATTTATTCTGTCTGACGGTGTTGACAAAAACAAAGTGATAACTGGAGAAACGCCTATTTTATGAAAAAAATACAAAATGAGGAGGTTGCACCGGTGCATTGCTGAACAGCCAAGACCTTGCTTTATAATGATATACCTTCAGATTTTGTAATTTAACTAACTTTTTATTTTCAAAATTAAAACCTGTTTTATCCAAATTCCCAAGAATCACTGATTTGTGTAATTTATTGTGGTTTTATGACAATAAAAAAACTGATAAATTAAATTTGAAAACATTATCTTTATAATAAAATACTTTCTCACACAGTATAAGTTGGTCTTTATGCATGGAAATAGCTTTATATTTTTGGAACGTCATATTTGGGGGTCCTTGGCATCAACAGTTAAAAAAAAAAAATTAAAAAAAAACCCTGACCTGGGCAATCAGAGTGTGTGGTATTGGTATAATATATAGCCAGTAGGTGTTGCAAGGTTTAAACCAACCATGATAAATTAAAAGCAAAATGACATTTTGCCAATTTTGTCACACCGGGTAGCTCCATATACAGTATGATTGCCAAATTCTTTTTACTGCAAGGCCAGAAAAATTACCTGTGGAAAAGAGTCAGGTCAACAAGTCCATTGTAGAATTGATGCTGTTGTTGCAATGCATTTTAGATTGCAATGTTTGTTTATTATTGACAGTTTTTGTGTGTTCCATTAAGTGTGAAGTCTCCATCTTGTTTCATCAGTTAAGTGTTTCCTTCCTCCAGCCCCTCCTCAGTTTATCATCATCCTTTCTCTCTGGTTTCTCACTTGGCTTTTTGCACCTAATTGGTTTCAGTGTCTCTAAGTTGGGGAATATTTTCCAGCTGCTGTCACCCTCTCCTTACTTTTCGCTCTCTCTCTCTCTTGTTCTTGCTTTCCATGTTATTTCTGTCTGTTTCATTTGTTTTGTAGTGTGGCGGGCTGTAAGGATCCATCTAGTGAGGCTCATCAAAGTTTTAAGTCTGTATGCATGCAAGTTTCTCCAGTGCTGTTCTAAAATCTAGTGAGATGCCTGTGTAGACAGCATTTACATTTGTGGTGCATTAATGCTGAAGTCTAGACAGCAAGGCAGGTCACTATGTTTTGAAGAATATTTTCATATTTTTCTTTATTTTAATGTCTCTGGATCTCCTCTAATCTTTTTATTTCTCATCTTCTCACCTCAGGTGTACCAGATCAATTCAGACAGTTACATTACTCTTGACCAGTTCTATGGACGCAGTCTTGGAAAGGACACCGTTAAAAATGGTCTGACTCCAATTTCATGTTTTTATCATGGTTGTTTTTTCATTACTATATGTACATTATATACTGAATTGTGTTTATAAATAGAGAGATTAAGTAGTATTTAAAAAATAGTATTTTTCAATGCTTTATATTTTTAATGGAAGCAGATAGGCCTTATTGTGCATTATTGATCATTATTTGCGCAAAATTTATTTTCTCAGACACTGAGTTCTGCTATTATCATGCGCTAAGCAAGCGTTGCAGTTAAAAAATTAAAACACAGCATGCCACAGGAAAAGTGTTCAAAAAGCATTGCATCCACTACAAATATTTCTATTTATTAGGAAATTGGGACTTAGGACTTCTCTGTAATTATTTCATGTAATTTAAGTGCATAACTCAATTAATGTGAATGGCATATGTAATATAAATGTGTACATCAGATGATCTTTTATTTATTTAAACTGTTACTGCGATCATGCGCTGTATTTATGATTAGGACTCATAATAACGATATAAAGAGGTTTTTCTTCATCTGCCGTGGGTCACTCAGCTCACCATCGGTGTCGCCAAACTGCACTGTCTTTGACATGTTCCTAAGCATGGGTTAGAGTTTGCGTGCAGGTGCGCAACTTTTCCTGTCTAGATTGTTTTTATAAATCACAACTTATGCGTCGGAAGTGATGTAAGCCTCTTTCGGGGCGTGTTTTGTGCATAAATAACAGTTGTAAATGAGGCCCCAGATTCGGCCCACATCCGGTACGCATTGAATCTACATGTACTTGATGTGGCCCGGACCTGGGCCGACACTGTTTTACTGTATGGGAGATCAAAAGGATAAACAATTCAGATTTATTTTTACAGCCATCTTTGATCTTGATTTTGCTAGCACTAATAACCACAGCAGATAAGTACTTAACAAAAACTTTAAAACAACAAAA
Organism: Pimephales promelas; assembly: GCF_016745375.1. The sequence goes on from NW_024121810.1 coordinate 519,610, forward strand.
AACTTCAGGAGAGGACTGTGCCAACATAATAAACAAACAAAGATAAAATCTTTGGGAAGAACAAAATGTCCCAGGTTACGTGTTTAACACTTGTTCCCTGAGAAGCGTCCCTCCGCCACAACTTCCTCTGGCTGGAAGCAACTTGCTTCATCGCAAAAGCTAACTCTACTGTGTATGCCGTCACATGTTATGTCATGACGCAATGCCAATCTGGATTGGAATTCATGGTTTCATTCATGCTTCATTCGCGCTAGGCTGGGGGCATTCCTCAAAGTTCGTCGATACGACCCATTATGCATTGCTCTGAGAGATAACAGTTTCCCCTGGGACCACAGAAGGATCTGATGCCTTGGGACAGGAACCAAGGTTTCTTCCATATGGACAGGAAACGAGGGCATCTGCGCGTAACCTTGATCATAGAGAGCGCTGTCCTTGGGGAAAACCCCTTATGGTTTTAAACTGATGGGCCTTCATGTGCAGCAAGCAAAAAGTATCAGATTGGATGCAGCTGCCATGAGCCCCAACAGTCTTTGATAGCGTTTGAAATGTTCCTATTTTTGTTTTAGGAGTTCCTAAAAACAGTTTAACATGCATGCAAGGATAAAAAAATGCTTTATTTGTCTTATAATACGCATTTATTTTTAACTGATTTATCACCGGCTCCCAAATGATTCGTACAACGACTCATTTTTCCAAACCACTCCTTTGCGTGACGCTAATCTGCCGTGATTGGTCAGATGACAGACCCAGTCAGTTATTGTTTGTTAGCATAACGCATAAACATATTGATAAAGCACTGCAGTACTACAATACGCTCTATTCTTTATGACAACTCCAATAACAGCGACAAACATTTCACATATTTAAAAAAAAAATTACATTGGAGACCTAGAAGCTGCGCTGAGCGTAACTTACACACACACACACACACACAGATACAGATACACGCACCCCGACGCAACAAAACCGTTCAAAACCCATAAAAGCAACAATTATTAATAATACTTACAGGCTTTGATTCGGAGGAGGAAGCTGATCCATATACACTGGGCAAGTAAGTTACTGAGCCCTCCTTCAGGAACAACCGCTTGCGAATCCACATTTGAATTAATTTATGTTTTTGAACGATTCGTCATTAAAATGAGAACACAATCGGGCTATATTGTTGTGGTATTATTGCAAATATGAACTCTAACCAGCGATTCTTCACATGCTCGTCCCTGATAAATGAAAACAAAGTGGCTGAACTATCTTTGCATTGTAGAACACAGCGTCTTCTCGACATGATGCTATGATGAAGTATTTGAATGTGTAGACTTCAAGTTTACACTTCCGTCTGCGCGCGCAGTAACTGGGCGCGGCCAATGACCTCTCTACGTCACGATGTAACAGCTAATGACTCGTTTCAAAAACAATTCATTTCATAGACTCAGAGTCGACTCTCACTTTTGAAAGACAATAACTTTATATACGGTGCACTTTCAGATATAAATCTTTGCAGGATGTTTTCATTCCCTTAGAGCTACAGTATATTCCACACCATATGAACAGTCATTTTCTAAAATCCATTATCGGGGCTCTTTAAGTCTCAACCCCAAGCTTGAATGTGGCCAAGGATGACATCTCAATGCCGAACTGCCAGCGAGGGGAGTGTGCTAGGCTGAATGAAAGAACCCGATATTGGTACGCTTCGCCCCCGAAAGTGAACCTCAGAAACTTCCTGTGAGATGGAAGGATTGAGACTTGGAAGTATGCGTCTTTTAGATCTATCGTGACAAACCAGTCCTTGGATCTGATTTGGCTCATGATAATAGGAATAGTGAGCAATAGCATCTTGAACCTGAATCTCCTCAGAGACCGGTTCAGATGTCTTCGATCTAATATTGGACAACCCTCCTTTCTTCCTTGTAACTATAAAGTACCGGCTGTAGAACCTGGACTCCCTTTCTGGTGGAGGAACATGTTATATGGGCTCTTTTACCAGCAGGGAGTGAACTTCCAGTACTAACACCCCGACACTGCTGTGGGTCTAGTGCAGTCCAGACCACCCCGTTGAACTTCAGTGGGCGGACCCGGAACTGTAGCCTGTACCCTATTCCTACAGTGCGTAGGACCCATGGCGATATATTGGGGAGACATGGCCATGCTTTGAAAAAAAAATCCCGCAAGAGAACCAACCCTCGGGGCTGGTGTCGAGTGTCTTGTGAAAGCCCTTCATAATACCCTTCATGATAATCGAAAGCGACTCTCAGTGTGTGGACGCGAGCGCTGCCTGGCCGCAAGCTTGAGGGGCAGTGTGTTCACTGGAAACTGATGTGTCTTGAAGCGCCACTGGCGGTGGGATGCTAACACCAGTTTCCTAAAGGCCTGAGAGGGGATCTCTATAGCTCTCTCTCTCTGGCGGCCCTCCACGGTCTGAATGGTAGGCTGAATTGAAATATCTACCTTCTCGAAGTCAGATAATATTCCATCATTTTAATTCCATAGAATTAAAAGCAGCCATAATCACCAGACAATACTGTTTTAATATTTATATTAAAGATTTATGGTCTCGTAAATCTACACGCTGCCTCGGCAAAATCGTGATTCGAGTCATTACAATATACAGTATTTGGCTTTCATCCCTCGAGAAGAAAGAACAGTGAATAGAACCAGCACCCTCAGGAGCCAAACAGTATTATTTCCCAGATCGCGTGTGCCATTTTTATTGCAGACCCGTAATCTATGCGCTGCCTCGGCAGCCGCGAGATTCAAGTCGTTCACAATTGTGATGATTTCAGTGTGAGGAAGGAAGAAGATGAGGTAAGCTGACTGAGACGTGTGCGTTTTATTAGAGTAATTCAAAGAAATCACCAACAAAAGGTTGCGCTCCCCTAACACAGTCTCATCCCAAAAAGTCATATAACTGACGTCTTGGGGCGTATTTTGACCATACGTCAATATCCGCCTTTTTAGGCCCCCTTAAACGTCGGTAGATGGCGATCCCGGGCCGTCATACAACTGACGCTTTACCTTTAACGTCAGTTAGGTGACGGGTTAGGTTTAGGGTTAGGTTTAGGTATGGGGTAGAGTTAGGATCCCATAACCTCATCTACCGACGTTTAAGGGGGCCCTAAAAAGGCGAATATTGACGTATGGTCAAAAGACGTCCCAAAACGTCAGTTATATGACGTCTTGGGATGAGACCGGGTTGCACAAATAAAAAATAAAAAAACTCTTTCGCTGCAGCACTTGGGTTTCCAGTCACTCAGTTCTCAGACACGCATGTCCCAGTCCCAGTCGAGTCTCTCACACTGTATCTATTTCCTGGTGTCTTTTATCCCGTCTCTCCGGCCCCCTCGCTGTGAAAAAACTCAACACGTCTGTGCGTGTTGGGATATGAACGCAGCCAGCCCCCTCAGGAGCTTATTGTGCATGCCAGGCACCAAAACAGTCTCACAATCACACACCGATTCTTTATTGCAGAGTAGACCCGTAATCTATGCGCTGTTTCAGCGATCAGAATCTTTATTTGAAGGTCTTGCGGGACAAACATTATTATGATTGTACAGCTCTTTGGTCTGGAGGTGCAGTTGTAAAGTGCTTTATAAATAAAATAAAGTAAGTTGTGTCCCGGCGTCCCTTTGTAGCTTCCTTGTATGCTGCCATGTTACGTCATTACCCAACGCCAATCAGGATTGGAGTAGTTTTGTTATTGCTTCAGACGTAGGTTGAGTTTCCTCAAGTTCAAGTTCCCTCGAAAGGTGGGAATCCTTGTGCTTTCCTCCTCTCCACTCTTATCCCCACTTCCTTCTTTCAGGATCCAAACCATGCGCTTACTGAGGAAAGGCAGATGTTGTTAATTTGGAGCTTTGCAAGATAGAAAGTGAGAGAGAGAAAGATACCCCCCCCCCCCTCCCAAAAAAAAAACACACACACACACACACACACACACACACACAATATAACAATTGAAATCCTGTATCAGATTCAGAACACTCTCATTATTATTACTCATTTACACAAATCAAAAGAAAATATTTCCTGGGATGTAATATTATGTTCAGCTCTAAAATTGTCTCCCAGTGATTTGATTTAACTTGACTGGAAAATGTGTGTGATCCTGTAGTCTCAAAACTTTTTCTTCCCTCAGGCCTGACTAGATTCTTCCACAATGGTGAAGCCTTACAGAGGCATGCACTTTCCCTGATCATCTCTAAAATCCGAAGCATTCTCCGCTGGTTTGAGGGTCAAACTCAGCTCCATTTCTACGCCAGCTCTCTGCTGCTGGTGTATGAAGGCTCTCCTCGTACAGTCAACGGATGGAAACACAAGCGAGCTGAGACAGGAACAGGACATCAGCAGGGGGAGCCACAGAGCAACTGTAACAAACCCCACGAGGCTCTGATCGTTCAGGGCAGTTTAACACACAGTCATCCGTACCGCCGTGAGACCAACGCTAACGGAGTGTGTGCAGGAAGTGTAGAAGAGGAACGTGAGGAAATTGGAATGGGGGAGACGAAACAATTTGGACAGGAGGACGCAGTGGAGGTGAAGATGATCGATTTTGCTCATGTATTTCCGAGCAACAGCCCGGATGAGGGATACATGTACGGTCTGAGGAACCTTCTCTCCACTTTAGAACAAATACTAAAGACTGACATCTGACCTCCTGAGGGAGTCCATCTCTCTCTCTCTCTCTCTCTCTCTCTCTCTCTCTCTCTCTCTCTCTCTCTCTCTCTCTCTCTCTCTCTCTCTCTCTGATCTGATATTTCTAGCTGTTGTTTTCAATGAATTTGGAAAATTGGGTTATATATTTTGAGAAGTTTTAATCGTACAATGAAAACTTAATGTAGCTTTCAGAGCTCAAAACGTCTGGATAAAAAAGACTGTCACTTTTGCCAACAACTAAATAATTTACTAAATTTATAGATATACCTCATAAATCATAAATAAACAATTATGATTATTTTATCTAAGAATGCTCTTCTAATTCCAAAGAAAATTCTAGTCAGATTTTATTGTATGTTTACCCTTTCTTACTGCCGAAAATATTCACTTTTTGCTCCTTTTAAAGAACTTAATTTATTTAATTTTTTTACAAATATGTACAAATAATTTTTTTAATCTGTAAAAAACAATGAATCTTAATATATATATATATATATATATAGTTTTTGTATGGTTTAAAAATAAGAAAGCTTCCCAAGAACATGTTAAATGCTTTTCATAAAAACTTGAAATCATACAACAAAATGGAAAATGTGTGTGTTTTTTTTTAAATCGCTAAGGCTTGTTAAAAAGAGAAAATGGGTATTTTTTTCTGTATTGCTCAATAAAATAGAATAAGCAATGAGCAGTTATTAATATTTCAGCTTTAAGGTAGGTTATGCCTGCAGTCATGCAGCTTCTGCTCTTTTTTAAGTGACGTCAAAATGATGTGAACCGTAAAGAAATATCAGACACATACCGATTTTATGCTGACATTCTTTGTTGATAAGATCCAATTGAGTTTCTTTTTAATAGCATTTTAAATCTACTTTTCATTTGACATAGTTTCTATCCCTTTGTTGTTCAAAAGTCTGAAATGGCATAAATAAATATGTCTAGCCCAAAGTGTTCTACCAGCAGTTAATTGTTCTCTTATGCTTTAATAATTATGGTGGTCAAATTTTGCTTTGCAGAAAGCTTCAGATTCTTCACTGAGTTATAGTTTTCCCTAATGGCTGCTCTGGGTTTTCATCTCTCCCTTAAAAGTTTTCTATTGTCCATAAACCGTCTCTCACATGAGCAACACTTCTTCCATACTGCTCTGTGATTGGACAAACCCAGAGTGTTATTTCTTGAGATGCTTTGCAGTTTTAATGTAGATGAAGCAACAATGAGAAACCGATTGCTTATGTGCAAGTAAACACGACCAAAAAACTATTATTTCAATTCATCTTCTGAACTCATTATTTGTAGTGATGTGCAAAAACACCACATTTCTTTTTAATACATACAGTTGATCAAGCAAGTCAAGACAAAGTCGTTAGCGGTGTAATAATTATAATCTTATTTGAAAATAGATTAAAACAGACAAATAAATGAGCATTTGAAGTGAAGTGCATTATGTCATGTGGATAAGCACGCATTTATTGAGCTGCTGTCCTGCTGCGGTTCTTCATTTACAGTTTTCTTAGTGTCATTCTGTCCTCCTGCTCTTTTTTAAACTGGAGGCATTTTTCATTTTTCCTAATTTAAGTGTAATTTGAAATACAATTGGAACCTCAGAAGCAATTTCCCAGCAAATGCCCCCAGAAACACTCAGCTCTCAGACAATAGGTTTAAAAAAAAAAAATAAATATATATATATATATATATATGAATGCCTTAAGATCTCACTTTCTAGCCGCTAACAATATTTTTTTTAATTTCTTTTTTCACCTTTTGATCTCAAAGCAAGTTCAAACACATTTGTGTACATGGAAACATTTCATATGTTTTTGCACAGCTCTGAATGAATAAATCATACATGTCATACATAAATTTGATGTTTATATTTTCTGCCTGTGTTATAGTGTGTGTGTACTTCCCCATATTTTCATTTGGTGGTGCTGTGGCTCCTGTGTGGCCGCACAGATTGAAAGACTGGAAATGGAGACAACTCAAAACTCCATCCATTGGCATCAGATCTGGGTAAGAAATTCAGAGTAAAACGAAAGCATGACATAGCTGTGCACATGCTGTGGTTATTATATTGCTTTCTATGTGGTGATCTGAAAGAGCTCTATGGGAACTATGTCTATGACACGTGTGGGAGTTTAGTTGAGATGAACACGAGACCGGGGCGGGCTTGAGAAAACAGTTTTACGTGCACATATTCTGGACGGGCTTTATTTTTTTCAGTATTGTGTGTTGGTATGTCCATTCATTGATCATGCTGGGAGCGTTTGTGTGATTTGTGATGAAGTTAATCAATATATGGCCGGATCGAGATGAAGGACAGGAGGAAAAGAGAGAAACTAATTAAAACTGGTATTGATTCTTTATTAAAATGACAAGCTTTATCTCATAGTTCTCAAACATGCACATCCAAATAATGTATTCTTTGAATCAATGCACTGCCAAATCCTAATTAATTTTGATCTTTCACCCAAGTTCTTCAAAAGGTTTGAAAACATTTATATGTATGACTTATTTTACTGAAACAGTATAGACATTCCCCCTATTGGATGTTTGTACAATCAGCACATATACAGTAATTGTGCTCTTAAAGTGGTCAATATCAATGGATATTACTCCTTCGTGGACTGGAATGAAGAGTGACATTACTAAGCGTTTTCTCTTAAGAAATGTACTGACATGATTCGATTTGGAGTCTCCACACTTTAATCAAGGTTAATGTATATTTCCCAATCCATCCTAAATAGCCTGTTAAATAATCTATTACCGGAGGTAATAAGAAAGCTACTTGATATTGATTGAATAAACTCTCTGATGAATTCACTAAGTGAGGATTCATCAGATGACTCTTTCAAGACTTTTTTGTTACCTGTTGGTTTTAGAAATGTCACAGTGGAACAAAAGAGTTTGCTCAGGAAAGTTTATCAAATTGATCAAACCAGATGCCTTAGCAAAGCCATGAAAATCATATCAAACCTTAGGCATCCTTTGTTTATTTATCATTGGATTTTGTAATTTTTCATTGTGTATGTTTTTGTGCTGTCATATTTATGTACAGTACATTGTTTGTCCTTTGTGTGTAAGCAAATCTATGAATTAATTTAATTTACTTCAAAAAATATCCACAAGTAGCAAAAAAGACATACTTAAGAAATATCTCAGTATATTCATGAAGAAATATGCTTACCTTGCAAAACTACACCAAGAAAAGTTGGCAGGAGTGATTTATTTGTTTATCCATCGAAGAAGTGTTGTGACAAGTGCTGTTGATTGACACTGTGGATTATCTAGTGGATTTTTTTTTTGGCACAAAATACCTCAACCAGATGGTAGAGATGGCCCAATCAGCTAGAGTTAAGTTAGGTACTCCTCTCAATAAAATATAGTGACTCAAAATGTGCTCAACCATTAAGAGCAAGACACAACTTTCAACCTAATTACAATAATTGCTCTTTCTGTTAAAAACCATTTCGATCTGACTGTCCATGGGAGATGTGATGAAAAATGTGGAATGTGAAAAATGTCCGTCTACGTCTGGCATAATAATAATACCAAGCAGGTTGAAAATTGGTGAAATTACACTTTAATTAGTTGTTCCTGAATTGTCGTTATCAAGATTTGTTTGTTAAGCCTGTTTTATGCTTCTGCGTCGAATCGACGGCGTACCCCCGTAGACCCCTATCCGTCGACGCGAACCCCTCTCCGACCCCTCCGCCGTAGCCCGACGTGCACCTCCAAAAATTTGTAACTACGCGTCTATTAGCGCTATTTTTAACATTTGCACCCTCGTTCTGATAATTATAATACTCTTATAAAGCAAGTAAATAAAGAATTAAACTAAAAAATAAACTTTTTTTTATTTCATTGTTAATATATATGTCTATATTCTTTTCTTTCTTTTTTGCTCGCAATAAACTTCAATCAATCAATAAATCAACGTTTGTTTTGAAACACAGTTTGTTATTTATTTTCAATACAATGTTCATGGTTACATCATTGATAATACAGTACAAACCAAGTCTGCCACGGGACACATTATCCTGCCATAGCACAGTTCCATGTGGAGACTGAAAAAATCCTTCAAGTCATTCCGAACAGGTATCGTTATGGCAGCTCGGGTGGAACCTTTATTTTACTGTCTATCGGTGGAACGGGCCCTGGACATCCGTGTTGATTCTGTGGGGATAAAGTTTGTGGCCGTTTCTCAATATGCGTACTTGTCTGTACTTGTGTTCTTGTGGACTTGTGAAACGTCATCAGTCGCTGCCGAAGTACTGTTCCAATTCAAAGTTCGCATCTAGCCAAGTCCACTTCAAATCCCCGGATGTGTTCTTGATCCGCCCCGTTTACCGAGGATGCATCGAGAGGTGACTTGTGTGGACTTGAGATAGCCAGGTAACCCAGAATGCACCTCGCACCAACCAGCAAGCGTAAATGGGAGAGGAGAAAATCCGCAAAATATCAAAATACTACTGTTATTGAGTCATGAAATGTAATTTTAAGAGTATTTCAGGCGAGAATGTGGTTGTTTAAATCTCAAATCTGTAGTTTATTTATAAATATAGCGCCTATATTGTAAAATGCATCTGACGTTTTCGGAGTTCTGACATCCAAGCCTTCAGCGGACACTCAGCGAGATCAACGCCGACTGGAACAGCTTATCCTCGGCTAGTGCTTCTGACGTTTGCCGCCGGCTCTGATCTCTCTAGTCTAGTGGATAAACCTTGACGTATAACTCGTCTTTTGTATAAGTCTATCTTTGGTCTCATTAAACTATAATTTGTTCCATGGCGCAAAAAAAAAAAAAAAAAAATAGTTTTTAAGGTTTCATGGCTATTTTTTTTATATTGTCTTCACTATATGAAATAAAATGACATAACCCTGTCTCTGTTTGATAAATGTCAATAAAAATCCAATGTTTCATATTTTTAAAATGAAAACAAAAAGATCATGTTCATTGTGTTATAACATATGCAGTGAAGAGAATCGCGTTGCCTGAACCACATGGCCATTAGGCTATTATAGGCTATGTTGTTTTTTGTTAATGAAGAGTCAGAGGGGTGTTATAACATATTTCGTCTTATTGTTGACGAAAAGATGCAGAGTTGTAGCAAATTTCGTTTTATTGTTGTCTAAAATATAGAGTAGAATGTGCTGAGTGACGCGATCAAGTACGTTCCATTTGCAGAAGAACCGGACTTGCGACCTCGCATCCTCGGGAGTTCGTTCTCCGGAGTCGAACTTGCAAGTCTGAACTACCAAGGACGCAAGTCCGAAGTCTGCGTACTTGGTATTGAGAAACGGCCTGTGTCGTCTTGTTATTCAACGTCGATTAGCTCCAGCTGGCAGCTGCAAAAACAATTCTCTCTCTTTCGCTCGCGGCGCACGGACCCAAAGAGATTCGCGAACCCCCCTAGCGTTCTGGCGGCGAAATGCACCGCGATGCACCACAACCTCACGCAGAAGCATAAAACGGCCACAACGCCGTAGTAGTGACGACGTAGCTACGCCGTGGAGTTGACGCAGAAGCATAATGAGGCCTTTAGACTTGCAAAGTTAGCACAATATGAAAAGTATATTTTCTTGCCGTTATTATACGGTACACACAAGCTGCAACATTCTAATCTAAAAAATGAAGCCTACCCGGAAGTGTGAAAAAATGCAATACATCGAAAATCCGCTAGAGGCCGGTCCCAAAAGGGAGCAAATGTCCATATACCCCATGTTAAAATGTCCATTTTCACAGCATAAATTCATGTTTTTACAGTTTTGGTCCCTTGGACTTTTATTGTAATCTTCAATATGTTCCGCATGCCTGATAACTGTGAGGGGGGTGAATTTTTTTCTAACTCGTTAATTTAGACCGTATTTAGATATAAAATGTATGACAAATAAGGGCAGTTAACTTTGATTGACAGCTGATAATGGGCTGCGCCGAGTGGAATTTGACGTCTCGGCCATGATCTGACACAACACATCATGCCACCTCTGTATCCTTTCTGAACATTTGTATTTTGTATTTCCCAAGATTTTCCATTATGGCGCCACCCATACCCCCCATAAACAGCCTCAAAACTGTTCTTCAGAAAGTCTATGGGTGACGTCACAGAAGCTTTTTCCATATTTTTTACAGTCTATAAAGGGTACACACCCTATTAATCTCATCACATTAAACTGTAAACTCAGGATGGTAAATGGCTTATTTTATCTTGAGGATGTAAATTCACCACTCTATAAAATGTGTACTTTTTAGTAGACGTATTTTAAGAATCAGTATTGAAGATCACGATTAATAAAAAAATGTAAAAATGATTTTGTCCAACCGTATTCACTATGGTACTGTAGCCTTTATGACCTTGAGCAATACATGAATTAATGTGTGTGAACAAATTTTTGTGTTTTTACTTAGCCTACATGTTTATTTGCCTGTGACATGTGGCACAACCCTGTTGTTTTAGATTTGCAAACATAGCATTTGGATAATTTATGTAAAAAAAAGCCTGAATATATAGACCTATATTTCACCCTGTACTTTCAGCATATACAGTATGTTCAACAGCGTTCATGTTTATGGTTCAGACAAACCTTTACTAGTTCCAGTATATAAAACACATAATGCGGTCTGCTGTGAAGTGCTCTTAAAAATCTAAACTGAATTGGGTTTGACTAACAACAACAAAAAAAACCAACAGGCTTTTAAAAGCATGATTACCACTGAGGTTTGGCATGCTCTTAATGCATCTTTATTAGTCTTTCTTATATACAGAGAATGAGACCAATGAAAACGTTTCTCAATACATAATCTTTACAAGCCGGTGGACATCTTTGCTTATGTTTGGTTCTCCGGGTCTTTATATTGATATTATTTGTTGGTCTTCAGTTTGATGAGTGTGTAACAATGACTTTCATTCATCTTCAGAACAAAATGGAGTGATTTGTTAGCAATGACAATGCGGCCTTGAGCAAGACAGTTAACCTCATCTTAATCCAGGTTCTATCTGCTTTGTGGAGTGTTTTGAGTTATATAAATGTCATTCTGAGGTTGGATGATATTAGCTCTCCTTGATAGTCCTATACCATCTTCTAGTTGCATTCGGATTGAATAATATTCATGTAGATACTTTTGTAGTTTTTCTTTTCAATAACTCTTGAACCTTAACATACTATACAAATAGAATTTAATTCCTTTTTTTTATTTTCAGAACAGCCTTGAGGTTTTCAACAGTGTTTGACAAAAGTCTTACTGGTTGGGGTATTATAACCACACAACAGAAAAGCTACAATTTCTGCATTTTGTTCATAGGCTGTCTCCATAAACAAATTACATTATTGCCTCCAAGGACAAAACAAAACGAAAAAGGTCAAATATGTCAATCATTTCAACCAGAGCATTGTGAGTGACTCAGACTTCTGCGGATTGAGATGCCACTCAGGACTGTAAAACATGGAAGCTTAATGGATTTTACATATGATGTGATTTTATGGTTATTATAATGGAAGAGTCAGGGCAAGGGTAAAAAATGAACAAAGCAAAATGTAAGCATTGCTCTTTTCTACATTATAATACTGAGTAAAGCCAAGGTGAATGAAGCAAAGAAAAGATAAGGAAGCAGGAAATTACTGAGATGATCTGCTGTTTTGACTTTCTTAATAACTGAAGTCAAGGTATCAGAACAGGTGGAGAAATTCGATCTCTCAAACACAGGTGAAGCTATTTACAATGATTGCATTAGAAGGTAGATGATACTTATACAAAGTGAAAATAGTTGAACATTTATAAACTTTGGTTAGTGATCTTTGGCTGAAATGCAACTTTATGCACAACCTCCAGCCCGCATAGAAAGGTTCTTGGGACTCCAGACAGAGACACCAGTAACTTCAAAATGTTTTCTGCTCAACAGTGGCTTTTTTTTTTTTTTTTTACGGCTGGCCTATTAATAAAATAAATTAGTTTAAAAGAAACCTTCCCTAATAAGCCTTAATCTGAGTTCTTGAGTGCTCTAAATCAAATCTTTTGACAGTTCGATAATCTCGATTCAGTTTTAGTAAAACATTAGTTGTTTGTATGCCTTTTTCCAAGACTTTGCACTATTTCATGCTTTTTATCTACAGAAAAACCTTTGCCCATATTGCATGATAAATGTGACGTGCTTAATAATGTGGAACAAAACAGTACCGACCCACCGAGCCGAGGCATGGACTCTATAAGCCCCCTGAAGGTGTCCTTTGGTATTTGGCACCAATATGTTAGTTGCTGTAAGTCCTGTAGGTTGGAGCCACCGTGGATCGAATTTGTTGGTCCAGCACATCCCACAGATGCTTATTTGGATTGAGATATGGGGAATTTGGAGGCCAGGGGACAACTTGAACTCTTCACCATGTTCCTCAAACCATTCCTGAACAATTTGTGCAGTGTGGCAGGGTGCATTATATCGCAGAAAGAGGCCACTTCCACCAGGGAACACCATTGTCAAGAAGGGGTAGGTATATCTGGTCTGCAACAATGTTTAGGCAGGTGGAAGTAAATTCATGTGTCAAATTTACTTCCACATGAATGGCCGGACCCAGGGTTTCCCAGCAGAGATGTAGGGCCTCTGGTGAACATGGTCCAGGTGAACATTCTTCAAACCATTCCCCCCATTCTGACAATTGAGCTAATTTTTACCTGTTTGTAAAACATGATCTGTGTAATTATCATCCTGGGGTTAATTGCCAAGATACACATGCATGCATGCAGATAAAATAACATAAGAAGAGTTCAGATGCAAAAGCCTCTAAGTGCCATTTGAAATTTTCTTCTAGAATGATCATTTTTATCAAGCTTGTATATTTAAGTTCAGCGATTTCACTTAAATGGCAATGATAATTACCTATTAATTGTTATTTAAGTGAAATTACTGAACTTAAATATACAAGCTTGATAAAAATCATCATTAAAGAAGAAAATTTCAAATGGCATTTAGAGGCTTTTGCATCTGAACTCTTCAATTGGGAGATTTAATAACATGTAAGACTGATCTGATCCAAACCTGTATGAATAATTATTAATTATGAATTATTAATTATGATATGCAAATTCCCCATGATTGGATCAACCCAGAGTCTTTATAGAACATTGCTCAGAGCATCACACACCCTCCACCGGTTTCTTGTCGTCCACACAGTGCATCGGGGTGCCATCACTTATAGGTAAATGAAAACAGGACTCATCGGACCAGGCTACCTTCGTCCACAGCTTCAAGATCCAGTTCCATCGCTCGTGTGTCCAATGTGGGCACATTCGTTGTTGGACAGGGGTCATTATAAGCAATCTGACTAAGACCTTCTGTTGACTTCTGGACCAGGCTGCATAGCTTTCATTGCCTTTGTGAAAACCCTATCGCAGGTTTCTGGTTTGTTCCTTCTCAGACCACTGTTGGTAAATTCTCAATATAGACCATTTCACAAGATGTAAACAACACTGGTCCAGAAGCACTTCCTGTTTCAGTTTTTTAACACTACATAAAAGCTGGGATAAAATACAACCAACAGAACATTTAAAACTGAATCAAAAAGTTAAACAAACATCTTTAAGATGTTTTCTTTACATGTGAAATAAAGAAAACAGTTACAAACTTAAACAGGAAGTGCTTCTGGACCAGTGTTGTTTACATCTTGTGAAATGGTCTATAGCTGACTGGGGCCATTTCAGACATACTCAGACCCAGTTGCCTTGCCTTAACAATTTGGCTCATGTAAAAGTAGCTATATGTATGTAGAATAGGGTTCTTTACTCAACTCCAAAGGATATTTAATGCTAAAAAAAAGGTTCTATAATGAGAAGAAAGAACCCTTTTGACACAAAGGTTCTTTAAAGGCTATTATTCGTTCATATATTACATTATTTTGCAACATTTTGTAGTATGTAATTAAATTATTGTTTATTAAACTGTTGTAGTAACTTAATATCACATTTTAATCATGCTGATTTTGGAGGATTAAAACTGAAAAGGCACTCTTCATCTGATATTGATTAATTACATTTTTTTAACCCACATATCTTGAATTTTGTGATCATTCACATGCATTGCATTTTAGGGGTTCCAAATACGTAGTGCTTTAGAACCTTTTAAGGTTCCATATAGAACCTGTATAGAATCTGATACAAATATCATATATCTATATATCTATATAGAATCTGACAAATATAAGAAAATCTCTGAAATGGCATCTGTCACAAAAACATGAAGACATTATTATTATTATTTTTTTGTTAGAGTAATAAACATCTAGTGAGGATAACATTTATTCTGAAGTAAAGTTACCAGAAGATGTGGAAGCACATCTGTTTATATCTTTAATTCAATGCATTCATGTCTGTAAAATTCTGAAAGGACAACTTGAAGCAACACACACTGTTAAACATCCCTACAAGTCCTAAAGAAATAAAATAATACCAAAACATCAAACTATATCACCATGGATATGATAGAAAGGTCAAATTCATTCACCATGACTGCAGGAGTGCGAAAGAGGAGATGAAATCTATTTGTCTATTAATTGACATTTGCAGGATGATTCCAGGTCACTTTAAATGGGAAATGGATTGGAGGGAGGGAAGGAGGGAACGTGAGATAGGATAGAGAGGGAACGAGAGAGAGAAAGACTTGACTTTTAGAGCCCTTTCAATTTACACAATTTGGTAACACTTTATAATAACTGCACGCTAATACACATTAGTTAAGCATGAGTAAACCATTAATTTATCATTCATAAAGCATTAATAGACTTAATTAATGTAAGCAGTTCATAAATACAGCTATAAATGCTTTCTTCTTGATTTAAAAGCATATCTATAACTTGTTTAATGATTGTAATTTCATCCTTTATTAATGATCAATTTGTCATTTCTAAATGAAGAATTGCATTTTTTATGAGCCAGTTATTTAAGAGTTTTCAGTGGTTCATTCGATTACTTAGAGCGAGTAAGTAAATGATTAATAAACTATTTAAATGTACATTCATACATCTTATTATTCAGACATATAGTGATGGTTACTTAGTGTGTTAATAAATGCTTAATTAACATGTATTAATGCTGTAATTAAGGGTTGATTTGGGTAGTTATAAAGCATTTAGTAGTGGTCAGTTAATTATGTTCGTGAGCTCATCTAAAGTGAGGACTATTCATGCCTTGTAAAGCATTTTTAAAGGCTGTTAAATATTTCTATGTTCTGTATCACTGCGTTGTGTTTGTTACATTTTACTGTTTAGAAGATTGACGAGTCTTTAAATCTCCTTTATAAATGCTTTACAAAGCATGAATAGTCCTCACTTTAGATTAGGTCACAAAAATAGTCAACTGACCACTACTAAATGCTTTAAAACTACCTGTATTTACTACATTTACTTACACTTTCTAAGTGATATGAATGACTGACAACTCTTAAACAACTGGTTTGTAAATAATGCTATACTTCATTTAGAAATTATTAATTGATCATTAACAAAGTATGAAAATACAATTATTAAACGCATTATAGATATGCTTATAAATCAAGAAAAAAGCATGTATAGCTATATTTATAAACTGCATATTAATGTCTATTAATGTTTTATAAATGATGAATTAACTGTTTACTCATGCTTAACTAATGATTAATAGTGTGCAGTTATTATAAAGTGTTACCCACAATTTTCCAAAACATTACAGCGCTAATATACAAAACTAACTTACTAAATAAATAAATACCAATTAAAAAACATATTTCTCATGCAATGTCACTGAAGCATCTCTCACACCCCACCTCATTTAGGAAAAAAACTACATTTTCAGTTTGTTTCTAATTTACAAACTCAATTGCAACCTGTTAAAGAAAATACTAATTTCATCATTTGTTTTTCTAAAAGTGGAACCAGTCTTGGACACTCACAAAGTAAACAGCATCAGAAGCCTTACGGAAAGAATGTTCAGGCAAAACCATCATTAAATTTAGAAAATCATTTGTAGCCAAAACTGGAAGTGTTAAAATGGAAGTGTTCTCCATTTAAGATCCTCACATTATTAAGGAATAGGAGGCTTGCACAACAGCCTCCAAGAGGGATTCACATCTCTGGGCACAGAAATGTAAGTCCTCCATTTAGTATATATCGTTTTCTTCAAGTGTCCAAAGTGTGCTGATTAAGCAAAACTAAGATAAACTGTTATTCCAGAATTAAAAAAAAAAAAAAAAACAAACATTTTAATTACAGAACCTAGTGGTGGCTTTAGCTTAAAAAGAGGGTTAAAAAATAATGGTTCTGCACATCCATAATTTTTAATCACCCATTTTTAATCATTCTTGAAAAATTGATACATAGAATTGAAAAAGAAAAATTGTACATATTTTCAACATAAGGGTTCTCATTTAAAAATAACTCTTTGTCAAGGTCTGTTCCTCCAAGATCTTTAAGAATATACATGGCTTTCCATCAGAGCAGTGCAGCAGTTGTTACGATGTGTGTAGTCTCATTGCTGCAATGTAAAATGCCTTGACCTCCCTCTGCAACGGGAAGATAGAGCACCCCAGGAGAAAGCAAATGATAGCCATTCCAAAAGAAATATATCTATATATATAAACTCTTCTGAAAGACCATCCAAAGGTGAACGTTCAGTTGTCAAAAGCCTCTCAAGATCCATCATGTTCTTTGATAATTGTGGTAAATCACTAACAGAAGCACGTGCGTTTATTCTCCATTTCATGGCTCTGAATGATATACATCTTCATAAAAATAAATAGCAAATTCATTAATTCCAGTTTGTGTTGTTGAAACTCTTCCATCTTGGAGTTTCAGTTAATGAAGATTGATACGCTCTTGGCTTTTTTCAAGTCAAAAGCAGTAGAATCCATATCATTTAGATGGGTGAACTTTACCCTTAATATAAGGCAGTTTTGCCTTGTTCTTCCACTAAGCTGCGTAGAAATGTATTCATTTCAAAAGATTCAGTGGAAATGAATCCTGTGGCACCATGTCTGCTTTGTCCAAGGATTTTTTGTTCAATGGCTTTCATGTTCTCTACTAGGGCACGTATGTGCGGTAAACTGCTGACAAAATGTTTTAATCTGCTCCTTGCCCACATCCTACCATTGACTTAAAGATGGGAAATTGTCTCTCTCCAAGCATTCAAAAAAAAGGGGAAAAGTCTGTCACGGTAGCTATATGAATTCGCTGCCTCTTTTCTTGTCTTGTGCGTTGGGCGGGGTCGCGGATCATCGAAGCTGATTGTCACCAGCTGCGCTCGATCAGCATGCCAGCTGCAGCGGATCAGCAAACCCTATTTAGTCCCTCTGTTTTCTCCTTGTCTTTGTCAGATCGTTGTTGGATGTTCCTGTGTTCCCGCTCATTTCCTGTTCTCAGTGTTCCTGCCTGTTCCAGTTCGTTTGTTTGTTTGTTCGTTCGTTACCCTAGGACTTCCACTTCAGTTCATCAAAGTTTCCTGTTTCACCATCATCTGGGGCCTCATTTATAAACGTTGCGTACGCACAAAAGAAGGCGTACGCCGCTCTCTACGCAATAGTTGGTATTTATAAAAAGCAAACTTGACGGTAAAATGTGCGGTCCTTCACGCAAGCTCTGACCCAGGCGTACGCACAAAAACGGGTGAAATGAGAAATGGCGACACCGTCGGCAGTTGGAAAAAACACGTGAAAGTGTGTGAAACTGTAGACGGTTGTGTAAAATAAATGGCAATACTGCCTCTCATAAATAACACGAAGACTTCACAAAGAAAGTCTTACAATTAACAGCCTACACGAACACCCGTTTGACCGATCTGCAACAGAAATGCACATTAACACATATTTCCAAAAAAAAAAAAAAAATTTTCTTCAATAATATTGGCATATACAATTCATCCTAAAAAATAAGATGGTAAGCAGAACGAAATAATGTACAAAACTGATATTCTCGCCAATATGTCTGTCTAACGGAGCAGATTTAGCAATTAGAGTCAGTCAGATAGATAATTATGGAGATATATAGATAGATCAATACATTGGTAGATGTAGGCCTATTATTTGTCCCCTGGGGAAAGTCGTTTTCATCGTAAAAATATCTTCATCAGCTATAGAATCATGGTATTCATGCATATGCCTTTAGTTTATTTTATTTTTGATAAAATAACGTATGACGTGACCATTCAGACCATTCCTCAACCATTCAGAAAGCTGCAAGAAATTATATTTGCGCTGAAGTATTTCCAATTTAGATTAAAACCGACATCCGTAGCTTGTCAGATGCAGAAAATGGATGTAAATAAAATGCCCCATCACAATGCGTATAATGACGCACAATGGCTGATCTTGCGCTCTTAGATGATGTGGCGATTAAATGGAAGGATTCGGAGTGAATGCATCATCTTCACAACAAAAGGTGTGGAAAAAAAATATTTTATTTATTCAAGAATTCCCTCACTGTGCAGTTTATTTCAGTTAGGACAGTCTTGATTTCGCCCAACTCCTTGGCCACCTCTCTAATTGAATTAATGAGACGCTTTTTTGCCTCGACTTTGACATCCGACCATTTCTTTTTTATTTCGGCCACAGTCCGAGGTGAGGCTACAGCATTTACGGCGTCTGCAACCTTTTGCTACTCAAGTGCCTTTTTGGCATTAGTAATGCCCACTGTGCCCTCCAAACAACATTTTTCTCCTCTTTTCCACCTCGCCAACGATAACTTCTAATTCACATTGAGTGAAGTTACGTTTTTTGTTAATTCCTCTCTGTGTTTAACATGATTTCGCAATCGATGAATATTAACTTGTGGGCGTTTCACGGACTATTTATGGGCAACTATGGGCGTGACATGAAGCCGCAAAAGCTGCGCTACATTTAGAATTGATTGTGATTTATTAAGGGAAAAATGCGTAGGATGTGTGTGCGCACGGTTTTATAAATCCGAATATTTCTGTGCGTCCTATGTTTCTTCCGTACGCCACTTCTGACGGAAATTCTACGCAAAGTTTTATAAATGAGGCCCCTGGACTTTTGACCATTTCCTCGCTACATCTGGACAGTCATCGGGACTGGGATTACCCACAGCAGTCCTGTGCTACCAAGTGCCTTACCACGGACATTCACGTCATTTACCTGTTCACTACAATAAACTTACTTTTACTTGTTGCAACTGAATCTTCCGTCTTCTTTAACCTAACAAAGTCAAGTCACCCTCATTTATGTTGCGTTTTTAACAATATAGATTTTCAAAGCAGCTTTATAGTGATAATAGGAAATTAAAGTAACAGAGATTGTTTTGGCTTTACAGCAGCTCTAGAATAAGGTTATTGTCCAGCCAATTCATTTTTGATGGATTCACTTCCGTTGTAAAGATTATTAGTTATTAACTTAGGGGCCTCTTACAAAACACCGTTTTAACTGAAAACAGAAAACTTTGAATAAGTTCTGGCTGTTAATTTGCATGACAACAGTCAAAAACCTTTGAAAAAATTTATCTGTGTGTAAAATCCAAAATGTGAATTTGTGAAACCGGTGACGGCATGCACTTGCATACTATATTTTTAGTTTATATGTATGCGCCCTTGCGTGAATAAAGCAGTGGTCCTGAAGTAACCTGTTATCAAAGTGCCAGAGTGATTTATTAGATTTAGTGGACTCAAGAGAAACAGCAAAGAAATATAATGATGTTGAGAGAAAAGTAGGCGAAATAGAATTTCTAAAAAAAAAAACATTCCCCTGATTCCATTAGCAATCAGTTGTCTAGGGATGTGTGTTATACACCATGGCATTCTGGTGAGAAACTGAATTGCTGCAAGAGAACTCAGTGCTTTAGATTTCTTCCTCTTGTTTGGTTCTCCCTCTGCCTCTCAGTCTCATTCACCACTAAAGATGAATATTTCAGCTGATGGTGCCACGGAGGTCCAGCGAAACGTCACTTCTCCAACCCTGTCAATGAGATCTTCTGAAGAGGAAAAAGTGTGTTCTACTTGCTGTGAATCTAAGACGAGAGATGTCAGAACCTTTCACATGCATTAAATCCTACAAACCTAAGTCTCCATGACAGATCAACTCATCAGATACTGCAGGTCCAGCTGTCTCTCTGATCTCTCTGTGTGTGTGTGTGTGTGTTCTTGAGGAGTGTGTGAGTGACTGAGCGGTGTGTTTGAGTGAGTTTTTTCCTGAAATGTGAGTTTCTCTTTCTAGATTTTCTACATTTTTTTTAACCTTTATTTGCTGACTTTGTCTGCAAAGTAGAGCAGCAATGGGGTCGAATTCTGATGGCTTTGAGTCTTGACCTCACGCCATGGTCCAAATGTTTATTGGATGAGACAATGTCCTTGGAAGACTGTTTAATTTCTGTTAGTAATGCAGTTGGTGTTTTGAACATCCTCTGCATTGAGAATGAACAAGGCAGTTGTTATTTTCCTGAGGGAAATGTTTATGGCTGATTATTTGGTTGAACATAGATTATCTGAGAGATGCATTCATTCTGGTTTTGTGCCGAATCTGACCTCCACCAAATTATTACCCCCCTAGTATTGGTAGGTTTAGGATATGTTGTGGGGGAGGGTTGGGATTAGAGGTTGGATTAGGTGTAGGCAATAGCTAGCAGACAAATTTCGTCCAACACAGGTTTTGCCGCTAAAAAAAGTTATCCTTTCCAAATGATAAACTTGACCGCCTGATTGTGCATTATGGCATATTATGGGGCCAATCAAAATTATCGTGCTTGGTTTAAAAAAAAAAACTAAAAAAAACAGAATTAAACCATATCATGTCATTTAGACATCACACGTCGATGATTTTAAAAGGGTC
Organism: Pimephales promelas; assembly: GCF_016745375.1. The sequence continues at coordinate 541,044 of NW_024121810.1, forward strand.
ATGAAACCCCAAACCAAATTTTCTGAGATTTTAACAGAGGTATGTGTGTTGAACACCATTGAAGACAATGTTAGCGTCTGTTAGATTTAATAATAATGGTTAATTTTGAGTTTTTTTTTCCGCTTTTTTCATCTTCCGGGTTTAAAATCTTCTTTGTAGCGGGTGACGTGGCCATGCACTGCACAGTGCGTTGATGACTCATCAGTGTCTCATAATTATTAATGAGACTGAGTTTTCTTATCCAATGAGAAGACACGTCCTTTTAATTATTCATGACACCACGTGGATCTTTCCAACGACAGACATGTCAAACTCTGTCTCATGTCAAAAATGATATCGCGTAGTAGATGAGAGAGGCAATCATGGGACGCAAGTATTTGTTTTCATGGTGCAAGTCCAAGTGCGTTGAATATGTTCCCCGCGATGCTGCCAGGGCTAGACTCTGCCTCTGGACGGTTGGTTTGCCATCAACCACGGACACATCTAAACATGATCTAAACTATAGTGTGTGCCGCGAACATTTTCTCGAGAGAGCTGCGAGAAGTGGAGAACGGTGGACTTCGCCTTGTTGACAACTAATCTAAGTGCATCTTGCGAGTGATGCAGTATCCCGAGGACTTTCTATCCCTTCAGAGGTGTGTGTGTGACTGTGTGTGTGTGTGTGTGTGTGTGTGTGTGTGTGTGTGTGTGTGTGTGTGTGTCTAAAATGAGAAGTCATCCACCTCCGCAGAGCCTTTATTATGAGGGTTCAGAGGGCGCGTAGACTATGCACGGAATGATTGTTTAAGTGGAAATTTTTTTTTTTTTTCCTGAAATGTATTTATAGTGTCTATATAAACCACTATATATTTTATAATGACATTATAATTATAAATGTAGCCTACATTAATTTGTTTTAAATGATTGTGATTACTGTAGGCTAATATATGTAGCAGGACATTTAGTTACTTTTGAAAGGACAATAATAAAGTGTCAGTGTATTTCATAAGACTTTAACTTTGTCAGCTATATACAGGGGTGTAAAGTAACGAATTACAAATACTCACGTTACTGTAATTAAGTAGTTTTTTTCAGAAATTGTACTTTTTTGAGTAAGTTTAAAATTGTGTAATTTTACTTTTACTTGAGTACATTTTAAGTGATGTATCGGTACTTTTTCTCCGCTATTTTCCTTCTATTTGTGGCTGTTACTCGTTACATGCTTGTTTTAATTTTATTTTTATCCATCAACGTGATTGGATCGAGTAATCGTTCTCGTGACTGTTATCAATTTAAATTAAGCATAGAAAACTTACCGCCTATTCCTGCTGTTACTCGTGACTGCTGTGGAAGTGCATTCATCACGCATCAATTCAATCCAGATATCAGCGTCTTCCTCTAATATGCTAAGGTACATTTCACATTTCTGCTTAATATGATATTTATATAGGCTGGCCTGTCTACATGGCCTAACATGGTCTGAGGTTGGGGGTATTGCGAGACGAGTTCATGCGGTGAATTCCCGCTCCCATTTCCTTCACAATCACATTATAGAGAGACGCGCGTCACGATCTGTGCACTGTGCAAACTCCACATAAAAAACAAAACAAAAATGTGTCTGCTGAAGCTCGTCAGGCCAAACGTGAATCGGATCGACTTAGGACGAAAACACGGATTGTGGATATTTTTATTGTGATAAATTACATTAGTTTTACATTACATCAGTTGTTAGTTTTCAGATATGCTGAAATAATGGTAAACTGTAATGAAATAGCAAGGTAATGAGACATATGAAATGAATACCAAAAGACTGTTCCAGTATAACAAAAAGTAGTTGCCTTAGGATGTAACTTTTATTTTATGTACTAGATCTATTGTCAAATGTCACTCATCCCACTGCTATCATAATGCTTATAATACACATTTCCAGACATGTTCAGTAGCCTACACTTCGATCTTACCGTTACACTGAAATTGTTCAGTCTAGTTCACTGACCGTTTTCGTTATATCATGCATTCACCTATGTTGACATTGCTGAGTGTGAAAGATACACCAATAGTTAGTGAAATGCCTTATGCTAGATAGCACCACAAATGTAACATTATCATGGTACAAGTCGTGGCCTCCTAGGGCAGTGAAGCAAGTGCATTCTGGGAGCTGCTGTCTTTCATCCACATAAGCCAAAAATACATTTTCTGGCTTTTCTCAGTCTAGAAAGCTCCAAATTCAAAAATCATTTCACATTTCTTCTACATAAATGTACCATTTTACATATACATTCTTCTTTCCAGAGGTGAAGTATCCCTTTAACAACAGCATACAACTGCATATCTTGGAACCTTGCAATCTCAGCCTCCATTTTCAGGCACTCTAAAGTCTCTGGTCTGGAAAGCTTTTTATAAGAGCTTCATAAAAATCTTTCCAAATATGGATGCCTGATCATAGCCTTCTTTTTTCATATATATTCCTCTGACCTTTTCTTTTTTGCAATTTCTCAGTGATCTCTCTTTCTACAGGTCTTTCTACAAATGTCCTGCTTGCTCACTCTCTCTCCTCCCCCATCATAAATGTTTACACCCCCTATTGCTGATTGGCTGCAAGAGTGTTAAAATGTTTTGGTTTTTTTTCAGTACACAATTTTCGACAGTTTCTCAGAAATTGCTTACTGCACCTTTAAGTGATTCAGGCTGAATGCATTAATGCAGAAGTTTTATAGATTTCCAAAACAACTTCTAATCAGCTTGAGGAATATCAAAAACATTGTAAGTACATTTTTCACCCTGTATATTAAACATTTTTGATGAATGATTTTACTTGAAGCATGTAAAATGAAAAACCTACTTAGCCCCTATCATGGATTTTTGAAAATGACTGTTCATATGGTGTGGAATATACTGTAGCTCTAAGGGAATGAAAACATCCTGCAAAGATTTATATCTGAAAGTGCACTGTATATAAAGTTATTGTCTTTCAAAAGTGAGAGTCGACTCTGATTCTATGAAATGAATTGTTTTTGAAACGAGTCATTAGCTGTTACATCATGACGTAGAGAAATACTGGCCGCGCCCAGTTACTGCGCGCGCAGACGGAAGTGTAAACTTGAAGTCTACACATTCAAATACTTCATCATCATAACATGTCGAGAAGACGCTGTGTTCTACAATGCAAAGATAGTTTAGCCACTTTGTTTTCATTTATCAGGGACGAGCATGTGAAGAATCGGTGGTTAGAGTTCATATTTGCAACGATACCACAACAACAGTATAGTCCAATTGTGTTCTCATTCTAATGACGAATCGTTCAAAAATATAAATGAATTCAAACATGGATTCACAAGCGGTTGTTCCTGAAGGAGGGCTCAGTAACTTACTTACCCAGGGTATATGGATCAGCTTTCTCCTCCGAATCAAAACCTGTAAGTATTATTAATAATTGTTGCTTTTATGGGTTTTGAACGGTTTTGTTGCATCGGGCGCGAGGGTGCAATAAGTATGTGTGTGTGTGCGTGTGTGTGTGTGTGTACGCTCAGCACAGCTTCTAGGTCTCCAATGTCAATTTTTTTTAAATATGTGAAATGTTTGTCGCTGTTATTGGTGTTGTCATAAACAATAGAGCGTCTTGTAGTACTGCAGTGCTTTATCAATATGTTTATGCGTTATGCTAACAAACTGACTGGGTCTGTCATCTGACCAGTCACCGCCGATTAGCGTCACACAAAGGAGTGGTTTGGAAAAATGAGTCATTGTACGAATCATTTGGGAGTCGGTGATCAATCAGTTAAAAATAAATGCATATTATAAGACAAATAAAGTGTTTTTTATCCTTGCATGCATGTTAAACTGTTTTGGGGAACTCCTAAAACAAAAATAGGAACATTTCAAATGCCATGATAGGAGGAATTTAACTGTTAAAAGGACTTTTAATGCTCAATAAGCTGTTGCACACATTTTATAATCAAAAGAAAAAAAAAATCCTTTGCCAATTATAGTAAGCTTTACAGTTGACCGAGCAATGAAGCAACTCGGTGCATTGTATGAAGAGTTCAGATGCAAAAGCCTCTAAATGCCATTTGAAATTTTCTTCTTTAATGATGATTTTTATCAAGCTTGTATATTTAAGTTCAGTGATTTCACTTAAATGGCAATGATAATTACCTATTAATTGTTATTTAAGTGAAATTACTGAACTTAAATGTACACGTTTGATAAAAATCATCATTAAAGAAGAAAATTTCAAATGGCATTTAGAGGCTTTTGCATCTGAACTCTTCGTATGCTGATAAACTGATGCATGGTTACATAGGTCTATACCTTTTTTAAAACACAAACATTATATACAAGTTATTAGCAATAAAAGCAAAAAATACTTTTCTTCTCTATGTATTTTCGATCAATTTCTCTGAACACTTCTGTAGCAGCAGGTCAGACTCAGTAATAGCTACTACGTTTCAATTCCCCATTTCTTTAAGTCTTTTCAAGTGTGTGTTTGTGGGTAAATTACAGTGTGAATTTAGCTGCTCTTGAGACTTTCCTCAGAGCTCCATAATTCAAGGTCTTAAGATTGCGTTCAGGTGAGAACGAGAGCTGTTTGACATGCTTTGAAGATGCAGTTTGTCATGATGACCTAACACACCAGAGGAGACTCATAACCCTTCCCTCCTATTTGCCAAGCCATGATAGCCTCACATTTCGTGATAGCACAGAATGCTGGAGCCATGATGGTGCTGAAAGCAAACAAGGTTGTAAGTTATCCAGACATTTACACGAACAGGACGGATCCTCTGCTAAAGATGACAAGGGCAGGAGGTTTTCACTTGTCTTTTACTGCAGCCAATAAACTTAAGCATAAAATTGTCAGGCCTCAGGGTGTCATACTTAACGCAGAGTAAAGTGAGAGCTGTTGAAACTAATAAAATCAGCCGGGGATTTTATTATAGCCTACCTTTTTAAAATGGCTGTTAAGAGATGCTGACGAAAGCGCCAGTCATATGCGTGTTCGTTTGGTTAGAGTGTGGAATGTTAAGCATGAGAAAAAAAAAATATATATATTTTTTTGATTGTTTAAAACAACATTATTATGTTGTAGAAGACAGTTTAAGGCATGTTCCAGAGTTTTCTTTTTAGATGCAAGCAATCATATGGCTGAATGAGCCACTTCTTAGTTAATTGACCATATATGTTTATTAGGAAGAACTTGTTAATTAAAGGGTTAGTTCACCCAAAAATGAAAATTAAGTCATTAATTACTCACCCCCATGCTGTACCAACCCCGTAAGACCTTCGTTCATCTTCGGAACACAAATAAAGGTATTTGTGATTGAATCTGATAGCTGGATCAGTCCTACATAGAATGCCTAAGGTACTGGCTCTTGACGGCCCATAAAGTCATTAAAGAAAAGGTTTAAATATTCCATGTGCCTACAGCGGCTCAATTATAAGTTTATCAAGCAACGAGAATACTTTTTGTGCGAAAAAACATAAATAACGACTTTATTCGACTATTCTATTACTTCCTTATGGGCGCATGCGCGAGAACTGAGACGAGGACGTTCTCCTTCGACTACTTTTTGTTACCGGCTGCTCACCGCTTAGGAGTTTTACCGCCCCCTACCGTACAAAATGATGATCCATATATAAGGCGCTCCGGATTATAAGGAACACTGTCGTTTTTTGAGAAGATTAAAGGCTTTTAAGTGCACCTTATAGTGCGGAAAATACGCTAATTGAAAAGCGTATGTACAGCGCGCATCTTCCTCTGCTTGTAAACAGAAAGTTCCAGCTATATCAGCACATCATCTTATACGGTAGGTGGCGGTAATACTCCTAAGCGGTGAGCAGCCGGTAACAAGTCAAAGGAGAACGTCCTCGTCTCAGTTCTCGAGCATGCGCCCATAAGGAAGTAATAGAATAGTCAAATAAAGTCGTTATTTATGTTTTTTTCGCACAAAAAGTAGTCTCGTCGCTTGATAAACTTATAATTGAGCCGCTGTAGGCACATGGAATATTTAAACCTTTTCTTTAATGACTTTATGGGCCGTCAAGAGCCAGTCCCTTAGGCAGTCTATGTAGGACTGATCCAGCTCTCAGATTCAATCAAAAATACCTTTATTTGTGTTCCGAAGATGAACGAAGGTCTTACGGGGTTGGTACAGCATGGGGGTGAGTAATTAATGACTTAATTTTCATTTTTGGGTGAACCAACCCTTTAAGTTCTGTTAGTAATCAGTCATTTAGCTACTTACCCTCCCCCCTCCGATTTGCCCACGTCAGCATCGAGGGTTCGACTATATATTTTATTCTACTTAAAAATATATATATATTTTTAATACTTATTTAACTGTTGTCACATCCCTTGACAACCTATCTCATTTTCCCTCTTTTTTTCTGTTTATAGCCCGTGACAGCTTTTTTGCTTTATCCGTTTTTTTTTCCAATGACAACTAACTTGTAGGCTCCCTGCTCGCCCCGCCCGCTGGCGATATTACCCCACTATGATTCTATGTTGGAATCTTATGAGGGCGCCGACTCTAGCCTGTTAGTCCTCTAAAATGTTAAATAACAATGAGGAAACGCAGAAATGTTTTAGAAATGCACAACAGCAGCTACATATAGAAAATACCAAACAATTTTTTTTTTTGTCCATCGCTTTGGTACCTCCATGCATATAGCGCATACCCACTTTTTGCGCCACTGTACATATACTGTATATATATATATATATATATATATATATAATATATACACACACACACACACACACACATATGTATTCGTTGTTTATTTACTCTATACTACAGGTCAAACTGGCCTTAAAAAATATCTGTAGATATTTGAAATTAGAGGCAACCACATACCAGTAATCACACAGATGTATCATTTTTTTTATTTAAATATCAAGATTTAAAGCAAAAACAGAATGGTCCAACTTTAGCTTTGTGAAATTATTATACATAAAAAAATACCTTTACAAAACAAAAACGGACTGAATAAAAATGCTAACTCACACTCTGACATACGGAAGCAGGCTCAAGAGATGGATAATGAAGTTAATAGGAGTTTGACAACAAGGTATGGAGACTGACCGTGAGTGAGACGGATGGAACAAAGAACACTGAATGCTGGAGAGGAAGACGCTAGAGTGGAGACTGGAGAATGGTTGGTCAGAGAAACAAGGTTAGCAATATCAGGGTAAGTAGTCTTCTTCGTAGGAACGAGACAGGGCTGTGAAATGAGGTGAAGAGTGTGTCTTTATAGAGGTGGTGATGATAAGGTGCAGGTGGGAACAGAGGAGAGTGATGGGAAGTGTAGTGCAGGAACCTGGCAGACCTGTAACCCCTCCCAGTAGACACAACCTTGCGCCTTAGATGATCTAACCAGGAGGGCCCTGGTGTCGATGTCGGACTAGCAGGTGACCGGGGTGGAGCTGGCAGTTTGGGAGACAAGTGTGGAGACAGCCCTTCAGGCGGCCATGGCAGAGACGGCCACCTTGGAGTCTGCTCCCGCATAATAGGAACATTATAAGAAATTACTGAAGTGCAATCAGACAAAAAGATTACATTTTACACATTGTAATCCACACATTTTGGATAATATAATCAGACTACTTTTTGATTACTTTTAGATTACTTTTAACCTAATTCGTTTATCACATTATTTATTTATTTATTTATTCATTATTATTTACTAGTTTTACCATTTTCTTGTGAAAATATACTATAGTATAGACCATTTCACAAGATGTAAACAACACTGGTCCAGAAACACTTCCTGTTTCAGTTTGTAACTGTTTTCTTTATTTCATATTTAAAAAAAAAAAAAAAAAAAAACATCTTAAAGATGTTTGTTTAACTTTTTGATTCAGTTTTAAATGTTCTGTTGGTTGTATTTTATCCCAGCTTTTCTGTAGTGTTAAAAAACTGAAACAGGAAGTGCTTCTGGACCAGTGTTGTTTACATCTTGTGAAATGGTCTATATGCATTTCTTAATGTAATTATAATATGCTGATTACCATGTTTGCTGAAATATCCCCTTAGCTTTGGAGCATGTGCGTCTCTCTTTCGGAATAAAGTAGGAAACATGGTCAGTGATTCCTAGCGTGTGATAAATATTCATTGTTTACTCTGAAGGTAATCAACTACTGGAGGGGGGGTTAGCATCTAAATCAGCATTATGTTCATGCAGTTCGTCAAGAGCTGAAATTCGTACATTTTATGATTGTTAGAGCACTTTGTGAGGGTGGAGCATTGAATTGGCTCTCAGTATGTGGTTACTGATAGGGGAGAGGGTTTAATCATATAGAAGGATATCAAGTGCCTGGGAGGGTGTAATGAAGCAAAACTGATGGAATAAAACCAATAAAGCTGTGTTTACACCATGGTTTCACACTAAAACGGCTCTTAGTTGATGAGTCAGAGTCTCTTACTGATTTGACCTGCTGGGTGTAAGTGCTGACTTGCATGTGGCTGTTCGGTTTGCACGCCAGATTAAGTCAAATCGTATTCAGTCAATAACTTCAACTTAAAATTCAGTTTGGCTTATGACCAAAGTATACATTCAGGTCATATCTGCAGAAACATTTTAGGATCGATCACATGCTGTGTCTCAACGTTCTCTCTGTGTTACTGTTTTGTGGATCGTTTATTAAATTTCTCATTTATGTCTGATCCATAACTGAGCGTGAGGTGATCAATGACTCTTGACCTCTAATGAAATAACACAAAGGCAGAAACATTGAAATTAAATATGTTAGTCACAAACATTTTTAAACCGCACTAAGCAAGGACATCTAACATAGATAGAGAGAAAGCTATCCATTAGCAATCACATTTATGTCAATAGCGGTTCAAAGCAATTCCACTAGCTGAAAGAACTTATTTTACAATATTGCGATATAATACAATATTGTTTGATTTATTTAATCTAAACCATTCATGTTTTTATTTAGTCTCTTATGCTCACCAAGGCTGCATTTATTTAAAATAAAATAAATTTCTCTTTTGGCTAAGCTCCATTTTCAGCATCATTATTATTCCAGTCTTCAGTGTCACACTATCCTTGAGAATTCATGCCAATATGCTGATTTGCTGCTCAAGAAACATTTCTTATTATTATCAAAGTTGAAATAGAAATAGAAAGAATAGAAATAGAAAGAGTTAAATAGAAAGATTAATAGAACAGCATTTGTCTGATATTTAAAGCTTTTATAACTATACACTCTTAGAAAAAAAATGGTTCATTGGGGTTCTATATATGAAGAATAGGGTTCTTTACTCAACTCCAAAGAACCTTTTATGCTAAAAAGGTGCTGACATGAAAGAAACCTTTTGGCACAAAGGTTCTTTATAGGCTATTATTTATTCATATGTTACATTATTCTGCAACATTTTGTTGTTAATTACATTATTGTTTATTAAACTGTTGTAGTAACTTTATATCACATTTTAATCATGCTGATTTTTGGAGGAGAAAAACTGAAATGGCACTCTTCGTGTGATTAACCACATTAAATGATATAAATATATACATTTTCTAACCCCCATATCTTGAATTTTGTGATCATTCACATGCATTCTTAGATACATTTTAGGCTCTTGATGTTTGTCAATAATATGAAATATTTAATCCAGAAAGGACAAAACAAATGATAATGAATGAAGCCAAAAGGTTCCATATAGAACATTTTTCCTTGTTACAAAGAGCCCTAAAGGGTTCTTATTATTGAACCAGTAAAAAGGGTTCTGTATAGAACCTTTTAGGGGTTCCAAATACATAGCCTTTACGTAGAACCTTTCTTCTAAGTGTATACACTTTTATACACACATATGTATAAAATGTGTGTATACACACACCAAATATGTAGAACCTTTACTTCATACAATTTTAAAGCTTAAGCAGTTTATAAATACAGCTATAAATGCTTTCATCTTGATTTAAAAGCATATCTATAATTTGTTTAATAATTTTATTTTCATACTTTATTAATGATCAATTTATCATTTCTAAATGAATAATTGAATTTTTTTATAAACCAGTTATTTAAGAGTTGTCAGTGGTTCATAAGATTACTTAGAGCGTGTAAGTAAATGATTAATAAACAATTTAAATGTACATTTATACGTCTTATTATTCAGGCATATAGTGATGGTTAGTGAGTGTGTTAATAAATGCTTTATTAACATGTATTTATGTTGTAATTTAGGGTTAATTCGGCTAGTTATAAAGCATTTAGTAATGGTCAGTTAACTATGTTTGTGAGCTCATCTAAAGTGAGGACTACTCATGCCTTATAAAGCATTTATAAGGGAGATTTAAAGGCTGTAAATATTTCTATGTTCTGTTTCACTGTGTTGTGTTGTTACATTTTACTGTTTAGAAGATTGATGAGCCTTTAAATCTCTTTATAAATGCTTTACAAGGCATGAATAGTCCTCTCTTTAGATGAGCTCACAAAAGAGTTAACTGACCACTAAATGCATTATAACTACCTGAATTTACTATATTTACTTACACTTTCTATGAATGACTGACAACTCTTAAATAACTGCTTTGTAAATAATGCTATAGTTCATTTAGAAATTATTAATTGATCATTAACAAAGTATGAAAATACAATTATTAAACACATTATAGATATGCTTATGAATCAAGAATAAATTAATGTCTGTTAATGCTTTATAAATGACGAATTAACTGTTTACTAATGCTTAACTAGTGAGCAGAAGAGACTTCTTTTAAAAACATAAATATCTAGCTGATCCCAACCTTTTGAACGGCAGATTATATACTAACAGAATCTGTTTTTGAAATTTTGAATAGTTTTGATGCTCACAAACCTTTAAAATGCTCATGTAGTCCTGAAGGCAAATCCTTTACCCTAAATCATTCATTTGATCTTTGGTTGATCAGACCATTGCTACTGATGCTAAGTTCACACTACAGGATTTTAAGCCCGATTTATGGCCGATTTTCAAATCGTTAGCTCGCCGACAGGTCAGGGTGTTATCGCGTGCAAATCGCGGGGGATTAGCCGACAATGAGCGCTTGCCAATCTGTTAGTATGAAAGAGCCAGCAACGCAGCGAAAACGCTCGCAGACGCCTCGCAGACGCGTCGCCGAGCCCAGAAAAATATCTAGCCTGCTAGATATCCAGAGCCGTCGTGTGACTCAAACTCAGTGATGTAATGAGTACAGCCAATCATAGCAACGCATGGGTTGATGACACCAGGTAAATCTAAATTTTTCTAAATTTTTAAATCTAAAAATTAAAGGTAAATTTTAATTTTTTTTTTCCTCAGAGCAGATCGTTGTGCAAACAGTGTGCAGCACTAGTTTCTGTCTGATGTCCATATTCACGTGTTGTGTTCTCTTCTTCGCTGGCTATTGGTGCAATATTTATTTATTTATTTATTGTTCTTTGGTGACAAAACGTGGTTTGTAGACAAGATAGAATCGTTGGGTGACAGAGTTGTTGTCAACTCGTTATTTATTTGATTATTTTCAGGATTTAGACCGTAGCATAGTACTGAAACAGCTCTCATTGAGTCAAATGATTGCTCTTATCATCTGATCGTGGTTATATCTCTATGTAGTGCGTTGTCAACTCGTGTAGTGAGTTACCTCCTGTTGTGGATCAATCACGTTGTGTTGTGTGGTGTGAACAGCTCAACAACTTGAACACTCCTGATTTCACTGAGAGCAAGTCATGTAGTGTGAACCGCACAGTTCAGCCCGACGTTTTAAAATCATGTGAACAAGGCTTGATGTGATCACAACAGCTGAATGTGGACACAAGTGCACTTAGGACGTATCCGAATCCACTTTTACTAGTTTAACGACGGAAAAAAATTGGTTGGCGCGCCCAACGCATGGTCTATAAGGGTCGTCCCTATTCTCTTAATGTGTAGGCAAATGGGTGTGTTTTGGGCGTAACGTGCAATAAACCAATCAGAGTTCCCATTCCCTTTAAAAGCCAGTGGCTCCATGGCAAATTTGCTATTTACATGGTGGAATTTGCATGCAGAAAGTGTCACAGTGTCTGGTTGTGTTTCCCTTGTTTAGCACTAGAGGTCCTCATTCTCACTGTGTCCTTCACATTTAACTGCATTTCCCAGCATTCTGTCTGTCACTATCACTCATCAGTTCATTGCACTCAGCTGTTCCCCATTGTCATTGTTACCAGCTTTTCTGTGTTAACCCTGTATATATTCCCTGTCAGTGTTATTATGTACAGAGTCGTTGTTGTATGTCACTTTCCTTGAGGTCTGTTTTGAAGTTTGTTTTATGTTTTGTTTTTCTTGTTTTGGACTGCTTTATTGGATTTTGACCCTTGCCTGGCTGATTATGAGATTTGGATTACCCTACCAATAAACTGCTGCTATTGGATATCTGTTCCCTACGGAAGCCCTGAACCGCAACCTAAAAAAAAAAAAAAAAAATCTGTAAAAATAAAAAAATCTGTAAAAAAAATAAAAAAAATCTAGCATTTCGAGATTAAAGTCGAAATGTTTCGAGAGTAAAGTCGAAATGTTTCGAGATTAAAGTCGGAATGTTTCGTGATTAAAGTCGGAATGTTTTGAGATTAAAGTCGGAATGTTTCGAGATTAAAGTCGAAATGTTTCGAGATTAAAGTCGAAACATTGTGCATTCATAACAGTGCGCGTCCACTGGCTCAGAGCGCGCGCGTGTGCGTGTGAAGTCAAACTGCCATGGATAAACACAAAATAGTAGCTTTTTACTTTTATCTGGGCTTTCAACAAAATTCTACACACGTCACACGTGCTAGTGGCAGTGTTTCTGAGGTGTTTTTGTGATCGTCTATCTGGGTCGAGAACACAACAGTAACTGTTCAGTCTCCCTCTTCAACGTAAATACGCTCTGGATACATTTTAAGTGCATCATTCTGTATCCAATCATTTGGCCGGATCCTGTGATTTCCTAAGATTTAATAACCACTTATGGTTGAGGAGAGATTCTCTGATATGATTGTAAAGCACTTTGAGTGTAGGCATATATGAAAGCGCTATATAAATGCCCTATTCATTCATTCATTCATTCATTCATAAAGCTGGATTTCTCCATCCAGTCTGAAAAGTGTTTTCCGTGTTGGTTTTCCTATAGGCTAAAGTCTATTCCGGCGCATTATATTTTATAACGATAAAGTAAGATAAGTAATTCAGATAAAAGTAAAAAGCTACTATTTTGTGTTTATCCATGGCAGTTCGACTTCACACGCACACGCGCGCGCTCTGAGCCAGTGGACGCGCACTGTTATGAATTCACAATGTTTCGACTTTAATCTCGAAACATTTCGACTTTAATCTCGAAACATTTCGACTTTAATCTCGAAACATTTCGACTTTAATTTCGAAACATTTCGACTTTAATCTCGAAACATTTCGACTTTAATCTCGAAACATTTCGACTTTAATCTCGAAACATTTCGACTTTAATCTCGAAATGCTAGATTTTTTTTTTTTTTACTGACTTTTTTTTTTTTTTAGGTTGCGGTTCAGGGCTTCCGTAGTTCCCTGTGTATGTGTTCGTGACAGATTAAATGTGAAGGATACAGTGAGAACGAGGACCTCTAGTGCTAAACAAGGGAAACACAACCAGACACTGTGACAGAAAGACTAAGTGCTTCTCCAGAGAGCAAATTGATCTGCTCTTGTGCAAGGTTAAAGGAGAACTCCGGTCAATTTTAACATTGAGCTAATTTTTTTTTGTACTTTTGGAGTGCTGTCAGTACGACAAAAATGACAAAAATCGGTGTTGCCTACACCGTGTTATCGTCTTTTTAAAATTCGCACCCTGTTGACTTCAATGGGGGCATGTTCTAAACCTGCTTTTAGCCTCTTAACATTTTTGATTTGTCATTACGAGTGCACAGCCATGTGAGTGGTGTTATTAAGAGTGACCACGGTCAATCTGACTGCAGTAGATGAGAAAGATATGAATAAAAATGATGTTCATTCTTCCTGTTTTCGGTCGAAGCCCACAGTAGTCGATTGTCGAGTTCACGCACAAGATCATTGGTGAATATCATCTCAAACCTACGTGTTGTTCTGAGAATATCAGCTCAAATGGATAGTTCATCCGAATCAGATGTTGAACACACGGAAGAGGTTTGAGGTGATATTCACTAATGATCGCGCGCGTGAGATAGACAGTCGAACTGTGGACTTCAACCAAAAACAGGAAGCAAATAGAGGTATGTGAGCTGGCTGAATTAACATCAATTTTATTAATATCTTTCACATCTACTGCAGTCAGATTGACTGTGGTCACTCTTAATAACACCATTCACATGGCTGTGCACTTGTAATGACAAATCAAGGATGTTAAGAGGCTAAAAGCAGGTTTAAAACATGCCCCATTGAAGTCAACAGTGTGCAAATTTTAAAAAGACGATAACACGGCGTAGGCAACACCGATTTTTGTCGTTTTTGTCTGTACTGATAGCACTCCAAATGTGCAAAAAAAATGAGCCAATGTTAAAATTGACCAGAGTTCTCCTGAACACACACATTTGCTATTTAAACAACATAGCACAGAATGTGAAGATGCTAACTGCGTCGGGCTGAAAATAGCAAAAAAAAAAAAAAAAAAAAACACCGGTGTCTTATTTCGTCAGTTGTATATTGTTCATTGTCTTCAGTATTATTTGAAAATAGTGTCAAACCAAAACATTGTGTTTTGTCTTTATTTGATCATTACTGCATCTAGATGAGAACAAGATCATTTTTAAAAGACTTTTAACAAAAGCATCTGGAGAAACTGCAAATGGGCTTTGTCACCTTTCCAGTGTTTAAAAAGAAAGGGATGAAGTCAGGCGTTTAGATACGCCAGCTGTATCTTGCAACTCATTAATTCCTAATAATAAAAAAAAATGGAATGAATATTCATGAGAGACAGGTGGGATCTATTAGAACTAAAATGAAGTTGTCTTTCAGAATGTCAAGTACTTTTTATATTAATAACCTAAAAAGACTGCAAAGTCGCAAGGTGATAACAGCAAATAAACAACATATGTTGAGCATTAGCTTTTGACTTGCATGGCGTAATTAACAGATATTGAGATAAATGGGTGGAGAAATGAAGAATTGTTGTGCAATGACTGAGGCAAGATATCATAATTTTGTTGAGTAGCTATTGTTTGATTTTAAAGTCTCTAATTTTTTTTGTCAGGTGACCTGTTTTAGTGATACATACTGATGTCCAAAATCATACTTAACCTATAGGTTCAGGGGTGATGTGATCTGTTACTTTCTGGAGTTAAAGGATAATTAAAGTCTTTAAAACCACACGTACACACACACACACACACACACACACATATTATTACATTTTTCAGTTGATTTAGTCTATTTAGTACGGAAGCCCTGAACCGCAACCTAAAAAAAAAAAAAAAAATCAGTAAAAAAAAATAAATCTGTAAAAAAAAAAAAAAAATCTGTAAAAAAAAAAAATCTAGCATTTCGAGATTAAAGTCGAAATGTTTCGAGATTAAAGTCGGAATGTTTTGAGATTAAAGTCGAAATGTTTCGAGATTAAAGTCGAAACATTGTGCATTCATAACAGTGCGCGTCCACTGGCTCAGAGCGCGCGCGCGTGTGTGTGTGTGAAGTCGAACTGCCATGGATAAACCCAAAATAGTAGCTTTTTACTTTTATCTGGGCTTTCAACAAAATTCTACACACGTCACACGTGCTAGTGGCAGTGTTTCTGAGGTGTTTTTGTGATCGTCTATCTGGGTCGAGAACACAACAGTAACTGTTCAGTCTCCCTCTTCAACGTAAATACGCTCTGGATACATTTTAAGTGCATCATTCTGTATCCAATCATTTGGCCGGATCCTGTGATTTCCTAAGATTTAATAACCACTTATGGTTGAGGAGAGATTCTCTGATATGATTGTAAAGCACTTTGAGTGTAGGCATATATGAAAGCGCTATATAAATGACCTATTCATTCATTCTTTCATTCATTCATTCAATCATAAAGCTGGATTTCTCCATCCAGTCTGAAAAGTGTTTTCCGTGTTGGTTTTCCTATAGGCTAAAGTCTATTCCGGCACATTATATTTTATAACGATAAAGTAAGATAAGTAATTCAGATAAAAGTAAAAAGCTACTATTTTGTGTTTATCCATGGCAGTTCGACTTCACACGCACACGCGCGCGCTCTGAGCCAGTGGACGCGCACTGTTATGAATGCACAATGTTTCAACTTTAATCTCGAAACATTTCGACTTTAATCTCGAAAAATTCCGACTTTAATCTCGAAACATTTTGACTTTAATCTCGAAATGCTAGATTTTTTATTTATTTATTTTTTTTAGTTTTTTTTTTTTTTACTGACTTTTTTTTTTTTTAGGTTGCGGTTCAGGGCTTCCGTAATTTAGTTTTACATCAAATATAATGTGAATTTTATTGATCGAGATCTGCCAGCACTAGCACAATTTTACACTTGGGTGAATGATTTGCGGACAGCTTTACTTGAAATAGTAAAAAGGGAAATTATCCAGATATCTTTATGATATAGAATATACGTAAATAGTTTACGTTTTGTAGCTGTAAAAACGTAATAATGTTACGTTTAAATGTTGCAGATACGTCTATATTATACGTTTCAGCATCTATCCAAACGTACTAAAAAGTACGTTTTCTATCTTTGCAAAAACGTAAAATAGCTACGTATTAACAATGAGACCAGGCTGGCTAACAAGCCAATGAGGACACGGGACAATGGTGACGATACATATAACAACAGAGATTACCAAAATTACCGCCATTTGGCAAATAAATAAATAAATGAATGTCAGTTACATGCGTATTACCAAAATTTCTATCATGTAAGCTTTATGGTACAATTTGTAATAATGTATTTTGTTAACGCCAATTAGCGAGTCCACGAATGGCTTAGGTATGTTGCATTTATGGACCGCACACCTCTGCTGAATCTTTTACATTTATGCATTTGGCAGATGCTTATATCCAAACAAAGTGACTGAATTTCATTTCTTGATTTCCATGGGAATCGCACCCATGACCTTGGCTTTGCTACCGCCATGCTGTATTGTTTGAGCTACAGTACAGAATGGCTTTATATGATTAATTAATTAAATAATTTTAATATTAATGTATTATTTTTAATAAGGAGAGGTCACTTCAGATGGTATTTTATTCATTGTATTAAGGAACCTTTGATTCTGGTTTGGCTCATGTGTGGAAGTTGTTAGTTTCTGCAATGTGACATTCACAATGAGCTGGACTGAGCTGCGGGCAAATACTTAGGTCTGTTCTGTTCAGATGGTGCTGTTTATCATTCTCTTGCATAAACCACAGAAATAAGAGAATGGGAGAAGTGAAAGTTTGGGCAATTCTGTGTACATCTTGGCAAAGGAACCTCTACATTCATTACCTGCTTTGTTGGGAGGTTTTAGCATTGATTTAGCATTTTCATCTGCAGAGCCAGATGGTGCTATGAAGCATCCAAAACTTTGCAAGGCAGACCTGACAATCTCATCATCCCCCACCATCACGAATACTCTTGCTGTTCATCTTTGTGGCCTCCACAGTTTTCTTCTTCTTCTTTTTTTTTTTTTTTTTTTTTGGCGTTCGAATGCGGTGAACAGAAATTTGGGAACAGCTTTAGTCAATCAAGCTTTATTTGGTAACACTTTACAATAAGGTCCATTAGTTAACATTAGTTAACTACATTAGTTAATATGAACTGCACATATACAGCATTTAATGATCTTTGTTAATGTTAATTTCAACATTTACTAATATTTTGTTTAAATCTTGTTAACATTAGTTAATGCACCATGAACTAACATGAACAAACAATGAACAGCTGTATTTTTATTAACTAACGTTAACAAAGATGAACAAATACAGTAACAAATGTATTGCTCATGGTTAGATTATGTTAGTTAATACATTAACTAATGTTTAACTAATGAACCTTATTGTAAAGTGTTACCCCTTATTTGAATAATAATGATCAACGACACTAGATAAAAGGTGTTGCAAGAATTGGATAATGAAATATTTTAATATCAGAGTAGCAGCTAATACCACTCATTCCTCATGCACGGAATAAATGCCAGATCCCGACTAGAGACATATCTGTATTGACACATGGAAAATGGGATGCCACTTGTGTAATACAATAAGTTTTAGTGAGTCCTTGAAAGGTCAATATCGTGCACTTCTTTAAGGACTAGAAGGCTACAGTGTTACTCTAATCAACTAATTGGTTTGTCTCTCAGAGGACAGCAAGCTGAGGTTCTTGCATCTCCTTGTTTTTGTTCAGTCTGTGAAACAATAAAAGCATTTGCTATTTACTTAATCCTGAGGTTGTGTTCGGGTCATTTTGACCCGGAGAGGATTTTCTTTTTCCCTGAAAATGCTAAATAACATTATTGCATTGAACTAACTGTAACTTGAACTTGAACTTACTGACTTTACTCACCCAGGGTATAACTGCTTCCCGAAAATTTCAATGAGGCCTACGATCAATCAGTTTCAAAAACAAATACAAAATCTGTCCTAAATGAAAGAAAACAAGTTGACTAAAAGATTTAATCTAATGTTTGGTGATAATATAGCAAAACGGGAAATTATAAGACATTTTTCAGTCATTCGGTTTTTCTTTCACCAGGAACATTATAAGTGTGACTTTTTGTACAAAAAGATACAGATGATACAAAATACCCCTTTATAAAATACAATAATTTCAAAACAAACTTAAATATTAAAAGTTAAATATTAAAGCACACTATTATAAACAGTGCCCCCCTCCCCCCATGCGTTATTGTTGAATATAGAGGGAATGCGCGTGACGTCACCGTCGGCCGGAGTGCCTGCAGTTCCTCACAGTGAGTGGCAAAAAGACTGAGCGGCTGTATATGTGTTCAGCGTGAATGCCGCGAAAAACAAACACAACACACACAAATAAAGTGGGAAAGAGCTTTGCGATTGACTGTAGGCCTACAACTAGATTTGACAAAACATCGGAGGTATATTTGTACAGACTGCTATGGAAAGAGGAGCAAATGGATCGCTGCAATTCACAGAAACAACTGGAATTGCAGTTATCATTTTGTGTCAATATGCTGAATTTAGCTGGAAAACCATACCCATATATTTTGTATTGTTATATACATTATCAGCTCATCAATTAAATATTTATCATTGCATATTCTGCTTTATTGGATGTTTTTTTAATAAAAAAAAAGTTTTTTTTATTAGAAAAAGTTTTAGGGCTGGACGATATGATGATATATATGGCTATAACACTGATATAAGTGATCACCCGGATTTAGACCTACCTATATTATATTTATATAAAGCGTTCACAGGCAAATTTGCTTTACGTTTAGGTTTTGGTTTATTTCCCCGGTGTCAAAATCAGGCAAACATAAATGTCAGGCAACACGATTCCTGGCTGCATGTCAATATCCATGGATTGCTGGATCTTTAGTAAGTTGTAAGGAACACTATATTGAGTCCAACATTTAGTTTAAATTGATAAAATTGTTTGATTTAGTCGCATTTCCGCAGTTTTCCCCTATTGAATCCAGTCACGCAGCAGATCTTTTGCCACTCGGTCATTCTGAGGGGGTTGTCACGCGGGAAAGTCACGTGTCAAATGCATTCCCTCTATAGACGCATTTATTTACAAAATATTTTGTTTAAAAAACTGAGGTCCATAAGTTCAGCTCAATGACACCTATGCTTAATCAGTTCCAAAAAGAAATACAAATCCTGTCCTAATTGAAAGAAAAAGATTGAATTCAATATTTGGTGATAATAAAATATTGAGTGATTTACAAGCAATTTCTGAAAGGCTAGTCATATTTGACCATGAACACAAAAGGAGTTACAAGGTTCTCTTACGAAAGTACTCTCATGTTGCGTAAGCCCGGACGCGGTTCGTCGCATCTCACTAGGCCTGCCCCTTTCCTGCCTGAACTCCACAAGGAGCAAGCAAAAAGCTGGAAGGCGCCATTTTCCCGCTAGGCTCCGCTCTTCTGCTTCTTCGATGGTCTCAAGGGGGTAATTCATCAGCCGGAAGTTGAAGCCTCGTTAGCATTCCATTGACTCCCATTCATTTTGGCGTCACCTTGACAGCGAATAACTTTACATCTGAGGCGTCCAAAGACTTCTTACGTTATGGCCCTATAGAGGCAGGTTTTGTAAAAGATAGGCTAACGTTTGCGTCATAACGAATCGACTCTCCGTCGCATAGTAGAGAAATTACAGTATAGACAGTAGAAGAAGCTTGCAGGCAATCAGGGGGACTTGGAGGCATAAAGCTACAGAAGTTACATAAGAGAAGCCCATGGAGAGTAATAAAGTTGATCCTGCTGCTAGATCATGGACAGCTAATACTCACTCTCTCCGTCTCTGTGACATTCGGAAGGGAATTATTCAGATTTCACTTGGACCAGCTACTTGAAGACGTACAGGTTGCTCACGCGCAGTATGGCTGGTCATCAACTTTTAATGGGGTTCAATGTTCTCCATTGAAATCCATTGTGGACGCGAAGGACAAAAGCTACCTCGCTATTCCTCAGGTAGAGGAAGCGGTAGCCACTCATCTGTGCCCCCCGTCTGCTGGATGGCAATCGAAGCTGCGTTGCCTTCAAAGTCCTGCAGGACCAACCGTGGTTGCAGGTCAACCATCTTCACTATGTGACCAATAGAGCAACTAATAGGCGCACGAGCTGCCTCACCTAGCTCTGCTCTATGCAACAATGAGTTACGTTAGTAACCGAGTGTCGTTTTCAACAGGAGGAAACATTATTGAGAGGTTATGAGAGAATTTGCCATCTAGACATGTAGTCTATTATTTTTGAATGAATCATTCATTTGACTCAGATCTTTTTAATGAATCACCTGATCTGGTTCACATGACTGGTCCTATAGACCTTGTTCAGAGCAGCGCCCTGACAGGTATGGCATCCGCTGTAAAAAGCTGAATAAAGCTCCTAGATTACTTACAATTTTCCACAGCTTATATTGTCGGGAGTTTTTTGTCAACTAAAATTTCTTGGAAAGATATTTTCCCAGTGTTTCATGAGCAGAACAAAACGAAAACACATTAAATAGCAGTACAGTCCATAGAAGAGATGCATGTCTATCCCTCACAGCCTCGCTTTCATTCTCATTAAAAATCAAAGATGTGAATAAGGCGTATTGATTCTGAACAGTCACTCTAGTTCAAATCCATGACTTAGTATATTATGGAATATAGAGTTGTATGGAGAATTTGATAACTTTTTCATTCAAAAATAATCTCTAGTTCTCATTCATTGTAATTGCATAAAAAGTGTGACCCGTTTCTTTTTTTAAATAAACATAGCTCCATAGCAGCCTCCAGTCTCCAACACCTGATATATATATATAAATATATATATATATATATATATATATATATATATATATATAGATAGATAGATAGATATAATATGGCCAGTTTACTACATATGAAGCTGGTCATTATCAAGGCATTTGTGTTAACCTGCTCACTGATGTATTGGAAACGTTACCAGGGGTTTTGTGTGATGTGAGCCAATCCGTGGCTGGTATGCTAATTAGTCTGCTGGGTGTTTGGGTAATTAAGGCTTTGTTGAAGTTATTTGTCTCATAGCTGGAAAAGGATGGCACATTTACGCTAATCTCTCACCCCTCCTGTAGTGAGGTTAGGACATGATCCATGAAGTCGGCCTGGGCCACGCTGAGGATGACACCATTAGGGTCTGAAGTGTTCATTAACAACTCCTTAAAAATAACCATATAAATTAATACTAAAGAGCTGCTGACAGTGAGTTTAACTATGCAAGTACATGGTTAATAGTCATTTATGTTCAGTAGTCCCATCAGAATAAATGGGTGCAATTGTAGTATTTCCACATTTTTGGAATTGGTGGTTTAAAATTACGAGATTGTGGCATTTATTTTGCAGAAATATAGAGTCACGATTGGATGTTCTTGTGTGATACCTGTAACCTGGTACATGTTCCTAGTTTGTGTGCTCTCTCTCTATTCATATCTCTGTCTCTTGTCTTTGTTTTTTTTTTCCAGTGTATTCATGAGATGATGGTGATTTTTCATGATCATTCGGACATTAAATCTTCGGCACCTCCGCTGAGGCAGTGCCGTTCCTTCGATTCCTCCAATTTTCTCTGGGGTAATTACTTTCTGTCACTCCTTCTCACCCTCTTCGTCTGCGCCCATTTCCGTTCGATCATTCCAATCAAATTCCTCTCTTTTTCTGTCGTGCTATCAAGGAGGAGCAAGAATTGGCCACCTTCAAACACATATGAATGAATCTGGCCCTGCACAATTTTTTTTTTGTGGCTGTTTACCAAAGAGTATTGGTTGTCAGTCTGAAGGAATGAGAGAAGAGAAAGATGAGAGATCCAGAGATGAGAGGGACACACTCTAAACATCAGTCAATATTAGTTTGTCTCGCTCCATCTGCTCTGGGCTCCAGTCTTGAGCTGAACATCAGGTCAAGATATAACTCTGCTTATGCATATTAGTTTTGTGAATATGCTTTTATTTTCTCTTTCCGAAAAATAAAGAGGAATGCATTGGCTGTCACTGCCCTTAGAAAACATTGGATGAGTATGGATTTTTTTATTAATGTGTTTCCTCTCGCATTACGCTCAAGACAAGCCATTAATGTCTCCTTATGCACTCAAAAGGAAAAGCTTTTTACACAGTTGATTTTTTTTTTTTTTTTTTTTTTTTTTTTTTTTAAGATGCTGTGCTGAACTATCAATTCCCAAGATGCCATAAACCCTCAGGTTTCAGCCTCAGCCTCAGCTGGGTTCAAATGTCATTTACAACTACTGCTCATGATTAAATCACTTGGAAATGAATGAACACAGACACATACAGTATATCTTAAGTAACTTCACAACATATGCATTGTTATTATTTAAATTTGAAGATTTTTGTTTTCATTTATATAATTTATTCACTACCAAACATATATATATATATATATATATATATATATATATATATATATATATATTGTTTGAATTGACAATTTGTCAACATTCAGTATATTTGGTTTAAATTAAATTGTAAAATATCATATATTTTATTTAAATCACCACTCATTACATTTGTAGTACTCTACTACCAATTAAAAGTTTGGTTTCTAAGATTTTCAAAAAGGTTTCTGAAAAAAGTATGCTCACCAAAAATACGGAAAAACAGTAATACTGTAAACTGTGATAGTGTAAAAAAATTATATATATACATATGAAGAGTTCAGATGCAAAAGCCTCTAAATGCCATTTGAAATTTTCTTCTAAAATGATCATTTTTATCAAGCTTTTATATTTAAGTTTTATCAAGCTTGTATATTTAAGTTCAGTGATTTCACTTAAATGGCAATGAAGATTACCTATTAATTGTCATTTAAGTGAAATTACTGAACTTAAATATACAAGCTTGATAAAAATAGTCATTTTAGAAGAAAATTTCAAATGGCATTTAGAGGCTTTTGCATCTGAACTCTTCATATATATATATATATATATATATATATATATATTCTTGTCATGGCAAAGCTGAAATTTCAGTGTGATCCTTCAGATCCTTCGCGCTCCTGAGCCTATCTCCTTTTTATATACATTCTATGCGACGGCACTGCAGCGAACGACATGGAGTCTGATAACACCAAAAAACTCCTGCCTCCAGCACAACACACACTCCAACACAAACTCCACATAAATATATATATAAAAAAAAGAAAACAAAACAAAAATCTGCTGAAGCTCATCAGGCCAAACGTGAATCGGATCGACTTAGGACAAAAACACACATCAACATCGCCAGAGCGTTTGAATTATGGAGACCTCTGCTATTTTTATTGTGATAAATTACAAGTTTTCAGATAATAATGGTAAACTGTGATGAAATAGCAAGGTAAACTACTGTACAACATACCTGAGACATATGAAATGAATACAAAAGACTGTTCCAGGATAACAAAAAGTAGGGTTATACTTTTAGGATGTAACTTTTATTCCCTTTTGTCCTGCGAACTCCAACGTGTTGTCGGGGAGTTCCCTGGCGAATTGGGATCCCAGTTCGTCAGGGAACTCCCCAACGACACGTCTCCGTTTTCCTTTTACTCAAGGAACGAGGATTACTTACGTAACCGAGGCGTTTTATGTACTAGATCTACTGTCTGTAACGTTACTCATCCCACTACTATCATATTGTTTATAATACACATTTCCAGACACGTTCAGGGGTGTGTTTCCCGAAAGCATCGTTAGCCAACTATGGTCGCAAGTTCCGTCGTTATCAGCATAGTTCAACGATTCGGTGTTTCCCGAAACCATCGTTCCAACGAACATTCGCAAACAGCATCGCAAAGTTGGGTGGTTTGAATGACAGCTCTCGACCTATGGTTAGAAGCATCGTTTCTATATTGCAACACATTTGGAGGTAATAAATCCTTATCTTGAGCATAATGAGCAAGCTGACATTCAGTCAACCGGTGCCTTTTATTTAGAATACTTTCAAATGGAATTTACGTCTTTTAGTTTGTCAAGAGATTTGAAGTAACGTGTTTGACAAGTGCGCATGTGCGAACACGCTCCACTATGTAAGAACGAGCCAAATATTGAGTCTGGTAATAAAGCAAAACAACTGAGAAAAATTAGAAGTAGTCCTCAGATGACATGTCTGCAATTTATATAAAACAAATCTAGCGTTAATTGGATCTCAAACAGTTTCATTAAAAGCAGTTATTACTCCACCACGTGTGAAACCAACGTGGTTGAACGATACTTTGCGACAGTGGGTTTCGGGAAACAGTCGTGACTAGCTAGTTGATTTTTCCAACGATGTATCGTACTATGGTAGTGAAGCAGTGAACTACGTCGTTGTACGGGAAACGCACCCCAGTTTAGTAATATCACTTCATACGATCTTACTGTTACACAGAAATTGTTCATACTTTCACACATGTTGACATTGCTGATTGTGAAAGCTACACGAATAGTTAGTGAAATGCCTTATGCTAGATAACACCACAAATGCAACATTATCATGGTACAAGCATGGAGCATTAGTTCAACGTCGGGCTGATAAAAGTAGCCTATTATTGTAATTTTGCAGTGCGAGTTTACATGAGTTTTCTGCCAGTGTTGTAGTCGAGAGCAGCTCACTCGAGTCCGAGTCAAGACCGAGACCATAGAGGGTCGAGTCCGAGTCGAGGTGGAGACCAAAGACAGTCGAGTCCAAGTCGAGACCGAGACCAGAGAGGTTGGATAGGTTGGGTCTCAAACCAAACTTAAAGATATCTTCAAGAATATGTAAAATATTTGATGGTAACAATAAAATTGGCACCATACTCAAACAGTAAACCAAATATACCATGGAATCATGTACACTGTAATGGTAAAAAGGCCACATAGTGGTGTAAAGGTAATTTTATCATAATTATTACTTACAATTATTACAATCAGTAAGTGCTCTTTCACATAACATTACTGCACACAAATTCTGTGTTGCTCTTATATGCAAACTGAATTATGGATGATAAGGTAGACATTTTCAATACATAGTTGAGCTAGAGGCTCCACATCACATCTGACCTGAGTCCTGCTGAATTTGCGTGCCGCGAACGTTATAGTCTCAAGTCATGCGCAGTTGCGCAAAAGAAAGTCAGCAATCATTGGACGTTTTAATCAAGCAAAAATTTAAAGAAATATTAACATACAGTAATAATCATGACATATTTTGAATGGGACTCGGGTGGACTCGGGAATAAGTCTGAGTCCCAATATGTTCGAGTGTTTCCAAGTCAAAATGCACACGAGTCCATGACAAGACCGAGTCCGTTAAAATATGGTCTCGAATCCGAGTCCAAGTTTCGAATGCACAACACTGTTTTCTGCATGTTGTGTGATGCTTTCTCCGGTGTGTTGAGATTCTCAGTGTGGCTGTGTACCATGAGTGCTCGCTCTTGTGTTCGTGTACGCGCAAGAGCACGAGCACTCTTGTAAAAATTGGTCGCAATCTGAAACATCACCGATGTAGGTGGCTAAAAAATACATATTGCACCTTTAACCCCAAACATTTAAACATATTACTGTAATTTTATTTTATTTTTTTCCTGTCATTCAAAAGTAATTTTACTCTTTCTCAGCTCTCATATATTTCAAGTTGATGAAGAATTGAGTGCAGTTCTCGACTGAATAGCAGTGGATCTTTATGTTTCTACAGTTTGTCTCTGTGTAAGCTATATCATGTCCTTTCTGTAACATTTTATCAGTCTCAGAGCAAGAGCTTTAATGAAAGAGAGATTGTTTCAAGGACAAATACAGCTCGGTGTAGGTTATGTCTCTGCGGCAGTGTGAAGTGTTGGCTCTTTGTGGACGGTGAGAGATGAGCAGGTATTCTGCTCAACGGCAAGGATCATTCCTCACAGCCAATTCTGCTATCTCCTACACACAGGACTCACGCAGCTGATTGTTTCCGTAGCTCAGAGGATAGCCGAGGGAAGACGCATACTCGTAATACTCGCATACACGTCTTTGTCGAGAAATATAAAGTTCTGGAATAATAAGAATGATATCAAATTGAAGAATTGGAGTTGCACTCAACTGTGAAAAATGAAAACCAATGACTGACCTTCAAATCAAAGCAAGATTCTGTGAAAAACTATTTCCTCTCCAAATGTTGGCTTCAAGCAGCCGGTCTTTGCAGATGCCTGTGGCTGTAAATGAGTTTTACAGTTGATAGTTGTCATAAAATGTGGGACTAGAGATCCAGAACTGGTTGTCACTAACTCTAAATCATTTAATGAGGCCATCAAATAAACTCTACAAAACCTTTTTTTTTTTTTTTGAGAAGTAGCAATTTTGGGTAAAACTTTATTTTACAGTGTCGCTGCTTTACAATGTTACATGTACTTACCCTAGAGATAAATTATGCAAGTAAATTTACATGCAACTAACCTTAAATTATTACACAGTAACAATGACACCTTAAAATAAAGTGGAACCCATTTTTTTTTAGTTTGTAAGGTCACATGAATGGGGAAGTTAATCTTGTGTTATATTGGTCTAATAGCACAATATAAAAATAAAATAAAAGGTTGTAACAACGGATGGAAACTGGCTAGACCTTTTAAAGATTGTTCCAAACCCAAGTGTTGTTGTTGTTGTTTTTTTCAAAAAGAACACTTAATATTCTGTAATATTATCGGTTTGACTGCACTGAAACTATAATGAGAGCATAAGTTCTCACAATTCTCTGCAGAGTTTCTTTATGGCTGATTCGCTGATAGCTGATTTTGTAGCTATGTTTACAAGGACACTTTTTGTTTCAATCGGATTGATGAATAAGAACATAGTGTTTACATGAACATTAAATAAGTGAGCAGGTTGATGTGTGCTTTTAAATGTTACAAGCTTCACGGGATAGTTCACTTTGAAATTAATTTTTGTTATCTTTTAGCTTACCTCATGGGCATCCAAGATGTACCGGTAGGTGTCTTTGTTTCCACAGTATTTTCAATTTTGATATTTTTAGGTCAAACCATTCGTGTCTATCAGTCATATAATGGAGGTCAATGGGGTCCACCTCAAATAGCCTCTTTTGTTTAGAGACACCAATGTTAGTTCCCAGCATGCTTTGCACTAATGGAGAGGAAATATTGAAATGAAGTGTTATTTTATATGTTTTTGAGTAAATTGAAACATCTGTTAATGTTTAATGTTCAGTTATGTTTGTCATTTGAAAGAGTTTCTATTATGTTGAAGTTTTGATCATCACCATTGTACAGAGGAGTAGGGCTTATAGTAAGATTGTGAATTACTGCAGTTATTAATATGCTGAAGCATGATGCTTTGTTAATTGACCAAAAACTTAATTACAATGCTAATGCAGTATAACAAGTTTGATGATTAGCACAGTTGATTGCTGTTCTAAGGCATACAGTCTTTTAAAAATGCAATATTAAAGTCAAATATGAACAGGTTATTTTTATTCACCTTATTTCATGCATTTTTGAGCGTCAACTTAAAATAAAAAGCATATTTCTTTAAAAATATTAAATTTATTGTATAATAGACTAAAATAATTTAGGGGATTTTACATGATTTATTCAGGTAGATCCAATGAAAGAAATCAAGCCTTAACTACTCAAAAATATAATGTGTAATATTGTTAGCATTTATTTGTTTAATTAAATACCAGTAACATTTTATACAGTGTACTTGGATAAGTGGTCATTGTACAGCGTCTCTGTTGACGACTTATCTTGGGATGAGACTGTGTTACTCAGAATGTCACGACTGACCACTTAGAATCAAGCATTTCAGAAAGTTGCTTAATTATCAGGAACATTCCAGGTTATACATTTTTTTTTTTTTTTTTACATCAACAATGAATTAAAACTGATCCAATTTACTTTGTGTTGTGCACAAATCAATCAAACAAAAGGATAAAATCAAAATTTGTCTTGTTGAATATTCTGTTTCACTCAGATATGTTTTGCATTTACATATGCTGTTAACAGGATAGGTTATATTTAACCCTGCATGCATATTCCTAAAACCTTTTTTTTTTTGGCCCCTCATAGCAGTTTACTTATTTTTCTATATTTAGTTCAACTGTTCAGTCTCCAGTGGTGCACCATGTGTTGATTGATTTTCTGAAGCGCAATCATGAAGCATTTCTGCCTTCATTGTTAGTGGTTTTTGGAAGGAGGAGATTGGAAATTGGAGAAGGGGAATTAGGTATGCCAGCAAAACAAAACACAGAATAAGAATCCAATCTTTTGATGGAGCAAATGAATAGTTGTGTTCTGAGGCTTTTGTCCTTGAGGAAAAATTATCATCTGTGCAGTCCAAAAGGAATTTATCATTGTTTTTGTCGGATGTTTATAATTAGTCTTTCTCCCAGTCTCTCTCTCTCTCTCTCTCTCTCTCTCTCTCTCTCTCTCTCTCTCTCTCTCTCTCTCTCTCTCTCTCTCTCTCTGTAGCATTTGCATGGAGTCTTGTAGTATTGAAGAACTTCTTAAGTGCTCTTTAAATGCCCAATTCAAGGGTACACAGCAGATTTAAGTGGATAAATGTTTAAGTATAAATAATAATAATAAGCGTTAAACTGGTGCCAGGATATGACAAAATTGTATTGTAATATTTAGATGTGCTTCAATCAGACTCAACCGTATCATGAAGCAAAGTTTATTCAGATTGCACCAATATTGATAAAGATTTTATAAGGATTGGCCCTTTAAATAAAAGATGTACACATGATTAAAACATTAAATAAAACACACCCATTTAGTGATACGAAATATCAGAAAACATTTTGAATTTAGAATAAATATTGCAGTAACTGACTGAATTTAAGAATGCTGCCATTTCGACTACATGTCTCTTAAATGACTAACCTGGTGAAATAAATATTTGATAATGGACAATTCCTTAAAGCATTAAGCCTTGAAAGACTACATTAGCCTACAGCGATTTTACCACAATTCTTATGATATGGAGTGCATGCCTAAAACCCCCCCAAACTGTGGTAAAATCATGGTCACATTATGCTAAAGACATTAATATTAATAAATATAATTAAATGAACATTCATCAAAATTCATAATTTAAACATTAGTTATCTATTGTTGACAAGCAATGTGTATCTGTATAGGGCTTCAAACAAAGCTCGTCCAGTTGATAATCAATTGCATTTTTGTATTATAAATTGATTTAAAACCTAAAAGATAATGTTGAGCACATCATGGTAATGGTTGCTGGAAATATTATTATGGATTCATTTTGGGGCTTTTGGGTTTAATTTAAGAAACCTGGCCTTGATCATTAATTGAAACCAATTTAACAGTAGATTTAGCTCTTTATAATTCCTTTCTTTCTTCTACGTTTCTTCTAAGTGCTCCACTCACCTCTGAAAAATCTTTTAAGTAATTATTTTTGAACACAGTAATAGAAGGTAAGGTTTAAAAACAATATTTTATTATCTTTATGAAAATGTAAGCCGAACACTTTCAGCAGTTTTTATATTTATAAGACTCAAACTATTGTAATCAAATCCCAAACAACCAGTTGAAATGTCAGAAAATGGCCCAGATGGAGACCATGGGCAATATGCATCATTCTGCGTATTTTACACAAGCACTTCTGGATTTATTAGAAAGTTTTATTTTGGTTTTTGCAGATGAAATTATATGGAAATGCTCTTTAAGTTTATCTCAGCTGTCCAATCTTAAAATGTAGTTTACATGTATCTGAACCAGTTTACAGAAATGCACCAGTGGATGGTTTTGAAAGGATGATGTCTTGGGAAAAATCAAATTTCCCATCTGTCTCTTCTTTTGTTAATTTTACACAGGTTTTCTCCCAGTTGTCCTCGTTTGTCATTTCACACGGTCTGTTCTTATAGGTTCTCTCAGGCGTTCCTCCAGCTATAACCAATTGACACAACTGCTGTTTAGTACAAACATTTGAATATGAAACAGACATGCTAATGTGTTTCTTTTAAACTCCACAGAACATTAAACTGCCAAACCCAACAAACGTTTATCTGCACAGAAGAGAAGAGAAACAACTGTTTCGCCTCCAGCTCTGAATAAATGAATGTTAATAGTTTTGTGCAAGTGTTGAAAGGAGGAACTTTTAACCTCAAAAGGTAAATTAAAAACATTGAGACCGAATAATAATACAAAACCTAAATATTTAAGTCACCTCACTAATGAGATTTTTTTAAATATCAGATATTGTTTTACAGTTTTTGTTTTTGAGAAAGACTCTCATATATAGAGAGAGCTCCTGAAGATATGAGATAGCTTAGACTTACTGAATTCATAGGTCAGAGTTTTCAATATAAACTCAAACTTTTCTGCAAAAGACTTGTCCAAGACCAATATATCTATCTGTTTTTATTTACAGTATTAACTTTATACTCTTACTGTATATAAACCTGGGGTCTTCAAACTTTTTCAATGACACAGCAATAATATACCTTCTTGACAAAAAGTCTAATCAAGGATATCCAATAATTGGACTATATCCTTGATTAGACTTTTTGTTAAGAAGGTATATTCTAATAACGTTTTTGCATACTTTGAGACAATGATTTATTTTGGAAACTTATGAAACTTATAAATGTGAACATGTGTTGAAAACAACTACAAAAATATTTTAAATAAAATATATTTTTCATCCTTCAAGGAAAATATCTGTGACAAAGTTGACACTTCAATTATTTAAATGCTAGTAGCCTATATCTGTATACGTAAACTGAACATATTTTAGTTTTTCTTTTTATTTTGGTCGAAATGCATATGTTTACATCATTGATTTGATTTAGACACAGCTGTAATAGCTTTGCAAGAGCTATTTTGTTGCACGTTAATTTTTATTTTTTTTTTCAGGAGAAGTGAAATGTTTGAATTTATGTGGGGTGAAATCATTTTTATGTGGGGATTGGCTCCATTAAAAACCAAGTGAGAGTGTTTGTTATTTTGGTTTGAGAAGATTTCACGCTTCATTTGCCTCCGGTTAGACAGGACCTTTCTCTCTGTCTCCGTGTGAATTTAATTCAGTGCTGCTTTGCTCAACAGTGTTTTTGACCATGTCTGAGGCTTTTTTGTCATCAAACAAGGCTGCTTGTTAATTAAATCTGCAAGTAAACCTAAGGACAAAGGCCATGGTTGTTAAATGCTGGATATTATGGCACCTCTGTTTGTTTTTCCTAAGTTAACTGAAAAGTCGATTAACCCATCAGGAATTGATTAGATCGCGAAAATCCAGTGTTTACACCAGAATAAAGCCGGGTGGTTTAGTGGACTGATTTGAAAGTAAGGAGGATTGTGAAATTAGCAGTAGCCATGCTGGTACACCCTTAAAAATAAAGCTTCTTAAGAGGGACCTGCGGTTCATTGAAGAACCTTTAACATCCATGGGACCTTTCCATTGGACAAAAGGTTCTTTATAGTTGAAAAAGGTTCTTTAGATTATTTAACATGTTCTTTCCTAAGAAGAATGGTTCAATGTTTTCATGAATTTTTTGTTTATTTGGGGTAAAATAATTAGTATCTGGAGATTAGCTCCAAACCAAGTAAGAGTGTTTCTTCTAAGAAAAAACAAAACAAAACAAAAAATGAAGAACTGTTGACTGAAAGGTTATTTTGGGGGGAAAAGTTGTTGTTCTAATTGGCATCACTCAAAAAAAACCCTTTAAATGACAAGTTCGGTATTTTACAATTAAAGCCCTGTTTTAAGATAGTTTCTAATGAAATAGAATGGTTAAGATTGTTTTTTAGACAGATGCTGCTGGCATGAGAATTTTCAGTTTCTGTGGTTGCACCCCCACACCTCTACAATAGAAGCATATAAGCACAGGAATCCTTTATAAAACGCATAAAACTTTAGTTTACAAAGACATGAAACTCACTGAGTGGTCTGGGGTGTTCACTGATATGCTCACACAAAAATCGCTGCAAAAGATGCTTTCCAACAGTTTTTATCATAGTTTTTGTACAACTCCATTGACTTGTATTGTATGTTCTGTGATGTACGGTATTACTCCGCCACCGGAAACGGAAATAGGGTTATTTGTATTCTTTCTGTAGTCTTATGTAGTCGTGGTATCATAGGCTACACATCACAAGTGGTTTGCTTGCAATTGGCAAAGGTGCATTATCGCCATCACCTGGGCTGGAGTGTCTATTATTCAAGCTCTCAACGGAAGAATGTACGGTTTCATACATTCTATTTCATCAGAAACAATCTTAAAACAGGGCTTTAATTGTAAAATACCGAGCTAGTCCTTTAAAACCTTTATTTTTAAGAGTTGTTTCGACCCAGATCAAGAACCAACATAAAAAAGCCATTCAGAAAATTGAAAATCAATTCACAAAAAGACATTAAGACTACAACTTTTTTAGACAAAATTAAATTAAATTTATTGCCAGCAAAAAGTACAACAAAACAAAGCTTCAGGTGTTAAAACTCATCAGTCTCCACCCCCATCCTATCAGCAACTGTGCTCAGAAAAATGCGAAAGTGAAAAAAAGAAAAAAGCGGCTCGTAACATAGTGTAGATGCCGTACATACACAATTATATGGAAAAAAAAATTCTAAACTAGAAACTAGTTCAATATAGAAACTAAAGCTCCCGAAATACTCATGATAGGCCTACCTAATACTCATTCTTCGTAGTTTGAAATGCGTGACCAGTGGTATACTGTTATCCAACACCCTGATGCTGCTGACGCTGAGAGCAGCATTAAGTGAATATGTAAATATGCGCTGCCCTTTCCTTTCAACAACAAAATAAACATCAAAAAATAAATTACAGCGATGAGAAAACATTTAGCTAATATATGCCTTGTTATTTTGTTTATTTCCTGGATATGCCTCATGGGCAATGATTTAACAATTGCAATTGTATTTGATTTATAACACAACAATCAATATAACATGTATGATCTGTGTTTCCCCTGTTAATTGTGTTTTTGGTTCAGTCCTGTGACCTAATGTAGTGTTCCATGATTGTTCTAGTTAGTCACTCATTTGTATCACCTGCATTGTTGATCACCTCATTAGTTATCTTGTTAGCCCTTGTGTCTTTGTGTTCTCCTTCAGTCTTTGTCCTTTATCATCAATGTAAGCGTGAGTGTTTGGTGTTTCCCCTGAGAGTTTGATTATTAAATGTTCATTGGTTATTAAACGTATTCCTCGTCTCCATGAGCTTTGTCCTACATGTAATGTGACAATAACATTTGTATGATGTAGTATTCATCCAGTAGTACTGTTAGGCAGATTTATATGCTGTTTATGAGCTGTTATATGCTTATATGTGTGCAAGTGTACAGCCTGGTCTCATTGTTAATACGTAGGTATATTACGTTTTTGCAAAGATAGAAAACATACTTTTTAGTTCGTTTGGATAGATGCTGAATCGTATAATATAGACGTATCTGCAACATTTAAACGTAACATTATTACGTTTTTACAGCTAAAACATTAACTATATACGTATATTCGATGTCATAAAGATATCTGTATAATTTCCCTTTTCACCATTTTATAGATAAATGTCTTGTAACCCTAATCCCAAACCTAAACATACCAATTTTATGCATAATATAAAAAATTACAAAACATAATGGACAGATGTGTTGGGAAATGGCAGTTTTATTAACAATATAGCATCAAAATATATTTTGAGCCACTCCTACCCCTAAACCTACCCATAACAATTCCTTAAAACAACGTAACAAACTACAATGATCCAAGTACACCTGGCTGCAGCCTGCAGATCGGGGTGGGGCTACACCTGCAGCTCCGCCCATAACAATTCTCATTGGTTAGTGGCACAGCAATGACGTCGACACCATGCATGGTAAATGGGGTTGAAAAACTCGCGCGCTAAATTGCGCTGAAACCTCTCACGTAGATTTAGAGGTCAAACGGATCATGTAGAGACCACGGATCATTTGTTTTTCTCCTGCTCTTACAGGACATGTATCATTGGCTTGAGCCTTAGTCTCTCTCCAGTTTTACTACAGATAACAACACATTTGGAATTATAATGAAAGACAAAAACTATGAAATGCTTTTAAACACTTTAAATATCTTGGGTACATTTTTTATCCACAAATGTAAATGTTTAAAAACAGTCTTTATTTACTGTCTTCAAGAGAGAATTTGCATTGTAGCCTATTACAAATCCCTGTGGTTCATGAAGAAGAAAACAGCAACAACAAAAAAAAAACAACCTTATATATCCTTAGATAATCACCTACACACAAATACATGCACACACACACAAGTACACACACACACATCATGTACTGTACATACACACGTACACTCACTCTCACACACGTACACTCTCACACAATCCACTCAGCCTGAAATTCCCCTCCATCATTGAAAAAACTAGCCCTCAACCTCCTTCACGGAAGAAAATGCATGCAGGACTCCCCTTCTGCCATCACCTACACACCCAGGTGGGCAGTCTTTGTGTATTTCAATACAGTGCAAGCACAGTCAACGAGGGCACCTGGAACTCTTGCACTCCAGTTCACAACACCTAATTTAAATAAAATACAGAACAAACAATATTGAATCATTTTGAAGAATGGCATTATCAGTACAGAGTCATACAAGGAATTTCTTTTTTTTTAATATACATTTTAAACATATTATATAGGAAAATGTTAGACAAGATACACTTGATACTCTTGTTACACTTGTTACAAGAGACACTTGTTATTGGCTTTGTCTGTAGTACCTAAGTACCTAAGAGACTTAATTGTTTATGAAGAATATAAACTCTAAATAAAAACTTTAATTTGGCTTGAGCAAGCCTATCCTAAAAGTTTTGAGGGCAATATAGTTTATCAAGCACAGACAGATGTATGGATATGACAGATAGGTAGAGATAGATAGGCACACAGAGATGAATAGATAGATTAGGATAGGATAGAAAATTATTTTTGATGTGGTAATACATCAGCCATATGGCATGCTGGTGTACTGACAGAATGGGCACCTACTACTGCCAGAGAATGTCTAATTGAAGAGAATTGGCACTGGCTGGTTACTTCCGGTTTCTGGACTGGCTGCAGTAACACATCTCTGTTCATGCGGGGGCGCTCGCGGTCGAGTGCAGAATGCTAGTGTGTTCCGGCCAACAACGGCCTAACCTGTAAGAAATCAAAAGGACATAAGTACTCGTTCATTCGACTTTTGGCCTATAATCTATATTAAACTTGAGGAATCAACAATAAAATCTATGTTGATTTAATGACAAGCAGGTGAAAGAGAGCCGTTTAGCCCCATAGACTCCCATTCATTCTGCGCTCGCCCGCGATCACCTCCAGTGGAATTCTAATGGAACTGCAACCAAGATGACACACAATGGGGCTAATAGGAAGTGCCAAGGCTCTCCGTTTTTGCAGGGGGGAATGGCTCTTAAAACCTTGGATTTATAAAGTAAACAACAACAAAAAATAGGTGAGAGAGATGGAGGACTAGAGTAAGTGTTAGAGAATAATTATCAGCAAACACCAAAATATATATAAAGTAAATTAGCAAAAGTGGTACCCAGGGAATATAAATGAGGATGACAATGCCAAGGATAAGCAAAGAGAATGAAGTATAGAGCATCAGAATAAGCATTTCTTTTTTTCATGTTCAATTAAATAAATGTAATCTTATTAATTACAAAATAGTTTACATTTAATCAATTTATTTATAGAAAAAAAGTCTTACAATATAACTTTGTATATTGTTACTATTAAGTCTTAAATCATGTTTTTCTTCTGGCTTATTTTTAACACTAATATCCTCCTAATCCCACCAAAACCACACTAATATATATACGCCCGCGCTCGCACGCACACACACACGCGTGCACACAGGCCTACGATGCTTTTGGGAAACGCTGCCCTAGTTATTTGTGTTATATGGTGAGTAAAGTTACACAATCTTATTGTTATACCACTTCATTGTATCACCACACTAAACGCCACTTCAGAATTAAAAATTGTAAATAAAATCAGAGGAAAAAAAGAAGAGTAGCCTGTACTCACCATGCAGCGATGAACAGCGGAAATAAAAACAAGCTAGAAAGCGACGTCATGAGTTTACGGGTGCGGCCCCACCTCGATCGACGTCATCACTTTGCCCCTAACCAATCAGAAGCATTGTGGGCGGGGCTACACGTGCAACCCCGCCCCAGGTGCACCTCCACCCAAATCTGCAGGCTGCAGCCAGGTGCTTCTCCAATTATGAAGAAAAACATAACTAACAGACAAGTATAATCACAATAATTTATTTATTGCGAAAATGTCAAAACCGATACCAAAAGCCGTTCACATGATGAAGCGTTGCAGTCGCAGTCCTCTCTGGCAGTATTGTAAAAGTTTTGTATGAAGTACAGAGCAGAAATTAAATTACTAATCAATGAAAATGTTAATCCAGCTTCGGTTCGCGCTTCTCCATTTCAAATGAACTAAACCAACAACCAACCGTCACCGAGTCCTTCATGTCACAATCTGTGACGAAGCAGGCAAGAGCCAATGAACGTTTAGATATCACTGCCGTAAAACACGACGTAACGCTTCTCAAGGGCGCAATTTTGAATTTGAATTCATCACCAGCACGGGATTTGACATGTACGGTCGCTGCTGAGAATGGAGACGATCATGACTGGATAATAGGCTGAATTAGGAGTTGTTTCTTGAAAACAACTATGGATTCTAAAGATTTGGATTACATCAAACTAATAAAATTGATGTCGTTTGTGAATTTTTGTTGTGTTTTATAGGAGAAAACGCTTTATGTGTCTCAAGGTAAAACGAGTAACGTCAAAGAATATATTTTTAAGGTTTTATAGTGTATTGTTTAACACCATGCAGGCAAAATGAGCAAAATGTTAATATTAATGAGTATTATATCAATAAATGCGACTGATAACTTAATAAGACAGTGGAATGCAATAGAGTCAAAACATAATGTTACGATATTAATATGCATAAATTGTGATACGTACAAATGTGTACATCGGTGGATTTGTTCATACGTAAATAATTTACGTTTTTGTGCTGTCAATACGTAAATATTTTACGTTTTATTACTGTAAATATGTCAGGGTTATATGTTTCTCCGCATATAAAACGTAATTATATGTACGTATGATAGAACGACACATACGTACAAATACATACGTATTCTCATGAGAACATGTTGTGTAGAAACGGCTGTACAGAGCTGAATTTCAGGTCAAAGAAATTTACATGTCACTTTACAGATGACTTATTTATGCTCAAAGTAGAGAAGAAACCATGTAGTAAAACAATTGTATAACTAGTTTGTATTAAGTATGTTGCGTGAATGAAAAGTGATTAAAACAAAATGAGCTCACTAAATGTGGAGAACTCATAAAACAGGTCTTTTTAAAGGGGGTTTTCCCAGGAATGACCTCATTTGGGAAGGTCACTAATTTATGTGAAAATATGTGTGACGACGACAGTGGCATCAGATGAAGACCTTCTCCTCGATTGAAAAACTTGTATTTGTTCTTTAACTTATAGAATATTTGTAGTATAGTCATTGTATAACAAAATCTGCCTCCTGGGGCATTGATTTATGACATAAGGCCAAAACAGACCTCAGAGAAGACTGATGGTCTCACCGCTCTCATCCTAATCTACATTTCTCCCCCTCATCCCCCATGCGAAGATCACCGAAACTCACACAAGAATCTAAATGGTTTACTGTGAATTATCATATATCATACATGTTTGGTATCATTTGAAATGTCTCAGTGCGACTGGTACAAATATATAATTTCCAAATAAGTAAAACAAAAGGAAATAAGGTTTTTAAGAGTTTAGATATTATTCAGGAGAGTGTGTCTTCCAGGTATTGCCCCCTGCTCTCAGAAGGTGTTAACGCAAATGGTTTCATGTAAATCAACTTCTGCCCCCAGTAAGCTTTAGGTCAGATAATCTGCATAACCTGGGAAGAATAAGAATAAGGTAAATGTGTCAAAAAATAAATCTCAAAACCTCATTCTTTATGTAAAATGACATGCATCTTGGGTTTCAAGTTTACCACTGACATATATATATATATATATATATATATATATATATGAAGAGTTCAGATGCAAAGGCCTCTAAATGCCATTTGAAATTTTCTTCTAGAATGGTCATTTTTATCAAGCTTGTATATTTAAGTTCAGTAATTTCAGTTAAATAACAATTAATAGGTAATCTTCATTGCCATTTAAGTGAAATTACTGAACTTAAATATACAAGCTTGATAAAAATGATCATTTTAGAAGAAAATTTCAAATGGTACTTAGAGGCTTTTGCATCTGAACTCTCTCTCTCTCTCTCTCTCTCTCTCTCTCTCTCTCTATATATATATATATATATATATATATATGCAGAGCCATGAGAGCAAGTAGATTTAGATTTAAAAGATTAAGAAAATGCTCTGGTGAACTGTGCTCAGTAAGACCATGCTTTAAGAAAGTAAATGGGGTCAATTTTGACTTCATGTCGACTTTAAAAAAATAAATAAAAGGAACGCAGAATGTTATTCAGTAGAATACCAGTTCTTACTTTCTCTCTCTCTCTCTCTCTCTCTCTCTCTCTCTCTCTCTCTCTCTCTCTCTCTCTCTCTCTCTATCTGCTATCATTCTCTTTGTCCACTGACTCGTGGCTGTGGGTAGAGATTCTGCTGCGAGTTCACATACAGCCTCTGATAAGTGTGGCTGTATAATTGGGTCAAGATTGCAGTTCTCTCTGTGTGAGAGTTGATAACACACTGCTTCACACTCATGTATTCGTATTCTGGCTCCTCCAGTGGTGAGTGTCGATCCCTTGCCCTGTAGCTTCTGGTTATTTTATATGCGCATGAGAGCTTATGCCTTCAGAATTGACATAGGAACCATATGTTATATTTGTTAGTAACCACTATTTTCCACCCTCTCTTTGACCCTTGTCTAAGAGTATAATGACATGCATCTTGGGTTTCAAGTTTCATGTTTTTTGTTGAATTTAAAAGGCCTAAAATGAACCCTGAAAATTACTGCAATTATTTTTTTCAATATGCTTAGGCCTATATGTACAGATGTGAAAGTACAGGCTTGATAAGTAATACATTTAATGTGTACACATATAAAGTTGAACAAATGTGTGCGATGTTGTGACTATTGTGCAGAGCATATTATAAAAGCATCTTAAAATAATTTCTTGGTCTTTTTAATAATATTTATTTATTTTTTTTTACATATTTTAACACTATAAAACAACCAGTTATTTTAGTATTATTTACATAATCTACTATTTAAGTATTAATACTTGTAATTGTTCATTAAAGGGATAGTTCACTTTGAAATTAATTTTTGATATGTTTTAGCTTACCTCAAGGGCATCCAAGATGTAGGTGTCTTATGTTTCCACAGTATTTTCAATTTTGATATTTTTAGGTCAAACCATTCTTGTCTGTCAGTCACAAAATGGACATTTATGGGGTTGCCCCACGGGTCCACCTAAAAAAGCATGCACAGAGAAGTCCAAATTAAACATGATTTAATGACTCATAAATGTAAGTACACATTTATGGCCTAAGACACGAAATGAGTGGTTTGTTTGCGAAAAAGAAGAGTATTTATATCATTTTTACCTCTTGTAACCACAGTCACGTCCAAGTGATCTATCTATCCATCCATCCATCCATCCATCCATCCATCCATCCATCTATCTATCTATCAGCAAAGCTGGTTTTAGCAAAGCCAGCTTGCATAAAATTCAGGTAGCTTACAATGATGCTTTGAGAATTCTGCTGAGAAGACCACGCTGGTGTAGCGCCAGTGAGATGTTTGTGGCGGCAGGTGTTAATACCCTGCAAGCCACATTGAGAAATTTCATGTACAAATTTATATGTCGGTTGAATAACTCAGAGAATTATATAATTGTGGCTTTGACCAATATCAAATTTAGCACTACACGGTATGTGTCCAAGTTATGGAAGCATTGGTACAGTTGTCTCCTTTGAAGTATGTATTATATTGTGTGTATTGTCTTTTTTGTCTGTCTTTTTTATCTGGACCGGTGAGTCTGTAATAAAGTTTATTATTATTATTATCTATCTATCTATCTATCTATCTATCTATCTATCTATCTATCTATCTATCTATCTATGACACAATCTGATACAAAATATGTTTTTAAAATGTATATACAAGTTTGTCTAGCTTTGACGACGATTCTACTGTATGTCCTCTGACTTAAATTAATACATTCACTGCTTCTGGAAGCATTACTTGTCTGTATATTTTTACTGTAAGAGGACAAAATATCCCATGAGTATTTCAGCATACAGGCTGATTTAGCATGCTAATTAAGCACTGATGACATGTTTCTCATACAACAGTGATTAGATGTACCGTCTGACCTGATGAGTCACTGCAGTGACAGCTTTTCTCAACAAATAAATTCATCTGGTAAGCCTTTTGTTACCTTAGCATCTCAATGTGTTACAAATTACCCTGACCGTCCTCAGAAACTGAATGCATGATACTGATAAAACTGGACTGTTTTTTGAAACTTGAGGTTTTTTTGTTACCTCTGGACATTTAAAGAACAACATTTATTCAAGAGCCTGAAATGTTAGAAATGCCCATTTTTGACTCACGCTCTAAAAAGAAAGAAGGAAAAACGTCAAACAAGTGTTTGATTGAGAAAATTGTCTGATTGGAGCTGTTTTGACTCGCTAGGCAATGAAACCGAAGGTCCATCTTTAATTTAGCTTTGGAACAAAACATGTTTCTGTTGTCATTGCCTGGAAAAGCTGGTTTATTCTCTCCCCTCCAGACATCTGTACTCTCGCCTGCTCAACTTCAGGCATGACTCACTTCACCATGAAAGCCTGAAGATTAATCACTGCTCGTAAACATCTTCACAGACATTCATCACTGAATTCAATATTAGCAACCTACACAAGAACATCTCTACCAGCACTACAAAAATACCGATCATTCATAAACCATGAACTTCCAGACATTTTTTTTTTCTGTTCTAAACCTGGTAAAGCTGAAATCCTGGACCAGCTTGCAAGTTTCAATTGAGTTAGATGATTTGTGATTTGTTGTGATTGTGTTTTCTTTGTTACCAGGGCATTCTTGAGTTCCTGGTTTAAGAAACCTCCCTTGAAGGTTGGTATGATTGATTTTCTGCTCTAGGGTTCAAACTAATCAATACATAAGTGTAAAATTCATTGAGAGTAGTTTATATATTTATGTTTGTTTTGTGGAAAATTGTGTGGAAATCATTACTTTATTAGGTTTCTATTTACTTTAGTATTTTATTTTATTTTATTTATTATGGCTGAGAACCGATGGTGGATCCCCATTGGACCACTATTGGATCCCGATCCCTATTGGAATTGCTCTGTTTATTTTATTTTATATTTTAGTATGTCAGTGCTTGTTTTGCTGCTATACAGTATGTGTGGGTCTTACATATCAAATGGGTAAATCCAGTAAGAATAGTTTCTTTGTTTGGTCAGATTTGTTGCTTTAATATGAAATCATGAAGAAATGACTTATTTATTGTTATAAAATGTTAGTTCCAATCCTTGATTCTGATTGGTCAATAGCTCTGCTATATTCATGACAAAACACGGCTATGACCGCTTCACCCAAATGTTCTATTTATCACTGAGCAACACTGGAGTTCATATGTTGTTTTTATTTGAGCTTTCATGCATTTTACACATTAGAACGTTGTTGCAGGCCTACTATTGTCACAGTCCTCCGTCTGCACCAGTCTGTCTTGTCTTCAGCACTACACTTCCCAGGATCCTCTCGTCACCCTGTCCCGTGTTCACTCCCTCATCAGCCACCTGTTCCTCGTCTTGATCATCTGTTTCACCTGTTTTCACCCCATTATGATTGATTCCCCTGTGTATTTAGTTCCTCCTCTGTCAGTCTGTCATTGTCGGTCGTTGAATGTTGTTAGCCCGTGTGGCGCCTGTGTTCCAGTCTTCCTGTCTGTTTGATTTATATTAAAAACCTCATCTTTACCGATACCCCGGACTCCTTGTTTGTTCAGCCTGCACCCGCGCCGTGACAACTATATATATATATATATATATATATATATATATATTCTATAGCGGAAGGAAGGCTTTTAGTGATTTTACTTCATGAATCTTCATGCACTAATCATTTTTTTTTACTGTAATATTTTGGTAACACTTACTTGAAGAGGTGTGCATAAGACTGACATGACACCT
The DNA here is from genome assembly GCF_016745375.1 of Pimephales promelas. The sequence goes on from NW_024121810.1 coordinate 583,858, forward strand.
TCATAACCATGACTTGATATATGTCTTGAATATGAAGTAAGGTTTATGCATGTTTATGACAACTGTCATTAAGTGTCATTTTGAATGCAAATATGATGTATTTGGTATGACATTGACATAAAACATAACATCATAACCTGTCAGTGTCTTTGTCATGACAACTTGACATAAAATTAAGTTAAACTGTCATGTGGTTGGCTTTGATATTGGCTGTCATGAGGCCATTATAACTGTGGCATGGTTCACTTTGAAATTAATTTTTGACATATTTTAGCAAAACATTTTTGTGACCTCAACTACAGTGGTACTAATTGAATTTGTCATTAAAAAGTTATTATGGCTTCATGAAAGTCAATGTCAAAACCAACCACCTGACAGTTTAATGTTAACCAATAAAGCTAGGTGGTTTCTTAAGTTTGATAATTAATCTGCTATGTCATGTTATTTTGTCTTAGTAATGCCAAATTGTCTTGACAAAAACACAAGTTATGATGTATTGTTTATGTCAAGGTGTCAAACAATGTTATATTTGTGTTAAAAATGTCATAACTGAGTGAATGACACTTAATGACAGTTGCCACAAACATGCATAAACTTCCTACATATTCATAACATATAATGTCATGATTATGAAGGTGTCATGTTAGTCTTATGCACACCCCTTCAAGTAAAGTGTTACGAATATTTTTATTGTGTGGTAAGCAATAAGGTACGAGATGCAGCACAGCCCCTCGTAAATTATTGCTTACTAAAAGGTGCAATGTGGGATTTTTAGCGACATCTAGCGGTTCGGTTGAGAGTTTGCACCAGGTTTGCACTAAGGGCTCAGCCCACTGCTCACCCCTCCCTTTCGAAGAAGCTACGGTTACTAAAACGGGACAAACATCTCGTCGGCTGAGACAGCAGAGAATAGCCAGAGTAAGCCAAGAGTGTGTAACATTGTCACTGTTTCTGTACCACAGTCCATTATAAACCACATCATGAATACTGTTTACAAAGCCATAGTCAGGTGAGGATCAAGGGTTTTAATATATAATTTAATATAATAATAGTAATCAGCTGATTGTCTCACAAACGTAACCAGCAGCACATTTCTCCCCACATAGCAAACCCATAATACAGCGAGGGAGCAGCTATATATTTTTTTCTAACAGGGTAGTAATAGTTTAGCTGGCTAATATATTGCTGTTACTGTGGCTGAGCTGGGACGCGTCCGCATGAGTCCAAAGGTCGGAAGTGCGCGCGCTGTTACAATCATGTCATTTTTGACGCGCGCACCTCCGCATCCCATAGATTTACTACACACAATAGGCTTTTTTCTCTGATTTTGAAAACTCTTCACGATCGACTTTAGTGATCTAAAAGTCTCTATCGACGGGTTAGTGATTCCTGTAACGTACTGTTTTACGGTCAATGACATGAGTACTAATCATCAGTTGTCTCACGAACATAACAGCACATCTATCCCCAACATAACAAACCCATAACACAGCGAGGGAGAACTAAGTTACATGAAACAATCCCAACTACATATTTTACACCACTCACAAGGGAAAAGTCACTACTCACGGAGTGTAAGGCTAGCTTCCAGCTTTCCGCTACTTCTCTTTCAAGGTAGTGATGAAACGCGTTCTGTAGCACTGTGTGTTCGCGTTCGGCTACGGTAGGAATATGACGTCACAACATGGCGACCTTCATAGAAGGGGATTCCCGCGGTTATGGAGCAATAAATGTCTCATTCTAAGGTAATAAAAAAATTACGGTTAATTAAGTCCTTTATACACCACTGAAAACATAGTTATGGATGTCATATTGCATTTCTTTTAATAGATACTCAACTTTTTTACACATTGCACTAATGCTTTTTTGCTGCAGTGCAAATTTATTTTATTATAGTATGTTTTTACAATAATAATGTGTTAAATATTGAGGGCTAAATCCAGTTTGTTTGTGTTTGCTCAGTTTTGTAGGATTTATTTGTAAACCATTTATGTATTATCTTTACTTATTTTCTTACTATTATTTAATTTATTTTATTTTTACTGCAGGTATCCATTTCTTACTGAGTTTATCCCTCAAGCATGAATGAATGAATGAATGAATAACACATGATTTCCTACAAAACTGAGCAAAAACAACCATGTCTTAAAAATTGATCTATATTGAAGACATAATTTTTGCTCAGTTTTGTAGGAAATCAGGTGTTAACCATTTATTTATTTATTTATGTATTTATTCATTCACGCTTGTCTTGACGCAACTTGTTTGTCTTAAATATCGAGGGCTAAACTCAGTTTCAGGTGTTGTCAGGAATCTGTGGTTCACACTGTGTTTGCTTCTGTATGATCCATCGCAGACCTTCAGATAGATCACAGAAATCTCTCTAAGGGTTCTCCATTATGTGCTCATAATGTGAGGTAACAATGATGAAATGCTCGTAACTTTCCTACTACGCTTCTTTTCGCTTCCGATCTGATGGGGGAATGCCATCTGCTCCTCTATCCCATTTGATTTCTAATCACTCTTCTCTGAGAAATAGGAAAGATCAGCTTACGTTACAACTGAGATAAAGAATATTCAGCATTGATGGGATTTAAATGTGGAGGGTTGTGTAATGAACAAAGACAAAAGAGATCTCAGACCTTGCATGCACATTCTATTGCTGTGACAAGATAATCAACCTTTAAATTGAGAGCAGAGCCTCCCAAAATCCTCTAGTGTGTTATCATTTATTGATAAAGCATCTATTCTGTGCAACTTTTCACTTCTCCTTACTGCAGTTCTCTACATAGAAATTACGCAGCGGTTAATATTGTAAACGGAATGAATAGTATCCAAAACCTGTGGGCTTTTGTTTTCCCTGACTGCTCTTTGCTCCTTGGCAGGGTTAATGATATATGGAGCCATTCATCTCTATTCAAACTGGGCTGCATGCTTCGACGAGCCCCCTGTCCTTGCTTCACTGTGCTTTCAAGATATTTCTGTTCATTAGTGCTGTAGTCTCTGATTACTCTTGGCCTTTTGTCACCAGATCTTTTCTTGCTAATAAAAGCCTACTATAATAAGCTGAACAATTCAGATCAAATGCATCTTTCTTGATGTGTTCTGTGGATTTACTTATGTATTCTGTGGTTGAGAAATTTGATACTGATGGCATACAATTTGAGAGTGAGAATCGATTTATTTAACTTACTACATTGAAATGCTGGCTGCACCCTTTTTCAACTATTTTTTTAATTAATTTATTTTGATATCAACCACACCATATGTCACGGGTGACAAAATCGCTTGGCGATCGGAACTCTCCTCAGAGTCGCAAAGTCGCAGGGGGGGGGGGGGGGGGGGGGGCTGGTCACCCGAGCGTTCCTCCCCTCGACCTGTGACGCATATGTCAAAACACTTATACCCACACAGCTATGGCTTTGACTTCAATGGCTCTTGGTTTTTTTAACCTTTTAGCGCTTTATACAATAGAGATTGTTTCCAGCAGCTTTACAGTGAAAATTATGTATTTCATGAAGTCATTTCAGTGTTGATTCAGTTCTGTTCTAAAGATGATAAATTATTAAATTAGTTCATATCATCATAGCTATGGCTCCGACTTTAAAGGGACACTTCACCCATTTGCATTAAGCTTTGTATCTTTAGAAACCCAGTCATATTTTGAATGGTCATGGTTTATTCCCTTATTTTCCGTTGAGACGGGAGAAATAAGGATTTAAGTGTTTTACTTCCTGCTTATTATGACATAAGAAATCGTCATAATAAGCAGGAAGTCACATTTCTTTAAAAAGTGTAGAAACTACAAACATTAGCTCATTATTATTCAAGTGTGTGGGACCCACTCACCATACGGGCCTATTACAGAGCAGTGGGTGGGACTTCACTTGCAGAAACTGAATCATATCAGCCATCTTGTTTGGAAGCTAAGCTTACAAGCGCTGTGGAGATAGGAAGTATGATAATGACAGAAGAAACTAAACATGATATTGATATAACCCCTCGATTATTTTCTGTCTTTTTCTCGGTCAACATGGCACCAAATTCAAAAGTTCTTTTACATTTTGACTACATATATGATCCACCTTCAATAAAGAGTAATATTAAAATAGTGAAATGCTCCTTTAATGTCTTTTTTATTTAACTTTATTTCCTTGCAATGTTAAGGCATATTGGTTATATTATTTTACTTTATATTTTAGAACTGGCAATCAATTGAAATACATTATCATTATAAAATAAATGTATAAATATTTACAGAATCATTTTTTGTGACTAATAACTCAAAATATTGCAACTTTAATCTTAAATATAATTAAACATGAAATCCCTGAAGAATAATAAGCATATCTTAAACATTTGTTAAACAACATCTTTTTACCAAATACCATCAAGACTGCTATTGCAGATATTGCTACCTGCCTCTATTTGGAGTACTCTTAATTCTGACACAAGGACTCAGAGGAAGATTGACATCTGTATGCTCATGCAGTGTGTAAGTGACATTCATGCAGAGCCATCCTGATATCAGATAAAGACAGACCATACAGCATATTTGTGCTTGGTAATTTTCTTCTACAGTGAGCCTTTCATAAAGGTTATAGCAGTCTTTTCGCTCATGCTTTGTTTCCCTTCCAGCTATCTGGAGTTTCCTAGTGTCTTCATAAGCGTGTTGTTTTCTGCTACAGTATTTGCTTCATCAATAATTCTGTGTGGTAGAATCAGATCTCCAGAGACACGAGGTGGGCACTGAGGGACACTGAAACCCTTTTTTGCTCATCACATTCATCCGTAGTGCTCTCTTGTGTCCTCCTTTTTTTTTTTTTACCTCATCAGTTGTTATTTATCATGTGTGCCTCATGGTCCTCGTTCCCGTGCAGGACACCGCTGAACAGCTGATCTGCCGTTAGCTGCGTAAATTTCTCTCATCGTGAGCAGCTCCCAGAGCCCAGCTGAATTAATCACAGCCACATGGGCACGCAGGCAGCCGCCCGAAGATGAGGACGTGGAGAATCTGAAGGGCAGAGAAGAAACGATGCTGGAAGAGAGAGGATGTGAAGAGGTCAGAGCTGTTACATCCATGGAGTAAAAAGGGTAAGAAGGTTCAGAGAGACAACCCTCAGAACATCACCCAGGAAGAGTGAGGCTGGTATAACAAATATAACAGATCTTTAACAATTTAATGAATATTTTTGTGTAAATGCTACCCTCCTAGTTTATTACATACTCTTTTCTATAGCATTTATTATACTTAATAAATGTTTTTTGCTTGTTTAGTTTTTAACATTTTAAGTTATATAAATCAACATCAGTTAGACCTATGTTCATTTTATAATATTACCAACCATGAATTAGGATTGAACAATATTATGTTGAAAAATTAAATATCTTCTAAACTGCTGAAAAAAATTACATGGTACCCTAACACATTAACTAATGTAAAACATATTGTTATTTCTTTCTTTATTTCTTTATTGCAGTACTAATAATTTATTGTAGTAGGCCATTTATAAACCGTATCTCACCAAACAGCCTGTCACGATTCTTGTCTGTGTTCCCCTATCTCATCCTACAGTATGGCCGTTTCTCAAAACCAAGAATGCAAAGAACGGACTTGTGTTCTTGGGAAGAAAGCTCTTGCTAGTTGTTCTTGGAAGAACGAACTCACGAGGTGACGAGCACACAGAACACTGCTGGCAGTTTGAGACGATGTGTTCTTGCTGGTATTGCGCAATAGTACCCCCGCACAGACGCCATCTGCAGTGCCCAAACATAACGAGAATTATTATACAGCCAGGCTTTATTGCCCAAGCCTAAGGGATTACTCTAAATACACTACAATGTAATGTATATTCATAACAATAAAGCAACACCTGTCTCATTTTAATTCTGCTTCTGTTGTTTGTTTGTGTACATCACTAGCCAACGGCGGGAAAAAACACCGGTAATATTCTGTAATATTCAGGTAACTTTTGACCTGCCTCTCTCTGCTTCCCACTCCTTCCGCGAATGCCGAAATTAATTATGGGATATTTCTGCCTTCAAGTTCACACAAGGTACCAACCGATGCATCCTCGGTAAAATGGGAGTGTCAAGAACACATCCGGGATTTTTAACCGTTCTTGCCTAAATGCAAACTTGTGTATTGGGACAGTACTTGGGCCGTGACTGATGACGTTTTACGAATCCACAAGAACACAAGTACAGACAAGAAGGCATATTGAGAAACGGCCTATGTTTAGTAGTTCCCTGTTATGTTGATTAGTCATCCCAGGTGTTTCTTATTTACCACGCCCCCTTGTTATCTTGTTTAGCTTGTCTGTCTGTGTATTTAAGCCCTGTGTCTTATTTCAGTCAGTGTGAGTTCTTGATGTTGTATGTTGGCTGTTCCTGTTTCTGAGTCGCTGTCTGAGTTTGTTACCGTTTGAGTTTCTTTAATAAATTCTGCTGCACTTGGATTCTGCTTCTGCATCTGCTTCAGCCTCAAGCGTAACAGAAGAACTCACTACACCAAGATCCAGCAGCAATCACCATCATGAATCCAGCAGTCAAGCTTATGTGTCTCCGTCAAGGAGATCAACCCATTGAGAATTATGTTTTTGACTTTTTGGAGCTGGCTCACCTGACTTGCATAGAAGAGGTATGCCTTATGATCTTTTTTCGGGGAGGACTATCTGAACCGCTCAGTTCATTTATGCCCATGCATAATCCTCATGGAACTTTAGAGCAGTATATTATCCTGGTCCTTTTGTTGAGCTGTTCATTGTTTACTGTGGGTGAGGTAGAGGAGGAGCTTTGTGAACCCACAGCACCCCCTCAGCCTCAGCTTGTCCACGTCACTTCTGCCGTGCCAGAGACGCTTAACGTCACTTCTGCCGTGCCAGAGACGCTTCACGTTACTTCTGCCGAGCCAGAGACGCTTCACGTCACTTCTGCCGAGCCAGCACGTCACTTCTGCCGAGCCAGAGATGCTTCACGTCACTTCTGCCGAGCCAGAGGCGTTTCACGTCACTTCTGCCGAGTCAGAGACGCGTCACGTCACTTTCCCCGAGCCAGTGTCTACGGACAATATGGCCACCTCCGAGCCAGTGTCTACGGACAAGACGGCCGCCTCCGAGCCAGTGTCTACGGGGCGGCAGTGGCTCAGTGGTTCATGTGGATTGTCTACAAACCGAAAGGTTGGTGGTTCAATCCTCGGTTCCACCTGACCAAGTGTCGAGGTGTCCATGAGCAAGACACCAAACCTCAGCTGCTCCCAACGAGCTGGATGGCGCCTTGCATGGCTGACACCGCCGTCGGTGTGTGAATGGGTGAATGTGAGACAACATGTAAAGCTCTTTGGCCATTAGGTCTATGAAAGCGCTATATAAATGCAGTCCATTTACCATTTACGGACAAGACGGCCACCTCCGAGCCAGTGTCTACGGACAAGATGGCCGCCTCTGAGCCAGTGTCTACAGACAAGACGGCCACCTCCGAGCCAGTGTCTACGGAAAAGATGGCCACCTCCGAGCCAGTGTCTTAAGGACAAGACGGCCGCCTCCGAGCCAGTGGGTGCTTCTCAATATCCCTCCTCGTCTCCTCGCTCCTATGACCCGAAAACGTTCGAGCTCAGTCATCTTGAAGGACATCTCAATTCTCTAATTGCACCGTGAGGAGTCGAGGATCGAGGAGTGAGGAGGCTTCCTGAGCGAGGATGCACAGGTGCATCCTACGCGGAACTGTTATATTGACTAAACGCACTTGTCAATTCTCCTTCCCCTTAAAAATCATTTTAATTTATACTTTACCTTTGCAGTTTATGTAAACCACACATCTCAAATATTTCAACAGTATAACCTATCTTTATTATTATTTATTATGAATTTCTTAAATAATCAAACTTCAACAACATAAGGGTAGATCCTTTTAGCGCTGCTGATGACACTGTGGAGTGACGCTCGAGTGATCAATTATTCCAATGTATATAAAAAAAGTATTACGATGTATATAAAAAAGCTTTTATTCGATTCCTCTGTCCTCCTTTCCTCGCTTCCTTCCCTCGCGTCTTACAGGGGGTGGAGCTGAGATGCAGGGAAAGGAAGCAAGGAAAGGAAACAAGGATGCACAAATAAGAAATGAGAAGCACCCAGTGTCTAGATGTCCGCCTCCGAACCAGTGTCTAGGGACAAGATGGCCGCCTCCGAGTCAGTGTCTACGGACAAGATGGTCGCCTCCGAGCCAGTGTCTACGGACAAGATGGCCGATTCAGAGACTGTTCACATTACTTCTGCCAATCCAGAGACTTTTCACGTCATTGCCACTGAGCCAGTGTTTACGGACAAGATGGCCGATTCAGAGGCTGTTCACATTACTTCTGCCAATCCAGAGACTTTTCACATCATCGCCTCCGAGCTAGTATCTAAGGACACGATGGCCACCTCCGAGCCAGTGTCTACGGACAAGATGGCCGATTCAGAGACTGTTCACATTAATTCTGCCAATCCAGAGACTTTTCACGTCACCGCCTCCGAGCCAGTGTCTTCGGACAAGATGGCCGCAGCCGACCCAGAGTCTGTTCCTGAGCTGGTGTCTGTTCCTGAGCCGGTGTCTGTTCCTGTGCCAGAGCCATTGTCTGTTCCTGTGCCAGAGCCAGTGTCTGTTCCTATGCCTCCCACCCGGACAGTTTTTTTGTTTGTTTTTTGAGCGTCTGGAAGCCACTCTTTGGGGGAGGGCTATGTCACGATTCTTGTCTGTGTTCCCCTATCTCATGCTATGTTTAGTAGTTCCCTGTTATGTTGATTAGTCATCCCAGGTGTTTCTTATTTACCATCCCCCCTTGTTATTTGTTTACATTGTCTGTCTGTGTATTTAAGCCCTGTGTCTTGTTTCAGTCAGTGTGAGTTCTTGATGTTGTATGTTGGCTGTTTCTGAGTCGCTGTCTGAGTTTGTAGTTTTTGTCGGAGTTTGTTACTGTTTGAGTTTCTTTAATAAATTCTGCTGCACTTGGATTCTGATTCTGCTTCAGCCTCCAGCGTAACACAGCCGGGTTATTACTTGAATTTACCCAACAGTTTTCAAAATAACCCAACATTTTTGGAAAATATCCCAAAATAATGACCCGATATGCGTAACCTAACAACAACAACACCGTTTTTTAACTGTTTTTGAAAAAAGCCTCTTATGCTCACCAAGTTAGCATTTATTTGATCAGAAAGACAGTTTTATACTGTAAAAACAGTGCTAAAGGCACACTGGGGTAAAGGGTGCATTTGATTGCATTCTCCTCTGAAACGTACTCGTCCTAATGTAACCTCGGTTCTCTCTAGAAGAGAGAATGAGTATTCCGTAAGTTGCTTACACTACGGGTAAAATAATCGTTTCTTGAGATCTGAAGCCAAAAAATTATTCTTAATGTCACAGGTCGAGGGGAGGAACGCTCAGGTGACCAACCACCCCCCCCTCTAACCGAGTCACCACCGTGAGGAGCCGACACCACAGGCACACAACAGAGGACCACAGAGACAGAGATAAGTTTCAAAGGAGTAACAATCTTTATTAAACCAAGGGTTTCTCACAGTTTAAGATACTCTCGTTGATGCACGATAATGGAGCAGGGGGTTGCAGCTTACTTTTCCCCCAACGGTGCTGCAGACTTCCAGACTCATACAGTAAGTATGGCAGGTAAGGATTCTTCACAGTACAGGGTACTCTCGTTGGTGCATGGTAATGAAGCAGTGGATTAAAAGCTTACTTTTCCCCCAGCGGTGCTGCAGACTTCCAGACTCATACAGTAAGTATGGCAGGTAAGAATTCTTCACAGTACAGGGTACTCTCGTTGGTGCACGGTAATGAAGCAGTGGATTAAAAGCTTACTTTTCCCCCAGCGGTGCTGCAGACTTCCAGACTCAAACAGTAAGTATGGCAGGTAAGGATTCTTCACAGTACAGGGTACTCTCGTTGGTGCACGTTAATGAAGCAGTGGATTAAAAGCTTACTTTTCCCCCAGCGGTGCTGCAGACTTCCGGACTCATACAGTAAGTATGGCAGGTAAGGATTCTTCGCAGTACAGGGTACTCTCGTTGGTGCACGGTAATGAAGCAGTGGATTAAAAGCTTACTTTTCCCCCAGCGGTGCTGCAGACTTCCAGACTCATACAATAAGTATGGCAGGTAAGGATTATTCACAGTACAGGGTACTCTCTCTCTCTTCAGTTCACAGTAGGGCGACAGTGGGTTAAACGATTACTTTATCAGCATTGCTGTATACTTCTGGGCTCAACAGTAAGTAGAACAGGTGAGGATATTCACAGTACACAGTACTCTCTCTTCAGTTCACAATAGGGAGGCAATGAGTCATAAGGTTACTTTACCAACGGTGCTGTATGCTTCTGGGCTCAAACAGCAAGTAGAACAGGTGGGGATCTTCACAGTACAAAGTACTCTCTCCTCAGTTCACAGTAGGGCGACAGTGGGTTAAACGATTACTTTACCAGCGATGCTGTATGCTTCTGGGCTCAAACAGTAAGTAGAACAGGTGAAGACATTCACAGTACACAGTACTCTCTCTTCAGTTCACTATATCACTCTGGGCTTCTGACGGGGGCAGATATAATATCCTTCCACGAACGTGTAAGCATGGATAGGGCTACTTCTCAGCAAAGACTAATCACACTCGTGTTCACTTCAATTCCACAGCCAAAAATCAATGTGCATTAATAAGGCAAAAGCACTGCAATTCACTCACACGGTAGGGCTGATCAGAGGCCTCGCTCTGTTTGTTGTGCTCACTTTACATGGGGTTTCACTTTCAATTCCTCCTCCACACACTCTGAAACACATAGCTCCTCCAACAGTCAGATCCACACTCACTGTATCCTCTTCAAGCGGTTTAAATGTTCATAAGATAAAATCAGTTCACTTATCTTTGCTCTCTCCTTTCCCAGCACAGATCCAGTCGATAGCTCAGACCAGCAGGCTTCCTACAAACAATCACTCTGATCCAGCAAGCTTAAATGGGCGTCTCTCCCTTTCCCCTGTCCCTTCCCTGTCAGTGGGTCCTGCATCTGAGCCTCCTCCATCTGTGTCTCCCCCGTCTGAGCCTTCCCCGTCTGTGTCTCCCCCGTCTGAGCCTTCCCCGTCTGTGTCTCCCCCGTCTGAGCCTTCCTCTCCCTTCTGTCTGTCTCCTTTTATCTTGTTTATCTTGACTCGTCAAACAGGAAACCTGTGTGAGTGCCGCTCCTCTCTCTCTCGCACCTGCAGTGCATTAGCGCTAATCAGTGCGGGCATGATTCCATCACGCCCGGAACCGCAGTGGTGTGTTGCACACAATCCGTTCCCCTAGGAAACTTGCGACTCTGAGGAGAGTTCCGATTGCCAAGCGATTTTGTCACCCGTGACATTAATTTTGTATTTATTGTCACCGCAGTGCAGCGGACAACAGACCATAGCAGGCTGTATAAGCGTGCTCATTGGATATCCGGCAGGAAATGCTACAGCCTATTGGTGAGCCCCGCATGATGTCACGCACAATGAGGGCCCTCTACGCATCACAGCCCACCAGAATGGGAGTGGCTAAAAAGAGGGGCTGATGAACAACTGGGCAGAACATAGACATCACTTAGACTTACAAAAGTTTAGCCTGCAAGACGGGAACATCCAGGTTATCGAACCTCACAAATGTAGAGGGGGAGGCCCAGCCTGCCACCAAACAAATATTGTGAATAGAAATCCTGCTGGACCAAGCCCATGACGAAGCCATGCCTCTAGTGGAATGGGCCCTGATGCCCATAGGGCACTGCAGGTGTTTTGAAGCGTAAGCTGCTGCGATGGCATCCACTATCCATCTGGACAGGCCATGTTTCGAGGCGGTGATTCCCTTAGTACACCCTCCAAATTAAATAAAGTGTTGCTCAGAACGCCTGAAGGCGGCGGAGTGTGTGAAATCCTCAGCACCCAGGTTACCTTCGTCTTCGCTATCGTATGCTGGCAGAGCCGATAGGGAGATGACCTGTGCTCTAAAATTCGTCCCTATCGCCTTGGGGACGTAACCTTATCTCGGTTTGAGAATGACTTTAGAGTCATTTAGTCCAAACTCGAGACATGTGGGGCTAATAGACAGTGTGTGTAGATCCTCCACATGTTTTACTGATGATGACTGTGATGTTGTGGCCAAGAACAGGCAGGACAGGTAACAAACAGATAAGAAGATTTGGTAACACTTTAGAATACGGTTCCTTCGTTAATGAATAACTACACAAGAACGAATGAGTAACACCATATTAACAATCTAGTAACTATTATTAACTAACAAGAAACTCTGATTAACGAACTAGTAAGTAATAGCGCACAGATGAAAGTGGTAGTTCACTATTAACTAATCAATAACTACTATTTTTTTAATACTTCCTAGAGAACTATTGAATTTTTTTATTAACAATCTAGTAACTACTATTAACTAATAATAAAATTTGATTAACGAATTAGTAAGTAATAGCGCACAAATGAAAGTGGTAGTTCACTATTAACTAATCAATAACTACTATTTTTTTAATACTTCCTAGAGAACTACTGAATTGTTTTATTAACAATCTAGTAACTACTAGTAACTAAAAATAAAATCTGATTAACGAATTAGTAAGTAATAGCGCACATATGAAAGTGGTAGTTCACTATTAACTAATCAATAACTACTATTATTTTAATGCTTCCCTGAGAAATACTGAAAAAGTTTAATTCATGCAAAACTAATCAATAACCAATGCATGACAAATGACTAGCACTACATTAACATTTTAACTACTACTGTAAACGAATACACAAGGTTGTTTACATTATCAATACATAATAGCATAGCAGACTTATGATTTGGGAAAGCTTATTGGCCTATGCTGTCTAGATATCACCTGAATAATTTTTAAGAAATTAATTTTTAAGTGCAGTTGTCGCAACCTTACTTGTCCTGTGGCCAATTTTCCGGCATTCCTCTGGACTGGCATTGAATCACTCGAGTCAAGGTGAGTACTGGAACATATTGAGTCTTCAGCTACGCAATTACCAGATACAGTTATTTTATTATTTAACATTCCACTCAAATCAAAATACATTTTATGTATGTCTCCTAGCTCATATATATATATATATATATATATGTGTGTGTGTGTGTGTGTGTGTGTGTGATATCATGTGAGTGATTAGAAGATTCCACACTTTATTGACTTTTCATTAGTAACTACTGTAAGAATAAACTAGTAATGACTCAAGTGTTACTAAATACTTCTATGGGAATTACTAATTATTTGGATCTGTATTCTAAAGTGAAGATCATGGGAACTAACTAGTAATGACTCAAGTGTTACTAAATACTTCTATGGGAATTACTAATTATTTGGATCTGTATTCTAAAGTGAAGATCATGGGAACTAACTAGTAATGACTCAAGTGTTACTAAATACTTCTATGGGAATTACTAATTATTTGGATCTGTATTCTAAAGTGAAGATCATGGGAACTAACTAGTAATGACTCAAGTGTTACTAAATACTTCTATGGGAATTACTAATTATTTGGATCTGTATTCTAAAGTGAAGATTGTGGGAACTAACTAGTAATGACTCAAGTGTTACCAAATACTTCTAAAGAAAATTTCTAAAAGTATACTATTTAAAAGTTCACCAAAAATCTCAAACGCGTGAAATGACTTTTGTGTTTGGTTGCACAAACCATGAAAAACTGCTTTAAAAATGAGGTATGAAACAAGTAACTTTTATTAACATTTATACTCTTTATAATTATTTATTAAGCGTCTGGTACTTTTCCATTTTATGTAACACCAAACATAAAACCATGTGATGTCTGAAGTGGAAAAAACTATTGCCTTCTAGCATACAGTATTTAATTGTTGTAATGCCTTCTAATGTCTTTCAGAAGACGACCTAGAGGACCTTCTCTGTGTTTGTATCCCAGCCAGTAAGTCCACTCAATAAAAGACAAATGTTCTTTTAGAAGCTGCTCTGTCCTATTTCCTCTCAGTCGCCAAATTTGGTTTTTGTAGGTTAACCAAGCTCTTTCAATATTTTGTGTGTGTCCACCATGGTTTGGATCAACAAACCATCTGCTGTGGTTTACTGAGTAGTGAGTGTAACCATGACTTGACAGAGCTCTGTAGGGTCTCCACTCGTCGCTTAAAATGGTTGACCCTTGGCGAACATGTCTTCTAATGATGGGAAGCAGGTGATTTCTGGAGCGCCGTTCTACAAGTCGCAAAATTGGCAGTCTTCTTTGACCCTTTATGGCCAGCATGCCAAAGACCCACTTCTTTCTCCTCCATGTTGGACCAGCTCTTCCTTGTCGATACTACAATTTAAAAAACAACTTCAATAACTTCACATCTTAACCAAAACAAATCAATGGCACTGACATATAAGATATGCTAGTGCAAGTTGCTTTCAGTTAAAACATTTTAGTAGGACTAGGGATTAAGCCTTGTCTGTGAAATCAGCGACTCTTGCAAGTAAATGACTACAATTTCCAAGTCAACTCGCATCGGTATCGCTTAATTGACTAACCTCACACATACCTAGATGTATTCTGCCCTACAAAGACTAAGTGCAGTAACTACGCAAACAAAGAAACGAAGAAAAAGCCCTTTGAAGTTTTTATACCAGCCAGTCAAACATGTTATGGGTAGATTATGTGGTGCATCTCCGAAACGGGACATAATTTAACCCAGATAATTTTTCACAAGACAGAACACATGACATAAAGCCCATTACAAGTCTTAACTCATTTTGACCAAATGTGTAGTTACTGCGCTTTGCCTTTGTAGGGCAGTATTAGTCTATGTCAACCAATGTAGTTAACTAATGTTAACTATTAGTACTAATGCCTTTATTCTCTATTTGTGGTTCTACATTTCAGTTTGTTTCCCAAAAGCATAATTAGCCAACTATGGTCTAATAATTCATTGTTACCAACACAGTTCAAAGATTTGGTGTTTCCAAAAAACACCAAATGTTTCAAAGGTGTTTGAAAAGGTGTTTGTTGGTGTTTCAAAGAATTTGTGTGGTTGGAATTTAAGCTCTCAACCTTTTGAAACCTTTTCAAAACTTTTGCAACATTATAAATGTTTTTAATGTCACTTTTGATCAATTAAATGCATCCTTGCTGAATAAAAGTATTAATTTCTTACCCCCCCCCTCCAAAAAAAAAAATTCTATTTCAGATAAATACTGTTATACTGATTAATAATCATGAATTTTGATAAAAAATCATGATTTTTTTTTTACACAATTGTTTTCAACACTGATAATAATCTTAGATGTTTCTTGATCATCAAATCATCACAATATACTGATTTCTGTATGACCATGTGACACTGGAGTAATGATACTGGAAATTCAATTTTGATCACAGGAATAAATAATTTTTAATTGTAAATATTAGTTTATAGTTAAAATATGTGACAATGTTAGTTATTAGTTATATTATCTCACCGTTCTAATAATTTTGGCCACCATATACAAATTTTTCGACCTTATTTGTTTTCACTTATATTAATAATATAATTAAAACTTAAATAATTAAAAGGATATCCCACCTTCCTTTTATGGCGAAAGTTGCTTTCATCTATCACAACAAATTCCGTTCTCCCCCCTATGTGTTGTCCTGTCTTCCTTTTCAACTTCTTCAAGGCTTTCCTGCAGACTAATCTCAGTTTAGAGCTCATTTTAGAAAGGGTGGCGGAGCTTCCAGCGATGCCATCCTGGATCATGTCGACCTGCCGTAAACGTAATCCTTGACAGAATCTGTCAGCAATAGTGAAATATTTGGAAAAAAAAGAAAAAAGAGAGATTAATGTTTTAACTTTAAAAGGCAAAAAAAATCGTTATCTAGCATGTTGTTACACCTACCTATATATAAAAGTCATCCAATTTTGTAAACTCAACTTGGTCTTTTCAAAAATTGATCCTGATCGGCATGATTTTGTCACTTTTTCATCGTGTGCTCGTCGTTTACATACCCTTAAAATACAAAAGTACAAAAACACTTAGCATTTACATTTAAATTAGGCTACCAACCTGACAAAAAAAGGATCGTAACGATATTCACCATAGGTATCCATCTTTGTTGTGTGTCTTCCTCAATTTCATATTTCTTTTACATACTCTGCATTTTTTTTTAAAATCCATTAGCTTGTTTTTTTGAAGCCATTTAGTTAACTTTCTGTTTCCTTTTATGTCCTTGTGCTGACAGAGCGATACAATCCTTCTTGAAAGTCCCATTGTTGTCCTTTAGCTACTCTCAGTCCTTATACATGTAACGACCAGTCTATGATAACGACGTCACATAACCAAAAAGGCGCAATTTCCCACGTGATTGTCGGTGAAAAAAATGTACAATTATTGACACAAAGGTTTTTTTTTTTTTTTACATCTTAAAACTGCCACGAAGCATATTAAATAATTAAACTAAAAAATATTTAATTAGTTCTTAATAATTAATAAATATGCAAGTAGCCTAATTCAAATTTGACCGGATGTTCCTATAGCATTCTAACCAACCAAGATCGAGTGTTCTGTCTTGTTTAAGTAAAAACATAAAGATGGATTTTATAATTGGTAATAAAAACAAGGGAAAATCTAAAAATATAATTAAAATGTTAAATGATTTGAGAATAAGTGGTGTAAGGCCAGCGATTAATTTTATAACATATTGGGACAACGTAACTGAAGGGGAGGAATCACTTACGGCGGTGGAGTTCGTCTGTAGGGACGGAAATTGCTTTTACAAGACGTTGGATCAACGGCGACCTGATTCGGCAGAAAGTTCAGCAGGAGAAAGCATGGCTGATCGAAGAAATCCGCGTAAAAGAGTACCACCCAATCGCCTAGTAGAGGATGATGATGATACAGCTGGTGTGTATTTTAAGTTCTATGCATATTATCATACGATTAGCAGCATGTGTGTAGTCTATTTAGTTCAATTGCCTAATTTGCAAATGCTCGTTGCAGGGTTGGTCAAATAGTTATTGGCGAGGCAATTTAAAGTTTATTAGCAAAACTGGGTCAATATTTCATTCAGCACTATACATTCGTTATTTAAGAAATCAAGGAAAGGTCTAACACATTGACCTTCTGCACATTTGATTTCTCATCTAAGCCCCAAAACCATGTTGCGGCAAAATCCATGTTTAACTTTAATATTTTGAAGTTAATTAAAAATTAATTTCCATTTTTTTGGCATGTCTAGATTCAGATGTTTAATATAGGCCTAATTTAAGCTGAGTGTCCATCATGAAGATAATCATGCACCATATTTATAATGAAAGCATCATATTTAAAAATATGTTATTAATCATGAATATAGGTGGTGTGACGGGACAGCTTTTTTCTCAACGAGAAATATCATGTTTTAATGCCATGTTTTAAAGTGATATTCCACCCACAAACAAAGTTGTTGCAAACCTGTATGAGTTTCTTTCTTCTGCTGAGAAAAAAGGAAGATATTTTGAAGAATGATTGGAACTTTAACACCATTGACTTCCATAGTATTTTTTTTCTTTCTATTATGGAAGTCAATGGTACCCCACAAATGTTTGGTTCCAATTGTTCTTCAAAATATCTTTCTCTGTGCTCAGCAGAAGAAAGAAACTCATACAGGTTTGCAACAACTTTGTTTGTGAGTAAATCATAACATTATTTTAATTTTTGGGTGGAGTATTCCTTTAATATGATGAGATCTCGTCAAACCCCTAATATTTATTATTACTACATTAATGGGATCGCCTTAATCAAAGCTTTCATATTCATGAATTAAAATTTCTATGTTATTAAACAGAAATACGTTTCCTGTAATCCCTCCTCTAAAAGAGTCATTACTGTATAACCATATTTTTGACTTATTTAATTAATTAATTATACCTCATGCATTATCTCACACCTTGGCAATAGCATCTCCATTGGCTAGTAAATGTTGTAGTTTACTCACAAGACTACTGCAATATAGATGTAGCTATTTAGAGTGTTAAAGTACAACAGTGTTTACAGTGTTTTTTTATTATTATATTCCATCAGCAACAGGAGCTTTAGCAACAGGAGCATCAGCAACAGGAGCATCAGCAACAGCACCAACTCAGCAGGTGTCCCTACAAAAAATGAAGGAAGAAAATGCTGTTTTAAAAGCTAAAATCAAGTTCCTTGAGGAGAAATGCAAGGACATCGAAAGTGAGAGAGATTTCCTACGTAGCAGTCTGACCAATGGTAAATTGCTGAATCTCTAAAAGCCACTATAACCTACCTTACAACCTGTTATAAGTTATATTTAGTAATGTGTACTACAAACACTGTTGGCTCTTATCAGAAATTGTTTGATGTTTTCTTTAAATAAATGTGTCTGCTAATAATTGCTAATGGCCAGCATTATATTGTCAAAACACTTTCACCTCTTGCACATTAAGAATAGCTTATCACATGGCAAGCCACTGGCATGATGAATCTTTGATCTCATACAAGTGTGTAAAAAGTGATATTAATTATAACTGTAGAAAGTTTACAGAGTCTACATTATAACATATCCTGGCATAAAAGGGGTACACTGTAGTCTGATCTGTTCTTAAAGTTAGATTTTGTGGTTTTCTTTAACAAAGGTATCAGAATATTTACTTTTAACAATGCCATTAAAGCTGGTAAAGGTGGAAGAAATGAAATGTAATCTTAATATGATGTATTCCTTATCAGCCTTGTCAGCAAAGGAAGACATGATGGGAGCTACCTGCAAATCCAAATTGGATGATGCTTTATCACAGTCTTCCAGTACGGAAGATGACCCTCATAAAGAAAGGGGGAAAAAGTCAAAAAGAAGAGGAAAAGCGCTGAGGAAAAAAAAACATTGCAAAGTTGACTCATCGTCCTCCTGTGTATCATCAACCTCCTCTTTGTCTGAAGCCTCTTCATCCCCTGCACCCCGTAGATCCAGCAAAAACAAGGATAAAACCAAGAAAAGGAATGCAAACAAAAAGCAGAAATTCACAAGAGGTATGTATTTTAAATGTCCTTACAGTAATCGTTGTGTAAAGAGGGGTGTAATGGTTCAGATTATTCACGGTTATGTTTTTTATTACGGTTTTAGGGTCTCAGTTTCGGTACAGTTCGGTATGTGCTATGTTCAGTAAAACATAGGAGAATTTAGGCTTTTTATTCATTCCAATATCTAAATTAAAAACTAAATTAATGGTCTGACTATTGAAGTGACTATATTCTGCGTAGAAACACTATTGTATTACACAATTGAAGCTTTTAAAGCTATCTCAGAACATTGAAGATACAAACACATCCTACTAACATTTCACGGGAAGTTTTCCGGCTGGCTTTTATTAGTATTCTGACTGGCTTACTTATGAACTTTACGTGCATATGGTCAGTTGTCAAATAAAAACAAAAAATATAAAAACAAATAATCAAACTACAAGCAAGAGCACAAATGAATACAATAGAACAAAGATACAAATAAAATAAGCAATGGTTTTCTGGTTGATCAGGTGTCTAACTGTAGTGTTCAGGTACAGAAATATCAAAAAGTAATAAAACATGAAAAACAACACTGCATATGAACTTCATTGTATAAAGTAAATAAAGATTAAACATTATTGAAGTTACAAAAGCTCAGTCAGGGGCAGTGAGTGAGTAATTTCTTAATCTTTTTGTTGTTAGATTAACATTAAAAACACATAGAAAGCGTGAATTAGGCTGTTGTCATTTTAAAACTTATTTCACAGAACCAGTACACTGACACTGTACACTAATTGTCTTTCTTAAGAAATAACCGTCTATGTTTGCTAGGATACTCGCTAAGACATGCATGTTGAATTTTTGTGTGAATTTGTCCATTCAGGTGCAAGACTTGAAAGAGAATTTGAGCACTGTAACGCAGCTCTCCATGTGTGTGCTTCAGATGAGTACACGCACACAAATCTCCTCACAGCGCATGCGAGTTCTCTTTCTTGTCTTACGGTTGAATGTTTAAATTGGCAATGTTAAAAGTTAAAATTATTTTAAACACAGATAGCAACGTGTGCTGACCATACAACAATATAGTTATATTTAATTTAAACTTAACTTAAACAAGCAGGACGAGGCCGAAGGATGTCAGAGAACGGCGTAAGGCTGGTGGCTCGAGTGTTAATGAACGTCACCTGTGAGACGCACCGGTCTCGCATCGTCCCTCTGCCTCGTCCTGCTCGCCACAGATTTTTGTAAACCTAACCTCCAAAACCAATTTAGGAATCTTTAAAATAGCATAATAGGGGCACTTTAAAATGGTATTATTATATTATTATGGTTCTTCTTCTGCTGAGACTAATTTTCCAAGAGAAACACCTATACAGCCTTCAACCTACAACCACCAAACACAGCAACAACCTTTATGCTGTAATTCCTGCAGACTTCCGACTTCCATTCATTTATAAAATATACATAACATTTGCATAACTAATAGTTTATTCACTGTTTTTGTCAGTCTTTCTTCCAGAGCAAGCCATCAAGAGGTACAACAAGGTCTTGGACTATTTGAAAGGTGGGACAACCAAAACCCAAGCTTATTTCAAATGTGGCGTGGATCGCAAGACCATTTCTGATACAGCTGCAATTGCAGAGCTTGAAGCTTGCGACATAGAGGCCTACAAAAATTTGCGTGGCACCTTTCAAAGAGGACAGAAACTGTCTAATTTTGCAGAGCGGTGCAGAGAATTATGCAGGCAGGAGCCACTGCAAAGCACCATTGAAGAAAAAAAGAAACTTGGCTTGCTTATAGACTTTTGTGAGAGACAAAAATAAGCTGTTAATGCATGTGTATGTGTTCGTTCTTTGTATGACAAAGACCATGCAATGCATGTTGTAGCTCAACGTAAGCTGTTGTAGCTATACACACAGTAAGTTTAACCGTTTCTTGTTTTGAGTCCAATGACTCCTGTTTAAAGTCAGCCATCATAAATATGGCCAAGTGACTATACACACATCACATGGTTTTATGTTTATGTGAAGGTGTTACATAAAATGGAAATGTACCAGACGCTTAATAAATAAGTATAAAGAGTATAAATGTTAATAAAAGTTACTTGTTTCATACCTCATTTTTAAAGCAGTTTTTCATGATTTGTGCAACCAAACACAAAAGTCATTTCACGCGTTTGAGATTTTTGGTGAACTTTTAAATAGCATACTTTTGGAAATTTTCTTTAGAAGTATTTAGTAACACTTGAGTCATTACTAGTTAGTTCCCACAATCTTCACTTTAGAATACAGATCCAAATAATTAGTAATTCCCATAGAAGTATTTAGTAACACTTGAGTCATTACTAGTTAGTTCCCATGATCTTCACTTTAGAATACAGATCCAAATAATTAGTAATTCCCATAGAAGTATTTAGTAACACTTGAGTCATTACTAGTTTATTCTTACAGTAGTTACTAATGAAAAGTCAATAAAGTGTGGAATCTTCTAATCACTCACATGATATCACACACACACACACACACATATATATATATATATATATATATATATGAGCTAGGAGACATACATAAAATGTATTTTGATTTGAGTGGAATGTTAAATAATAAAATAACTGTATCTGGTAATTGCGTAGCTGAAGACTCAATATGTTCCAGTACTCACCTTGACTCGAGTGATTCAATGCCAGTCCAGAGGAATGCCGGAAAATTGGCCACAGGACAAGTAAGGTTGCGACAACTGCACTTAAAAATTAATTTCTTAAAAATTATTCAGGTGATATCTAGACAGCATAGGCCAATAAGCTTTCCCAAATCATAAGTCTGCTATGCTATTATGTATTGATAATGTAAACAACCTTGTGTATTCGTTTACAGTAGTAGTTAAAATGTTAATGTAGTGCTAGTCATTTGTCATGCATTGGTTATTGATTAGTTTTGCATGAATTAAACTTTTTCAGTATTTCTCAGGGAAGCATTAAAATAATAGTAGTTATTGATTAGTTAATAGTGAACTACCACTTTCATATGTGCGCTATTACTTACTAATTCGTTAATCAGATTTTATTTTTAGTTACTAGTAGTTACTAGATTGTTAATAAAACAATTCAGTAGTTCTCTAGGAAGTATTAAAAAAATAGTAGTTATTGATTAGTTAATAGTGAACTACCACTTTCATTTGTGCGCTATTACTTACTAATTCGTTAATCAAATTTTATTATTAGTTAATAGTAGTTACTAGATTGTTAATAAAAAAATTCAGTAGTTCTCTAGGAAGTATTAAAAAAAATAGTAGTTATTGATTAGTTAATAGTGAACTACCACTTTCATCTGTGCGCTATTACTTACTAGTTCGTTAATCAGAGTTTCTTGTTAGTTAATAATAGTTACTAGATTGTTAATATGGTGTTACTCATTCGTTCTTGTGTAGTTATTCATTAACGAAGGAACCGTATTCTAAAGTGTTACCGAAGATTTTATTTCTTCTAAAGAAAAATTACATGGGCAGATACAATGAAAGTAATTTCAAAAATAATGTCCATATAAAAATCAAAGACTTAAGATGAAAGTTAACTGAAACAAACAAAAATTAAACCAGCCTAAAAATAAATAAATATTCCCTTTTAGAAAAAAACAAAACAAACAAAACATAAGGTCAGCAGACCATGATGTTACTATGGCTGGCCAAAAATCTGACTGCCTCTGCAGGGTTGCCAGGTCCCAGAAATTTTTCAAGCCCAAAGACAACTCAAAACCCACCCAAATGGAATGAAAACTAGCCAAATTTTCCAGTGACCAATCAGATTAGACAGATTAGACGGCTGGAATCCCACAGAGGACCTTCAAATAAACTTAAATCTATATCTATATATCTATATATATAGTTTAGAAGAACTAACTTACCTTTTCTTTTCTCAGCACTTCTCTCTGATGCTCTTCTCTCCTCCAGATCTGCTGTTGTTCTGTTTACATACAAGTATCAATATTAAATTTAACAAACTGTTACACTAAATTAACATACACTGGCTTTTATCAATGTCATTGCCAATATGCTTAGGTTTAGTAGAAGTACTAACTTACCTTTTCTTTTCTCAGCACATCTCTTTGATGCTCTTCTCTCCTCCAGATCTGCTGTTGTTCTGTTTACACACAAGCATCAATATTAAAATTACCACACTGTTACACTAAATTAACATACACTGGCTTCATGCTTATGCTTAGTAGAAGTACTAACTTACCTTTTCTTTTCTCAGCACTCAATGTCTTTTATCAATGTCATTACCAATATGCTTACTTGAACACTTGTCCCTTTGTTTTTGTTTTCTCTTTTTCCAGAACTCTTCACAACATTTTCTTCTTAGATGGTCTTAGATGGCCTCATTTTGATTACAGCTTTGAACAGAACTATATACAATCTCAGGGCTGTTTTATTTTAGACATTTGTGCTCTCTTCCCCACCCTTCTCAGGAGGTGCTGAATAAATTTCAGCAGTAAAGAGAGAAAGCATCCATGATGATGGTTCAAGTTGAAAGATATGTTTCTTATTTGCATGTAAGCTCAAATCCTCATTATATTTAGCAAAGAACTCTGCTCCAACCTGTTTCGTAGCTTGTTCTTTATTAGTGACATTTGAGAAAATGAATGCTCAACTGCTGCATTGCTGAATGGTAAAGCAAGAAGACTCAATGCAAAATTGCCAAGATCTTCAAAGTTTCTATCTCCTGCAGTATCTGTGTATGCAGAAACTTCTACCCAGAAGTCCTCTGTTTTGCCATCTTCTGTATTGTTCCATTCCAGAGAGTGAACTCTCCACTGTTGTTCTGCTTTTCCTAAATCTCCCTTGAAGAGGTGGAAAAAGGGAAGATCATAAATCCTTGGCGATTTATTGATCAGGCATGACAAAATATTACTGCTGGGTGATTTCAACATTCATGTTTGCTGTGCGTCCAAACCATACTCTGTTGACTTTCAAAACATGATCGAGTCGTTCGACTTCACTCAGTGGGTTTCTGGTCCAACACACATCCATGGCCACACCCTTGATTTGATTTTAACCCATGGCTTCTCTATTTCGGATATAGAAATCAGCAGTGCATCTTTCTCTGATCACTTGTCTGTACTTTTTACTGTTCCTCTGACTGGACGCACACTTAAAAATCCATCGCTGGCACGTTTAACTCGCTGTCTTAATCAACGCTCTAGTGAAGACTTTACTACAGCCTATCATGATGTGCGAAACTCCTTGGAATCTAACTCTACTCTACATAACTTGGATGCTGATGCACATCTCAATCTTTTTAACTCCACCTGTTCAGCCATCATGAATTCTATTGCGCCTTTGAAGTTTAAAAACCATAAGCCTGCACCAGTGCCTTGGCACACTGACACTACACGTACCCTTAGATGGGTAAGTAGACAGGCCGAGCGCCAGTGGAAAAAGGACCATCTGAAAGGTTTCATATGAAATCATGAAAAACGCATACAAGGCATTTCAGAATGCTGCAAAGTCTGCAAAATGTAAACATTTTCCTGAACTCATATCTAAAAATTGTCATAAACCGCAAGTTCTTTTTGCTACTATTAATTCAGTGTTAAACCCTTCTGTGCATCCCATCTTAGAACCCTCTACTGGTCTCTGCGATAACTTTGGGAAGAACTTTGTTGATAAGATCACAACCTTAAGATCTCAATTTTCTAACTCTGGATATACACATGTTGATCCATTATGTCTTTCCACCTGGTCTGAGTTCGAGC
This sequence comes from Pimephales promelas, assembly GCF_016745375.1. Next base: position 608,597 of record NW_024121810.1, read on the forward strand.
CGATTGATCTGGACACATGTAATGAAATTGTTGGTCATTTAAAACCTACTATCTGTCCACAGGATATTATTCCACCTTTTTTCCTAAGACAAATCATGGCCACAGTTGGTCCTGCCCTCTTACTTTTAATTAACAAATGCCTGTCAACCGGCTGCTTTCCTAGCAGTCTGAAAGTTGCCGTGGTGACGCCATATCTTAAAAAAAACAATCTCGATCCTTCTGATCTCTGTAACTTTCGTCCTATCTCTAACTTACCTTTTATCTCGAAAATCATTGAGAGAGTTGTACTGATTCAATTACAATCATACTTATCCGTAAATTCTCTCCATGAAATTTTTCAATCTGGTTTTAAAGCTTTACACAGTACCGAATCTGCTCTCTTAAAGGTGCAATACCTAAGATTTTTGCATTAAAATATCCCAAAATCACAAGGCCAGTGCTATATATTTAGTAAAGATGATAACTCACAATATTCCAAATGTTTCAAACAATGTTTAAATCGCGAGAAAATTGAGATTTTAACCAAGGAAACGGCACGTGTCAGCAGGGGTGAGCTGGGAGTCGCGAGTCAATCGCGTCATATCCGCTTACCTCGGTTTCCGCTCTTACTACGTGTAGTCCTGGACAAATGCGGTAGTTGTAGTTGTGCGTTAGCGCCTATCAAACGGCAGCTTGTTTCGCGCATTTGTTATGGAATGAAGCACATATATTCTTTTCATTTATTCTCGGAATGTGAACTGTTGGCTGTAAAGGGGGTCGCACACCGGACGAGAAGCGCCGCGTCACGTTTAGGACAACTCCAGTAACGTTATCGAACACCGGACGCGCACTTTCTCATCAGTGTATGGCCAGCAATATTGTTATGTTTAATGACAGAAAATGAAGATAATGTCTGTTCTATGTTATTGTACTGTACAATTAAATACAATCGTTGCTGAGTCTGCATTCTGAAAACTTTACCTCAGAGCATCCGTTCACAGAATGAATTGAGAATCTCACGTGAAAAATCTAATAATAATCAGTAATTGTCATTCAAGCAGCTGATTTCTGTAAATGACTGCAAAACTAAATGCATAGATATTGCAGCATAGGGCAAAGTCAGGATCCATTAGCAACGGTTTGAGGCAAAAATAATTACAATTTTATATAAAACTATGTAAATGGCGCTCTGTGGCGCAGCAGGGTTTTGAACACGGTCCTGAAACGTTGCTGGGCGCCGCGGACAGACGCCGAATGGCGCCGCCGGTATGTGTACACTTATAGATAATAATGTGTTCGAATAATTATGTGGTGCAACGCGGCGCTGCAGCTTCTCGTCCGGTGTGCGACCCCCTTAACGTTAATTTTGTGAAACTGTAGCTGTGGTTGAATACTTACACGACATGAAAAGATGTGTCAAATGTACATTGCAGACATCCCAAGTCTCCCGGATCTCCCGCATATTGATAGCGTTTCCCTGATGCCCGCAAATTAGTTCAAATCTCCCGGGATATAATGTTAGAGCGAGACATACTGCGCGCATAACATACAGCGCGCTGCGCGTGCACTGTACAGAGGGAGAGACTTTGCGTTTGTGCCTCGCGAACGCGAAAGTTAGCCTTCCCTCCCACCCCCACAATCTTGTTATCGAAATATACCTCCCGGAAATGAATTCTTGCAGGTTGGGATAACTGACATTAAATTGATTTTTTATTTTTATAAAGTTACCAAGGAGGGCCAACCACGTCAACTCCTTGCGAGAGACCTGCCCCTTCAAACCCTCTCCACCATAGCTTCGTCCAGTGACTCGTACAGTAACATCTGTGATAACTAATTTACTTTTAAACCTGACTTTTCTTGCACGGTTATTTCAGTTTAATGAAATACAAGCATGTCATTAAACGCAACGTTTATAGAAATCGAACTTTACCTCATCCATGACAACTAATTTTCGATTCCCGTCTGACTGATTTATCCACGGTGGAGTTGAAAACAACAGTTCCCATCATTCCGCGTTCCTCCACGGCGTCATCAAGCAAAGCCGTTGTTGTTGTTTTGAATGTAGCGCCCTCTAGCGGCATCTAGATCTTAGGTATTGCACCTTTAAGAGTTTCAAGTGATATTTTCACTGCAACTGATTCTGGGAAATCGCTGGCTCTAGTTTTATTAGATTTAAGTGCTGCATTTGACTTAGTTGATCACGAGGTCCTGCTGCGACGTCTGGAGACATCTGTGGGTTTTCGAGGCATAGTCTTGCAGTGGTTCCGCTCCTATCTGACCAACAGGTGTTTTAGTGTCCGTATCGGGCATCAATTTTCCTCTAGTATACCTCTGAACTGCGGAGTCCCACAGGGATCAATCCTTGGGCCGGTATTGTTTATTCTATATTTGCTACCTTTGGCTACTATTTTTAACAACCACAGAGTATCCTTTCATTCATATGCAGACGATACTCAGATTTACTTCCCTCTAAAACATAATGCTAAACATGGTCTACAACCCCTGCTTGCCTGCTTAAGTGAACTTAAACTTTGGCTCTCAAGTAACTTTCTAAACTTAAACGAAAATAAAACAGAAATAATTATCTTCAGCCCCAGGGACAACTGTGCGTATGATATCGATCGTGGTACTCTCGCACAGTTTGAAACTGACTTTGCAAGAAATCTGGGCTTTCTGTTTGACCACAACTTAAAATTCGACAAACAGATCAGTGCTGTCGTAAAGTCATGCTTTTTTCACCTCCGCCAAATCTCTAAAGTGAAACCTTTTCTAACTCAGCGTAATCTCCAAACAGTGATTCATGCATTTATAACATCTCGGCTAGACTATCGTAATTCTCTTTATTTTGGTCTATCTCAATCTTATCTATCAGCGACTATATTTATCATTCCTGCAAAAGTGCTAATGATTCGTGAGAGCTTCTTGCTGTATTATCTGATGACTATGCAAAGTTGTTTTCTGGTTGTGACATCAGTGCTCTCATCAACAATAAGAGAGTATGGTCCACTTCCTATATCCTACAGAAGGTCCTCATGTACTACTGGTCCTATCACTGAATTAATTAGTGCTGTGCATTTCGTCTGATGCAAACTAATACCTTTCTTGGAAATTTCTTCCATAACACTTCCTAAATGATCAATAGTTGAAGTGCTTGAGTGACAAGCAACATGGGCAGCCAGCTTCAACTCTGTCTCTTTCACAGCAACATTATTTCTAAGAAAGGAACTGCCTGTGTCAAATAATGTTCTGGCATTTGAGAAAGGAGCCACATTTTTTCATGTTTTTCAGATGCAGCATGAGTTACCAGATCACTGTGGTGAGCTCTAATTTCACATTTGCAAAAAGCTTTTCTATCGTTATTTGGAACACTTCGTATCCACTCCTTTAGTCCTGTCTCCCATTCTTTGAGATATTTCCAAATTTTCCCCATTTACCTGACATTTTAGAATGCTGCTTCTTCATACACGGACAACCGAATCGACGCTTCAACAACCTCTACGATGCTCTCATGTGACGTGATGCTTGATTTGTGATGTTACATCAAAAACTATCCCGCCGCTGGTGTCACAGGTCGGGGTGGGTCACGGCCGGACTGCACCCACCCCTAAAACCCAGGACCACCACGAGGAGCGTGCCAGAGACCAGACAGGATTAAATATTGACAGGCTTTATTGATAAAAGTCACTTTAAAGTCTTAAAAGTTCAGGACATCATGGGACCAGCAACGCTCCCAGCTCCTCGCTCACCGGCTCAACGGCTCTCCCAGCTCTGAACATCAGTTCCTCCATGCTCTGCATAACAGAGGGTCAGCAACAGCTCACAGTTTGTCATGCGTTCACCGGCTCCAGGGTTCTCCAGCTCGGCTTAAAATGGTTCCTCCATGCTCTGCATAACAGAGGGTCAGCAACAGCTCACAGTTTGTCATTCGCTCACCGGCTCCAGGGTTCTCCAGCTCGGCTCAATGGTTCCTCCATTCTCTGCATAACAGAGGGTCAGCAACAACTCAGTCTCTCAGTTCATGGAACGATGTGGCCCGGGTGTGTCTCTCCTTCACACAGGCAGCACACAAGAAGGTACACTCTAAAAAATGCAGGGTTAAAAAATAACCCAACCTTAACCACGCCGCTGGGTCACTATAGGACAGAACACGCGCTGGGTTGGTTTGACCCAAGTGCTGGGATTCTCCATTTAACCCATATTGTTGGGTCATTCATTTGACTCAACCAGTGGATGAATTTGACCATCTTGCTGGGTTAAGTCTTACTCATGTGCTGGGTTATTTCCTGTATCATTGCCTAATTGAAATTAGTAACAAATATTTTTTATATTACTAATGTAAAATAATGATTTTCTCTGTAATACAATAAACCAGAGAGGCCATTGTGATTTCAATCATTTATTATTATTTATTTATTTTATTTTATTTTTACATTTTTAATACATCTCTTTAATATTTTTTTTGTAAACAATTATTACAATTATACAATGTATACTCATTCTAAGGTAAAAAAAAAAAAACATAACGGTTCATTGAGTAAGGTCTTTATACACCACTGAAAACATAGTCATGTATATGATATTGCATTTCTTTTAACAGATCCTCCTAAATGTTTCACAATGCATCTTTAAAAGTCATTAAGCAACTAATATGAACTCTTATATGATTATGATTTCATTTATTAAGATGTGTTGATTTATTAAGAATAGCTACAAATAAACATAAAATGTGACTAAATATCACAGGGTTTTCTTCAAATTTGAAAGAGGACGACTCTTTTCCATTAATTTGATACACTGCTTCGTGTATTTAACATGAAAAACAAAATAAGACTTTGAAATAAAGATCACCAGCCTCCGGCAAAGACTCAGTCTCGATGGCGTGGCCTGGAACAATGGCAACAGTCTGACGTGTTCCCCTCGTTACATCCCTGATGCTCCTGGTCATGTTGGTCCCCACCTGTTGATTACACACAATCACTAAGAGTGTTGCAATATAACTGACATGCAAGTTAAACTTTTTTTGTAAAAGTATTTATATTTTTTATTGCAAACATTACCAAATGTGAAAAACAAACAAAATGTCTTTTTACACATCTAAACAGACAAGCAGTCTAAAATAGTCTGAGATTCAGGATAAGACAAAACACGATTTGGGAAATGGATTCATGATGTACTCACTAATTATAAACATTTTGAAAAATTTTGAACACAAAAGAGTTATGGACTGCAGCTTTAAAAATAAAAAATAAATAAATATTTTTTTTAACATTTTTTATGTTGCAAACAGAGATTGCACCTTTAAATTCTAAACCTAAATTACTTTCATGGTTATCAAGCATATCAAACGTGAACCCTTATTGAAATAGAAACACTAAAGCAAAACTTACAGGTCACATGTCAAGGACCTTTGTGCCTCTGTGGTGGGTCTGAAGCCCTCTACTCCTCTCCGTAACGTTAGATGGATGGGGGAAGCAGAGTTTGCAGGACCAACAAAGCTGTCTCCCCTTTAGCAGCTAAACAATATGAGCATAATACACAAAGTTGCATTAACATTTAAATAGTATGCTATTTAACAATTCATATTTTTAGCATTCATAGCATTTCTGACTTTTCTGCCCTGGTGTTTAAAAATGGTGCATAGCAAAAACGATTATTTGGCCTCAAACATCGCGCATAGGCTACTTGGTCCATGACCACTGCCTTAATAGCCTACTAGGCTAGCTATATGGTAACTGCCTACCTCGGGTCTTAACAACTTGTAACGTTAATGGGTTTTCAGGGCAAGAACATGCTATGAAAATCGATTTATTTATCCTTGCCTCAGTCGCCGTTTGTAAAGATTGCACGTCATACAATTCCCCTACAACGTTTTTTTTTTCCCAATAACAATCCGTTCCGACATCGACATTCGACATTACAGAAGAAACACGCAGACTGTGCTGGAACTTACCCCCGTCGCTTCTTCTGACGAGAATTTCTTAAATGTGCCAGCAGACTTTTCACACACAACTCAATAGACTTTTTTCCTGCAGTTTTTACGTGCGAGCCTGGGACTAAACAGCCTACTGCGCGTGTATGGTTTCAATCAAAATGCTTTCCTCACTTTTAATTACTAAACGTACACAATAAATACGATATTTACGTGATGAAATTACAATTTAAACTGCGTATTTCTTTCAATAAGGCTGCTGGTTTACAACTAACGCGCCATTTTGTCAAAAAAATCTAACCCTCTAGCTGTTACTATTAAATGTTTTACAGAATAAGTACGTTACCCCCCCCACACTTCCATATCAAAGACTGTATGCTGAACAGTGAAATTATTAAAAAATATTGGTAAACATTCATATTAACTTACCATAAAACACTGCCTGTGCCGAGTGATGTCCTCCCCGAGTCAGAAGTGAAGAATCCAGAAAGTTCCGCAAAGAATAAACCAGTTGCTGGGTCAAAATAACCCAACCAGCTGTTTATTTGTGAATTACCCTCTTACAAATCATTTGACCCAGCATGAGCAACCCAAAAATGTGTTTACAGTGCCCCAAACAACCCAGCATTTTGACCCAGCACAATCAACCCAGCAATTTGTTTACAGAAACAACCCTTTGAGTGTAGTGGCAGAAGAATCTTCTATTTAAATAGACAGAGCATTTGATACAAGTGCAAACATGTTCCTTTCATATAATGGAGAATCGGGCTTATGGCTGGACTGGGTTGCTCCAAGCAGGCAGCACACAAGAAGGCGGTGGCAGAGGAACCTTCTATTTAAATAGACAGATCAAGTTAAACAGGGCAAGCTCACTCCTCTTCAGTATCAACAGGAGCTTGTGGCCAGAGTGGGACATACACATTCAACACTGAGGGCTTCATTCAGCAAACACTGAGCGAGATTGTGAACTGGGGAATACTGGCAGGTAAATAAACGTATACATCCACACTGCAACTTCACGTCAAGTCCAATACTGTGTGACACTTCAATTCAGGCACTGCATATCCACTCTCAAATCTCAGTGCAATAAGGCCAGCACTCACCCAATGATCAATCCTTCCACTGTTACACCGAATCAGCACTCAGAAGATGAAGAGATGCAGATGACTTCTCACAGCACAGAGAAAAGCGTCTTCAATACTCCCTCACACTCAGAAGAAGATCAGGATTTCAATGATGACTCAGTCCACACTCTTAGGTGACCAATAGGGGAGCGCGGGGCACAACCTAACGCGGGGTTAAATGCAACACAGAGATTTTACATAGTTCGTCAGGATCAAGCAGGCTGTCTTTCTACTCTTTTTCTCTCGCTGCCAGAAGACGGCCTCACCCGAATTTGCGGAAAATTTTTATAATATTTCGTGAAGATACTGGACAAAGAGTGTTTTGACACCATGAAAGTAATTTCTCATCATAGGTTTTTTTTCGGTTTCTGGGTTGGGTGTATACGTTTCCAAATCTAACTTTATATTGCTTTAATCACTGTCTTGTTGGCTCAAACATAGCACCGTTTTGAAACATGTCAGCAATTCCTAGCGACTGTTAGCTAGGTTTAAAATATGTAATACACAGCGGGGTTAGTTCCAACACAGTGTTACAACTAAGCCTCCAAGTGTACAATGATAATCAAATGAAAACGGAGCCACACAACTTTTCAGGTTTGAGTATACATTTAACTTTGTTGGACGTTCACAAATAATGTTGGAATTTAAAATGTTTAAAAATTTAGTGTAATATGAATGATAACTTGTTTATTTATTAAAAATGTGGCCTGTTTTTAATGTAATAAACCCTTTAAATTTGTATTTTAAGCTCAATTGTATTATTATGACTGTTATTATTATTAATAATAATATACTGTTATTATTCGGTGGATTAGTCATCTCTTCAGAGCTTACACTGTTGTCTGTCAAGCAGTTTAGACAGATAATCTAAAATTGGGAACAGATAAAGAAGCACAAACATTGGCCTGAGGGCTCCGTCCTACTTGTGTACAAGGAAGTAACGGTTGTAAAAGCCTGACTTGCTCAAATAAGGAGGTACTGGTTCTATGGACCCCTTTCACAGAAGTTTCGTTATTTCTGGGGCTCGAGAACTTGATTCTGAGGCGCGTGCGGCTCGCACGCTCTCTGCTAGAATACGGCGGCTCGCCGACAGCGATGGCTGTATTGTATACAAAGTCTTTTTGTTTGGCTTTGGACGGGGAGCATGTCGTGCGAGGAATGGGGCGCGAGTGCGTCTTCAGGGTTAAAGTGCTTTTTAGTAAGTGTGAGGGCTCGTGAGCTTTTCCCAGCTTAATGAGAGTGGGCTCTGTGAGAGACACGGGGGGTGTAGAGCTTGTGTACAGGGGTGAGCACTGAGACATGGGCATAGTTTCTACATTTAAACCACATGCGGCTTGAGCAGGATAAACAGACATTGCAGAGGCTGAGCTGGATGCTGAGCGGAGCTTCATGTAGGCTGGTCCCGAGGACGGCGTGCAGCAGAGCTAGATCGACGATTAACGAAACGGTTCATGGCCTGTGTGGTCTTCTGTACCTGACCCGCTGTCTACCGGGCCGAGAGTGGGGCGTTGAGGAAAACAGCCCATTCGGATTCCTTCATGCCGGCGAGTGTCAGCCAGAGGTGCCTTTCTGGGAAAGTCAGAGAAGACATGCACCGCCTGGGCAGCGGATTTAGTGGCATGAAGGGAGAGGTCCGCTGCGCTGCGCAAATCTCTGATGGAGGCAGGATCCGAGCACTTCTCATCCAGCTCATGGAGGAGATCGGCTTAGAGGCTCTGTAAGATGGCGACAAGCGTAAAGCAGGCTTTAGAAGGGAGGACAGGCTTTAGACGGGTACAAATGTACAGTGCAAATGTACAGTGCAACAGTGGCGACAGTGGCGGCAGTGGCTCAGTGGTTCATGTGGGTTGTCTACAAACCGAAAGGTTGGTGGTTCAATCCTCGGTTCCACCTGACCAAGTGTCGAGGTGTCCATGAGCAAGACACCTAACCCCAGCTGCTCCCGACGAGCTGGCTGGTGCCTTGCATGGCTGACACCGCCGTCGGTGTATGAATGAGTGTATGAATGGGTGAATGTGAGGCAAATGTAAAGTGCTTTGGTGGCCATTAGGTCTATGAAAGCGCTATATAAATGCAGTCCATTTACCATTTGCAACCGCTTCTTCCATTGGGGGAATGGAATTATACCCCTTCTCGGTGGCACCGTCAACCAGTGAGAGTGTTGAGGAGACATGAGAGTGGACTGTCACAGAAAAAGGAGCGTTCCACGTTTTAAGAAAGTTCAGCATGGAGCTCCGGCAGGAAGGGTGCAGTCCTGGAAAATTTTAGACAAAATAAACTGTTGGATTTTTAGTGAATATTTGTGTATGTTCAACTCAAACTATCAAGTAATTTATTATTATTATTATTATTAATCAAGAGATTTTTGTAAGTTAAAAAAGTTAAAGCTGCGGTCGGCAAGTCTGGCAGATTGAGTGGATTTAGGCAAAATTTTGAATGTTTACAACTCTCAAGCCCCTCCCCCACTATCAACAAATACCCTCCCACAGAGTTCGTGCTTGAGTGCGTGTGCACCAGCGTGCACGACGGCAGCTTTAACTATTACTTTGATATTTACTAAGCTGCTGAATTCTTTTTTTAGAGTGTGTGATTAATATAAAGTTCAAAAGAACAGAATTAAAATATTTTTAATACATCTGTCTTTTTCTGTCTGACTCCAAACTTTTGCATGGTAGTATACAACAAAAATGACTTAAACAAATGAGATTTGAGAAGCAGCTAGCAGAAGGACGACATTGGTGGGCCCAAATACATTACATTTTTAAAACAGTAATATTCTATACTAAACCTAAACTAATCTTGACAAACTATATATCATTTGAAAGCTTACACTCTCCAGTTTAAAATAAATTACAGAGGAGTCGTAATTTTTCAATTTGCAAAAAGAATATGTCCACACTCCTAAGGCGTGTTTAGACCTTTATTTTGAAATAATGATGAACATGAAAGAAGGGTAGAAACCTTCTAGAAAAAATAGCATCCTTTCAATTATTTAGAAAAAAAGGTCTGTTTTTGTTTTTTTAATAAATGTCTACTTCATAAATTGTATTAAAATTGTGATGACTCAAAATACATATGTAAATGGAGGCGCCCTTATATGGGCAGTAGTGGTTGTCATCTAGTTAAAAAGTTTGGTACGGCTCCCCAACAAAGTCTTACTGAAAGCTTTTTTTTTTTTTTTTTTTTTTGCAGTATTAGAGTCGCCCAGGTTTTGAAAATATATATTTGATATAAAATATGAATAATTTAATTTTTACATTGTACATTTCCATAAACTTCTATAACTTTTTTTTCTGTTCCACTTTCTTAATTTATTTCACTTCTACAAAAATCTGCTAAATGTCTTTAAAACGTGACCAATCTTATGTCTTTATTCCAAAGCATTCTTGAATTACAACCATTTAAGTTCGAAATGTGCATTTTCATGTAAATATACAAAAAAGGCAGTTAGCACTTAACAGGTTAAAGAATGTTTGCAGCCAGCAAGGACAATGCAATAGAAAAATGTGTTCATTTATTGTCTAGTATTGTTTCACCGTGCTCCGTCTTTCTATCGTATTGCATTCAATTTGAAGTGTTCCACACAGAGCTCACCCAGGGTCATGAGTTTGATTCCCGGGATGAATTGATAAAAATGTGTATGTTGATTGCAAAGTAAGTTGCTTTGGATAAAAGTGTCTGCCAAATGTGTAAATGTAAATTCAGACTGCAAGCTTACAACTCAGATAAAACATACCGATTAATGCTGGACACTAGGTAGCAACGAACATGGCAAAAAAGACAAACAGAGGCTGTGTCCAAAAGCTCGGACAGCTGACTTGTTGCCTCGCTGCCCTATCAGGCAATGACTTTGCAGGCAACTTTTATGCACAAAGGCACCTAACAAAACTGATTTCGGAGAGACTTTTTGAGGCAGCGTAATGGTTTATTGACAACAAAGTAGAGAGAGAGAGCTTTGGTGAAAACTAAGCAATTAATTACTATATAATTATAGTATATAATTATTTTATGATATATATTTATAGTATATACTATATAATTAATTTCTATAATAGTAATTGCTCGGTAGAAATGACAATTAAAATGGGAAAATGTTGGTCAACTTTCAGACACCATCTTTATTTTTCTTGCTCAACTGTCACAGAATGAAAAACACTGGATTGTGGGATATCAAAGGCAGTGAAGGATACATACTCAGGAGACAGGAAGTGATCCTCTGAATGCAGCATTTTTTAAGCAGCCAGGAACCCCCGGGAAAGGGAAAGTTGTTGGTGGGTCTCATGTGCTTTATGCTTGCTTACAAAATACAGACTCGTAGTTAGATTAGAGATTACCGGCACACAAACTGCTCTCCAAATATTTCCATGTGATAAATGCAACACCCTCTAGAAAATATGTATCATGAGTTTACAAGTTCATAATCCTTGAGAGTGGTTGAGGTAAATGGATTTGGTTTCTATTCAGCAATGGGAAGACCTCAATATAAGATTGAATTAAGGTTATAAATTCATATCTTGTCTGCTTTAATTCAAATTTAATAGTAAAATATGGTGTAATTATGGTAATGGATTCTAGATTAATTATGACATATTCTGGGTCAGTGAGATTGTTTTGATTTTGAAATATGTCTCTGATTTATTTGAGCAAATAACAGTGATATTGTGAAATGTCATTTCAATTTACACTCTTTTATTTTTTATATATTATATTTTTTTATATTATATTTTTATATATTTTTTATTATATTTATTTTTATATACATATTTTAGCTGAAAAAATCCTTTAGAAATGATCATTACAAATGAAATCATTTAGATACACTGATCTGCTGCTAAAACACATTTTTACAAAATGTTGTTTTTTTTAAACCATTATACTTTTTGAAAGATATTTTATTTTATTTGTTTTGAAACAACTTAAAATATATTCAAGATATTCAATCCATCAATTCATGCATTCCCTTGGAATTGAAACCATGACCTTGGTGTTGAAAATGCCATGCCCTTCCTGCCCACATTTACACACTCAACAACACATCACATCCTCACTGGCATTTTCCCCACCACATATAATCCACCACATATAATATAAAAAAAAAAAACATACTAAGCTCCACAGTACTAGAAAACTTCAAACCTGTCTCTCCCCTCAAGTTCATGGTATTAACACTTGAAGGAGTAGGTTTCAATCAGGCGACTTTCTTTTCCTCCCGCAGAAGTACCTGCAATCAGTCAGGCTTCAAAAGCGGACGTTTAACATTTAACGAAGGCCGCCTTGCTATCTGTCACAGAAGCCTTGTGGCTGGCCATAGCTGGTTCCGAATCTTCTTTCCTCATTCCACTAGACATGTCTGCAGCCCTATAGACATAATAAATCACCAGATCTTCTTGTCGACCCACGTCATGACAATTGCAATCTGATGGTTTGGGTCCCATGTCACAGGTAGATTTTTCTGGCTATTTTGATGAGAAAGGGTTTCTACTGTAAGTCATGTTGTCTAACCTTCAGGGTTCAGTGTTTGACTCCCTCCTGCTTGAAAATCCTCCAAAATGTGGCCCCATTTACTACTTAGTACCTCAGTGTAACTTAGCAAAGAGATCATGACATGAACTTTTTTTATTATTTTAATATGTTCCTTAAAGAATGAACTTTTCCTGATGATTTAATCACCCAAATGTCATACAAGATGTTTATGTCTTTCTTTCTTCAGTCGAAAAGCAATTAAGGTTTTTGAGGAAAACAGTCTGGATTTTTCTCCATATAGTGAACACTGGATTAGTATTATCTTGGGACCTCATGCGATTTGCACGGGATAAGCAAAGCCAGTGATTTTACTCAAATTTACTGACTTATCTCCTGTATACGATAGGCAATTGCTTGGAAATGTCTTGTCGTTATAGGTCTAGATATGATATATCATAAACCGAATAATGTCCCTTTCTGCATCTGCTATAAATGTCATCCATCCCTACTAAATAATGTTTTTGCTCTTCTAATGATTTTCAACCTTATCTTTCTGCAAATTGTATAGTGTAGTCATAGCCATATTATATACTATATGACCCAGCACCCAAATTACTATCAAAACACTCCAACTGCCATTCTTCGTGAAAGACGGATAAAAATGCGCACAGGAAACAAAAATCTTGAAAAAAATATATACGACCAGGCCAAATCACAGAGATGCGGGATTCACGCGGGACTAATATTATCACAGGACCCCAGTGTTCGGTGAAATATGGTAGGTCATTTGCGGGTAGGTCATTTATATGGTATGTCATTCAATTTTTACTTTACAAATCATAGACATGGTCGATTTACACGATATAAAGATCACAGACAACCTCCACAATTATTACAAATGTAGAGCCCTTTGAAGGTGCATTGAAAATTCATTTTGGACCTTTAACCCATTGGTTTTTGTTGAAGTGCACTGTGTGGAGAACGATCCTAGAATGTTTTCCTCAAAAACCTTAATTTCTTTTCAACTGAAGAAAGAATGACATATTGAATGACATGAGGGTGAATAAATTATCAGGAAATTTAAATTCTGAAGTGAACTAATCCTTTAAGGTTCACTGACAATTTTAAATAAATTTTTTACACACACACACACACACACACACACACAGCCTTGTCTTTGAGGCATTGTGTGGCCACCTGACAGGATCATGCATTCTGGGAACCACCCTTTCTGAAGGTTGTGCAGCAGTAAAAAAATTCAGGAAGCATACTGGAGTAGTCATAAACACAGATGTCACATTAAATGATGAATCAGACCAAGTAGAGTTCCGTGACCTGACTAGGAGCCGCTTCCTGGGGACTTATCAGGTATTTAGTCATTAATGGGGTCCACATATACACACCATCAGGTTTTTCAGTCTTCTGGGTACCACTTGACACACATTCAGGTTAAACTTACTTTGAGAGCCAATTACAACTGTCATGTGCCAAAATATTTACTGGAGCAAAATTTCTTGCAAAATTGGTGTTATGTAATTGTACAACCTAATTATATTATATACTGGTAAGGTTGAAAAGGTTGGCCAGTAGAATATTATTATATTATTAGTCAACATGCTGTTGTATAGTTTTCTAACTGCAACAGAAGTAAAATAAGTCCCTTTAATCAGGTGGTTGTCCGTGTTTCAAGGCTTCATATTGAACCATTGCTAATCACAAACAAGCGCAAAGTTCACAATTAACCCCTTAACGTCTGAATTTATATAGCTGTATATAAAAAAATGTTTTATGTGTGTTTTTGCCTTTAAGTAGATGGTAAATAATGTTGAGATTATCAATTTCACATTTGCACAACAAATAAATCGAAATTTTTGTATGTTGCAAATCTGCAACAACGGGCATAATGGTCAATTTGGTATGTTGAAAATCTGCAACAGCGGGCATAATGGTCAATTTGGTATGTTGAAAATCTGCAACAGCGGGCATAATGGTCAATTTGGTATGTTGCAAATGTTCCTGACCGGAGTAATCCTCCTGTGTAAACAGGAAATAAGTCCGTCACTTTGAAACAAGTGCATTGGGGGAATGCAGACGTTATCTCAGCTGGTTGACTGAGTCAAACGGTTTGTAGCATATTTGCAACAGTGGGCGTTAAGGGGTTAAGGCAGAGACTATTTATAAAGAGACATGGTACTTCCTCAATCCTTAATACAACGGTATAGGGAAAACCCGTAACACCAAAGATGGCGGTTGTATGCACATGCCCCGCCCCTCCCGCTGGACAGCCAATCATCTCCTTTTAACAGTCAAGCCGGGAAACATTTAAACCTATCGCCTGGTTCCACCGACGCATGCGTACTTGAGGTTTGCGATAGCGGCAAATTTGATGTGTTAGTTGTGTAAATATCATAAATATCAGACATCCCAAGTCTTTCAGAAGTAGCGGCTAGCGAGCATGCAGTAACACATGAACGTCAGAGAGCGAGAGAACCCTTGCATGCGCAGTAAAGTATAACCTGTGGGGAAAAAGGCGTTTTAAACCTTATTTTGGGGCAAAGTATATTTTACTGCTGTTTCTATACATGCAGTTTTTATGTCCTGGGGACCAATGAAAGTGCAGTTCTGACTCTGTGCCCATTCATTTAGATAGAGCCTGGTCTTGTAAAATCCGAAATAGCTGCCCGGGGCAAGTGGTATGACTTGCCTAAAAAGACTTTGATTAAGGTCAGCATTTTACACGATACAAATCCCAACAATAGACTGACTGTAAAATTTTTATTTCAGCTCCTGGAACATTGTGCCATCTTAACTGCATTAAATGCTTAAAGGCTTTTTTTTCTTTTCTGTTCTTAACATTTCTTAGTGCTGAATACCACCAATCAAATTCCAACATTCCTTTGTAATTCCAACATTCCTCATTCTTTAATGAGCAACACATTTAAACTTAAACGTGACATAGCCATGACACTGTTTTAAACTTTGTTCTTGAGAGCTGTGATTCTATTCTTAATATAGAACTTAATGGCCAGCCAATTTCTGTTTTTAAGTGCTGCTTTCTCCAGGTTAAGGCACTTATCACAGTCACTTTTTCCTGGTACACGGCATGAAGTGATGAAGGACATCATGTGCTTCTCGACCGCATGGATCTCCTCTTTCTCCCACACCCTTCTCTTGAACGGCTGACGACCTGTACAGGTTGGTTATAACAAACAAAGAATGTGAAAGATAAACATTTCAGTTTTTAGCAATCTTTACAGTAACAAAGTTTGACATTAAACAGACAAAGGGCATATTGATCACAATGTAAATAATTTTGAGATATCTAAAAAGTTAACCTGCATCCCTCTTTTTAGGCTTGTGATGCAAGGCTTGTGTAGTTGTTACGGTGTCCTGCTGTGGTGCAGCATCGCTATGACTGACATCTGGAACTGCTGTTTCATTCTCTTCCCACTGAGTCGTTGTAACCTGACTCTCTGAAACCCAGAAAAAAATGCAGAAAATAACAATTAAGACGTATTAGTCATACAACAGTATATTAGAGAAGGTTGATCCTGAATATATCGGTATCAAGGCCAATCTGGGCATTTTTTTAATTGAGCATTCAAACTCTGACACTTTAATAACTGTACAGCGTTTCTTGACTGAACTCTGTTTTGTCCACCACAGTCTGCTATTGATGCAAAAGTGAAAAAATGTATGTGAAAAAAATTAAATAAAAATCACTTTCACAATTTGGGCAGAAGATCCACTCTGAGACAACTGTACCATCTGAGTGTTTCTGTAGTCTCAACAAGGTGTGAGATGTCTTCATTGTAACTGAACATGTATATTTCAATAATAGCTTTCCCCAAGTTAATCATTCATATTACATTAGTAATTGCAGTTTATCAAAATAAGAGTTTTGAACAGGGACCTTAAAGGGCACCTATAGTGGCAATTAAAATGTTCCTAATATTGTTTTGGGCGTCCCAAACAACAGTTTTACAAGCATGCAATGACAAACACTTATTGTTTTATAATATGCATTTATTTATTTTTTATAAATAAAAAAATAAGACTCCCATAAGAATCATTCAGAGATTAATTTTTACCAAACCCCGCCTTTGCATGACGCTAATCTGCGGTGATTGGTCAGATGACCCATTCAGTTGTGAGTTAAGGAATTTAAGTTGAGTTATGTTAGCAACCATAGCCCAAAGTTCAGTGGCAAAAGCACATTCAGTCTATGCATTAGCCCAACGCAAAAACAAATTGATAATGCAGTACTACGAGATATTGTTCTATTCTTTATGACAACTCCAATAACAACTAAAAACACTTCATATTTCGATACAATTAACATTGATGACCTAGAAGCTGTGCTGTGTACACAACACATAAAATAATGAAAAAAGTGAAAAAAGGCAAATGAAAAAAAAAGTTGCTTTTGCGTCACACTTCAGAACACAGCGTCTCGTCACCATGATGTTTTCAAGTTTTTCCTGGCGTCTAGGAGCGCAATAAGTGGGCGTATCTTATTCAAATAACTTGTCAAGTTGATGTCATCTAGATCGAGAAAAAGCATTCTTCGTCTATCGATTCATATCAGCAACTGAGTCAACTCTTGCTTTGAGACAATAACTTTGTATACGTTGAACTTTCATATTTAAAACTTTGCAGGATGTTTTCGTTCACTTAAATCTCTGTTACACACAACAAGAAATGTAATTTTGAAAATTCCATAACAGGTGCCCTTTAAGTATTTGGATCAAGTGCGTCCGAGTATAGCTGTTATTTTATTGTTTCAAATATTTAATCAATATTTAGGTAAAAGTATCAGGTTGGACTCAGATTGGACACATTAGCATTTAATATTTAAGAGAAAAAAAGCCTGGTTTGGGACATCCATGAAGTAAATCGACATTTGTAGTTACCCTTGAACATGGTCAGATTTAGGATCATATGTAAAATACGTACCTGACTCTGACTCATGTTCGCTGTCCAAGAGCACATTTTCTGTGGAGGGTTTGGGGGAGAGGGAAAAGAATGACTGTTAGTGAAAGTACATGTAATTCATTCGATCCTGACGCCCCCAATTACGCCAAAGACAAACATGTATGAGACATTACGTGTTCATGTTAAAATCTGTGAAGAAAAATTAAATAAGTAGGGCTTTCAAAGATTTCAAACTTTTTTGTATAAATGTACGTTTATTGTTATTGTTTTTCCACCTGGTTGGGCCGTGAGTTTGTGTTGCCGCCAAGCAAAAGTGTATCTTATATGATTACTCGACAAATCAATGTAATCTATAGAATACTCGATTACTAAAAATTATTTTAGCTGCAGCCCTACACATAATTAATGCATGGGGGTTCAGTAAATATGATCATCGAAGAGGTGTAGCAGTACCGCTGTGCATGGTGAGCATAAACAAACCTTCTTGAGCAGAAATGGGCCAGTTCAAACCAAAGATTTGTGACTTGCAACTCCCGGCAACGTACCTTCGGGATCAATGTTGATGTCATCCAGTGTCTTGCCCTTGAATTCTGCCAGGCGTCCCTGATCCAGAGCCATGAGGACTTTGCTAATTTTTGCAAGTTGGAGGGTACCTTCAGGAAGTCTGTAGAACTGCCGGTGCACTCTAATATCATGCCCAAGAAAATTTGCTAACTGATCCAGCTCTGTATTACTGAGGTTGAGAACTTGAGACAGTGTTCCAGTTTGTTTTCGAAGTTTCGTAGAAGTGAGACTTTCCGGACTTTTTGCACCACAGACCTTGGCAAAGTGTCGAAGGCAATCAGACCCACGGTAACAGGTCAAAGCGTTTGGTCTTGCAAAAAGGTAAATGTTCTCCTGAGGAACCTCACAAACCTCCCGTGAGCCGACGAGCAGATCCAACCCTTGCTTCATCATTGGGGTCAAAAGCACAGGAACTTTTCTTCCCCTTTTTCCTCTTATCTCAATCCTGCTGAAATGCTGACAGAGTTTCTTCTCTAGATCTGAGAGGGCTTCATTCACATCTTCATGTGGGTCTGATGGATTTTGACATACATATGAAGAAAGGGTCATTTTTGACACCTCCCCAGCTCTTCGTCGATTAAACAAAATGACTTGTGCCAAAATGACCTTTGCCAGTTTTGCCCACGTGTGGGGGGATGCCTCTATAGACAGTTTACCGTGAAGATCTTGTTGTTGCACATCCAAATACGAATGGAGAGTCTGGACATCTTTTGTGAATGGAAGCAACAGAGGAGTATTCCACTTAGACTCCTGAAGTGTTCTCAGTGATGCAGCTGATATCATTTCATTCCATCTGGTTTCATACACTCTGCGGAATGTACGAGCATCTTTTGCAGCACTGTAGTCATTCTGAACATTTGCACGGCTTTCAAGCAGCATTGAAATCTTTGTCAAGTTATGTCCAGTTTTGAGAGCTAGACTCGGGCACTTGTATGCATGGGTTT
This sequence comes from Pimephales promelas, assembly GCF_016745375.1. Next base: position 627,535 of record NW_024121810.1, read on the forward strand.
TACTGTCAAAGCCTGCTAAGTGTTTCACTGATTCCACAACTTGCATAAAATTGGCAGGTTTGATGTGATCTTTAATGGTCTTCAAGGAAGTGGTTTTTCTTGAGCATATCAGAAGCCTTCCTAGCTCTCTCATTTTCTGTCGGATGTATTCATGCTTACCAACATCATATCCAAGCCTGTTAAACAAATGCTCACCATACTCCATGATACAGGCATCCGATTTCAGTACAGAATAAACTTCATCTTGAACCATGTTGTTTAGCAGCTTCCAAAATTCCACCTTGACACCAGGTGGTGGAGGTGCTGCAAATGCGCAGAGGGCCTGGACACGGGTTTTGCCAGGTTTTTGTGGAACATTCGGCTTGAACTTGCATTTCATCATGTGCCGCCAAAGAATTTTCTTTGTGAAGAAACCATGACAATGTACACAATGCAGGAAATTCTGTGCTTGACAATCCTTCCTTGGTTGCTTGCGAGGAACAAGATTTCCAACACCAGCATTTAATACATCCACATTGTGTGCAAAGTTGCCCCTGTTTCTCAAATGTTCCATATGCATTCGTCTTTGTTTGGAGCCTTTTGGAAAGGACAGAGCCTGTGCAACCTCTGGTTTATCTTTATGAGCGCGCTCCAAATGCCTTGCCATTTTCACGAATCCCACCCTACAGTACAAACAGTATTGCTTTTTGTTGTACATTCTTGCCCCGTTCTCCTTTTTACAGACAGCAGGTATGGAAAGCGAACCATCAGCTACTTCTTCTGTATGGAGGGAAGAGGCATTGTCAGGAAGATCTTTCTCCAGATCAGGTGTTGTATTCTGTATTACAGATTCAGGGTCTCCCCCTCCACTCCATTTTGTTGAGTGACCACTACTTGCTTGTGTTGTAGGGTAGGATGCACGTCTTGAACTGCTTGAACATCGCCTTTTACGTGTCATACCAGAGTTGCCCTCTCTTCTTGAAGGTGAGCGTCCTCTGCTAAGGATTTGCGTCGAAGACACATCGTTCAGTTCTCGGATGTCAGCGTACTTCCCTTGGATTGGAAATCTAAGCATGCTTTCTTTCTGATTGACTGGTTCAATGACTTCGCTTGTGTCTGTATCTTCAGATGAATCCTCACTACTCTTAGGAATATATTCCTCTCCACTGCTGGCTGAGCTGTCAAAAAGCTCATTTGAATCAAACTCAACATTTCTTTTCATCTTCAGAAAAGAAAAAGTGAAGTCAAAGTCAGTGCATGGATTAAATATTACTTTTGTGTTGCGTACAAGACGCCAAGTATGTTAAGTATGTACATCCATCTTCTACATTGTGAGTTGCTTACCTGTATGCTTTTGGTCCTCCTCAGCCTTGGAACAGAATCTCCGTCCTGGTGGGTGAGGCTTAGTTCAAACTCAGAAGTCGGACACCATGTCTAGAGTATTGAAAAAATACACAATTACCATTTAAACCCAAGGACAAGGGAGAAATAGGTACTGAAAGCAAAACCAATAGTGTTTGAGCTTATTGATACTATATTTCAGTACCCATTCCTGTAAAAATACATGCAAATGGCAAAAAAAAAATAAAAAAATTACCTGGCAGCTTGAATTAAACTGGTCATGATTTGGGCTTGGACTCTGAGATTCATCAGAATCTGTGTAGTCCACCAGGGAAGGATTCATTCCAACTTTGTTCATTGAAGGTAAGGGTTCTGGATTATGTAAGCACTATAGAACATCAAAGACATGATATGAATGACAACACGCATTCATAAATGTATACCTATGTACATCAAATGGTATTTCAGAAACATTGGAAATCCTCACTTAATCTTAATATTTTTGAAAAAAAGAAAAGAAAATTGGCATACAAATGGCTTAAATATATGGCAAAGACTGCAACTGCCTATATTTTTTTGGCCCTATAAAGCCAAAAAAAAAAAAAATCTCTGTAAGCTGCTTTGAAACAATCTACATTTCTAAAAGGTCTGTATAAATGAAGATGACTTGACATTAGCCAGATTGTAGAGGAAGAGCATTTAATAATAAAAGCTACAATAAAAGTTTAAAGTGAGTTATGCATAATGCATTATTTAGTGAAGTGTTAAAGTAAAAGTTAAGTGACAGTAAAAGAGACAGACTAGTACCTGTGCCTTGAAGCTGGATGATCTCGGAGGAGTCTGCTCTGTTGTTCTGAAGAGGTCAGCCTCAGAAGACTCAGTGGCATCCAATGGTTTGTCCTGAAGAATGAGTTAACATTATTATTGAATAGATGGTCAGCAGTAGCATTACTTCAGTGGAAACAACATTAACACATGTGAGACACAGGAGACATGCATGTGGTGGCAATGTTTACATGTTTCCTGTATCTGAGGCTAAATCCAAGTTACTTTTGATGGGTTTAAGTTGGCTGTGATTTCTGTCATATCTATGTTGCCTGCTATAAGACAGCTCTAACCGTCACAGTTGAGGAAGTAGTAAAAATGAAGTGTGGCATGACTGAATTCAGCTGTAGCCAAGAGCTAGTATGACTTGGAGAAAGCAAACTCATCTAAAGTTCAATGACACATGATGTAGAATGTATACGTTTAGACTTCTAGACAGAAAAGAGTCAATAAAGTGTTCCAATGTCTACATTAATTTTTAGTTAGCGTGGACCCCACAATGGCAAGAGACCTGACAAGTGTGTGTATCACAAGGAGTGATCGCCACTAAACACTGGTCCTACTGACTGGTCCCCATGAAACCACAAAAACCAGAATGTGCTCAGAAGTTTATATTGGACTAAGGATATACATTGATGTATACACATCTAAAAATGTACTTCCATGAAGAAGTTAACAATTAAGAAGACGCCTCGAAACTAAAAAGTAGAAGGTTCGAACCTAAAGGAGGAACCAGTGAAAGACAGTAAAAGAGACCGACTAGTACCTGTGTCTTGAAGCTGGATGATCTCAGAGGAGTCTGCTCTGTTGTTCTGAAGAGGTCAGCCTCAGAAGACTCAGTGGCATCCAATGGTTTGTCCTGAAGAATGAGTTAACATTATTATTGAATAGATGGTCAGCAGTAGCATTACTTCAGTGGAAACAACATTAACACATGTGAGACACAGGAGACATGCATGTGGTGGCAATGTTTACATGTTTCCTGTATCTGAGGCTAAATCCAAGTTACTTTTCATGGGTTTAAGTTGGCTGTGATTTCTGTCATATCTATGTTGCCTGCTATAAGACAGCTCTAACCGTCACAGTTGAGGAAGTAGTAAAAATGAAGTGTGGCATGACTGAATTCAGCTGTAGCCAAGAGCTAGTATGACTTGGAGAAAGCAAACTCATCTAAAGTTCAATGACACATGATGTAGAATGTATACGTTTAGACTTCTAGACAGAAAAGAGTCAATGAAGTGTTCCAATGTCTACATTAATTTTTAGTTAGCGTGGACCCCACAATGGCAAGAGACCTGACAAGTGTGTGTATCACAAGGAGTGATCGCCACTAAACACTGGTCCTACTGACTGGTCCCCATGAAACCACAAAAACCAGAATGTGCTCAGAAGTTTATATTGGACTAAGGATATACATTGATGTATACACATCTAAAAATGTACTTCCATGAAGAAGTTAACAATTAAGAAGACGCCTCGAAACTAAAAAGTAGAAGGTTCGAACCTAAAGGAGGAACCAGTGAAAGACAGTAAAAGAGACCGACTAGTACCTGTGTCTTGAAGCTGGATGATCTCGGAGGAGTCTGCTCTGTTGTTCTGAAGAGGTCAGCCTCAGAAGACTCAGTGGCATCCAATGGTTTGTCCTGAAGAATGAGTTAACATTATTATTGAATAGATGGTCAGCAGTAGCATTACTTCAGTGGAAACAACATTAACACATGTGAGACACAGGAGACATGCATGTGGTGGCAATGTTTACATGTTTCCTGTATCTGAGGCTAAATCCAAGTTACTTTTGATGGGTTTAAGTTGGCTGTGATTTCTGTCATATCTATGTTGCCTGCTATAAGACAGCTCTAACCGTCACAGTTGAGGAAGTAGTAAAAATGAAGTGTGGCATGACTGAATTCAGCTGTAGCCAAGAGCTAGTATGACTTGGAGAAAGCAAACTCATCTAAAGTTCAATGACACATGATGTAGAATGTATACGTTTAGACTTCTAGACAGAAAAGAGTCAATAAAGTGTTCCAATGTCTACATTAATTTTTAGTTAGCGTGGACCCCACAATGACAAGAGACCTGACAAGTGTGTGTATCACAAGGAGTGATCGCCACTAAACACTGGTCCTACTGACTGGTCCCCATGAAACCACAAAAACCAGAATGTCCGCAGAAGTTTATATTGGACTAAGGATATACATTGATGTATACACATCTAAAAATGTACTTCCATGAAGAAGTTAACAATTAAGAAGACGCCTCGAAACTAAAAAAGTAGAAGGTTCGAACCTAATGGAGGAACCAGTGAAAGACAGTAAAAGAGACCGACTAGTACCTGTGTCTTGAAGCTGGATGATCTCGGAGGAGTCTGCTCTGTTGCTCTGAAGAGGTCAGCCTCAGAAGACTCAGTGGCATCCAATGGTTTGTCCTGAAGAATGAGTTAACATTATTATTGAATAGATGGTCAGCAGTAGCATTAATTCAGTGGAAACAACATTAACACATGTGAGACACAGGAGACATGCATGTGGTGGCAATGTTTACATGTTTCCTGTATCTGAGGCTAAATCCAAGTTACTTTTGATGGGTTTAAGTTGGCTGTGATTTCTGTCATATCTATGTTGCCTGCTATAAGACAGCTCTAACCGTCACAGTCGAGGAAGTAGTAAAAATGAAGTGTGGCATGACTGAATTCAGCTGTAGCCAAGAGCTAGTATGACTTGGAGAAAGCAAACTCATCTAAAGTTCAATGACACATGATGTAGAATGTATACGTTTAGACTTCTAGACAGAAAAGAGTCAATGAAGTGTTCCAATGTCTACATTAATTTTTAGTTAGCGTGGACCCCACAATGACAAGAGACCTGACAAGTGTGTGTATCACAAGGAGTGATCGCCACTAAACACTGGTCCTACTGACTGGTCCCCATGAAACCACAAAAACCAGAATGTGCTCAGAAGTTTATATTGGACTAAGGATATACATTGATGTATACACATCTAAAAATGTACTTCCATGAAGAAGTTAACAATTAAGAAGACGCCTCGAAACTAAAAAGTAGAAGGTTCGAACCTAAAGGAGGAACCAGTGAAAGACAGTAAAAGAGACCGACTAGTACCGGTGTCTTGAAGCTGGATGATCTCGGAGGAGTCTGCTCTGTTGCTCTGAAGAGGTCAGCCTCAGAAGACTCAGTGGCATCCAATGGTTTGTCCTGAAGAATGAGTTAACATTATTATTGAATAGATGGTCAGCAGTAGCATTACTTCAGTGGAAACAACATTAACACATGTGAGACACAGGAGACATGCATGTGGTGGCAATGTTTACATGTTTCCTGTATCTGAGGCTAAATCCAAGTTACTTTTGATGGGTTTAAGTTGGCTGTGATTTCTGTCATATCTATGTTGCCTGCTATAAGACAGCTCTAACCGTCACAGTTGAGGAAGTAGTAAAAATGAAGTGTGGCATGACTGAATTCAGCTGTAGCCAAGAGCTAGTATGACTTGGAGAAAGCAAACTCATCTAAAGTTCAATGACACATGATGTAGAATGTATACGTTTAGACTTCTAGACAGAAAAGAGTCAATGAAGTGTTCCAATGTCTACATTAATTTTTAGTTAGCGTGGACCCCACAATGGCAAGAGACCTGACAAGTGTGTGTATCACAAGGAGTGATCGCCACTAAACACTGGTCCTACTGACTGGTCCCCATGAAACCACAAAAACCAGAATGTGCTCAGAAGTTTATATTGGACTAAGGATATACATTGATGTATACACATCTAAAAATGTACTTCCATGAAGAAGTTAACAATTAAGAAGACGCCTCGAAACTAAAAAGTAGAAGGTTCGAACCTAAAGGAGGAACCAGTGAAAGACAGTAAAAGAGACCGACTAGTACCTGTGTCTTGAAGCTGGATGATCTCGGAGGAGTCTGCTCTGTTGTTCTGAAGAGGTCAGCCTCAGAAGACTCAGTGGCATCCAATGGTTTGTCCTGAAGAATGAGTTAACATTATTATTGAATAGATGGTCAGCAGTAGCATTACTTCAGTGGAAACAACATTAACACATGTGAGACACAGGAGACATGCATGTGGTGGCAATGTTTACATGTTTCCTGTATCTGAGGCTAAATCCAAGTTACTTTTCATGGGTTTAAGTTGGCTGTGATTTCTGTCATATCTATGTTGCCTGCTATAAGACAGCTCTAACCGTCACAGTTGAGGAAGTAGTAAAAATGAAGTGTGGCATGACTGAATTCAGCTGTAGCCAAGAGCTAGTATGACTTGGAGAAAGCAAACTCATCTAAAGTTCAATGACACATGATGTAGAATGTATACGTTTAGACTTCTAGACAGAAAAGAGTCAATGAAGTGTTCCAATGTCTACATTAATTTTTAGTTAGCGTGGACCCCACAATGGCAAGAGACCTGACAAGTGTGTGTATCACAAGGAGTGATCGCCACTAAACACTGGTCCTACTGACTGGTCCCCATGAAACCACAAAAACCAGAATGTCCGCAGAAGTTTATATTGGACTAAGGATATACATTGATGTATACACATCTAAAAATGTACTTCCATGAAGAAGTTAACAATTAAGAAGACACCTCGAAACTAAAAAAGTAGAAGGTTCGAACCTAATGGAGGAACCAGTGAAAGACAGTAAAAGAGACCGACTAGTACCTGTGTCTTGAAGCTGGATGATCTCGGAGGAGTCTGCTCTGTTGCTCTGAAGAGGTCAGCCTCAGAAGACTCAGTGGCATCCAATGGTTTGTCCTGAAGAATGAGTTAACATTATTATTGAATAGATGGTCAGCAGTAGCATTACTTCAGTGGAAACAACATTAACACATGTGAGACACAGGAGACACGCATGTGGTGGCAATGTTTACATGTTTCCTGTATCTGAGGCTAAATCCAAGTTACTTTTGATGGGTTTAAGTTGGCTGTGATTTCTGTCATATCTATGTTGCCTGCTATAAGACAGCTCTAACCGTCACAGTCGAGGAAGTAGTAAAAATGAAGTGTGGCATGACTGAATTCAGCTGTAGCCAAGAGCTAGTATGACTTGGAGAAAGCAAACTCATCTAAAGTTCAATGACACATGATGTAGAATGTATACGTTTAGACTTCTAGACAGAAAAGAGTCAATGAAGTGTTCCAATGTCTACATTAATTTTTAGTTAGCGTGGACCCCACAATGGCAAGAGACCTGACAAGTGTGTGTATCACAAGGAGTGATCGCCACTAAACACTGGTCCTACTGACTGGTCCCCATGAAACCACAAAAACCAGAATGTGCTCAGAAGTTTATATTGGACTAAGGATATACATTGATGTATACACATCTAAAAATGTACTTCCATGAAGAAGTTAACAATTAAGAAGACGCCTCGAAACTAAAAAGTAGAAGGTTCGAACCTAAAGGAGGAACCAGTGAAAGACAGTAAAAGAGACCGACTAGTACCTGTGTCTTGAAGCTGGATGATCTCGGAGGAGTCTGCTCTGTTGTTCTGAAGAGGTCAGCCTCAGAAGACTCAGTGGCATCCAATGGTTTGTCCTGAAGAATGAGTTAACATTATTATTGAATAGATGGTCAGCAGTAGCATTACTTCAGTGGAAACAACATTAACACATGTGAGACACAGGAGACATGCATGTGGTGGCAATGTTTACATGTTTCCTGTATCTGAGGCTAAATCCAAGTTACTTTTCATGGGTTTAAGTTGGCTGTGATTTCTGTCATATCTATGTTGCCTGCTATAAGACAGCTCTAACCGTCACAGTTGAGGAAGTAGTAAAAATGAAGTGTGGCATGACTGAATTCAGCTGTAGCCAAGAGCTAGTATGACTTGGAGAAAGCAAACTCATCTAAAGTTCAATGACACATGATGTAGAATGTATACGTTTAGACTTCTAGACAGAAAAGAGTCAATGAAGTGTTCCAATGTCTACATTAATTTTTAGTTAGCGTGGACCCCACAATGACAAGAGACCTGACAAGTGTGTGTATCACAAGGAGTGATCGCCACTAAACACTGGTCCTACTGACTGGTCCCCATGAAACCACAAAAACCAGAATGTGCTCAGAAGTTTATATTGGACTAAGGATATACATTGATGTATACACATCTAAAAATGTACTTCCATGAAGAAGTTAACAATTAAGAAGACGCCTCGAAACTAAAAAGTAGAAGGTTCGAACCTAAAGGAGGAACCAGTGAAAGACAGTAAAAGAGACCGACTAGTACCTGTGTCTTGAAGCTGGATGATCTCAGAGGAGTCTGCTCTGTTGTTCTGAAGAGGTCAGCCTCAGAAGACTCAGTGGCATCCAATGGTTTGTCCTGAAGAATGAGTTAACATTATTATTGAATAGATGGTCAGCAGTAGCATTACTTCAGTGGAAACAACATTAACACATGTGAGACACAGGAGACATGCATGTGGTGGCAATGTTTACATGTTTCCTGTATCTGAGGCTAAATCCAAGTTACTTTTGATGGGTTTAAGTTGGCTGTGATTTCTGTCATATCTATGTTGCCTGCTATAAGACAGCTCTAACCGTCACAGTCGAGGAAGTAGTAAAAATGAAGTGTGGCATGACTGAATTCAGCTGTAGCCAAGAGCTAGTATGACTTGGAGAAAGCAAACTCATCTAAAGTTCAATGACACATGATGTAGAATGTATATGTTTAGACTTTAGAAGTTTCAATAATAGGTACAAAGAAACTGTGGTTGTTTTAGGACACATGAGGTAAGAGTAATATACACAATGTATATCTGTAAAAAGTTGTTAAATTGATTTGGTCTTTTAGATGATGATTCCATGATTCCAAAACTAATCTGAGGCAGAAACATCAGCATTGGTTTAAATCTGGGTAAAATAAAACTATCATTCTGACTTTTTTTTACAACAAAGCCAATATTCAACATTTTTTGACAAACCTGTTTCCTCCAAGGCCAATCAATTCCACCATAGTCATAAGTTATCTCTTCTCCTTCAGTAATGTCCTTTAAAGCAAATAGGCAGAGGTGTGGTTTTCCCTCTGTTATGACCCTCTTCATTTTGCAGTTCGGATTCTTGTGGCAATCATTAACCAGACGCCCAAAACTGGAATCCTCTCTAGCTGCATCAATACTTTTGAAAGGTGACAAACCAAAAAGGTACAGATTAGGCTCAGTATAATTACATTATAATTACATGATGGCTAAAGTTGCAAAAAACAAGACAATTTTTATCACACATCTGTTTGCGATATGAACTCGACTGATGGGCAAGCCTTACCACCATGTTTTTTCTTTCCAGTAGAAGTCAAACATGAAAACACCACATCTATTGTGATATGTTCTCCTCCTCCTCTGAGATTCTTCAGAATTGATCAATTCTCCTCTGTATTCCACCACAAAGTCTCCTTTTCTGAAATGGGACTTGGCAAACACCCCTCGACCTAGTGCACACACATAATTACACTTTTGCAGCCTAAGGTTGGGTGATATGGCCTAAAAATAAAATATCATATTGTATTTTTTTTTAATTCGATTTACGATTTTTTTTAAGGAAAGCAATAAGTACAAACGGAGCAGGAGCGTCGCTTGAGCATGTTAATCAATGAGTGCATTCACACCGGGAACCGGAGCGTCGAGCAGGAGCGTCGCGTGAGCATGTTAATCAATGAGTGCATTCACACCGGGAACCGGAGCGTCGAGCAGGAGCGTCGCGTGAGCATGTTAATCATTGAGTGCATTCACACCGGGAACCGGAGCGTCGAGCAGGAGCGTCGCTTGAGCATGTTAATCAATGAGTGCATTCACACCGGGAACCGGAGCGTCGAGCAGGAGCGTCGCGTGAGCATGTTAATCATTGAGTGCATTCACACCGGGAATCGGAGCGTCGAGCAGGAGCGTCGCGTGAGCATGTTAATCATTGAGTGCATTCACACCGGGAACCGGAGCGTCGAGCAGGAGCGTCGCGTGAGCATGTTAATCATTGAGTGCATTCACACCGGGAACCGGAGCGTCGAGCAGGAGCGTCGCGTGAGCATGTTAATCAATGAGTGCATTCACACCGGGAACCGGAGCGTCGAGCAGGAGCGTCGCGTGAGCATGTTAATCAATGAGTGCATTCACACCGGGAACCGGAGCGTCGAGCAGGAGCGTCGCGTGAGCATGTTAATCAATGAGTGCATTCACACCGGGAACCGGAGCGTCGAGCAGGAGCGTCGCGTGAGCATGTTAATCATTGAGTGCATTCACACCGGGAACCGGAGCGTCGAGCAGGAGCGTCGCGTGAGCATGTTAATCAATGAGTGCATTCACACCGGGAACCGGAGCGTCGAGCAGGAGCGTCGCGTGAGCATGTTAATCATTGAGTGCATTCACACCGGGAACCGGAGCGTCGAGCAGGAGCGTCGCGTGAGCATGTTAATCATTGAGTGCATTCACACCGGGAACCGGAGCGTCGAGCAGGAGCGTCGCTTGAGCATGTTAATCAATGAGTGCATTCACACCGGGAACCGGAGCGTCGAGCAGGAGCGTCGCGTGAGCATGTTAATCATTGAGTGCATTCACACCGGGAACCGGAGCGTCGAGCAGGAGCGTCGCTTGAGCATGTTAATCAATGAGTGCATTCACACCGGGAACCGGAGCGTCGAGCAGGAGCGTCGCGTGAGCATGTTAATCATTGAGTGCATTCACACCGGGAACCGGAGCGTCGAGCAGGAGCGTCGCGTGAGCATGTTAATCATTGAGTGCATTCACACCGGGAACCGGAGCGTCGAGCAGGAGCGTCGCGTGAGCATGTTAATCAATGAGTGCATTCACACCGGGAACCGGAGCGTCGAGCAGGAGCGTCGCGTGAGCATGTTAATCATTGAGTGCATTCACACCGGGAACCGGAGCGTCGAGCAGGAGCGTCGCTTGAGCATGTTAATCAATGAGTGCATTCACACCGGGAACCGGAGCGTCGAGCAGGAGCGTCGCGTGAGCATGTTAATCATTGAGTGCATTCACACCGGGAACCGGAGCGTCGAGCAGGAGCGTCGCGTGAGCATGTTAATCATTGAGTGCATTCACACCGGGAACCGGAGCGTCGAGCAGGAGCGTCGCGTGAGCATGTTAATCAATGAGTGCATTCACACCGGGAACCGGAGCGTCGAGCAGGAGCGTCGCGTGAGCATGTTAATCATTGAGTGCATTCACACCGGGAACCGGAGCGTCGAGCAGGAGCGTCGCGTGAGCATGTTAATCATTGAGTGCATTCACACCGGGAACCGGAGCGTCGAGCAGGAGCGTCGCGTGAGCATGTTAATCAATGAGTGCATTCACACCGGGAACCGGAGCGTCGAGCAGGAGCGTCGCGTGAGCATGTTAATCATTGAGTGCATTCACACCGGGAACCGGAGCGTCGAGCAGGAGCGTCGCGTGAGCATGTTAATCATTGAGTGCATTCACACCGGGAACCGGAGCGTCGAGCAGGAGCGTCGCTTGAGCATGTTAATCAATGAGTGCATTCACACCGGGAACCGGAGCGTCGAGCAGGAGCGTCGCGTGAGCATGTTAATCATTGAGTGCATTCACACCGGGAACCGGAGCGTCGAGCAGGAGCGTCGCTTGAGCATGTTAATCAATGAGTGCATTCACACCGGGAACCGGAGCGTCGAGCAGGAGCGTCGCGTGAGCATGTTAATCATTGAGTGCATTCACACCGGGAACCGGAGCGTCGAGCAGGAGCGTCGCGTGAGCATGTTAATCATTGAGTGCATTCACACCGGGAACCGGAGCGTCGAGCAGGAGCGTCGCGTGAGCATGTTAATCAATGAGTGCATTCACACCGGGAACCGGAGCGTCGAGCAGGAGCGTCGCGTGAGCATGTTAATCATTGAGTGCATTCACACCGGGAACCGGAGCGTCGAGCAGGAGCGTCGCTTGAGCATGTTAATCAATGAGTGCATTCACACCGGGAACCGGAGCGTCGAGCAGGAGCGTCGCGTGAGCATGTTAATCATTGAGTGCATTCACACCGGGAACCGGAGCGTCGAGCAGGAGCGTCGCGTGAGCATGTTAATCATTGAGTGCATTCACACCGGGAACCGGAGCGTCGAGCAGGAGCGTCGCGTGAGCATGTTAATCATTGAGTGCATTCACACCGGGAACCGGAGCGTCGAGCAGGAGCGTCGCGTGAGCATGTTAATCAATGAGTGCATTCACACCGGGAACCGGAGCGTCGAGCAGGAGCGTCGCTTGAGCATGTTAATCAATGAGTGCATTCACACCGGGAACCGGAGCGTCGAGCAGGAGCGTCGCGTGAGCATGTTAATCATTGAGTGCATTCACACCGGGAACCGGAGCGTCGAGCAGGAGCGTCGCGTGAGCATGTTAATCATTGAGTGCATTCACACCGGGAACCGGAGCGTCGAGCAGGAGCGTCGCTTGAGCATGTTAATCAATGAGTGCATTCACACCGGGAACCGGAGCGTCGAGCAGGAGCGTCGCTTGAGCATGTTAATCAATGAGTGCATTCACACCGGCAGCCGGAGCGGCACTTGAGCAGCAGTGAAGCGCGGTTTCGGCGCCCAGTCTATTTTTGCTGTACTCAGTTAAAGTGCTTTCAATAAAGTGAACAGCAATTTATCAAAACTAATAAAAATCATAAAAAAGGCACATACCTTTAAAAGAGTTAATGTATCGCACTTCTAACTCTGTTGTCTTGTCAAGGGCCTTCACAGCATGTTCTATGGCATCCTGTGTTGGTGGTTTTCTTCTTCGTGTGGCCATTGGAAATCCTACAATAAAAAAACAGTGCAGTTTTAGACCAATAGCCCCATAAATCTTACACTTAAAATTATTTATGTTATCTTAACATTAGACACTGGAGTATAACAGGACACTGCTTCTGGTCAAAGTTTAGCACTTTACATGCACAGGACGCTTACTATTATTGGAGTGATATGTGACAATTTACCTGCTGGTATCAACCCTAGACATTGCCTTTATGTACTGGCATTCACTGTCATGCCGAAAACTGATCATCCACCAAAAACTGACATCTGTCTGCTGGAGCTATATTGCCAAGTCTCTTCAACCACTTTCTGCTTTGTGAAATAGGCTACTGCATTTTATGTGTTGTATTGGCCATTTAAAGGTATTTTAAGAGGTAAAAATTACTAGGTGAGCTAATAACTGTATATAAATATAGCTCTTCTAAATGAAATCAACTAATTTCTGGGCAGAAATAACCTTTCAGTCAATAAGAAAAGGCTTCAATCATTTTCTGGTAAGTGAAATACTTACTTTCATTTGTTTTATTGGCCATTTAGAAGTATTTTAACAGAAAAAGGACTGATTTGGTTGATAGGCCTATCAGTACAGCAAGTAAAACAATGCAGTCATGAGGATAATTGTAAAATTCTCTTCATTTTATATCTAAGTCGGTAGTGAGTCATGTTAACCAGCCTATAGAGCCCTTTTCCAAATATAAACAAAGATATTAGTCATAATTAAGCCTTACAAACATCAGTTTTCAGCAGACGATCACTTTTCGGAAAGTGCATGATTAAGTTAGCACGTGCATGCATGTGAACGGCCAGGTGATTTGTGTTTGTCAATTAGAAAATTGATAGAGAACAATTCTGAAACACAGTTAAAACGACTGGTAACTGAATAAATTTAGTGACTGCTGCTGCTAAAACTGACTGCTGCTGCTAAAACGTTTCTTAGTCAATTGGCATAATGTTGGTGTTAACTAATTAGCTACTTAATTGTTAGCTAACGTCACCGTTAGCCAAGAGTAAAACATGTAACTTAACGTTAAGTATGCTTTTCTAGTATGCTTTTAAACGTTTTCATGCTGCACTTAAATCGTATAAAATTGGAATAAATCTTTAAGTCACATAGGCATAACTTACCTTTTTATATTTAAACCAGTCTTGTCACCTCACGCTGACTCCGAAATGGCGTCCTTTTCTCTCCTCGTGTGTGGAGTACGGATGGGCGTATGGATATGAAGTGGGGAAAAAAGCCGGACCTATGTTGCCCTCTAAAACTTAACTTCGTTTAATTAATATAACCAATCGAATCATCTAAAAATCAATCGTATCTTTGCTTTGACGTGCCAAGCAGAAAAAAAAAAAAAAAAATATATATATATATATATATATATATATATATATATGTATTCAAATGTTTAGGGTTGCAAAAATCCTTTATTTAATGTAACTATTTTGGAAATGTCTACATTTTGAAAATTCATGTTTCAGTGAAATATACAATGTTATCATTATTCAGCACTTAATAAAAAAATAGCCTGTTTAGCAATTAATTTGTTAAGTTTCCTTAACATGAGCATAGCTTTAGCAATTAATTAAGTCATCGTTAACGGTTGACGTCAATGACGTGGCACATGCGCATTTTAGCCAGGTGTGTGTTCTGAAATTGAAAAGTGTGTTGAGGCTATACCATCATGTGCCACTAGTGGCCAGTACCGAGTTCCCCATCCTAAGCACACCTAAGCACAAACCGTTGGTTTTTATGCATTGTGAGGTTACCCCTGAAAACTTTACAGGGCATGTCATTGACCTTCTTTTCACTGAAAATGAGGTTCTTTTTGTGGGGACCAGGTTTTTGGTCCCCACAAAACTTGTGGTCCCCACGCTGTGACTGGGCTTACAGGTTAAGGTCCCCACTATGTGATAAAGACAAACACACACACACACACACACTAATTGGCTAATGTCATTGCATTGAAAACTTTTTTTTTTTCATTTTGAATAAAAGGATCAGCTACTGTAAATGAATAAATGTAAATGCACTGCTAGTAATTTTTTTTTCAGAATGAGCAGAACTTGTAAATTATAGGACATCTGAAATAATTTCTTCATATAGTTTAATTGCTGTTATATTATGCACAGAAACACATCAATACAGTGATTCACTCTATGGACACTTAATGCTTCTTAATCTAATATTCACAGAGTAAAATACAAAGCTCAAGACTGTGTTGCTTTCATCTGACCCCTGTGAATGAGCGATCACACTGTGGTTTGTGAATGCTATAGCCCTCTTTAGTTCTCAGTGGGGCACTGGATGTGTCTTCCTCTGCTAATCTGCTACTGTGAGCTGACAGATGTCTTCTGGATCTGAGGTCTCCACAGGCAGTCAGAGCCAGTTCACTCCAGGTTTAGCACTCTCACGAAACCCCACTGCTCAATCTCACTAGAGCCTACTGTCAAGAGAGGTGCATCACTCCTGAAACTACGTTCATATGTTGAGCCAGTTTGTAGAATATATGGACTGGAGTAGAACATCTGTGCACAAAAAGCAGCAGTAGGGCTTAGTGTTCCTGTGTGTGTGTGTGTGTGTGTGTGTGTGTGTGGTAAACGGTAAGTGCAAGTGACCTTTCTGTCACCACAAATGTTAAACTTTTTTTTTTTTTCAAAATGTGCTAAATAGATGCTCAGAAAAATATTGTTGTTGCTAAAGCACTTTCCATTATGATTTGTATAATACTGTAAATCAGGATAACAAGTGTCAATTAACTTTATTTTACATTTATGTAACAAGTACACTAACACAAGGTGTGGGTGACTTTTTTAAAAGAAATTACTGCTTTTATTCGACAAAGAGATCAAAAGTGACATTTTAATGTTACAAAAAAAAATCTGTTTCAGTGAATGCTGTTCATTCGAACTTCCTAAGGGTATCATAAAAATGGATTTAAAAAAATATTCAGCATCAAATCAGTATATTGGAAGGATTTTAAGGAACAGAGATTCAAGACAAGGTTACAATTGGGAAAATTGTGTCTGAAATTGACCCATGAGACCCCCTGAAATTGACCCATGAGACCCCCTGAAAGCCTCAAAAGCAAAATTTCAAGGGGGTCTCAAATTTTATATATATATATATATATAAAAAAAACATAAATAAATAAATAAAATAAATAAATAAATAAAATAACAATCACTACTGTCACTAAAATGTTTTTAAGCTTACCATGTCCAGTATTCAGAATTAAAAACATTTATTCACAATGTGTTTATTTTTTACAAAGCGGAGCCAGCCAGTCCTGTGCACGTATGCAAATTAGCTATATGTGCCAACATTAGAAACTTTGAGAAGTCACAAAAAATGGCTTCCAAGCGAAAAATAAATCACGTATCACTCACACACTTTGGGTTCACATCTAAAAAGTTGGCACTCAGAGATAAAGAGGCAACGAAAGACGATGCTGGTGCAGCACTCACTTCCAGAAAAGATCCGAGGATCTTCTCCCACCCAGTGACGCCTCAGAACATGTAATTGAAGCCGAGTGTTCCGAAGACGCGCCAAATGCTGAGGTAAAATTCGCTGCAACTGCTATACTAGCACAAGTAGGATTAGCATCTGTCCCATATTAGCCGGGACGCCCCGTATAATGAGCCTATTATGTGCCCTGTTTATTGACGGCACGCTGATCTAACTACCGACTAATACAACAGCAACACAACACTTCAGAATTATCACAACCTCGTCATCAATCAAAGTCCATACTCCCGCGCATCAGACCGATACGAATAAGTTAGCAAACTAAATTGATCATGGTTCCTCTGATCAGTAAATCAGTTTTCAGGCGAATTCAAACAACGTGAATGTTCATGATTCCAACAACATCCGCCCAACCACGCAAGAAAACATCTAACGTTACCTGAGGGAATAATATGCTGATGTGATTTGCTGATCAAGAAACATTTCTGATTTTCTTAATGTTAAAAATAAATGTCAGGATTCTTTGATGAAGATAATTTCAAGGAGATTTATCTGAAATAAAAAAGCTTTTGTAACATTATAAATGTCTTTACTGACCCTTCTGATTAATTTAATGCCTCATCCTTGCTGAATAATAGCCTAGGCTATTACAAGGCTCGAAATTCCTACAATTTTGGACACATTTTCTCCTCAAATTTAATCTGTGCGACTTAATATTATATTTAGGAGCGTTAAATTCGTTTTGCGTCCTTTAGGTGCGTTGATTTTGTCCCGCCGCGCTGTTTTCAATGTTGACACAAATGTTGTGATGTCCTATGATCATTGTGGTTTGTGTCTAATGTGATTTTTTTTGTATGAATATTATTATTACTCTTTATTTCAGACAAATAATGGTCCATATTACATACAAAAACAAACACAGAAAAAAAAAGAAAACACAAAAAACAATGCATTTAGCTCCTGTATAGGCTCATAAGCCAGTGAGACCAGGTACTAGAAGAATATCGCACCGAGCTTAATCCAGGATTGGTCAATGCAGTGATGATAGGGTAGCGCGGGGCACAAAGTAACGCAGGGCTAGTTGTAACACGCTTGTTTTAAATACTTCGGGCATGACGAAACTTGTTGTATTTACTAGTTGCCATTTCAACACTATATAGAGAAAAAAATGCGCCAAAATAGCAAAAGTACATTTCTTACTTAAGTTAATTTTTCATCTCTATTTTTGTGTTTATTTAAAATTAGACAAATCTGATATTTTAATCTCCAATCTGTTGCTTAACAGTTGATATCATTCTTTAATGCTTTGTTAGACACTAGCAGGGTTTTAGGGTTGTGCAGTTGGGGAATGTTGTTTTCGATTAGATGAGATAGAATTTTAAGCTGTCATAATGGTTGATGTTACAATGTGCCCCTCAAATGTTACAATGGACTCCACCTATGGGGCATGCTGTCACATTTGTCCCACTTGTACTAGACATGTGGGAAATTAATGTGGGAAAAATGTATACTCTAAAACCTAAGTAGATTTACACAAACTGAGAGAGTCAAAAAGCATTAGGTTGTGCCCCGCTCTCCCCTACTGTTCGCCTGTAACCAGTGTTATGCCTGAACGCGTTCATATTTTGGGCGAATGTGAACTGAACGAACTGTATTACTGCCTGAAGAACATTACTGTGAACGCGTTCATTCTGGAATCGTCAGAGCCAGTCTTCGAACAAGAGCCAGAGCCAGTCTTGGAGCAAGAGCCAGTGTCTCTGGACAAGATGGCCGTTGCCAAGCCAGTGTCTCAGGACAAGTTGGTTTCTGCAGAGCTAGTGACTTAGGACAAGATGGTCTCTACCGAGCCAGTGTCTCAGGACAAGATGGCCGTTGCCTAGCCAGTGTCTCAGGACAAGATGGCCGTTGCCAAGCCAGTGTCTCAGGACAAGATGGTCTCCGCCGAGCCAGTGTCTTCGGACAAGATGGCCGCCGCCGAATCCTGCCCAGCTCAAGGCCCTCTTCGCCGCTGTTCCTGTCCAGCTCAAGGACCTCTTCATCACTGGTCCTGCCCAGCTCAAGGCCCTCTTCGCCGCTGGTCCTGCCCAGCTCAAGGCCCTCTTCGCCGCTGGTCCTGCCCAACTTAAGGCCCTCTTCGCCGCTGGTCCTGCCCAACTCAAGGATCTGTTCGCCGCTGGTCCTGCCCAGCTCAAGGACCTGTTCGCTGCTGGTCCTGCCCAGCTCAAGGACCTGTTCGCCGCTGGTCCTGCCCAGCTCAAGGCCCTCTTCGCCGCTGGTCCTGCCCAGCTCAAGGCCCTCTTCGCCGCTGGTCCTGCCCAGTTCAAGGACCTGTTCGCCACTGGTCCTGCCCAGCTCAAGGCCCTCTTCGCCGCTGGTCCTACTCAGCGCTCAGCACCCTTTGCCACTGGTCCTGCCCAGCTCAAGGCCCTCTACGCCGCTGGTCCTGCCCAAATCAAGGCCCTCTTTGCCACTGGTCCTGCCCAGTTCAAGGTCCTCTTCGCCACTGGTCCTGCCTAGCTCATGGTCCTCTTCGCCGCTGGTCCTGCACAGCTCATGGTCCTCTTCGCCGATGGTCCTGCCCAGCTCAAGACCCTCTTCGCCGCTGATCCTGCCCAGCTCAAGGCCCTCTTCGCCGCTGGTCCTGCCCAGCTCAAGGACCTCTTTGCCACTGGTCCTGCCCAGTTCAAGGTCCTCTTCGCCACTGGTCCTGCCTAGCTCATGGACCTGTTCGCCGCTGGTACTGCCCAGCTCAAAGACCTGTTCGCCGCTGGTCCTGCCCAGCTCAAGGCCCTCTTCGCCACAGGTCCCATCCAGCCCAGAGCCCTCATCGCCGATACAGTTTCCAGCACAGCCATGGCCGCCCGATGGACGGTCGTCTCCGCACTGGCGTATTAGAATTAAATTCTACATAAATAGGTTTAAGCAAAACAACTGTGTTTATGTCTCAGGACCTTTTAAACATGCAAACCTGAAATGACATACTGTGTGATACTGAACACATATTTTTAAAATGTCCCTTATTTTTTCCTTTCTGAATTTGGGAACCCTAAGCAGAGACTTGCCGGGTGGTTGGACATCAAAGCAGGTCGGCGAATGGAAAGACCACAACCCTTGGCTTGACATTAAGGCAGGAAAATTGGGGTGTTTAGTGTGTAGAAAAGCAAAAACATTGCTACTCTCAGAAAAGGGACCGGGTTTACATCTTGCAGAAGAATGGATCAACGGTGATGTTACTAGCTCTGAAGCAAAGAGGCTACGAAAGAAGATATACAAACACAGGGACAGCCAGGCCCATGCAAGGTCAGTGGAAATAGCCCAGATTAAAGAGAAAGACACCCTCCCGAACACTTTTATTGATATACAGTCCAATTTACTCAAGAAGACCACAGTCACATTCAGAACAGCTTACACCGTGGCGAAGGAAAGGCTATCGTACAAAAAGCTCAACCCACTCATGACAATGCAGGAACTTAATGGAGCTGAAGTTGGTAATATCCACAAATCTGACCATGCATGCGCAGAAATAATCAGTCACATTGCCAAGGAAATGCACCACAAATTTGTCTGCAATGTGAAAGAAAAGGATTAACGGGTGTCAATCACAATTGATGAAAGCGACATAATAATCGAATAATCTATGTAAGATCTGATGTCAGCGGTAAGGGGGATGTAGACAATGTTTTCCTGGATCTAGTGGAACTTACAAATGGGGTTGATGCTGAATCCATGTATAACTTAATGATGGCAAGCCTACATAAAGCTAGAATGGATGATGACTTTTTGAAGACGCACCTGATCAGCATTGCCACCGATGGAGCTGCGGTGCTCACAGGAAAAGCCGATTAGAACTGGCTGTCAAAGATGCTCTCAAAGAAGTGGCTGACACTAATCAGTTTGAGTACTTTATTTCAAAATTATACTCACTCTACAAGCAGTGGCCGAGCTCAACGTGGAAATACTGAAAATAGGTCAAATCTTCACCATCAGATGGGTTGCCAGCAGCTTTAAAATGGTAAAAGCAGTATGGAAAGATTTCCGCGCACTAGCACTCCATTTCAAAACAGCCAGTGAGGACACATCACGGAATGATCTTGAAAGGCAAAAATTCAAGGGACTTCAGAAGCACCTTGCTAACTCAGGATTTGTGGAAGATTTGGCTGTCATTAAAGACATCCTCCGTGAACTCCAGAGCCTGTCTCTCAAGCTGCAGAAAAGAGAAATGTCACTCGTGGATTCAAGTCTCGCCATCCAACAAACTATCGATGTTTTGACGGCCATGAAGACAACTGGTGGGTAGAAATCCACCAAGAAGGCTGAACAGTCCGTCTCATCTGGCCTTTTTAAGGGTGTAGAGCTGAATGAAGGCAGGGCGAAAATAAACAAGTCTCGGTTTCATGAATCTGTGATTGCATCTCTAACTAAGCGTTTACCGGAGTCAAATTTGGTCCTGATGCTCAAAGCTCTTGACAAGCGTTTTTGGCCAGGAGAGAAGGAGGACCTGATTTTACATGGCGAACCAGAAGTACACAGCCTTGCAAAAGCTCTTGGAGAACCAACCAGGGAGGCCATGGAGCAGTTTCGAGACTGGAAACTACAGGGCACAGTACCAGGGAAAACATTAGAAAGACTGTGCATAGCAAGTCGCACGTATCTCCCCACGTCAGCTGAGTGCGAACGTGGCTTTTCCACAGTTAACAACACGAGCAACCAGACTCGCAACAGGTTGCGCGAAGACAGCCTGTTTTCACTCCTGTTCGTTGACCTCAACGGACCTCCACTGGACAAATTCAACCCAATTCCATTCGTCAGAAGCTGGATTAAAGCAGGACATCGGCTCTCTTCTTCCTGGAAACCAGGACGGTAACCACAAGAAGTCGAGCAAAGGCCACTTTGGTCTTTTTTAACTTAACACTTGAGCGTTCTCTATATGTAATATAACTGTTCATATCTGTTCTGTTACAGTTAGAAACTGACTTGTAGATTACATTTGTACAATTATATGAAAGAGGAAAAAAACTGAAATAAACGATAAACTATAAAAACTGAACTTTTCTCTTTGTAAATATCTTTTTCAAGTTTGATTAAAAAAAGGCTAAATTTGGCAAAAAAAATCATTTTATTATTATAATTGTTAATTATTATTATATGTATCATTATAATTTCATAATATGAATACTATTTAGATATGAATCCAACTAAAACTTGTGAAAAGATATCTTTCAGTCAGTGAAATAGCAAAACGCATATAGTGGAGCTCTATAGCCATCTATTAAAATGGCACTTCCCAAAAGATGGGCAACAATTTTACACTAAACCATGTCAAATGATCCATGTTATCACCATAAATTAAATTGAGAAATTTGGGTTAAATTAAATTTTTTATAAAAAAAAAGTTGTTTTTGTATAATCGTTTTTTAATTTATTTATCTATATAAATTTAAAATTTATAATAAGTCCTCTAAAAACTGCACACATAGAGTAGAGTAAAAACATTAATAAACAGAGTAACATTACATTTGTTTATAGGCCTACTGCATCAGACAAAATTAGATGTGATATATTGTGCAACAATCGGGAGATGGGGGGGGGGGGGCCCTAACTGACGTTAAAGGTAAAGCGTCAGTTGTATGACGTCCCAGGATCGTCATGTAACTGACGTTAAACTGTACCCTAACAAAAGACGTCCCAAGACGTTAGTTATATGACGCCTTGGGATGAGACTGTGTTACTGTGTTACTCCGTCACACACAATCCAGCAGTATTTTATTATTATTTTTTCTTTTGTAAGATCTCATCCCCAGCTACTATGCGGATTCTAAGTAGTGAACTTTCTCCCGCAGAGAGAGAGAATGGGATCTCCTTACTAGAATATTTTTTTTTTATCTAGATGCGTACAAAGGCATGAGGAGATCAGGGCAGCTGAGGCTTCACAATTCGTCTCATCGAGCACTGGGACTTTGTCGATGGTTTCGTCCAGTTCAGAGTCGGCACAAATCTGTCTGAAAGGACGGAAGAGGAGGAGAAGGAGACTTGCGTCTGCCCAGTTGGAAATTGTTCATGTTCGGTCTGCCCAGCCAGACACTGTTCATATCCCGTCTGCCCAGCCAGAGACTGTTTGCGTCCCGTCTGCCCAGCCAGAGGCTGTTCACGTCCCGTTTGCCCAGTCGGAGACTGTTCACGCCCTGTCTGCCCAGTCGGAGACTGTTTACTCCCCGTCTGCCCAGTAGGAGACTGTTCACGTCCCGTCTGCCCAGTCGGAGACTGTTCACGTCCTGTCTGCCCAGTTGGAGACTATTCACGTCCCGTCTGCCCAGTCGGAGAGTGTTCACATCCCGTCTGCCCAGTCGGAGACTGTTCACGTCCTGTCTGCCCAGTTGGAGACTATTCACGTCTCGTCTGCCCAGTCGGAGAGTGTTCACATCCCGTCTGCCCAGTCGGAGACTGTTCACGTCCCGTCTGCCAAGTCGGAGGCTGTTCACGTCCCGTCTGCTCAGTTGGAGACTGTTCACATCCCGTCTGCCCAGACGGAGACTGTTCACATCCCATCTGTCCAGTCGGAGGCTGTTCACGTCCCATCTGTCCAGTCGGAGACTGTTCACCTCTCGTCTGTCCAGTCGGAGACTGTTCACGTCCCGTCTGTCCAGTCAGAGACTGTTCACTTCCCGTCTGCTCAGTCATAGACTTTGCACACCACGTCTGCCAGGTCAGAGATGCATCAGGAGATGCCCATTCCTGTTGCCGTAAAGACACTTACGGACTATTTGGAGCGTCTTGCTCAGATCCTGGACATGCCAGTGTCAGTGTCTGCTGTTCCAGAGCCGGTGCCAGTGTCTATTCCAGAGCCAGAGCCAGAGCCGGTGTCTGCTGTTCCAGAGCCGGTGTCTGCTGTTCCTGAGCCAGAGCCGGAGCCAGTGCCAGGGTCTGTTTCAGAGCCTCTGCCATGGCCACCTGAAGGGTCTTCATCGCCCTGGCTGCACGAGGTGACTTCACCGCCCTGGCCACCCGAAGGGTCTTCACCGCACTGGCCGCCCAAATGGAATGTCTTCTCCTTCGCCCTGGCCGCCCGATGGACTCTCTGTTTCGCCCTGGCTGCCGGCTAAACCATCACCCTCTGTTTCTGTTCCCTTCCGTGGACCTGGCCCTTAACCTCCACCGTTCCACCTCCCTCCTGGACTCTTGTTTTGTTTGTTTTTTTGTGGGTCTTGGAGCGTCTGGTAGCAGTTCAGTACAGCTCTCAAATTTAATCAAAAATATCTTAATTTAGGTTCTGAAGCTGAACAAAGGTCTTACGGGGTTGGTACAGCATGGGGGTGAGAAATGAATGACTTAATTTTCATTTTTGGGTGAACTATCCATTTAATGCTTAATCAATAATTAATGTATTTTATGGTTGTAATGTGATAACAGTTATTAGCTGTCATTAAATTAGTTTCTGCACAAATGTATTCAGCAATCACATTATTATTGGTCCACATTAATATGATACAAACATACATTGGTACCCATTTCACTTGTGTAGTGTTACAAATTTATTAAAATGTTTAATTTAGATTTCCAATACTACAGTATAGAAGTTCATTAGTCTGATTTTTTTAAATGTCACAAACATACCTTCCTGTCTGTCCTGATCTTTCTATTGCAAGTTAAATTGCAAGTTAAAATACAATCACCTTTTGTTTTAAATGGTTCTTTGAGTTCCTGTCTCAGCATTTGAAGACTATCACCTTTTGTCATTGTTTAGTCCAGCTGATTAAATTGATGTAGCCATATAGGAATTTTGAATATTTCCTAAAACCATTATTTTTATTAGGGCCCAAGCCCTAATATTATTATATAATTATTTATACAACTATTGAGGCACTTTTGGGGCCCTTAATGTGCTTGAAAACTCTTGAAACTTTGCACACTGGTCAGAACCCGCGGCCATCAGGGCTGAAGATGGTACCCGGGCGTGGCAGGGGGGCTTGACAGCGCCCCCTGGAACAGGGTCCAAAAACTTGGTCCATAAATCAAACACGCTTGCATGTAAAAATATGAAACTCGGTACACATATAGATATATACTTCATACTATTACTTTTTACCCCAGCCCAACAGGAAGTCGACTATTTAGGGTTGTTTGTAAAACCCACGCAATGGAATTTGAAATACTCCTCCTAGAGAATTCAAAGAAATGCCACAAAACTCAGTCAGCATGAAGTCAAGACATTGAGGATGAAAGTTTTCGAGGGGATTTTTGATATTTCCAACGGTTTGGGCGTGGCGAGGAAACGAATTTATGGCGAGAAATGTGAAACAGGAAGTGTGTCATAATTTCAGCATAGAATAACTTATCTTGATGACACTTCAGCCTTGTGTTTGCTGTAAGAGGCCGATCACATGGATGTGGCTATTGTGAGTCAAAGTTAGCCACCAACTGGCAGCAGGAAATATGTCACTTTCAAAATTATTTGAAATCACCCTCTTATGTTTACCCAATTTGCTTCAAACTTCATCTGTATAATGTAAATACACAGCAGATGTAGACTTGTGAATGGATTCTTGATATCTTTGATACTGTTGCTGTGGCAATGCATCAAACTTTGAAATTATTTTAGGATGCTTTAGAGACTCTTAGCATGCTTGAAATTGCATGAAACTCAACAGACACATCTCATTTATTAGCCAGTAGACATGTGCAAAGACATGCGTCGTGGGGTTGTTAGTTTTATCTACAGTTACAAAAATCGGTATGTACATTGTACTCCTCAAGCCGGACAACTTTCTAATTCATAGTCATTAGCTCAGACCAAGAGGAAGTCAGATATTTTGGTTAGAATGTGGACAAAATCTCAGAATTTTGCTCAGAAAGTGACAGTGTCAGAGGGGGGCCTGTCAGGATAATTTTAACCCTTTATTTGTTGTGTGCGACTTCTCTGGCATTTTGGAGGGCCTTAACATCCTCTAAAACTCTTGAAACTTTGCACATGGGTCAGAACCCATGGCCATCAGGGCCAGGCTGAAGCTGGTACCCGGGCGTGGCAGGGCGGCTCGACAGCGCCCCCTGGACTGGGATTTGAACATTTGTCCGTAAATCAAACACACGTGCATGAATTAATATGAAACTCGGTACACTTATAGATCACATCAGGCCAAACAACGTTCATGCTCTAAGTTTTACGTTGTTTGAATAAATGTCCCAGGAGAAATACATAGAATTACAACCCATACTGTTATCAATCACCACCAAATTCGGTGTGCATGAAGGCAAGACATTGAGGATGCTAAATTCCAGAAGGACTTTTGATATCTCGAACGGTTTGGCTGTGGTGAGGAAATTATTTTTATAACTAAAAAAGGACACATAATGTGTGTTATAACTTAGTTAGTTTTACTGACAGTTACAAAACTTGGCGTGTATATTGTCCTAGTCAAGCCAAGCAACTTTCTAATTTACAATAATAAGCTCAAAACAATAGAAAGTCAGATATTATAGTTTGAAAGTTTTGTCTCAGAGAGAGACAGAGAGAGTTCTCCCAGCCATTCGTGAGCTAAGAATTATAAGGTTCTATCTCCGTTTAGGGTAGTTCTGAGATATTGAGCATCAAAGTTTTGGTAACAATTTAAAATAATGGTCAGTAGTTAACAAGTAGCTATGCAGGAAGTAATAGGTAGTACTGCATTAACACCGAACTTAATACTATTAACTAACATGGAAGCAATATTAACTAATCATTAAGTAATAGGTAATTTAGTACAAAGGTAGTTCCTTGGTAGGTATTTGATTGTTACTAAAGAAATATATCCTCATTGAGAACTACTTGTGAACTATGAAATAATAACTAATTAATTACTAATCACAAAAGTAACATGTCTAAAAAGTGAACAATTGTGGGGGTTTTATACTCTTAACATGGTCATAACATTTCAGAAGCATGTGCCTCAAATGGGTTCTTTGTGGAAACCAGTTTATGAAGTTTATACATCCCCCCAAATACATTAGCTAGGTTGAGATTGTGACCACTCTTGCCAGGATGGACGCATGTTCTCTGTTTATTTAAAACTTAAACATAAAATAATCCTAATAAAGACAGTTTTTAAAAATAAATCTTAAATAATTAGGAAGTGATGCTGACACTCTCATGATTGGATTAGTTCACTATTATGAGCTCTATTGAATGTCAGTCACATATATCTCAGACTCCAAAGACCTATAACTTTATGTTCCAGTAGCTGTCTGAGGAGGACTTCTCTTTAGCACATGAATATAAATATTGATGTTCACTTGTCAAAAACAATTTGTATCTTTAATGAAGAAATTGGCTGCATTTATGTTACGATAAGCGCAAAACCACATCTACCAGATTACAGTGTTTGTTAGAATATTAGTGCCTCACAGAACCTGTACAGTATGTGTCAAATATAAAATTAAATTACTTGTATCATTTGTGAAAAACATGTTAACTCCTCAATAACTACTTAAGCGTTACCTTGTCATCCCGCAGGAACTACTAGTGATGTGGCCCATTATTTTAAAGTGAAAAACATGTTAACTCCTAAGTAACTACAAGCGTTACCTTGTGTAAACATTGCGGGATGACAAGGTAACGCTTGTAGTTAGTTAGGAGTTACCTTGTCATCCCGCAGGAACTACTAGTGATGTGGCCCATTATTTTAAAGTGAAAATTAAAATAATGGGCCACATCACTAGTAGTTCCTGCGGGATGACAAGGTAACTCCTAACTAACTACAAGCGTTACCTTGTCATCCCGCAATGACAAGTCTTAGGAGTTAACATGTTTTTCACTTTAAAATAATGGGCCACATCACTAGTAGTTCCTGCGGGATGACAAGGTAACGCTTAAGTAGTTATTGAGGAGTTAACATGTTTTTCACAAATGATACAAGTTATTTAATTTTATATTTGACACATACTGTACAGGTTCTGTGAGGCACTAATATTCTAACAAACACTGTAATCTGGAAGATGTGTTTTTGCGATTATTGTAACATAAATGCAGCCAATTTCTTCATTAAAGATGCTAATTGTTTTTGACAAGTGACCATCAATGTTTATATTCATGTCCTAAAGAGAAGTCCTCCTCAGGCAGCTACTGTAACATAAAGTTATAGGTCTTTGGAGTCTGAGATACATGTGACTGACATTCAATAGAGCTCATAATAGTGAACTAATCCAATCATGAGAGTGTCAGCATTACTTCCTAATTATTTAAGGTTTATTTTTAAAAACTGTCTTTATTAGGATTATTTTATGTTTAAGTTTTAAATAAACAGAGAACATGCGTCCATCCTGGCAAGAGTGGTCACAATCTCAACCTAGCTAATGTATTTGGGGGGATGTATAAACTTCATAAACTGGTTTCCACAAAGAACCCATTTGAGGCACGTGCTTCTGAAATGTTATGACCATGTTAAGAGTAAAACCCCCACAATTGTTCACTTTTTAGACATGTTACTTTTGTGATTAGTAATTAATTGGTTATTATTTCATAGTTCACAAGTAGTTCTCTATGAGGATATATTTCTTTAGTAACAATCAAATACCTACCAAGGAACTACCTTTGTACTAAATTACCTATTACTTAATGATTAGTTAATATTGCTTCCATGTTAGTTAATAGTATTAAGTTCGGTGTTAATGCAGTACTACCTATTACTTCCTGCATAGCTACTTGTTAACTACTGACCATTATTTTAAAGTGTTACCAAAGTTTTTACATCCCAGCTGGCAAAACTGTTCTGTAGTATTATCTTCTATTATAGCTTTATCTATTCATTTTTTTTTTTTTTTTTACAAAAATAACACCACACAGGCATTAATAAACACCTAATGGATCAGATTATGTCAAAAACTCAATTTCGACCAAAAGTGGAGATATAACCTTATAATTCTAAGCTCACACATTCTGTGTGAGTGTGTCTGTGTGGGGAGGGGAGGGGGTGGGTGGGTGCCGGTGTCTCTGTCTCTGTTTATGTGTGTGTGTGGCTAAATAATATATATATATATATATATATATATATATATATATATATATATATATATATAGGGGCTGTTTACACCTGGCTACTTCATGCGTTTTCTCAGATCGGATAGCTATCTGATTTATCAAAAATTCCATTTACACCTGTGTAGAGAATCGAGGCGAATCAAACACAACTTAATCAAATTAATCTCTCATGGGATTAATTCACATGGCTTCAACACTCCAAGTTCTGGAGCCCACATTCCAGAGTCACGGAACGACTCCGTGCTGTCTGCAGATAAGGACTTTTATTGCCCCACAGGCCCAAGAGAGGGGCACTAAACAGGACGAACGTGTCAATATGGTAATGTTACTAAGACAAATCTGCTCCAAAATGGTGGAACGAGACGCTCACATCAAAGACCCCTCTGATGCCCTGACAGAGATGTTCCACAGAACACCTTTGCCTCTTCCCCCTTCGAGTTGAACTCTCAGTAACCTTACGATTGAGATCGGAGATCTCACACATAAAATCATATAAACTCACCACAGAACAATTCTTGAACTTTTAATCAAACCTCACAAGTCTCATTGCTTTCTGCAATTCATGTGTTGTTTGTTAATGCTTAGATCACATATGAATCATGTAATTGTTGTTAACTATTAACTCTTGTAATTGTTATACAACCATTAGAAGTGTGAATGCCTCATTTACTCTTAAACGAATCGTATTCTCCTAATTCAAAAGATGGCTTGATTGAAATCTGCGTAAAAGGTTTTGTTTTATTATTATAATTATCATAAGGTTAAAACGATGGTCTTTTGTCTCTGCTAAGTGCTGGAGACCAGCTCACAGACCATGCATAAATTATGATAAAGCAAGAAGTAGATCCGCCTCCAATTGGCCAGAAGCTTCTTGGAGGTTGGACTAGAGTTTAAGTTAAAGATCCGAACAAAGGACCTCATGATCAGATTTCTGTAGATTTTAGAAGATTTCAGATGATTTTTATTTAGATTTTTGTTCAGTTCGTTCAGTTCTGTAACTGTTAAGTCCGTGCCTCTCTCTAAAACCAGCAAGAGAGTGTTCTGTTCGTGCTTATCTCTGAAACAAAGAACGTGTTCGCATGCTTCTACATCGACTAGACCAAATTCGACCAGCAGACGAATAACCCATCAAGATCAGGGTTACAATTCAGCTCAGTCAAGCCATCCGACTCGCCTTACTTTCATTTCTTTCCTTTATTTCCTTTTTCGTAAAAGTCTCGTTTCAAAGTTAAGTTTGCAACGCGCTTCGAACTGGAAAAGACTCTCATTCGCTTGCTAATCACACGTGACCAGCGGCGAAACTTCCATCCCTGCACTTCAAAGACAACAAACCACGCAACGGACCCGGCCGGGAAACCCCCCTTCGACGCGACGCAGACAAAGGGAATTCCCTCAGCCACTACAAAGCGCAAGTACTCCAGGCTCTAACTGAACTGGTGCTTTAATGTTAATTGAATAACCTCTCTAAGAAATGAAGGTTCAAATTAATGCTTGGTGGTCCTTTCAGGTTATGTCTTACGTGCATATAGAAAGTTGAAACTTTCTCTCACTCTTTCCAACTCACTCTTTCCCTTTCGCGACTGTATGAATGTGTGTGTGCGTGTGCGTGATTATGTTTAGACCTTAGTTTTGTGCTTAGAATAGCTAATAAAGTCTTGTCCATATATTTGAAAAGATAAATCTTCTTGTGTCGTGTTTGCACATTTAATGTCTTGTACTGTTCGATTTAAAGTTACCTTGCTAAGACATAGTGTTTCACTATAGATTTGGTTATAATTACGGCCCGTTCAAATGAACTCTAAGCGAGTCATTTGCTCGGTTCAGTGATTCGGTTCCATAGATTCATTGCAAATCAATGAATCATTTCCCTTTGAGCTAAATTGGCCTTCGGCCCCCTTTAATAAATTTTATGTATATTATTATATGTTGCATTTGCTACACCTGGTCAAATAAAAATGTGTTTTTGCAAAACGGAAATAAATCTGATCTTCAATTCCCGCGCTATATTCGGATTAAATGAAGTGCACGTCACCGAAAGCAACAGATATGAGCTGCATTTTATTGATCATCGGCTAATTTCAAAATCAGCAAAGACGGTGATAAGAGAGAGCGGCAACAGAACTGGTAAGGTCATTCCGTTTCTTTACTTTTAATGAAGATGGTAGTGTTAATCGTCTGCGACTTACTTTCACTTTGATTTGCGATAGAATGTGGCGCGTTGGCTTCATAGGCATTCAGCTGCACATCTGGGGTGATGCGCGTCGCAGTAGCGTCGTCATATCTGACTAAAATAGCATGACATATAGCCTGTAACAAGCTCTCATGCGTTTATTTTTTAGCATTTTTGGGAGTAACATTTACATATGTGGTTTCAAGAACCAGATGCATTTACACTTGTCCAGTTTCGTCTGGAATGCGGCCCAGACCACCTCCTGAAGTGGTTTGAGCGATCGGATTCAAATCCATCTCGAATGTGTTTCGGATTTACACCTGGTCTTTTCACGATCGGATAGCTATCTGATCACAGAAAACGCATGAAGTGGCCAGGTGTAAACGGCCCCATATATATATATATATATATATATATATATATATAAATACATAGCTACGAGCATTTCTATAACTCTCTGTGTTAAACTAATAATCACTCTTGTGTGTGTCAAACACAATCTACTTAATACAGACAACTTCATTATAAAGATAAACAACAATTCCAAAAACTAGATTAGTGGATAATACACATTGCTCTTTATATTGTTCTAAAATACATTAATGAAAAACTAGATAACAAAAATCAAAAAGATTAATTATTTTAGATATAGTCATGGCTACTATAAAATTGAGACAACATGTTTTAAATGTATAGTACAGATGTTTTATGAGGTAGCAACCTATGTTAGATAGGACAGAACAAGAAAGGCAATTAATAATCTGTCATTAAGTCACTGCATTATGATATGAAAGGCTCAAATACAGTGCGGCACAAAGCGCTTATGTCCATCCTGAGCGGAGAATGATGCGCTTGAAGCCACATGGAGTTGCAGCGCACAGCATGTCGAGTCCGCATTGAAAAGTTCAAAGCACAAAGGAAATACATATTGATGGACAGTGAATTATACATTATCTATCTATGCAATAGTTTATTGAGCCTTTTCTTTTAACAGTTTTAAATTTCAGTTACTGTGCGTGTGAAGAACAATTATAGAGCTCTGACTCTACTATAGTGTTGTGATCACCCGGTAGAAAGTAACACGATTAAGTTACAGCAATAAAGTCCAGCAAGATAGAGTTTCTTTATTCAAAACCATAGACCTTTATCTACAGATCAAGTATAATAGTATTAACATTGAATCATCTTGAAGATAGCTTCATCATTGACTAACCAAACGCGATGGGCTGTTTGTGTGACTTTTGTGGGGCTTAACAAGAACATAGAATAGTATACGCACAATGCAGGATTTGAATCAGCCTCGTCTGATCGATACCGATCCGATATCCGATACTCAGGATCAGTACTGATCCTGAGTATCGGATATCGGATCTGCGCATCCCTAAATACTACAATGTAAACACAAGTAGATGTAAACCTGGATATACACCAGACCTTTCAGAAGGCTGCTCACGCATACTTTGTGGTTGATATGTGCCCTCGATGCGCAATTTTGCAGAGCCCTCACTGATGCAAGCTCTTCAGCACACTTCTTTTCGACAGTCAAAGCAGGGGTTACGTCTTTGCACGTCATGCAGAATAACCCTAAAGACACCAAGGTGGTGGTGCCACCGGCTTTATATATATTAGGGCTGTGCAAAATTAATTGCGATTAATCGCATCCAAAATAAAAGTCTGTGTTTACATAATATATTTGTGTGCTGTATATAATTATTTTGTAAATATAAATACCTATGCATGCATGTATATATTTAAGAATTATTTGCGATTAAATTCTGTATATGTATATATATATATATATATAAATACATAATCTATATTATATAAATATTTTATATATGAATAACACATTTTCTTAAATATATATATGCCAATTTACGAGATACGGATTGGAGAGGCAAATTGGCCGTGGAAAGCCACACTCTCTGACCACGAACGTAACGAGGACTCTTTACCCGATGTTTATTAGCCGCTGCTCTCATGCGTTTCTTTGAACGACAAAGTGCTGATTTAACTTTCCTCCAGGTGCGTCTACAGCGAGCAATAAAGGTCTGAATGGACGGACATCTAGACTCCGCCTCCTGTGAGAAGAACAGAGGAGGCTGGTAACCAAGGCAACCATGGAAAGGCGAAAGGCCCGTGGCGGAAGACGGATGAGAGTTATAAGCATACTCAGCCCAAGCGAGCTGCTCTGACCAAGACGCAGGGTTACGAAAGACCAGACTACGGAGAATGAGGCGAGTTGAGTCGAGTCGAGCTGGTACTGGTAATGGAAAAGCGCCAACAGTATTACACAGACAAGTAGAGAGGATACATTGCCAGGGAGGAAATAGGAAATAAGAGGTATTGCTGTCATACAGGGTTAAACTCAACACTGGCAATTATGGGGTTACATGAGAATGAATTATGTGATGTGTGTGGTGTATCTGAAAATGTATGTCATGTATTAGTTATTTGTAGTAAGTATGATATTTTTCGGTATGTATTATTCAGTCATTTGAAAAATGGAGAAGAAAGAATGAAGAATGAGGATATTCTAGGAAACGGTTTTAGGAAATCTAGGACAATTCTAGGACAGACAGATATATAGAGCATTAATTGCATTTATATTTGATTCAGGTTTGGGATTTAGAATAAGATATGTTTGTAACTGTAATGATAAGATGGAAAGAGAACCCAACAGCGAGATGCGGCAAACAACAGTCTTTAATTGATAATCAGCTGTCCACCAGAAATTGACATTAGTTCAGGGGAAAAACTTGAGAAACCAGGAACGGACACACGGCTCTAAATAAGAACAGAAATCCCCTCTCCTGGACAGCTACTAGTGCAGATGCGGTCAGCGACTGTTGAACCAGAGAGCCCCCGAGCCTCCCGTGAAGAGAGATAAAGTCAGCAATAGGTCGGTGGCGAGGCAGAGGATCACAGCGTCCAGCACTGAACAGAAGTCAAAGAGCAAACCACACAGTGATACTTGCAGGTAAAGAGCTTCAGCACACACCAAGACAGGACAGGACAGGACAGGGATGATTAGAACGAGCGTATAGTATCAACCTTAACATAGAATAATCTGACAAAGAGCTAAGGACAGGAAGTGCTAGAAGAAGGAGAAACAATCAGGGGAAGATTAGAAAACAGCTGGTGAAGACCAGCGCAGAGAATTAGATGCGTGGAATCAGCTGAAAGAGGTGAGATAATGAGGGCGTGAATATGGGTACAGGTGCGTAAACGTGTGTGTGAGTGAGTGTAAGTAAATGACCTCAAGATGGAGACAGAGAAAGAGAGAAGAACCAGGATCATGACAGTACCCCTCCATCAACGAGCTTCTCCTGGCGCCCCGAAGTCAGAAGATTGATGAGACCGAAGGAAATTCTCGATGAGCGAGGGATCCAAGACGTCCCGGGAGGGAACCCAGCTTCTTTCCTCAGGACCATACCCCTCTCAATCGACTAAATATTGGTACCCATGACCCAGTCGCCGTGTGTCAAAAATTCGGCTGACTCTATAGACAGGAACACCCTCAACACGAACAGGGGGGCAAGAAGGGCGTGAGGGAGGACGAATGACAGGTTTAATACATGAGACATGAAAAACAGGGTGGACTCGACGGAGATTGGACGAAAGACGAAGTCGGACAGTGACAGGATTGATGATCTTGATAATGCGGAAAGGACCAATGAAACGAGGTGCCAATTTACGAGATACGGATTGGAGAGGCAAATTGGCTGTGGAAAGCCACACTGTCTGACCACGAACGTAACGAGGACTCTTTATCCGATGTTTATTAGCCGCTGCTCTCATGCGTCTCTTTGAATGACAAAGTGCTGATTTAACTCTCCTCCAGGTGCATCTACAGCGAGCAATAAAGGTCTGAACGGACGGACATCTAGACTCCGCCTCCTGCGAGGAGAACAGAGGAGGCTGGTAACCAAGGCAACTGTGGAAAGGCGAAAGGCCCGTGGCGGAAGACGGATGAGAGTTATAAGCGTACTCAGCCCAAGCGAGCTGCTCTGACCAAGACGCAGGGTTACGAAAGACCAGACTACGGAGAATGCGAGCGATAATTTGATTGGCTCGTTCGGCCTGCCCATTAGTTTCGGGGTGAAAACCCGACGAAAGGCTGGCGGTAGCCCCGATGAGGCGGCAGAATTCCTTCCAGAATAACGAGGCGAACTGCGGACCTCTATCATACACTACATCGGTAGGCAAACCATGAAGCTTAAAGACATGGTCAACCATAATCTTGGCGGTCTCCTTAGCAGAGGGGAGTTTAGGGAGCGAAATGAAGTGAGCAGACTTTGAAAAGCGATCGACTACAGTTAAGATGACAGTAGGGCTGCAACAACTAATCGATAAAATCGATTATAATCGATTATGAAAATCGTTGTCAACGAATGTCATTATCGATTAGTTGGTCTGATTACGTCACGGGGATTGTTTACGGAACATGCGCTTCTTACATGCGCTTCATGAGGCGCACATGCAGTCTCTCTCCCTCGCCGCTCTACCCTGTCTCGCGCGCGCAACACGGACAGTTTGGAGCACATTATCTTCTGTCTCGCATGCGCGCTCTTGATTCAGTGAGTTTGAACTAATTTGCGGTCATCAGGAAACCGCTATCAATATGCAGCACACGAAAATCATTCACCTTTCGGTAAATTCGCCGTTTTGAAACCAAAATAGGTGACCTACGTTAAACGTGTATACTTTATGAAGCCATACTATAGTATAATGTGAGATAGAAATGTATATTTAAGTCATTAAATTCAAGTTAACCTAAGCTTTTCCCTCCACTGCGGCTGTCAGTCATTCAACAGCGCGTCGCGTTACAACAGTTAACATGATGATCTCTTTCCAATGATTCAATGTTATTATTATAATTGATCCGTAGATAAAGGTCTATGATGGTTTTTCTATCTTGCTAGACTTTTATTGCTGTAACTTAATCACTTTCTACTGAGTGTCTGTTAGATCACAACACTAGAGTAGACTCGGCGCACTATAATTGTTCTTCACGTGCACAGTAGCCTAACTGAAATTTAAAACTGTTAAAAGAAAAGGCTTAATAAACTATTGCATAGATACTGTATACACCGTCAATATGTCTTTCTCTTTCCTTGGTGCTTTTAACTTTAATGCGGCGGACACTGAAGAGCTGCGCGCCGCCCAGTGACTCCGTGTTGCTTCAAGCGCATCATTCAGTGCTCGCGATGCGCATTTGCACTCTGTGCAGCTCTTTCATGATCATGTCATAATACTTTTTAGCGCAATGAAAGCTTATTAATAGCCTTTCTTGTTCTGTCCTATCTATTATATTTTGCTTCCTCACTAAACAGCTTTAAAACAGCTGTGCATCTGATTTTACGATGTTTTTCATGAATGTATAACAACAATACAAATAGCAATGTGTACGTTTTACCAGAGTTAGTGCTACACTTATTGTCTCTTATTTGTTCCCCACTAAGGAATGTTTTTTTCACTAAATGTTTAGATTTTATAAAATTATTGTGCACTTGTGATATTTCTAGGCTAAGTTTTGCTGAGTTATCCACTAATATAGTTTACAATAGCATTTTTGTCATAGGTTATGGTCATATATATTTTTTTTATTTGTTGTTTTTCTTTATAATGAAGTTATCTGTATTAAGTAGATTGTTTAACACACAAAAGAGTGTGGTTTTTAGGGTTTTATTTTGTTATAATAAACAAAAAATGAAATATAATTTTTTATCCGATTAATCGATTAATCGAAAAAATAATCGTCCGATTAATCGATTATCAAAATAATCGTTAGTTGCAGCCCTAGATGACAGTATTCCCAGCTGAGGAGGGAAGCCTGGTGATAAAGTCAAGCACAATGTGCGACCACGGACGAGCAGGCACAGGCAAGGGTCGAAGGAGACCGGCTGAAGGAGAATTACCAGACTTAGTCTGAGCACATATGACACAAGAGGCAACGAAACGGCGCATGTCGTGTTCTAAAGTATTCCACCAAAAGTGTTGATGGATAGAGGCGAGTGAACCCCGAACACCCGGATGGGCAATTAATCTGGAAGAATGACCCCATCTAAGGACCGCTTGACGTGCCGACGCGGGAACAAAGAGAAGACCCCTAGGACAATCAGGAGGAGCAGCGACTCAAGAGAGAGCCCGTCTGACCAGTCTCTCGATTCCCCAAATGACTGCACCCACGAAACGACCAGAAGGAATAATTGTCTCATGATTGGCAGGAGTAGTTGAAGAATCGAAGAGACGAGAGAGAGCGTCGGACTTAACGTTCCTAGAACCCGGGCGGTAAGAAATCGAGAAGTCAAAGCGAGTAAAAAACAAAGCCCAACGGGCCTGACGAGCGTTCAATCGCTTTGCAGAACGTATATACTCCAGGTTTCGGTGATCCGTCCAAACAAGAAACGGAACAGCAGAACCCTCTAACCTTTGCCACCACTCTCCAAAGGCTAGGCGAATAGCGAGTAACTCCCGATTACCGACATCGTAGTTTCGTTCAGCGGGCGAGAGACGGTGAGAGAAAAAAGCACAGGGATGTACTCTTCCGTCAGTGGTGGAGCGCCGACCCCCACCTCAGAAGCATCCACCTCGACGATAAATTGTCTCGATAAGTCCGGAGTGAGAAGAACCGGGGCAGTAGTAAAAAGGGTCTTTAGTCGATCAAATGCCACTTGAGCGGCGTCTGACCATCTAAAGTTGGACTTGACAGACGTCAGAGCTGTAAGGGGCGCGGCAACCTGGCTAAAATTTCGAATGAAACGACGTTAGAAATTTGCAAAACCGAGAAATCGCTGAAACGCGACGCGGGACTCAGGAATAGACCAATCTGTAACCGCAGACACATTGCCTGGGTCCATACTGACCCCCTCTGCAGAGACAATAGAACCTAAAAACGAAATAGAAGATACGTGAAAGGAGCACTTCTCTGCTTTGACATAAAGTCGATTCTCTAACAGCCGTTGAAGGACTCGGCGGACGTTCTGGACATGGACCTGGAGAGATGGAGAGAAAATCAGAATGTCGTCTAAATAGACAAAGACAAAAATGTTGAGCATATCGCGGAGGACGTCATTAATGAGAGCTTGAAAGACTGCAGGAGCGTTAAGCAAATCCGAAAGGAAGAACCTTATATTCAAAGTGCCCCAGGGGTGTGTTAAACGCAGTCTTCCATTCGTCTCCCTACCTTATTCAAACTAAATGATATGCATTACGGAGATGGAGCTTAGAGAAAATCTTTGCTCCCTGTTAGATCTCAAAAGCTGACGACATCAGTGGCAAGGGGTATCGTTTCTTTACAGTGATCTCGTTCAGCCCTCGATAATCTATACAAGGACGCAAAGAGCCATCCTTCTTCTTAACAAAAAAAAAAGCCGCCACCGGCAGGAGACGACGATGGAACAATCAAACCAGCATTAAGGGACTATGACAGATAATCCTTTAGCGGCTTACATTCAGGAGCAGAAAACGAAGAGAAGTTGCCAGAGAACGGCTAAAGACCTCCCGCAGATCGTGATACTCCTCCGGTACTCCTGACAAATCACCTGGCTCTTCCTGGAAAACAGAAACAGAAGACATAGGAGGAACAGCAGAGGTTAAACATTTAACATGACACGACAGTTTCCAGGATAAAATACGGCCGTTAGACCAGTCAACATGGGGATTGTGTTGAACAAGCTAAGGATGGCCCAAAACCACAGGTGTAAATAGGTAATGAAAAATTAAAAAAGAAACAGTCTCATTATGGTTCCCCAAGACGGAGAGAGTAAAGGGAAACAGTCTCTCTCCGGACCCTAGGTATGGAACTACCATCAAGGGCAAACAGAGGGGTGGAGCTCTTTAAATCAATGAGGGGGATACCTTGCTCACGAGCCCAAGTCTCGTCGACGAAATTACCCTCAGCACCTGAGTCGACCAAGGCAGTACCGGACACAGAGGTAGTTGACCATCAAAGGAGAACAGGCAGAGTGGTACAGGATTTAGATGGAGAGATCCTAGAAACAGCGCTTGCCAGTAACCCTCCACCTACTGACGAGCTCTGGCTTTTACTGGACAGTCTGAGACAAAGTGTCCAGCAGCAGCACAGTACATAAACGATTCGTGATTTGTTGCTCACGTTCCTTGTGAGAGATGCGAAGACCTCCGAGTTGCATCAGCTCAGGATTCGGAGCGGCAGGCTGAAAAGGAGTAACCCCAGGAGGAGAGAGAAGGGCGGATTCCAAACCGCAAGCTCTGTGGCGTGAGTCAAAACGTTACTCCACCCGGATGGCCAGATCGATGAGAGTGTCGAGTTGGGTTGATGCTTCGCATGCAAGAATCTCATCCTTGAGTTCTGGGTTAAGAACCTCCAGAAAACGAGCCACCAGAGCCGTATTGTTCCACCCGCAGGTCGTTGACAGTGTACGGAACTGGATGGAGAAATCAGTCACAGTACGTCTCCCCTGACGAAGTGTAGAGAGTAAACGTGAAGCCTCTTCACCATAGGCTGAGCGATCAAAAACTCTAATCATCTCTTGCTTGAAGAGAGAAAAATCAAACACACAGTTAGTCTCAGCCTCCCAGTTGGCCGCACCCCACTCCCGCGCCCGGCCCATGAGGAGTGAGATGATAAAAGCGACCCTAGACCGGTCAGTGGCATACGTAGAGGGCTGAAGTGAGAAGACTACCTCACACTATGTCAAAAAGGAGCGGCATTGAATAGGCTCACCAGAGTACACGGGCGGGACTTAGGAAGATATTATTTGTCCGAGGTTCAGACACTCCGCGGGACTCAGAAAGAGAGGATGTTTCTGAGCGTAACTGATGAACCCGCTGAGAGAGACCTGTCATCTTAGCAGCCAGTGATTCGACAGCCTGTATTGCAGACGAGATGTCCTCCTTGTGTTTGCCTAGTAAAACGCCCTGCGGCATTTTACTGGGCAAACACAAGGCCCAGTAAACAGAAGTCAGAGAGCAAACCACACAGAAATACTTGCAGGTAAAAAGTCTCAGCACGCACCAAGACAGGACAGGACAGGACAGGGATGATTAGAACAAGCATATAGTATCAACCTTAACATAGAATAATCTGACAAAGAGCTAAGGACAGGAAGCGCTAGAAGAAGGAGAAACAATCAGGGGAACATTAGAAAACAGCTGGTGAAGACCAGCGCAGAGAATGAGAAGTGTGGAATCATCTGAAAGAGATGAAATAATGAGGGCATGAATACAAGAACAGGTGCGTGAACGTGTGCATGAGTGAGTGCAAGTAAATGACCACAAGAGGGAGACAGAGATAGAGAGAAGAACCAGGATCATGACAGTAACATTAAACCTGCCATATTGGGGCTGAGTATGGACGTAGGAGCTGAATATGCAGCAACAGATGAAGCTCAATGATACCTCTAATGCAGGTATGATAAATAATGGTCATGTATGTGGAATGATATAGTTAGACAGGCAGACAGTTTTAAACTTCAGACTTATCACCCAAAGGTTAATTTGTCATCCAGCACAGTAGGTGGCGATAATACTCCTTAGGAGTTATTCGCCATTAAACAAGAAGAAGAAGAAGAAGAAGAAGAAAGATCCAATCAGGATGCGGGGGGAGAGGTCGGGAGGAAGCAGGAAGATGAACGTGGAGAGGACGGAGAAAGGGGGAGAGAGAGAGAGACATGAGTAAGAACTGCGTTGTGACTGCCACGTTAAAAATTGTTAAAACACAAAGTTAATGCATGTGAGGAAAAATGTACTTGTAGACGGCACGAAGAGTGAGTTACAGAAGGGCTATTGTTGTTACAAAACCATCAACCACTACACTGTAAACTTATTGTGGGGATGTCCGGTTATGGATTACCAATATTCGGTTATGAATTATTAATAATCAATAACTAATCATACTGGCTATAGTGTCACACAATTTAAACTCACCCAAAAAGGTGATGCACAGCCTATATGGCTGTATCTCCGTATACAAATAATTAATCACAACGAATTATAATTAATTATGAATACACAGAAAGGGCTATATCAAAACCTGTGAATGCCTACCAAATCGAATGGTTGCATCAGATAATCTGTCTGTCCGCCAGACGGATATGTGATGTTCTTATCAACTATAAAGAATAGTCTTATGAACTTTCAGGAAGAATTATTCCTGTGGCCATTGAGAATAATTCCTTGTTTTTTACAAGAATATCAAGTGGTAGGTCAATCACGAGTTTATCGAGCTTGTAGCTATAAGATCGAACACATTTAAGAGGCTTTGTTTTGTGAGCAGTAAACAGAGACAATCAAGAGTATAATGAGTTTTAATAAAATGCGATTGAGAGGGTAACGTTACAGCTACATCTACCTAAGAATATATATATAATACATGAAAAGTATAAATGAAAGTAACACAAAGAGACAAGACAACAACAGATTACAGAATAGCAAACAAATAATGAATACCTTTGAGATCCAGCAGAGTATCAAATCACCTTAAGCAGGGAAATGTTTTACGCATTTACTTCTTAGTAAGATGTCAGAAATACTTGCATTAAAACCTTGTGGTTGAAGCAGGACGGAGTGCGTGTTTGCCCTTCAAGGTGTGCGTCTGTCGAGCTGAAGCATTCTTATTGGACACCTCCGGAGCACATGTTGCGGGGAATTCAAACGGTCGACTGCGTTGCTGGAGAATTTACAACTAACTAACAATTAGGCAATTACAGTTGAGCATTAGTTAATATTAGAGAGAGAGATTTCTCATTACCTAGGAATTCGGGGAGCGCACTCCACACTAATAGCTAAACACGCTAGGGGGCGCTACATTAGATTCTATGTATTCAAATCACCTTTTGTTTTAAATGGTTCTGGGAGCCCCTGGCTCAGTTTGAATAGTTATGCTGATTGGATTAGGATTGATATTAGAGCCCTGCACGGGCCTCAAATCTAGGCCCTAGCCCGGCCCGTGTCCGACAGCTCATCAGAATGATCAGCCCGAGTCCGACCCGAGCCCGTTATTTAAAAAAAAAAAAAAAAAAAAAAAAAAAAAAAAAAACACCTTACTCAGCCTGCCCTGTTGCAGCAGTCATTTAAACAGATATGTTTTGTCCTCAATGGCAAAGTAGTTACCGTTTAGATTATTTTCATTTCTTTATAAAGTTAATTAAGACAAATGTTTCTTTTTATTTATTTATTTATGACGACCAAGCACCCGACAGCGAGTTAAACATGTTTGATCCATTTATAGCCTCTCAAATCAACACTTTACTTGGCTACAATAAAATCCATAGATATAAAACAATTTAAACATATTCACACAGACAGTTAACGTTAGTTTAAACGTTTGTTAAACGTTTATTGTCATTTTTGAAAAGCTGAGGCAAACTGCTCCGCTGCTCGCAACAGCGCTCGTACAATACAATTTACAATACAATACAATACAGAGAATGCAATCTAAACAAATCAGATAAATTACATTAAAACAAACATGCAGGTTATCTTACCTCAAAAATCAAGTCTTTACTACAGAACATGGCCATTCGTATTTCCAAAAGTTTCCGATAGACTCATGAAACTAAAGTCCAATCAAACAAAAAACAACAAGACAACCTCCTAAACAGTCTCTTACAGAGCATCGTGCAGAAAAAGCACCATCCACCGAGGAAAGTTTTAATCCAGTCGTACTTTTTCCAGCTGCGCTGAAGTCACGCTCACTACTTCTGCTGCTGGCGGGACACTAAACAGAGAACGAGCCGGTCGCGCGGATCGCGTTGCCGGGAAACCTGTGTGCGCGTGTGCGTGCCGTGAGCAGACTGTCAGTCATATATGTCAGTATGATAGGTTATAAAACGTCTTTCTATGTTTGCTTTTCAATAGTCATCTTCTCATATTTTATTTTAAGTAATATCTAAAATAGGCTATAAAAAAGATAAACCTAAAACAGGCCCGAGGCCTGTGAACTATGACGTTAAAATTGGCCCGAAGCCCGGCCCGAGGAGTGTAAATAAGTCGGGGCCCGTCGGGCTCGGGCTGAAATGCAGGGCTCTAAATGATATCACTCTCGGTCTAAGGGCAGGTTCCCAAACCTGTATACCTCATTTACATGCTTTGTTTCAGAGTGTATCCACCTCTATGTAACTCCTCCCCCTTGTAAGGTATATGTACACAAGGTATTTTGGCTTAGCTAGACTTGGGTAAGATTTTTGGACAAAGCAGACTTGCTTAATGTGATACATGTCTGGGTAAAAAGGGATAGTCAATTTTGGGTGGGACATGTTGAGAACTGATTGGATTTTGAAAAGCTGTCTCTGAAAGGGTTGAAAAATGAGATACATTTCTAATGTTAACTGAGAAGTCATTTCGAAGGCTAAAGCAAGCTTGATTATGGAGACAAACTTGTTTTCCTTTGGAAAACTCTAAGTATATTTAAATTGTAGCTAATGGTATTTGGACTCCTGCACTTACATTTTGCTTTATTGTTACTAATTGTTATCATTATAGCATTTCTGGATAAATGACATTCCTAGGCTCCAGACATGATGTAAACATTTTCTGATCCTGCTGAACCTCCAGATTATGAATATCTCATTATACAGGATGGTTATGAAAATAAACTACCAAACACAAGTAACAGTAAAGGCAAGTTCACTGCATGCGTCTCTAGTGTCCTTCATATGTCTCTGTCCACATCTCACTGTCATTCTCTGATCATGTTTTCTTAGCTTTAGGCAATTGGAGAGGCGGTTCTTCTAATGTGTTTGTTTTCTTACAGGAATGAGCCGTTATCCCAATCTGCCAGCTCATTACACGGCTGGATTGTTTGGTTTTTTGTTTCTTTTTTCAGACTGGAGGCTGTTACTCACTGTTGACACCAGACTGCATTCTGAAATTGCGAAGTGATTTCCTGTCTTTCTATGCGGAATACAAACACTTTATTCTCAAAATAATGGAAGGGAAAGTTATAATTATGCCATTTGTGAAAGAGAACAACAATTCTGCTTTTGACAGCAATTTCAAGAAGTTCAAAATGTTAGCTGGATGTTTCCATGAAATTCTAGGTTTACTTAATATTTGTTAAACATTTGAAATGGCCATATTTGTCATATATTTCAGCATCTGCCATTTGAGTTTGACAGTAAGAGCAATGAAGTTGCAATTCCCTCTGAAAAAGTCACCAAAAGATGCTTTGACCTCACTTCATGTACAACATATTGTCATTAAAACTTGATTCATGTTCTGTAGGAATTAATCATTATAAGAAATTAAAGAAATATCCAACTAATTTTTCTCTAGCAGAGATGCAACGTGACTTGAATGAATGAATGGTGTCATTTAATTGTTTGGGTGTTTTTATAATGTACTGTATCAATTTGACGCATACAAGGAATTTAGCATATTTTTAGTAATGAATGATGATGAAGGTAAGGTTTACAAAGAAAGTTGTGGTCAGGGTTAAGGGGTAACTCCAAAAAGTAATGTTAAAACGTGAAATTCATTTTAATGCATTCCTATGGATTGGTAGGATAGTGAATATTATTTTGTTCCAAACCAAGTGTTAAGATAGTTTTAGTCATTTCTGACCAGTGTTGTTATTGTTAACTAAAGCTATAAACTAATTTGCATTAATTGAAAAAAAAGAGATGAAATTAAATATATTGGCAACTCACTAAAATAAGTTTCAGTTGAAGTATTAAAAGTACTGGAATTGAAATAAATAATAAAGCTAAATAGAAATATTTTAAAATAAAAATCAACAGCAAAAAATTGTCATTTCTAAAAAATAAAAATAAAGATCTACTGTATATATGTGGCGCTGGGGAGGTGGGGGATTCTCTTACGAGAGGTTCTCTCCTACTCCGTAATATCTTGCGTTAGGGGAAAACCTCTTTTCCACGAGATATTGAAGCCAAAAATGATCCTTAATTTTGAATTAATGCAAAACGCGTTGCGGAATCTGATTTTTCATCTCTTCAGCGAAGCTCAGGCATCGCTGGATCCGGAGTGATCCGGAGCCTTTGCATCTGAATCTGCTGGCCTTCATCTCACCGCCTTCAG
The DNA here is from genome assembly GCF_016745375.1 of Pimephales promelas. Next base: position 672,125 of record NW_024121810.1, read on the forward strand.
CCGCCGTACCTGCAACGCTTGCCGCCGTATATAACCTTTTTACTCAGCCGAGTGTTTGTTCTCTGCTCCGACTCACACCCTCTATATCTAAAAGAGCAGCCTTGAGAATTGCCTCGTTCCTCTGGTCTCTATCGTGCCAAGCCACACTCAGGGACGGAGACCGCCATGTCATCTGCGTGTCCTACCTGAGAGAGGATCATGCTGCTCTCATGCTCGCTGACGGCAGCTGCCATCATTGTGAGCTATTGCCCATGATGACTGAGGATTCGCCTGGCATTTTTCTCTGAGTCTGAACTTCTGGTCGCTATAGTGCCGCACTGTAAAAAGTGCGAAAGCACACCGGTTCGCCCGCCAGCTTCACTCGAGTCAACACACATACAGTCAGCTCAGACCGACTATGTTTTTAGTGAAGAAAATATCCCACGCCCACATTCACTCACAGACATGTTAAACCCCACAGGATTTGCTCCACTCGCTCTCTCCCAGCAAACAGCCATGAGTGAGTCGAGCATGGCCAGGCTGCCCGCCATGATCGGCGCCCCCCGCCTCAAAGGCTGCAAGCTCAGCATTTACGTTACAGCACACAGAAACTCTCCAGTCGCCACTATGTTGCGGCCAGAGCCCAAATCTCATTCAACCCCTAGCTATTCATGCAAATGCATGGCAAAGCTTTCCAGTGTATTAGAATGGGTGCTAAAAAGATGCAATTCACTGCAGTTCGCTCGACGTCCCCGCCGCTACATGGCATGGGTCGAAACAACGGTAAAAACCAGAGTAGTTCATCAACTTCGACCCAAAATAGCGAAACTGTTGAACAGTGGGGCCATAGAGCCTTTATCTCAAGCTCAGAGCAAAGGGGTATTTTCAGATATTTTCTGGTACCGGAAAAAGACCAGGGTCTCAGACCTATTCTAGATCTTAGACAGCAAAACATATTGCTTGTGAATCAAGCAGTTCAGAAACAGTTCAGAATGCAACCAGGAAACTCCTTGCACAGATTTGCCGAGAGGACTGGTTTATGTCAATAGATCTGAAGGACGCGTATTTCCAAAAACAAATAGCGTCACGTCACAGGTGATTCTTGAGATTCGCCTTCGAGGGCCTGGCATGTCAATACACAGTCCTACTTTTCGGCCAGTCCTTAGCAACCCATATATTTACAATGCGCATGGACGCACCCTTGAAACTTCGGAGTATGCAAGTTTTGAAGTACTTGGACGATTGGCTGATTCTAGCTCGAAAACCCTCAGAGCTCATAGAACACAGGACCATATTACTCGAACATCTCGAGAATCTAGGTCTCAAAGTCAATTGGGCAAAAAGTTTGCTCTCTCCCAGTCAGAGAATATATTTTCTGGCCACAGAACTGGACATGCTGTCTATGTATCATAGACTATTCAGTATTCCTTTACCCCAAAAAGTGTGACAATACAATATAAAATGGGCTTATATGATTCAATAAGATCTAAAGTTGGCCTACTATCTCTCTCTACTTCTACTACTACTACACACACATAGTGAATAAGCACATCGTGGGATAGGATCGTCTGCTAATAAATGTGCTTTTGACACTTGGCATTGAAAGTGCTTATGTAACTCTAAGAATTACAGAAAGGTAATAAAGTTGTTAATTATTTTTATGAAGAAAGCTGTTACACAGTGTTTTATTTTTCTATTTATACAGTAGTATATAGTCTATTTCTCCTCTTAGACAGTACTTCCCCAACCTTAGAGAACACTCTTTTACATGACCCAGAGCATGCCGGGGTAAGGTGTAAGAATTGAGGGTGAACAAAACAGAAATGAATCTTCCAGGTGATTCATTCAAACATAATTACACACAGAACTCAACACTCTGACCCCCGGAACACCAGTCTAATCTCTGGCCATAAATGGAGTTGGTTCCAGCTGGCCGGACAGCTTAACTTCTGGTCAACTTCTCTGCGGCTGTATAGCCAATAGAGTGAACAGATTTTTTTCATTCTTTTTTTTTCTATTCATATTGTTAGGATTGTAACTATATAACCATAACCAGCATCTAAACTAGGATATTAATAATGAACAATCTTTGAAATCTTATTATACAGTTATTATACATGACTTGTCTAACAAAGGAAACTAATGCCAATGTACTGTATATTGATAGGGGTAGACATGTTTCTGCATTCTCCAGGATTTAAGTGGATCTTCATCTGAAGAGTTCAGATGCAAAAGCCTCTAAATGCCATTTGAAATTTTCTTCTAGAATGGTCATTTTTATCAAGCTTGTATATTTAAGTTCAGTAATTTCACTTAAATGGCAATTAATAGGTAATCTTCATTGCCATTTAAGTGAAATTACTGAACTTAAATATACAAGCTTGATAAAAATGATCATTTTAGAAGAAAATTTCAAATGTCACTTAGAGGCTTTTGCATCAGAACTCTTCATCTCTTTGTATCCGTCATGGTGACCCAATGAAAGACAGGAAGCAATTGCGAGTAACATTTTTAATAGGAAAATGTAATGAACAGTAAATAGAAACAGTACAAGCCAATGTTGGTGGGTGATGCAGGGACATCAATGGTCAGGTCCAATGAATAGGTGACAATGAGAAGACGAATAATCCACACGACGGCGGCGAACAGGAACACAAGGCAGGAACACCATCACGGAGGACATCAAAAAATGATCAGATAAGGATGATAAAACAGTGGTGAGAATATATAGAATGGTGAGATTGATTGCAGCTGGTGATACAATTATAATCAGCTGGAGCGGATTAGGTAATGACATACATTCACACCCACTACACACATGCACTCATACAACAACATATACAAAAAAAAAGACTAGAAGGGACTAGTGAATACATCTACCATGACAGTATGTTTGTCTCTGTAAGGTATTTATCCACTTCTATGATTGCATCGGAGGGAAAACTTTTTTAACATCAAAATAATTACTCACACCATCCTTAAGTTTCACTGAAATTAGGAGTATATTAGGTCCAGGCGAGCCTCGCCTGGCGAGGGCACCTTCATTATCTCCAGTCTGGCAGAAGAAATGGACAATTGAGTGTGAGCTTGACTTATTAAGGTCAATGAACAAGTGTGTGGGTGAACAGACTTGGCAGATGCCAGCAGGTAAAGAAAACAGCATGATCACAAGAGACTAATCAGTGCTTTAGCACATCCCTCTGGATCCACATACATGCACGCTTTCCCAAGCCTTTGAACCAAGACCGACCGCGATGTCAGACAGAGTTTATTCCAGCTGAAATCACACAACCGGTCACTAAACATACAAACACATGCCAGCAGCTGCTGCAGTGACACTGCCATTGAGAAATCCTTGAAAATAAGTGAGGATATTTAGGGAAAAAAAACTTTAAATAGGAAAGTTGTCAGAGCGGTAAATACAAGGCCACAAAGAGCATACAGAACTCAATGTGCTGGACCTCTCTGCTGATCCTCAGTCTTGTTGTTTCTGCTCGAGTTCATTCTGTGTCTATGTGAGGTGGAAAGGAAGTGAGTTAGGGTTCAGCAGAGTGAAGCACACAGTGGGTGAGAGTGGAGAGCTTCGCCTGTACCCAGCAAACATGCCAGTGCGGGCCCACTGTGGGTAAGTGTGGGTTTTCTGTGGGACAGTGTGGGCAAGGGCAAACCCTTTGGGCCCCCATGAGGGTTTACTGTGGGCAACCCACTGTGGGTTTGCCCACAGAAAACCCACACGGGCTCGCAGTGGGTTAGCCCATGCGGGGCCCATAGCAGATTTGCCCATTTGGGCCCCCATGAGGGTTTACTGTGGGCAACCCACTGTGGGTTTGCCCACAGAAAACCCACACAGGCCCCTAGTGGGTTAGCCCATACGGGGCCCATAGCTGTTTTTCACTATGGGGCCCCCATGAGGGTTTACTGTTGGCAACCCACTGTGGGTTTGCCCACAGAAAACCCACATGGGGCCCCAGGCAGTTAGCCCATGCAAAGTTAAGTTGTTTAACAGTCAAATGTTTTAACATTAGAAGGTTTAATATTAGAAGCTTAATCAAACTATTTAACGATCCTGTGAAATGTCAGTCCATAATTAACTAAAACTGCATATAATGGATTTTGAGCCTGAGCATTTAAAAACAAATTTTTGACTTATAAGGAATTATAAAAAAATATAGATGTAACTATATATTGTAATGCGGTAGGTCTTAATGAGTCTTTATAAATATATTTATAGAATTGTAATATTGCTCATAAATAAGTATAAATGGTGCTATAATTCATTATAAGTATGGACTGCACAGAAAGTGTTACCACATTTATTAAATAAAATTAACTTATTTGTCACAATAAAAACAATACAATGGTTTACAGATATGTTTTGGTATTCATCAGTGATGGATATTTATCATAATAAAATCATATATTATTGATACTAATAAATAGGCCTACATCACTGATGTAACGACTGAGCCCAATCAGACACAAACGAAACTGCGACGTCACTGGACGTAATTTCATTACCAACTTTCATTTATATAAAGCATTTTAGTGCTTTCATATTCTAATGAAAAAAATAATATTACATTGGTCATAGAACTACATAATGATTTTTAAATTCATGATATAAAATGAATGATATTTTAAATTGTTACATGTTATAATTCTAGATGTTTAAATGCTGCGTGCCTTTTGAATTGATATGATTTCAACGCGCGTGCGAGTCGCATTCAAAGTTGTCCGATTCAAAGACAGGAGCGCACGCGAGCAGATGGAAACCATGGAAACGAGGAAACCTCTTCAACTGACAAACAGCAAAAAATAGCGTCTCCCTGTTTTTCCACTGCTTTCAGGTAAGTTTGGTTAACAAAATCACACAAATAATACATACAAACGTTCCTGACACCTTTCTTACGTATAATTGATACGCTTCTGTTGAATATTTACTTTGTAGAAAAGGTTTTGAGTCTTCGAAAAAGTCCGTTAGCATCTCAACTGTTTTCAGAATAGGTAACGTTAAACGTTAAGTTAAGTTAACGTTAGCTCTTGTTTTACATAAGTTTGGGGTTTTAACCACATCTTTGTGTTGATTACAGTTTTTGTTTTGCTGGTAATTTGTCAATGGGTTATTGGAAATTAGCTAATTGCTAGCTAGCCTGAAAGAATTCACACTGTAACGTACTGTTGATCAGTGACGTCACTTACAAAGATTGATAATAAAAGTGATTTCAGAAGGGACAGAAAAAAACCTCCACAACAAAGGAGGAATTATTGTTTCATGATAATAATTTCATATGCATTTCTTGCACAATATATTACGTTAAGATTTTATATATTCTTTTTCTCTTTTCTGCATTGCATCTCTAGCTTGATTCCTTGTAATAAACCCTTTGTTCTATTGCAAATCCTATGTAACATTGTTGGCTCTGTGACACATTGCATGTTATTTTCTAGTCTAGAAAATCACCATGATGTCCTGCTACAGCCCTGTCCCAAGACAACCTCCACGGCTATGAACTCGACTAGTAAGCAAAACTTCAATCATACTGTTCAAAAGTTTGGGGTCTGTAGGATTTATGCTTTTTAATTAAGTCTCACACTCATTAACCCCAGTTTTTTTTTCAGTGATATTGTCCTTGAGAAGCCTGTAGGCTAAATAATAGCTGGCAAAATAATATAATGTTATAATGGTCATAAGTTATAATAATTAAACTATTATGATAACATGGATATCATGGTCATTGGTATATTCTCTAGGTGTGTTTTTAATTATGTTGGCCAATGAGACACCATACTGTCCAGCGCTAAGGTATTTATTTATTTTCATGTAATTTTTTTTAATGATAAATACTAAAGTTCTTTTAACTTTTTAATGCTGAATTCAGGGGGTCGACAACTTTAGGCACGCAAGTTATTTTTCACAGATATCTGGCCAGTTTACTCATGGCTCATATTCTTAGCCTTTAAATGTTTGAATTTAAATCCACAATGCAATATCAGGGGGTAAAGATATCATTAGAGTTTCTAAAGTTACTATGCTCTTGTTACCAGATGAGATATCATTTGACCCTGTGATTCTTCAGGACCAGATCTTGATGCCATCCACACCCAGTACATGACAAAGGTGAGTTTCACAATAGCTTCCACTACCACAAACCAAGAGACCGAACACAACAGGCCTTCATCCATAAGAACTCACCCATACGTTGGTATAGTAACCAAAACCCGGTATTAAACATTAAACGGGCCCTGGGGCCAAATTAAAGGAAAACTCCGGTCAATTTTAACATTGAGCTATTTTTTTTGTACATTTGGAGTGCTGTCAGTACAGACAAAAATTGGTGTTGCCTACACTGTGTTATCATCTTTTTAAAATTTGCACCCTGCTGACTTCAATGGGGCATGGTCTAAACCTGCTTTTAGCCTCTTAACATCCTTGATTTGTCATTACGAGTGTACATCCATGTGAGTGGTGTTATTAAGAGTGACCACGGTCAATCTGACTGCAGTAGATATGAAAGATATTAATAAAAATGATGTTAATTCAGCCAGCGCACATACCTCTATTTGCTTCCTGTTTTCTGTCGATGCCCACAGTAGTCGATTGTCGATCTCACACGTGAGTTCATTTATATCGTCTCAAACCTACCACTGTGTGGTGTTCTGAGAATATCAGCTCAAATGGATAGTTCATCCGAATCAGATGTTGAACACACAGAGGTTTGAGATGATATTCACTTATGATCGCGCGCGTGAACTCGACAATCGACTACTGTGGGCTTCGCCCGAAAACAGGAAGCAAATAGAGGTATGTGCGCTGGCTGAATTAACATCATTTTTATTAATATCTTTCATATCTATTAACCGTGGTCACTCTTAATAACACCACTCACATAGCTGTGCACTTGTAATGACAAATCATTACGAGTACAAAAAAAATAATTACAAGCTTTTTTTAAGGAAGACCGCAGTATCGATAAGCCCAGGTGTTATCAGTTCTGTCTTGCAAATTCTGTGAGGATTAGGAGGGGTATTTTAAACAGTCTTCATACAACATGTTTTTCAGGCTGGTGGTTGTTTGTAATTTTAAATTTAAATTTTAATAAGTAGGGAGAAAATAAAAACCTTTATTGAACATTTATTAAATGCATGTTAATGTTTTCTAAATGATTAGTTAATCATTAACTAAACAATTGTAAATTATTTATAACTGAATCTACAAAACATACAATAATTAACATCACTTAAACATTTATGAAATGCATAATCATGTTTCATAAAAAATAAGTTAATCATTTACTAATCACTTGTAAATGACTTGTAACAGAATTAACAAAACATACATAAAATGTTAGTATATCAATTGCTAATCATTTATGAATGTTTTGTAAAAGCTTAGTTCATCATTAACCAACCAAAATGACTTACAACTAAATGTTATTATAAACCGCAGCTCTCTCATTGACCTATTCAGTCATTCTCTTAGTTAAGCATTTATAAATAGCACCTGGAACAATCAGAAGACGTTTCCTCATTCAAAGTGCAGGTTGAAAACTTTCTTAGGTTGAAATGGCTCAACAGTACAACCCTTATTTTGTTTTTAACATTTGTATTTCAATTGATCCTTTCTCACTTAGATGCTGTGACAAAAAGCAGTCAAGCCACTGCATGTGATGTGGAAGCCTCTATGAAGACATGGCTCCGTAATCCCTGGGACAGAGATGGGGACGGCAAGGAAGGGCCAGAACTGCAGAAATACCTACTGTTTCCCCTGAGGGGATTGATTTTTAATTTTCAATCCCCTGTTTTCTGTGGTTATTGCCGTTTTAAACTGTATTATCATTAATTATAATTATTATTAAATATAAATAAATTATTTGGGGAAAAAAACATGACCCTCGATTTATTGCTGCTAACAAGTGCAATTGTACTGCATATAGTAATATGGGTGTACCTACTCTGTGTGCTGAAACTTTGCAACTGCACCCACAGTGTGCCCACATCCAGCCTGCTATAATTTGTGTGGGCCAGCCCAAAGTCAGCCCACACTTTGGGCTGGCCAACGGTAAGTAGAGTGGGCCCCGATTGGAGCCAGTTGTGGGCCCACAGCAAACCCTTATAGGGGCCCATTTGGGGCCATTGCAGGCAGCCCACTGTGGGCCCACAACTGGCCCCAATGGGGTCCACTCTACTTACCGTGGGCCTGCCCATAGTCAGCCCACACTTTTGGGCTGTCCCACTGGGGCCCCACCTGGGTCCCGAAGTGTGGGGCCCACACGTGCCCCACATTTCACGCCGGTATCTGGGCCCACAGTGGGCTGCCCACAATGGCCCCCACATGGGCCCCTATAAGGGTTTGTCGTGGGCCCACAACTGGCCCCAATGGGGTCCACTCTACTTACTGTGGGCCTGCCCACAGTCAGCCCACACTTGTGGGCTGTCCCACTGGGGCCCCACCTGGGTCCCGAAGTGTGGGGCCCACATGTGCCCCGCATTTCACGCCGGTATCTGGGCCCACAGTGGGCTGCCCGCAATGGCCCCACATCGGCCCCTATAAGGGTTTACCGTGGGCCCACAACTGGCCCCAATGGGGTCCACTCTACTTACTGTGGGCCTGCCCACAGTCAGCCCACACTTGTGGGCTGTCCCACTGGGGCCCCACCTGGGTCCCGAAGTGTGGGGCCCACACGTGCCCCGCATTTCACGCCGGTATCTGGGCCCACAGTGGGCTGCCCGCAAGGGACCCATTCGGGCCCCAAAGAAGCTTGTTTGCTGGGTACTGCATTTAAAACCATAAATCATACCTGGATCCACTATTAAGATGCGATGAAATTTCTTGACAAGAGCTATTTTTTTTCTTCCCTGTGGTCACATTTTTTCCTAGTGAAACAGGTCAAACTTAAAATCGAGAGGACCATGCCTCCCAACATGACATAAGCATGCTGGTAACTACCAAATATCACTTTAATTTTAACTTTTTTAAATACCTCAAACAGTGTTAATTTAGTATTAGGTAACACTTTATTGCAATAGTTAGACCATTAACTATAGGTAACTTTTCAACTATATGTCAACTAATTCTCATTAGAGTATAGACCTATTATTGTCTGCGTAACACTTTATTTTGTTGGTCCCCCAACAAACATTCTGCTAACTATAATAAACTTTGCAACTACATGTCAACTTATTCCCTAACCCTAACCTAGTAGTCTACTAAAGGCCCAGGTACTAAAGGCCCAGGTATACTTAATTTTCCACGTTTCCCTCCACTCATGCACAGTTGTGTGCGCAAGCCCATCAAAGTATAATCCTTTTGCTGTCAGTGCGGAAAGACTCGTCCGGTGCGTGCACACTATCTAGTAATGATGTTATGTATGACACTGAAGCTTCGATGTGCGTATAATTTATTACTTTTTTTCATGAAGAAACTGTAAGCCAATGCTAGTGTGACATTATTAGTTAAGTGATTGACAGTTGCAGCATCCTATCAGGGGATAGTATCATCTATTTAATGCGGGTTGGCTGTGTCCGGAGATGCGTCGCGTCTTTACTCCGCCTCCCCGCGTGCGTCATTCACTCGCGTCTCGGGTATGTTTTGATCGCGTCTGGTTTAAATTAAGTGTTTGGAACCTTACTGATATTATTCTTTCAAATTGTAGTTGTCAATCAGCACTTTTCCGGCGGTGCACGTTATGAGTTCAGAGTGAGTGTCTGTTCACCCCTCAGGTAGGTTCTGTCTCTGTATTGAGTACTGGGGTGCAGTAATAGTGGGTCGCTATGTTACCATTAATGTGTTGCTTCCTGTATCCCAGTTAATCGGCGGTCTTGATGATTGCTGTAAACAGTAGCCAGAGGGAATTGTATGCGAGGAATATTCTCTTGTGGTAAGTGTTATGTAAAATGGATGGAAATTGTAGTAAAAGAGCAATAGTAACATCTCGCTTTCTTTAAGGCGTGGGTCTCCTCTCTCATTCTCCGGACCGTTCTTTGCTCTCGTCTTCAGTACGATCTTCTTCCCGTTCTGCAGTGAATTGTGCTCAAAATAACCTGAGTGCATTTGAGAACCACGTGTTTACGTTGCGATCGCGCCGTGGGCCAGCAGCAGGATTTGCATTGTCTACTTCCTTTACTTCTAAAGCAATCGCAAAGTTATAATCGGTCTGTCCTTTGTATGAGAGCCGATGTGTGGGTGTGTGTGCGCTACATTAGCTCGATTTTGCTGTACATCTTTTCTTGAATTCTAATGTGTGAATAGTGTTTAGATTTTGCTTTTATCTAAATGTGTGCGTATCCTTATCAACCTTGATTATTTTATTTTTATTTTCTCTGTGGTCATTGTTGTGTTTTTTTTTTTTATTAAACTCAGTTTATTTGTTTTCTCAGGAACTGAGGTGGCCAGGCGGAAGGACCTTCTCTTGTATGGTGATAGCGGTGGTGTTGCAGTGGGTGACACTTTTGAAGTGCCTGTGTGTGTGATTTGGTGCACGGTGATGTGTGTGTGCGTGAGTTGGATTGTGCTTTTGGAAAAGCCATTAAGTGGTCCTTCCGCCGGCAGACTCGGCCTGGTGGTTTGGTATATTGTTTGTTTGTATTACCTGTAAATTGAGCTTTGTAGAGTTTTTTTTTTTGCTGTTCCTCCTACCCTCGTGGGTAGAGGACTGCTGATGTAGCCATTATATATTGCCCGCTGTGACGACACCTTTTGTCAATTGCCATTATTTGTGCATGTAGCGCTGTGCGCTCCTTTTTTTACAAGGACATACCACTTTTTAACTCTTTTATATATCAATAAAAACTATTTTTTGTAAATTCTTTGTACATGTCTCTGACCTTCCTGGCACACACGAACCTGTGACCTAATGCAAATTGCTGGGTTATTTAGATATTCCCTGAATTATTCAGGGTGGCGTAGTCGACAATTATCACTGGAAAATATAAAGTAAAACCCTATATTTACTGCCACAGTAGGATGACTTAAATGTTACATTGTTGCTCTGCACATTTGCTCTGTTCCTTTACTCTTTGGTCTGATATGTCTTCATACTTTCAGGAATGGATTCTGAAATTCTACTTAACATTCAAAAGGCTTTTTATAACTTTAAACTTTCCAACAAGGTTTTGTCAAGCTATCAGATTTTGTGTATTTTTAAGAATAATTTTCTTTGCACTCTTTGCATCAACTCCTCTCAATGCTTTTACAATAATGAGCTAAAAAATAAATAAATAAATAAATAAAAACTGCATTCAACTTGATTTTGTAACACATTATTACTTGGTAGTTTTTTACTTGAATGAGTCAGATATACAGATATCCAACAATCCTCTGATGGCTTAGACATGCATGCCTTTTCTTAAAAGCTTTGGTTCATTTTGACTTATGAGCAGTGTTTGTTCACGTCATTTGGGTATATTTATGTTTGTTGTTTTAATGTAGTTAATATTGTCATGGTACAGAAGGAGACAACATAGGTAATGTCTCGGGTTACTATTGTAACCCTCATTCCCTGTGTAGGGAACGAGACACTGCATCGATACTCGGCGTGCCCGCATCGTGACTAAGTCCCATTCTTCTCCCAGGAACATAGTTCTCTGAAGAGGAGTTAAGGAACTTTTCTTCACATTGAGTGTCAACCCAAAGCACCCCAAATGACGCAAAACAATCTCGATGTTGAATTGACAGTTCTTCTGACTGAGCCAGAATGAGCCAGTCATCCATATGATTTAGAATACAGATCCCCTGAAGTCTTAGTGAAGCAAGGGCAGCATCCATACATTTAGTAAACGTGCGAGGAGACGAGGCCGGAAGGAAGAATCGTATATTGATAAGCTTTTCCCCCCAAAAGCGAATCTCAGAAATTTCCTGTGATGGGGTTAGAAGGTAACAAGGAGTTAAGAAGCTTGTGAATCTATCACGACAGATCTCCGAGCTGGTTTGACTGGCATTCGGTATCTTGCATATACACCCCCTCGGAAGGTGATCCAGTACCCTGAGATCCAAAACCAGACCTAACTCCCCCTACCTTTACAGGAACTATGAAGTGCCGGCTGTAGAACCCAGGCTCCAGTAACCGAAGAAGAACCCACATAGAGGTCTCCTGTGTAAGAACCGACCCTGCTCGGTGCTGGCCAACATGTGAACCACCCCTAGTAGAACATATAAATATTTTTTTTATATTAGCTCCACTATAAGTAGGAATCCCTAGGCTGTATTTTGAAGACCCCCTCGGGGGTGTCTAGATATGCCATTATGGGCACCAGTCCCTCGAGACTGGCCTCGGCTATACATTTTCAAATGGCTTTGTGACCTGAAGCAGCTAACTGGCAGGAACTAACCGAAATATTCTCTCTACAGACCACCTGAGAGGCGGCGAACTCGACAGGGCCGCAACATCTTTGGGCGGACACTGTGATTTGTGTTCACTGGAAGTCAATGTGTTCCGAGGCACCATCGGTGGTGAGAAGCAAACATTGATTTCCTAAGGGGAAACGCCCTCCTAGGAGAATGCCCATAAGGGTCTATGTGTTACGACAAGACCTCTTGCTCAGGGCCATCTTAACCCGACAGACAGTCCTCAGACCTGTCTTCGGTATGGAGGGCTTTGTGTTCTCATAAGGGGGGTGGCATGAGAATTTGTAGTTTTTTATCACTACAACAAACTATACTACACCACTGCGCGAACCTGATCTATTTGATTGAATAGGCTCAAACAGGAGCGGAGATTTTTCAAAGGTAACTGAAAACAGTTTGCACAGACAGCGCCCTTAAAGCACTGCCCGTGCATGCTCCACTCCCAGACAAACAAAACAGAATGAGTGCGTGTCATTGTTGCTCAAATAATGTGGGCAAGGGGCAACACCGTCTGAGTCGTTTCTCTATATTCGCCATATATATTCTGAGATAGACAGACAACACCATATAAGACAATACAGTCACACAGAACGCTTGCTGAAGACAGAAAGCTGACGCGGCTATGTTCCAATTTACTTTTATATCTTCTGGATCACCGTCACATGCAACCAGGCACGTGCACACATAGACATCAAAGGGGGCTTGAGCACCTGCCCTTTTTTTCCTGGAGAGAAAGTGCCTTTTGTTTCTGAGGTGCTTTTTTAATTTTTGAAAAATAATATATATTCCTATTTGTGCACAGCTTCCCTGTCAAGCAAATACATTTATTTAATAATGTATATCAGGTCAGGAGTTCTGAAGAGTAAACGCGTCTGTAATGAGCTCGCGCTGCGGTGCCGTTTGGACTTTGAGCCGAGTGGATAAACAGTCCGTGAGGCACGCGCGGTTCAAATGAGTTTCGTTCCGCTTTTGGTGCGTAAACATTATCGAACATTTATCCAACTTGATATTGATATCGAGTATTGAGTATATTGACTCGAACTTGATTTTTTTTTTATTATCGAGAATAATTATATCGTGATAATGAATGAATGAGCATATAAATTTAAGAAGTGGCTGAATGTAATTGATGACCTTGTATGGAAAATCTGGACGTTTTTATGGACTAAAATTCTTATTATTAAAGTTAATGACTTACATACATCAAGAGTCTTTCCCCCTGAAATTTAGAAATCTAAATTAGTGAATTTAGAAGAAATCTACAGATGCAAACATATGGAGGCTAGTAGGTTTAAAACAAACTCCATCTAAATGTGGATTTTGAAGGTTTTATTTGATGATGATGATGATGATGATAATAGAAAACATGCACATTGTGGCATGGTGTCCTTTGCTGCTCTATAAACCTATGAATAATAAGGAGACCATGGTTTCTGTGTGAATTAATTATTCTTGTAGACATCTTTTAAAAATGAAACAATTGCGTGAGTTTGAGGAAGATAAAATTGATTAACTTTTTAATATTTTTTTTAAAGTCAAAGTTGTGTTAATATATATACTGTACTTATTTGATTAAAAAAAGTAAAAAAAAAAAAATTTAATTATGAGAAGTGCCCTCTTTTTCACTTGAGCCCCTGCCCCTCAAAATGTCTGTGCACGTCCCTGCATGCAACACCACGAGTGGCAAAAGACATAGCGCCAATCAAGATTGGAGTAGTTCCATTACAGACTTCAGAGCATCATGCCAAATGCATTCCCCAAATCGTAGAGAACCGATCCAGCGGGAGTTCCCTTACGAAAGGGAACATGATGAATATGTCAACTGAAATGTATGTAAACTTTGGGATCGTAGTTACTCAAAAGAAAAAACTACAGAATGTAGTGTGACAAGCTGTGCCAACTGTGACTAGTAGGATTTATCATAGAAACACAATGTTCTCAGTTGATCAGTACTTTTTTGTCAGAACAAAAGTAGAAGTCTGTCTTTATCTGAGTGCTTGTCTGTTTATGTGAATAAAGTTTCATAACACTGCTCACTTGAAAGTGACCTCTCCACTGAAGTGTCTCTACTTTTTGGCCTCATGTTTCTGTGGGCTTTGACTGACAGGAGTTGTTCCTTTTGTGTGCAGCAGTTCCCCAGGGTCCTAAGCTTACCTTAGCTGAGCTGCACCACTATGACCACTGACAGTCTGAATCACTTACAGACTCACTGACTTTAAAAGAAAAATGAGCAACAGCAGGTCCTGTTTAAGGATTTTAGATTTAAGTTTAGGATCAGTGCTATTATGTCATGTTCTGTTAGTTATAGTTTTAAACATGGGTGCTTTATAAATCAAGATCATAAAGTTAGTTTTTCCTCAGGGTTTTTAATCAAGCAGTTGCTTTGGGTAAATTTTAAAGGGCTGGTTTACTGCTTTTTTTTTCTTTGCATGATTGTGTTTATGGGGTGCAATATAACATGTCTTAGTGTGTGTGTGTGTGTGTGTGTTTTAAAGCCTTATTTTTCATAAATTTCATTTTTATTGTAAGCCTCTTTCTCCTCTGTCATTTGAACGACCGTTTGACTTTCTGATTCTATGAAGCTCTCCACTAGAACTCTTGCTCTTTGACAAAGCCACAGAAATATGGAGCCCGTTCTCAGCCCAAAGCGTCATACAGGACGCTTTTGCAAAAGCGTAAATATCCAACGCACATGGCACCCTTTAACGTCAAATGAGACGCAGATATATTTGGGCAGAAGGTGCCCCCTAGTGGTCTAACCCTTACCCTACACCATACCTAAACTTAACCATAACCGAAGCGTCTCATTAGACGTTAAAGGGTGCCATGTGCGTTGGATATTTACGCTTTTGCAAAAGCGTTGTATATGGCGCTTTGGGATGAGAATGCGTTGAAATATGGCCATGCCCCCCTTTTTTGCATATTCATTCTCTTCTCTTATCAGACGCAGGACACCCCTTCTTGGGTGGTCCAAAACACACAAACAACTGTTCAGAATTTCTCCACATGGCAGCTCTGTTGACGTAAGCATATAAAGGCCTAACTGGGCAGAGCAGATTAAGTTTCTCCTGGTCGACGTCAGAAAAGGAGGAGGACATAAGGCTTGCAGTACAATTGGCCAAACAGTATTGGTTGGAACCATAGGAACATATTCCGTGTCACTGACGATGTGTCCAGGTTGCACCACAAGGTGTATTCAAGTACTAAGCTAGCATGGCATCGCCATTGACTTCCAGGAAAAGGCTGGATGACGACCTTGAAAGTGTGGAGAGACAGCGGACAGCGCGGAGAGACGGCATCAAGGGCAGGGCAGGTTAGCACCCTAAACTGCAGCTCCCGAGAGGGAGCACCCAAAATCACGCTACGGAAAACCCTAAGGAGAAATACCCCAGGGGCGCCCGAGAGGGGGGGAGAATGAGCGCCCCGAGCGGACTGTTTTTCTGGCAACGACTAATGCATATGGACAATCGACTATGAGTGCAGTCTGCAAATGTGGCAAGGTCTGCAAAAACGCGACTGGTCTAAAAATACACCAGACCAAGATGGGCTGCCTAAGGAAGCTTGTGACGCAACGCACAGTGCCAGTACCTAGTACAGCACCTGGTGAGATGGAGGAGGAACCAGGCCCGTACACATACCACAGTGCCCAGAGCCTCCAAGCACCACAAGCCACACCCCAAAGCAGACCATCAGAGCGGCGCCGGTTTTTGTGGCCTGCTGCCAACAAAGAGTCAGTGTGGCGACAGTTTGATGAGGATGTTGATGCAGCCCTTGAAATAACAGCCAAGGGTGGTGTGGACCACAGGCTCCGAACCATGAGCACGTTCATAATCAGCATCGCTTCAGAAAGGTTTGGCGCCAAGGAACAATGCACCACCAAGATGTCTACTGCGGCACCAATTCCGAACCGACGAGAGGTCAAGATTTCCCAACACAGACAAGAGCTGAGGACACTCAGGAGACAGTACCGAAAGGCAAGCGAGGAGGAGAAGGTAGCCCTGGCAGAACTTAGGGGTGTGGTAAGGAAAAGGCTAATCACCCTTTGGCAGGCTGAGTGGCACAGGAAGAGGGGCAAGGAGAGGGCCCGTAGGCGCAGTGCCTTCATTGCAGATCCATTTGGTTTTACAAGGAAGCTGCTGGGAGAGAAACGCAGTGGTCGACTCTCATGTCCGGAGGAGGATATCAACCGTTATATCCGCAACACCTACAGCGATGGCATGAGGGAGCACGACCTTGGTCACTGTAGAGCCCTTATATGGCCACCTGAGCCGAGCACCCCCTTTAACATCAACGAACCCACCCTAAAGGAAGTCAAAGAGGTTATCAAAGCGGCCAGAACATCGTCAGCACCGGGCCCAAGTGGAGTTCCATACAAGGTCTTCAAACATTGCCCCAGGCTTCTGGAACGTCTTTGGAAGATTCTAAAAACCATCTGGAGAAGAGGGAAAGTACCTCAGCAGTGGAGATATGCAGAAGGCGTGTGGATTCCCAAGGAGGAGAATGCAAGTAACATCGAGCAGTTTAGGACAATCTCCCTCCTCAGTGTTGAATGCAAAACCTTCTTCAAGATTGTTTCCAATCGTCTGATGGGATTTCTCCTTAAGAACACCTACATAGACACCTCGGTGCAGAAAGGAGGAATCCCAGGGGTCCCAGGGTGTATTGAACACACAGGGGTGGTGACTCAGCTGATCAGGGAGGCACGAGAAGGCAAAGGGGACTTGGCAGTGCTGTGGCTGGACCTTGCCAATGCTTACGGTTCGATACCACATAGATTGGTGGAATTGGCCCTGAGCAGATACCACGTCCCAGAGAAGATTCAAAATCTCATCCTGGACTACTACAACAACTTTAGTCTTAGGGTGTCCTCTGGGACTTTAATATCGGAGTGGCAGCGTCTGGAGAAGGGCATCATTACAGGCTGCACAATCTCTGTGTTTCTGTTCGCACTGGCCATGTATATGTTTGTGAAGTCTGCAGAAGTGGAATGTAGAGGTCCACTGTCCAGATCTGGCACCCGACAACCCCCGATTAGAGCATTTATGGACGATCTCACGGTCACCACAACCACTGTGCCCGGATGCAGGTGGCTTCTGCGAGGCCTCGAACAGCTCATCACTTGGGCAAGGATGAGCTTCAAGCCCCCGAAATCCAGGTCCTTGGTTTTGAGTAAAGGAAAAGTAGCTGATCAGTTCTGCTTCATGTTGGGGGACACCAGAATTCCATCAGTGTCAGAAAAGCCAGTGAAGAGCCTGGGCAAGCTCTTCACCCACAACCTGAAGGACACCGCTGCACGGAAGGGAACCAGCGATGACTTCGACACATGGCTCTTGGCAGTGGACAAGTCAGGGCTTCCTGGTAGGTTTAAGGCCTGGATCTACCAACATGGCATCCTCCCTCGTCTCCTCTGGCCACTGCTGATATATGAAGTCCCAATTACCACCGTGGAGGGCTTTGAGCGGAAGGTCAGCCGATTTCTGCGCAGGTGGTTGGGCCTGCCACGGAGCCTAAGCAGCATTGCATTCTTTGGCCACAACACCAAGCTACAGCTTCCCTTGAGTAGTCTGGCAGAGGAGTTCAAGGTCACCCGAGCCAGAGAAGTCCTGCTCTACCGAGACTCAGTTGACACCAAGGTCTCCTCAGCAAGGGTAGAGGTCAGAACAGGAAGGAAGTGGCGTGCCCAGGATGCAGTGAAACGGAGGCAAGTCTGCGGCATAGCACCCTGGTGGGTACGGTGGCTACTGGGCGGGCCGGGCTTGGTAGTAATCCCAAGCCATGCTATAGCAAAGCCAGAGGAAAGGAGAAGCGGAAGCTTATCCAGGAGGAGATACGAGCCGAGGTGGAGGAAGCTCGCTTCAGCAGAGTGGTGGGCATGTCCAAGCAGGGGGCCTGGACAAAGTGGGAGCAAACAGTTGGCCGTAAGATCACTTGGGCAGAACTTTGGAAGGCGGAACCACACCATTTCAAGTTCTTGGTCCAGTCAGTGTATGATGTCCTTCCTAGCCCTGCCAATCTGTTCACCTGGGGCCTGGTGGACTCACCTGCTTGCCAACTCTGGACCTGGGGACGCAATTGAGGTTCTCAGATACAATCGCAGTCACAACACTACGACCGGATATGGTCTTGATGTCCGCAGCAAGCAAGCAGGTGGTGTTACTTGAACTAACGGTCCCCTGGGAAGAGAGAATGGAGGAAGCCCAGGAAAGAAAGAGGGCCAAGTACGCTGATCTGGTAGCGGAGTGTCGGAGGAATGGGTGGAAAGCCCGCTGTGAGCCGGTTGAAGTGGGCTGTAGGGGCTTCGCTGGCCAGTCCTTACACCGGGTCCTGGGACTCTTAGGGATTTGTGGACTGCACAGGCAAAGAGCCATCAAGAACATTCTGGAAGCCGCTGAAAAGGCAGCACGATGGCTCTGGTTAAGGAGGGGGGACGCGTGGCATAGAGCGCTACCTGGACACAAGTCGGGGCTTGATCACCCCCGGCTGGGTCGCCCAGGTGAGGGTGTCTGATGTAAGACCCGAAACACCCTATGACCCTGGGAGCATCACTGGCGATGTGTCCAGGTTGCACCACAAGGTGTATTCAAGTACTGAGTGCAACATTAACTGAATGCTTGATTCAATACCAACAGGTAGCAACTGCAATTTGGATCAATACACTGAGCCAGATAGATGGGCCAATCAGAAGATACCAAGCTCGAAGAAGGCAAAGCAAACACAACACACAAGTTTGAGTTTTTTTTAGATTTTTGTTGTATTAGCTATTTTGATCTTTCTTTGAATTGATGCAATAAAATAAAATAACAGTAAATAATAAATAACAATGATAAACCAGAGGAAATGTCAAGCTTCTGACAAAAAGGGAAAAAATATATACAGTATGATCAACCCTGTGTCACGAATACAACCTCTGTGGCTCCCTCCACTCACCACCAGAGGTCACCATCTCCTGAGTACTAACTCATTGGACTGCAAATCCCATAATCCCCGTACCTGTGGCTGATTTGTCTCACAGGTGTTTCCCATTGACTCTCTCTATTTAAACTGTTCTCTCAGCTTCATCTTTGCGAAGTCTTGTCTTGCCATGCAAACATTTCTGAGCGTTTATTCTGTGTGTGATTACCTGTGTATGACCTGGACTGCTTACTGGACCTTGAATCTTTGCTACCTGCCCATTCCGATTGCATTTGCCTTGTTCGATTACCCTGTGTGTTTGTTGCCAGCCCTGATCTTCAGCCTGAACTCTGACTTTTATTCTGTCTCATCTACATTGTTATTGAAGCCCGTGATTGACCCTTGCCTGTTTGACTTGAATTCTGTTCTAATAAAGCTGCATATGGATTCTCAAGACACTGCCTTCTCGATACACCCTGATCAAGTTCTGATTTGAAATAAATTGATAAACCCAAAGAAAACAAACAAATTTGTCAATTAAGCTTTTCTTTCTTGAATCTCTGGTTAATAAATTTCCTTCTTTCTTTCTGGCTGAGGTTTGAATTTTTTAGTTTCTCCAAATTAAATATTAATATTTGCTGTAGATTAACAAGTTAGTTTCAATCTAATGCCCTAATTTTCCTGTCTTTACTGTAGGTTAAACCAGTCACTTCAAATAACTCAAATCAGTATTTTAACCCAGATGATACAATTATGACCAGCTTTGAATGAGTTATACTTACCTGTTACCTGAAAAGGGAAAAGTCATTAAAAGAAAGCACTAGAACGCTGCAGACACTAATGTGTGTTTCTCGTCATTTTATACAGTTGCTGTATCTCATCCTTAAAGTTCGGTATTTTACAATTAAAGCCCTGTTTTAAGATCGTCCCTGATGAAATAGAATAGTTAAGATTGTTTTTTAGACAGATGCTCCGTTCACGAGAATTTTTGGATTCTGTGTTAGCACCCCCCCACCTTTATAATGAAAGCATAGGTGCACTCGAACAATCATTCATAAAAACGCATAAAACTTTAGTTTACAAAGACGTGAAACTCACCGAGTGGTCTGGGGTGTTCACTGATATGCTCACACAAACAATCGCTGCAAAAGATGCTTTCCAACAGGTTTTATCGTAGTTTTTGTCCGACTTCATTTTCTTCCTGTTTTCGGTCGAAGTCCACTATAGTAAATTGTCGAGTTCACGTGCGCGATCATTGGTAACTAGATAACTAAGGATCGCGCACGCAAACTCGACAATCGACTACTGGGGACTTCGACCAAAAACGGGAAGAAAATGGCCTTGGACAATGATAAAACCTGTTGGAAATCATATTTTGCAGCGATTTTTGTGTGAGCATATCAGTGAACACCCCAGACCACTCGGTGAGTTTCACGTCTTTGAAAACTAAAGTTTTATGCGTTTTAATGAATGATTGTTCGAGTGCACCTATGCTTTCATTATAAAGGTGGGGGGGTGCTAACACAGAATCCAAAAATTCTCGTGATGTCTCATCTGTCTAAAAAACAATCTTAACTATTCTATTTCATCAGGGACGATCTTAAAACAGGGCTTTAATTGTAAAATACCGAACTTGTCCTTTAACTGTTTGAGACCGGTAACAGTAACAATTCACATAAATTTACCTCAAAAATGCACAGTATGTAACCAAATAACACTTCTTTTAAGAGATTTCAGTGTATAAACAAAACAAATTGTAAATCACAAAATTGCAAAAAAATAAATAAAGATTATATAGACTTAAGTCCATTCAACGCTTTCAGTTCAGAAAAATATACCTCAGTCCATTCGATAAATTCAGTTCAGAAAACCATTACCTCAATCCATTCAGATTTCAGAAGGAAAACGACACCAAGAGGATGAAAGGGTAAGAAGTAAAAGATCCAAATTCATTCCGGGAGGCTCGCCATCTTTCTTTTCTCTCAGCACGGCTAATGAATCCTCACCATGCACGCAGATCACAGTAGAAAATCCAACTTCTACATAAACAACAAAAACTGGCCTGTACACACAGGATAACGTTTTTTAGAAATTCATTTCTAACCTCAGTTTCAACAATAATCAACAATATACTCTTCACTCATCAATTTAGTGGTCGTGGACAACATAGGCCATACTTCACATACAGTGAACATATAACTTAATTTTAACATGGATAGAAATACAATAAACCATTGTAATTCATCACAAATATGAAAAATAAATCCACAACTCACCAATTCCTCTGAATTAAAGAGCATATTGCAGGTAAAAAAAATATCGAAATTTATAGATAACCTTGTATGAAAATACCATATGAAAAGTTAATGCAGGATTTAAAATGTTTTAAAACAACATAAGGGCACTAATTTAGAAGATAAAGTGAGCGTTTCTTGGACTGCTAGTAAAAACGGCTTTTTTTTTTAGAAAAAAAAAAAATCGCGTCATTTGACGTCATATCAGGGAGCCGCAGCCTCGGCTCAGTGGAGAGCAGGCTGGTGTTCAGTGAGAGCGCTCGTCAGTCAGTGTGCTTTCGTTAGTTTTTGAATTTTAATTTATCATCGTCATGGTAAATTATTGTGTTTGTGGAGATTGCAAAAACTCCAGCCTGTCAGAACTTCAAGATCGAGTCCACAAGTTTCCATTACAATAAAAGTGACGGTGCTATAGCCTTTCTTTCGTTCCTGGTGCGGTTTGAGCAGGTGAAGAGACGGGATTTCTCTTCTGCATCGGCTCGGAAAACGCGGTCGTGTGTAGCGTTCACTTCAGATCAAATGATTAGCATCCCGTTGATATGATGGAGTTCAACATCATGGTATGCCGAAGCAAGAATATTGATCGTCGTATACTACCAATGGCATCAAATAGTGTTATATAGGTAACTTAGTCATGTCATGCCCTAAATAGAACTTATAATTGAAAAACAAAATTGGTTGTTTAAATACTCAAATCTTTAATGTTCTGTTTATGTTATAACCTAGGTGAAAAATATGTATTAAAAATGTACCTGAAATAGAAATAGAAATATACTCAAGTAAAGTTTTTATACATTTAATAGTATATAAATCTACCCTAAACATACTAATGTCTGCTGGCCTGTTATAGGATCATAATAATCTGTACAATATTGTGAGC
Organism: Pimephales promelas; assembly: GCF_016745375.1. The sequence goes on from NW_024121810.1 coordinate 694,512, forward strand.
ACAGTGTATATCGTTAGCGAACGTGTATACTATAAGCACGTCTCTCACCTAAAAGGCACCTGTCCTGTTCTCCACTGGTTCTCCTCACATCACAGCTCAATTTTTCTCTGACCATTCTGTCTGACATTATCCTGGCCTGTCCCTGATCTCTTTAGCATAGCAGGCTCATAACTTTATGGCTTGATCCGTCATACGAGTATTTCCTCAGCGTCCGAAATGTCATGCGATCCATTGTTTTCCTGTTGTGTGAATCGACGGCTCTCCCGCTCATTGCGTCACGCCCGCCACGCCCATTTTCAGACGCGGAAGTAAAATTCTCTCACAAAAACGACTGCAGAAGCTTCTGTAGCGTGTTTATACGTATATTTTAAAGAAAATCTAGTTCCTGTTTGTCTATGCATTGACTCGTTGGGTCCTCTAACCTGCAATATGCCCTTTAACAGTGTTCTGTTAATATCCAGATTACACCACAAACTATAGTGATGACTCAACTAACTCTAGGCTCAACGTTCAGGATCAACAAGGCCATAACAGGTAAGCTCTTTAACAATACTTCTCAAATTGAGACTTAATTCAACTTAAAATAACTTTTATATACTTTATTTTGTAGTTGTATACTAAATATTTGCTCAAAATCAAATCGTTTTTTTTTCCTTCAAATTTCTGGAGCATTGATCACATGCGTTTCTCCGTTTCAGCTCTCTCTATCAGTTTTCCCTGCGTCTCACAGTGGGCGGAGTCAGCATCTCTGCTGATCACACTCAATTGGAAGATCTACATCTGCAGTACAGATTCCAACTCTAATTGGATAAATTTTACCGCAGTAATTTGAATATTGCTAATATAATTAATAAAGCATTTTATTTATCCCACTTTTATCTTTTTTTCCACAAACAGTTTTCCTGGAAGGGTGAATACGTCAAAAATATACTTTTTCTATTAACTGCAATTTTACTAATTTGAGTCTGGGTTACAGAAGAAATAGCAAGCAGAAAGATAGTTTTGAGAGTAATACATTTCTCAGAAACCTCTTCAATGGGCTCGAAAAGAGCAAGGAGAGGCCTTCTAAAACAATAGGTGTGTTCGACATCGCCTGCGGCTGGATGCAACCGATCGGCGAGAACAGCCGCGTGCAGGCGGGGAGGAGCTGCAAACGGAGATGTGAAGTCGGACAAATTTCTGGTTCCCGTAGTGACCACTCACGTGGTGTTTGCATTCTTTACCACAGCTGAAGTGAAATAAATGCAACATTTGCCAAATAAACAGATATTTCAGACACATTTTCATTCAATACTTTACTGCTTCCTACAGCATCTGTTTGAACTAGAATAAAGTTCAAAATAAGCCTATAATCAATGACGTGGAATCAACGTTTTTTAATCAGTTTTATTTTGATAAACATGATAAACATGACACAATAACATTGCGACTACATGAAAAGAGTGTTTACTGTTATAAAATACTGATTTGTGAGCTTTAGTGGAACTAAAGGTGTGAGAATAAACACGAAACGCACGTGAGCGTTGTCATGCGGTGAATCCGGCGAATCGTGGAACAGCTGTGACATCATCAGAGCTTGTGCAGCCGCTCTTGGGAAGCTGCGCTGGCTGAGTCCTCCGGCTACTCTCGTATCGCTCTCGCGGTACTTTGGTGGCGTACTGTACATCACAGTCACGTGGAGTCAGCGCTGCATCAAGTCGGACAAAATTTCTAACCGGCATGCCCTGTTTCAAGTCAGCCGCCGATCGGTCTGCGCAGAGCTGCATGAAGTCGAACAAGCCTTATAGCCAGGTCAAGATGGCACCCTTGTGCGAGTTCTAGCCTCAGCCTCAAAGTGCCTCAAAGGAAATGAGATATAAGTAGGTGTCTCCCCAGAGAGACTCCACTTAAAGGGACATGGTAAGCAGATAAGGCCGCCATGTACACCTTCAGTGTGGAGGGGGATAACCCTGTGGAGAAATGCTCCAGCAGGCACCCACGCCAAGAGGTGAAAAGTTTCCACCTCAAGGCATTTAATTTCCTAGTGGCCAGAGCTCTGGAGTGGAGGATGGTCTCAACGACCTCAGTCGAAAGACCAGATTCTATGAGCTGGGCCCCCTCAAAAGCCAAGCCCACAGTTTCCACAGTTCTGGGCGGGGGTGAGCTATCGACCCACTAGCCTAAGAGAGAAGGTCCCTCCTGATCGGAATTTCCAGAGGGGAGCATACGAGGAGAGACACTAGGTCCGCAAACCTACGGGGCTACCAACAGACTGACCCCATCCTGGCGAACCCCTTCCAGAACTCCTGGGAGCAGAGCAATCGGGGAAATGTGTACAGACGTGATCTTGGCCACGCCTGTACCATAGCGTCCAACCCCAGTGGGGCTGGATGACTTAGAGAGAACCACAGTAGACAGTGTGATGTCTGTCGACCGAAATGTTTCCATAGAAGCTCCACCAACTCGGGGTGGAGTCTCCATTCCCTGGGCCTCAACCCCTGCCTCAACAGGGTGTCTGCCCCCTGTAGGGGTGTAAATATTAATCGATTCGTATCGATCGATCGATTTCACAGCCTGATACATTCAATGCATTGATGCATCCGGGCCAAACGATGGGAGATTTATGCCAATAATTACCGGTCAGCCTGCGACACCACCAGAAATACTAGATGTAGAATGCTGTAGTTACAAGAAAGACTACAGCACAAAGAGATGCACATGCAAAAAACACAGACTCCCTTGCACTGAAATTTGTGGAGAATGTTGTGGTTCTAGCTGCACAAACTCACAGTTTTCTAATTTATCAGATGAATATGACCCAGAGGGGAAGAACTAAGCAAAGAACAAACCAGGAACTGATATAAGGGGTTCCAGAACCAAGTATTTCCTCTCTCCCATCTTCTGTGTGTGCACCAGCTGTCATCCACCTCCTCCTCATCCATCTGCAACACAAAGGAACTGTCAACATCTCATTCAACATTCCTGTTTGTCAACATCAGTGATGCATACCTGTTTTATGTCTGTATACCTGCCAATCTCAAATAAACTGTTTATCAACCTTATTATCCTTGTGAGTGTCTGTTCCATAACAATAAGAGGCTAGATTGAGTGGTTGTAGTAAATAAATCATTTATTATCAACTGAGAGAAAAAAAAAAAAGGTTTTCATTTGCCAAATAACATATTGGAGTGTGTCAGATTGGAGCCAAGTTCTGCAGTCCAACATGTCTAAATTTAACAACCTAGGACTGGAGTGTTTTAATACCAAATGCACGTGTGGGGCCATTAAGCACTGCAGGGGAAACATAATGGAATTGGGAACGCATGTCTGCAGCAAGTGTTGGATAGATTTACAAAGTTACTGGTACTTTGAAAACTAACCTAAACACAATGTAGCCAAATATAGAGGATCTGTTTGGAGATCAAATGAGTATTTTCCAATGTGATAATGCACAATGAAAGTGTCCATACTCAGCATTTTGAAATCTTCAAGTGGCGTCAGCCCCGTGACCTAAAGGCCATTGAAAGCCTGAAACCCCTTCAGCCATTACCACTCAAAAACGATTACCACACAATACAAATATTGAAGAAAAAATATATATAAGTGCAACATTCATGAAGTAAAATCACTAAAAGTCTTCCTTTCGCTAGAAAAAATAGTCTCTGATCGTGAACAGTAACAACGTTCCAATGTGTAATATGCATTAAAGCTGAAATGAAAACAACATAAGAATAGCAGTGTTGCTCAGTGATAAATAAAACATTTGGGAGAAGCTGTCATAGCATGTTTTATCATGAATAAAGCACAGCTATTGACCAATTAAAATCAAGGATTGGAACTATCCGTTTTATAAAGGAAAATTATTAAAGTATAACATATTATAATTAAAGGACTGGAAAGTTAAGGATGACACATGGGCAAAGTTTAGAGTTCATTCCAATACTTTTAAATTACAAATTCAGGCCATTATGCTTCTGTATCTCACAGGGAAACAAAGAGGTTATCTGTCTTTTTTATCTTTTTTTTTTTTTTCTAGATTCATAAGGATAGTGTGATGAAGTTAAACCTTGGTTCAGTGTGGGTGATGGAAGAAGACAAGGGGTCGGCGAATACTGGAGCTTGTGTGCTTTTAATTCAATAACTCAGTCCACGGCACCTAAGCGCTCTTAACATCAAATACAAAATCAAACACTGTAGATCAAACTCTTCCCGCTGCATACAGCTTTCTCCGTCCCAGACGTCGAACTCTTCCCGCTGTTCACAGCTTCTTCAGACACGTTCAGGGACCAATCCGGATTGTTCGCACACAGCTCCGCACACAGCTCCGCACCAGAGATGGGGACTCGAGTTTGAGACTCGGACTCAAGTCACACATGAGTCACACAAACGCTGACTTCAGACTTGACTCGTGACTCGACTCAAAAGACTTCAGACTTGACTTGCGACTCGACCCAAAAGACTGGTCAGCAACCTGTTTTCATGCAATTATTGCTTTTTAAATCTAAATTAATTTTAATGTATTTCTATTTTCTTTTATTGGCGCATACGTTGGGGAAGCGTTTAAGCTGCATGTCCCCCGCCCTTTGTCATACTGTGCATAAGACAATCCAACCGTCTCCATTGACTTTGCGTCTGTAGATTTCTCATAAATTCAACAAAAGTTGGCATTGTAAATCATCTCGCTGCTCCGCGATCTGCACCGTCATCACAGACATCGCTAGAAAGCTCTCTCTCTCTCTCTCTCTCTCTCTCTCTCTCTCTCTCTCTCTCTCCCTCTCTCCAGTTCAATGTTGTCGGATCCAAATATGGTCATTTCCTTTTAATCAGCAACCAATCGTGAAAGTAAAAGGGGGGATTTAACCAGAGAATGTCTAATTGAAGAGAATTGGCACTGGCTGGTTACTTCGGGGTTCTGGACTGGCTGCAGTAACGCGTCTCTGTCCATGCGGGGACGCTCGCGGTCGAGTGCAGAATGAATGGGAGTCAATGGGGTTTCACCCCCAGAAATCCACTTTTCTCAGGATGCAATTTTTTGTCAAGTAATTTTAAAGTTGCATTAATTTAAATATTTTAAAGCATAATTTTAAAGAGGGCTAAGAAAATACACTCTGAAAATTTCATTTTTAAGTTCACTTATCTGTTCTAAAAATCCGTTCAAAAATGTGATGACGTCACACAATAGCAGAATGCTAGCGTGTTCCAGCCAACAACGGCCTAACCTGTAAGAAATCAAAAGGACATACTCGTTCATTCGACTTTTGGCCTATAATCTATATTGAACTTGCGGAATCAACAATAAAATCTATTTTGATTTAACGACAAGCAGGTGAAAGAGACACATTTAGCTGTTTAGCCCCATAGACTCCCATTCATTCTGCACTTGCCCGCGATCACCTCCAGTGGAATTCTAATGAAACTGCAACCAAGGTGATGCACAATGGGGCTAATAGGAACAGTGGTGGAATGTAACGAAGTACAAATACTTTGTTACTTTACTTAAGTACATTTTTCACGTATCTTTACTTTACTTAAGTAGAATAAATAGTGCATACTTTTTACTTTTACTTCGTTACATTTTGCAGCAATTATTATACATTTCTACAACTTCTGTTACTTTTTCATTACATTTTCTGATCAGTTTTTCGACCAATTGGTATGAATTCGTACGAGTGATTCAAAAGTGGCTAATTCGTACTAATTCATACGACCTCATTCGTACGAATTTGTACGATTTGTCTAAACCCACGTGACGGTTATGTTTAGGGGCGGGGTCAGGGGTAGGTCATTCGTACGAATTCATACGAATTGGCTAATTTGTACAATATGTACGATTTAGCAAAATCGTACTAATTCGTACGAGTGAGGTCGTACGAATTGTTACGAATTAGCCACCTCGTAAAATTCGTACGAATTCCCGTGAGATCGGGTTGGTTTTTCCCCTGCCAAAACGTAATCTGACCGTCCGTTCGTTGCACGTTTGTCTCACCAGTGACGTTTGGTTGCCATAGATACATCAACTAAATGCGTCTCGCACACAGTGTTTTTATCGTGCAATTTATACGCGAAAATTCGGTTTTATGTGCATAGGAAATGCACCGTGTTTAATATACGTTTGGTTAGGATTATGGCAAGCCAAGAGGTTCAGAATTACACCATAAATGAATCGCGTTTACTGCCAAACATAGTTATTAATATATAGGAAGGATAAGCATGATGTGTATATTGCCTAATTGCAAGCTTGTTTCAGAAATGGTGACAACACTTTTTTTCCATAATTATTGAACATCATTATAGGAGTATTAGGTGGAACGAGTTAGAATTAAATGTTTTATTAATCATTAAGAGAATAAATTGTTATGCAAGTACTTGTACTTTTAATACTTAAAGTACATTTAAAATCAGGTACTTTTTACTTAAGTATGGTTGCCATTGTGTTACTTCTACTTTTAGTAAAGTAAATATTTATCTGTTTATTTGTACTTTTACTTAAGTACTGAGATTCAGTACTTCCTCCACCACTGAATAGGAAGTGCCAAGGCTCTCTGTTAGACGGGCTCTGACTTGACCCACTTACTTCCCGCTCGGCTCCTCACTCACTCTCCCGCTGCAGACACCACTGAACCACGCCCCCCACGCCACTGATAGAATTAAGAGAGTAATTTTATATTATTTTTGTACAGTATGTTAGCCAAAGCCCTTTATTATTTATATTTATACAAATTATTTTTGTTTGTTTGTTTCTTTTTGTATCAGTAGCAAACGGAAAAATCCTATTACTAGTTCCTAAAGTATTACATTCAAGAACCCATAGCTCCATACATAGTCTGTGCGCCTCTGTGAAAAGTAATCAGATAAAATACAGCTATTCCAGAACTACTGTAAACACAGACTCAAGGTTACCGCCTCAATCTCTATATGAAATATAATCTCATCAACTTCAAATAGAATCGTTGAGGGGCAACCAGAAAAAGTGATTGTCAACAATGCGCAATCCAATCTCCTTTCTCCTGACCTGAGAGGCAGAGTTTCATATACAACCTAGTGAATAAACTTTCTTGTTTCACAGAATTAGACTCAATTCTGTGTGGGCAATTTTGCAGGTCAGTGAAAAATAGTGTGTGTGATGACTGAGAGTGATGCATTTGGTTAAGAAACACAGTTCCCATTGACAGTGAATCAAAAGGCAGAGAGAAACAGCAGAAGAAACTCTGAAAAGTCTCTTGTGCAGCTGATTGTGATTGAGGTTCTAATCTTTGGTTTCTGGTCTGACGGGAACAAAAATATGTCAAACTCCAAAAAATGTTTTATTGATCTGACCTGTCATAAAAGCAGTGATTCCTAAGCATGTGTGTGTGTAGTGTATGCCAGGGGTGCTTGGAAAGATTTAAAGACAGATTGAAAAAAAAAAAAAAAAAAAAAAGAAAGAAATTCAGTATTTTACGAATCAAAGGTTTGGGGTCAGCACTCTTTTTAGGAAGACATTTATCATTTTATTCAGCAGCACCCATGATAAAATTGTGATATTATGTTTTCAATGTGACAAAATAATTATATGTAAAATAAATCCTATTTTTATAAACATTCTAATTCATCAAAGAATCCTGAAAAAAAATATTTATCTCAGTTTCCACAAAAATATTAAGCAGCACGTGTTTTCAACATTTATAATGATGATACATGTTTCTTGAGCACCAAATCAGTATATTAGAATGATTTCAGAAGGATGTGAGTGTGACACTGAAGAATGGAGTAATGATGCTGAATACAGTTTTGATCACAGGAAAAAATTACATTTATTTCATTCATTTCAAATCAATATAATAAACAATAATCCTGTTTTTTGCTATGTTTTTAATCAAATAAATGCAGCCATGGCAAAAGAAACTTCTTTCAAAAAACAAGTAAATAAATACTGATCTCAAACTTTTGATATAGCTTCATCATGTAAAATGACTTAGCCAATCAAACTAATATTTAAATACTGATGAGCACTTTGTATTATATTCATTAGAATGCCAATTCTATATAGTAGTATCGTCAAAAGAAAACATTGGCAACACTTTATTTTGATAATACACTTTAGACATTCTACTTGTAACTTTGCAGCAACAGGTCAACAAACTTCCATTAGACTATTACCAGACTGTCTGCTTAATATCTGATGATAACACTTTATTTTTATGGTCCACCACAAGATATTCTATAAGTAACTTGGCAACTACAAGTCAATTTATTCTACTAACCCGAACCCTAACACCTCACCCTAACCTAACAGTCCACTGACAGTCTACTACAGTCTACTAATACTCTAACGAGAGTTAGTTTACATGTTAACAAGTTACTTAGTAGAATGTCTAAACTGGACTATCAAAATAAAGTGTAAACCAAAACATTTCACATTTTACTCACCCTCATGTTCAAACCCATAAGCTTTTTTGAAGAAGAAGAATTGTTGTGCAGCTCTCGCCAGTTGAAAGTGACTAGGGACTATTCTGCTTAATAAATGATGAAATGCCTCACTCCATGTGACTTTATAAGAGCTATGAAACAAGCCTGACAGAATGAGATCTTTAATTTAATCATGGGATAAAATGTCCACGTTGAATCGCCTGGGGAGATTCAGGAACCATTAATGGCAAGCACTAAAAGACAGCAATTGATTGAGTCAGATCCCATGGGGAATTTTGGTAATTTGCTTTGTACAAATCAGACCTGGTTAGGGATATTTCTCTCCTTTATTTTCAGTAGGCGGTGCATGAAAGCTTTATGAAAACATGAATTATGATGATTTACTATTTGCTCAGTGTTTGACTGCATTAAGCTAAGTTCACACTACAGGATAAGCTCGGTTTATGCCCGATTTGCAAATCGTTAGCTCGCCGACAGGTCAGGGTGTTATCGCGTGCAAATCGCGGGGAATAGCGGACGATGAACGCTTGCCAATCTGTTAGTATGAAAGAGCCAACAACTCAGCGAAAACGCTCGCAGACGCCTCGCCGAGCCCAGAAAAATATCTAGCCTGCTAGATATCCAGAGCTGTTGCGTGACTCAAACTCAGTGATGTCATGAGTACAGCCAATCATAGCAACGCATGGGTTGAGGGCATCAGGTAAATCTTAGTTTTTCTTTTTTTTGTTGCTTTTTTTTCCCTCAGAGCAGATCGTCGCGCAGTGTGTAGTACTAGTTTCTGTCTGACGTCCATATTCACGTGTTGTGTTCTCTTCTTCGCTGGGTTTGAATTAATTGTTTTTGCAAATTATTATAGGCTACATACATTTGAATAAACATTACAAGTCAGCACTATGACATGACTAATCACACACTATTCATTTCAGAAAATTATTTATCAACAATTATTATTTTTTTAGAACAAGAGATTTTAGAACAAAATAAATTTAATAAACCAAGTAAATAAACCAATACAATACAAAACAACAGCACTAATAAACTGTAATGAACAGGATGCATACATGTGTGTGTTTGTGTGTGTGTGTGTGTGTGTGTGTGTGTGTGTGTGTGTGGCTGTGTGCGTGTGTGTGTTTGTTCTACTTTCTATTTACGCTCTAGGACCAGACCTTGGTTTATGAACATTTCAGATTTATAATGGATTAACTTTTATTTATTTATTTTGACAAACAGTCATTTTTTTCATTTTCCCATTCATTTTCATTTTGACCCCAAACAGCTTAAATGGTAATTTTTTTTTTTTTTTTTTTTACACACCTTTAAAACAACCGAATCGAACCGAGTTTTTTAATGCATGTTTAGATTATGTAGGAAAAGACACAGAGTTTCATGGCCCTGAGATAAAGGGACCATTTTTAAAAAATCAAGGAAAAGTCCAGTGGGGTCATATTTACCCCAAACAGTGATTAAGGGTTAAGAGTCCATGTCATAGACGTAGATGCCATAACAAAACCATTCAACCATTCATTCACGCTGTATATTCTGAAAATAATATTTTTGCAAGCAACTTGACTGGCAAATCATTTATTACGTACCATACAAAAATAAATAAATGGGGTCAGAAATATACACTCATTAGAAGCTAAAAGTGATGTCCAGAGGGGATATTTTCACCTATTTAATTTTTAAATAAACAAACAAAATATGAGAAGAGTGACATATTGGGGAAATAATACACTAAACTTGGTTAAGATATTAAAATGACAAATTGTGGAAGAAAGACAAAGTCAAGTATGTAATTTGTTGCAAAAGAAAAACAAACAGCTCACAGGAAATAAGGCATACACTGACTACAACGTTATCAGTTTTTAATATTTTGTTTGTTGTCCCTTTGTTTTTGATCACAGCAACCATTATCCTGGGCATTGACTCACTAAACTTTGCACACATGTCATGCTTAAGTTCTTTCCAATCTCCTTATATTTTCTTTCTAAATTTGAGCTTCATTGGTAGACCTGTATGACTTCTCACAATTCAGGTTTCTAAATTCCCAACGCTTTTCAATGGTCAGGGGATTGAGTAGGCCACTTGAAGACTTCAAAATGCTGCATAACACTTTCATTGCATGCAACTTGGATCATTATCACCTTGGAAAATACACATTTGATTTCCAAACAGATCCTCCATATTTGGCTATATTGTGTTCAGCCGGATTCCCAAGTATTGATCCATTTTCAAAGTACCAGCAAGTTTGTAGATCTATCTAACACTTGCTGCAGACATGCATTCCCAATTCCATTATATTTCCCCTGTAGAGCTTAATAGCATGCATTTGGTATTAAAACGCTCCAGTCCTCTACTACAATCATCCATCCAATGCTAGGTTTTTAAATTTTGACTTGTTGGACTGCAGAACTTGGCTCCAGTCTTTCACACTCCAATCCTTATGTTCTTTGGCAAACGCAAGGTGTTTTTTTTTTTTTTTTTTTTTTTTGCAGTTGATAAAACTAATAAATGGTCTCTTTACTGGTAGACAACCTCTCAAACCAGACTCTTATAGCTGTTGGCTTACAGCTCAAGATGAAATTGGAGGTTGGATGCCTCATCCAGGTCTTTAAAAGCGGTTTGAGGTGATCCCAAAATCAGGTGATTTTCAAAATGAAAAGAAGCCCATTTTCGTAGGTCGGACATCAGGCCACCTCTCTCTCTCTCTCTCTCTCTCTCTCTCTCTCTCTCTCTCACTCTCTCACTCACTCTCTCTTGTGTGCGTGTGTGTTTTAAAGAAATCAATCCCATTATTCAGGAAATATTAAGTAAAGTATAAAGGCATTTTATTACTATTTTTCAAATTTCTATTCATCAAAGAATGCATTTTTTTAAATCTCTGTATTTTGAAAAGAGAATACCTTTTTAAATAAACAATCTCTGACACATTGAGGCTGAAGGCAGGCTTCATTGTAGAGATTGCATCATAACAAACGGCTATGTCAATCATCAAAGAAAGACACTAGAAATGTTAAGCAAGTAATAATGGAAAATTAAGCACAGGGTACCTTAATGGAAAACTAATTTTCTTAACAGCTCACTAGAAGCTTAGACTAAATGAATGTCAAATGTAAATGATTAAAAACAGTCACGTTTGTTTCACCATTAAATATTAAGAGAATAGTTTATATTAATTTTAGGATTGCAATGGGTCATTACTCTCTATGTAAAAATGCATATTGCTGCTTTGAGAGAACAAAAAAATAATCTTTAATTCTAGCTTTCACAGGACATTATTGTAGATAATGCTGTTTGAAAAAACAACTGATGCAGGCATTGTACAATGGAGTCAGTTTGGTTTCTCTCTATTGAGTTGTAACCTTTAAGTCTTATTTTCTTGCTTTTTCATTACATCAGATTCAATGGACATTGGATCATTTTCTTCCCTCGTACACTTGTGCATCAATTTAAAAAAAAAAGAGTTACACATAGGTACATAGAGGACAAAAATGTATGTGTCAAATTGTTGTAAAAATGTGAAGCTTGGGAGCACAGACAGAAGTTTGGTATCATTTTAAAGGAGACCCTTGGCAGATTATTGCTGCTTATTGCTGTATATTTTATAAATAATATTTTTATAAATCAAGCTGAACTCTAAAACGGCAAGAAATCTAAACAAGTTGAGTTCCAAATTTGAGGTTGATATCTCAAAATAATGAGCTTTCTGTAAAAGTTTGTTTGTGTGCAGTAACAGATTAAATTACTAAATTATTAAATAATTACATTACCATCAATCTAAACAATTTGTGTTCCAAATTTGAGGTTGATATCTCAAAAAATGAGCACCCACACAAATATCATTGCATAATTTAAACCCTGAGATTAAAAATCGCAGCTTTAATGGGTTTCAATTGGGGACATTTTTGTCCAAAAGGCACTGAGAGGGCAACATGACATCATGACTTTTGCGTAAACATACACCCCACTTTCAAGTCAAGTGGCATGTTATCTATACAGATTTTTAGCTATCCACATGTATGCGTGCATGTACACGCCGTTAAATGTCCGAGGGAAACGAAGCAAAATGTAGATCTACATCTGGGGAGCAATATTTTTTTTCCTAGGATGGTAGGGGAAGACTCATAAATGGTATTAGGTTTAGGGACGGGGTTGGGGTAGGTCATATATTTATACATACAGTAATGTAACGTTAAGTCAACGGCGTTCATAAACACGCTGAAAAACGATTATGGGTAATGGAAATACGAATTGGCATGTCATACACAAGCCATTTCATGAGATCAGTCTGAAGAGGGAGTATTTTGTGTAGTTAGAGCAAAAAAGATTGAAATAGTAAAATTCCTTTAAAAATACACACCTGTACCAAATTTTATGTAGTTAGCATCAACAGAGGCAAAGTGATCAAAAAAGAAAAACTGAAAAGGTCAAAAATGTCCATAAGGATGCACAAAGGTTGCATGGCTTCATAATCACTAAGTTGCCATTTGAAACAAGATTGTTTTCAGTGAAACCTTCAGAACTACATATGTGTAACTTGTGTACATGTATCCACTATAGCTATGGCTCTATGGCTCTATAGATTGTCATTTGAGTGATTTAACCCAAAGCATTTCGTTCCTGCTGTCAGGGTGCAAGTGGCTGGCAGTATTGAGAACTTGCCATATGCAGTAGGATTATACCAGGTAATCATCTCATTAGTCATTATTATTGATTAAATGCCTCCAGTGGATTTGATTTGACATCTGGTGGAGGTATTTGCATACAGTGTAGCGCTTGTTTTGATCTCTTCACGGTTAACATTTTTTTATAATTTGATGACAAAAAGTGAAATGGTCATACAGAATCTATTTTTAACTATTTTTTTTCAAAGCTCTGGCCCAACAAACTACACATAGTATTAGTAGTTTTTTTTTTTTTTATTAACATTCACAACTTTAAAAAACTTCAAGTGAATTATTTACTTCTAGTTTTTCATTCTAATCTAGTTTTTCATTCATTCTATTTGCTTTATGATTGTAATTGTCTCCAGGCCTGCAAAACCTCATTTCTTTTTTTTTCTTATATATATATATACATACATACATACATACATATATATATATAAACGATTATAAACGAACATATATATATGTTCATGTTTGCCACCTCAGAGTCCGACAGCTGGTCTCTAAAAATCAGTATCCTTAGATAGTATCCTTACAATTTCGAACATCAGTGGAGAACGGCGAACATCGGTGGAGAGCTTTTTGATAACGTAGTCAAGCCAAAGGCTAATCATATTAATTACCGTTATGTGTCCACTATTGTAAAGAGTGATACATAAAATGCATAATTATTCTGATACATCAACTTGTAGACTTGCCTGTATAATTCCCTCTTCCTCGTCTTTTGAAGTAGGTTCTGGTTCAAACATATATGGCTGAATAGCCTGAATTAAACCAGTATTTCCACTTGCCATTGTGCAGTGTTTACTGCAGTAAAGCTGACAGAGTGGATCTCTGAGCTGGTGTCAGTGATTGGAGGCAGGGCTAATTTGCATATTCATAAATCTGTGTATACTAAATGAAACAAGGGTGTTACATTGAAACTTTTTTATGGCATTAATATTTTTTACAGGAAAGAAAAAGTGTAAATACTAAATATGTAATTTTGGTTTATCAAAGATTAGTTTTGAGGGATAAAATTATTGACTACAGGTGGATATTAACTGTGAGAGATAAGGTGGAAAATCTGCCAAAGAAGCAAATACATCTTCACTGCACATCTGAGGCGTAAATTTTCAACTTGTTATTATGTTGGATTTAAGAAGTAATTTTTTTGCAGTTACACATTGCAGAATGTGCAATCCTGTGTATTATTCGTGAGGATTAAGATAAGTATATGTTTAGTGCCTTCTTTGAAAGACATGTTTATACTTCTGCATGACAATCAGGGATTGGCCCTCAGGACAACCATCACGATTTTCCTCTCCTCTACCTCTTTTACACACTCTCTCTTTCTCTTTCTCTCTCTACTTCTCTTGCTCTTCATCTCTTTTTGCTTCCTTTTTACCCAGCGCTGCTCTTTCATCTGCCATCTCAGTTATGAATGTTTTATGCGTAAGTGAGATGGAGAAACTCTGAAAGACAGTAAACAGCAAGTTGTTGACAATGTGAGAGAAGATGAGACTATTTTGCACTTTCAAAAATCAGTTCAGATCCCCCTGTTTCATTTTCCCCAGAAACCCAGTAGTATTTTCTCTCTAAAAGTGCAAAAACTATCTGCTAAAACATGAAACACACCATGTTTTGAATGGTGCATATCATGAAATAGCATTTGGACATATTGCTACACTGGCACTAAACAGGGGTGGTGATGGCGCAGTGGATAACACGCATGCCTTTAGTGTGAGTGACCTGGGTTCGAAATCCACTGTCAGATAAATGTAAATGTAAACAATATTTTTTTTCATTTCGCTGAACATTATCAGAGCAACATAATTTGTGTAAAAGGAGATGATAAACAGGTTTGTTGTGATTAAAATTCAATGTATGTGTACAATTCTTTGTGCTATACAAATTGCAAATAAAACTTTGACTTTAAAAATCATGTAATAGTGACGTCATAGTGAAGACAAATTGTCAACATTTTTACTGCAAATACTATTGTTTATTTTATTTGGCTGGTTTTGAAACACTGCTGATTTAATATCAAGCCTTTTTCTTAATAAATATGTGACAAGCCATATTTGAGTCACTTTGACCAAGAAACACTGACATCACCAAAGGGTTGAGTGAAAACGTCTCAGGATACGTCTGTAACTTTAGTTCCCTGAGATGAGAACAAGATGTTGGGTCGATGCTGCTTTGGGAATGCCTCTGCATGATTATGTCTGAAGCACGTATGTCAACTAGTCCAATGGAATGACTGAGCGTCATGGGCGGGTGACGTCATGACCAGGAAGTTATAAAAGCACATCCGATGTGTTACTCGCATTAGCTTCTAGAGCCGAAGCAAAGTCAATCACAGGGATGCAGGAAGTATGGCAAGGCGATGCATTGTCTCATTCCCTTCTCAGGGAACTAGGGTTACAGATGTAACCTGAGACTTTGCGATGCGTTAATGACGCTTTTGGAACGAGAATACCCAATACACCATACTTAGAAAATGCCAGATGACAAAACTGTCAAACTAAGTAAGAAGTACACCTGGGACCCTCAAAGTCCAGGCTATAAAACCTCACAAATGTGAGCGGTGAGGACCAGCCTGCCGCATCACAAACCTCCTTAAGGGAAACCCCTGATAATAAGGCTTTAGAAGCCACCATGCTCCTAGTAGAATGAGCTCTGACCACCAAAGCACACGGCTGGCCAGATGACTCATACGCAAGAGAGATAGCCTCAGTTATCCACTTGCTAATAGTCTGTTTAGAAGCTGAAAGACCTTTCTTAGATGATCCAAAGCAGACGAACAACTGATCAGATTTTCTCCATGGGGGAGCTCTGTGGACATAAGTGTCCAGTGATTCAGTTGTTCCTGGTCCGAAGAGGCAAGCGGAGCACCTGCAGTACAATAGGCCTCAGAATATTGGTTGGCACCTTAGATGTATCCCTGTTTAGGGTATATGAATGCCTTGACCTTCCCATGAGCAAATTCAAGAGAGGTGGTAGAAACCAAAAGGACCTGAAGGTCTCCGACTCTTTTGAAGGACAAAATAGCCAACAGAAAAACGTCTGCATTTCTTGAAAGACAGACATTTCTCAGAAACTGACTCTAGGGGCTCGGAGGGAGCTCTTAAAAAGGCCTTCTAAGAATATTACCAAATCAAAAGCCGGCACCCAAGTACGCATCGCAGGCCTCAGCCTTAAGGTGCCACGAAGGAAACGTGTAATCAGGGGGTCTCGACCCAAAGATGTACTACCCACCGGAGCGTGGAAAGCCACAATGTAAACCTTTAAAGTAGAAGAACATGAACCTGATGAAAAGCCATACTAATGAAAGTACTGTGTTAACTGAACAGTTGACTGAATCCTACTGATGTTGGTGACACCAAAAAGTGAAAACTCGCCACTTAAGTGTATATATTTTCCCATCTGAGAATGGTCTCAACAACTTCAGTTGTCAGAGAGGGCCCACTCTCTATAAGTTGGGCCCGGGGTGAAATATCGTGCCCCCTGTCTGAGACAGAAGGTCTCTCCTGATCGCAATCTCCAAGCGAAGGCCGTCGAGGAGATGAATGAGCAATACTCTCACCAATACTCAGTAACTCCTCAGAGCTAGAGCACCGAAGCATCAGCCTCTCTTCCCTTGCGGAAGAAGCCGCAGCGCAAGCTTCCGACACCAGCAAGAGAGCATGGATCCCTCGGGTAAAGAAAGAGATAAGAGCCCGTCATATCAATTTGTGAAGCCCAAGTGATTCTGTCCATCATCCTTGAATGTGGATAGACGGGAGCGGAGTGTGCGTAGTTGCTGCTCACAATGCTGACAGTCAGCCCCCTCGAAGGCTGACTCAGCATGCTCTACTCTTAAATAGTTGTTTCGCCATACTTTTCTTGATATATATATATATATGAAGAGTTCAGATGCAAAAGCCTCTAAGTGCCATTTGAAATTTTCTTCTAGAATGATCATTTTTATCAAGCTTGTATATTTAAGTTCAATAATTTCACTTAAATTGCAATGAGGATTACCTATTAATTGTAATTTAAGTGAAATTACTGAACTTGAATATACAAGCTTGATAAAAATGATCATTTTAGAAGAAAATTTCAAATGGCATTTAGAGGCTTTTGCATCTGAACTCTTCATATATATATATATATATGTGAGAGACAGACAACAATGAATATTCATAGACAGTTTTGACACAGAGCGCTTTGCAGAGGCACAAAAGCTAATGCGACTAACTAACTTCAAGCTGTGTAAATTGAACATACCTTTTTCTTTCCTGAGGCAACTATAATATTAGGTTACAAGTTGTTGAAATCTTTGATGTCATTGAAAGTAGTTGAAACACTGATCATGTGAGAGCCAGTTGTGTCTTCAACAATCCCTCTTATGTTGCTATTTAGTTTTCTTGCTGTAACTTGTGCAGCAGAGGGTGATCGTGAACAGAGTGTTATTATACAGTGCTGCCGTTCGAATCCACTAGGCAGCTACAGCGATTTGTCACACCAAAATTAAAGAGCATCAAAACAACATTTATTGTTTGACTTTCCTTTGACCTAAATAGGTTGTGTGCCCCATTTCAGCATGGATTGTTTTATGAACCTGTCACAAACTAATCAGGCTTTCCAAAGAGGCTGGTACTGAACGATGGAGAAAGACACATTACTTTGGAACTATGAACAACCACACAACCAGTGATTAATGTTGTTTTACATGCGAAGAGGATGTTTATATAGCAGCCTTAAAGGGATAGTTCACCCCAGAACTGTTTGTAGCTTTCTAGATGTTTATATAATTCTCATTATGAATAGTTGCTTATTAGTAGGCCTATGTATATTACTAGGATATTGGATGTTTATTAATACTTAAAAAAGCACATATATTAATGTCTTATTCTGCATGATCCTGTTCTACATCCCGTAATCCACCCAATACCTACTGTAAACTTAACAACTATCTTACTAACTATTTATAAGCAGCAATTGGAAGTTTATTGAGGCAAAGGCCTTAGCTAATAGTTAGTTAATTGTGAGAATTAGACCCTAAAATAAAGTTTGACCATATTTTTTAATGCTAATTGTTCATTTATTTATTTGTTTTTTTGGTTGGTAAAAGTGGGATGCAGTTATTGTAGTGCACTCAACTGGCAGCATACTAATCAGAAAGGTTTATGTAAATAAATAATCTACATCATGCATATTTTCCAAACTTCTCTAAACAACCCGTCACATTCTTGCAATTCTTCATCCTGTAAACGATTGATGTGTCAGAAAAGTTTTAGTTCAGAAGCAATATGACCATGAAGCAAAAAGTCAAGTAATCTTGACATGCAAAGTTGCTGTTGCTACGTAGCGTTGTGAAAATCAGCTTGTGATCTTTAATCGACTGTATTACTCTTCCATGCCTGTCAGCATTGACGGGTGACAACAAGTTTCAAGTCTCAAACATATTGATGATGTAAGATATTTCGATTTTGACATTTCTGATATACAAAGCTGTTTAGGTTCATGACTTTATAGTCTTAGTAAGATAACAAGAAATAGATTTACATTTTCATAGCAAGGCTTACAAGGCAGTAAAAATGTACATTTTATGTTCTTGTAATTTGACTGAATATTACACAGTTGTAGCCTTTTTTTCCTCATAATTGTGACTTTATATCTCTAATGTGACTTTAAATTTTATAATGTTACTTAATATCTCACAACTGACTTTAAATGTCACAATATGACAATATTTCCTAATTTACACGGCTGGGCAAAGAAAAAAAAGGCAAACATATTTCTACGCATTCTCATCCTTTAGCGTCATATGTGACACTATATGACAAAACGGTTAATATCGTTAATATAACACGTGCTGTGATGGGTAGGTTTAGGTGTGGGGTAGGGTAGTGTAATGATGTCTATCTGTGTTCCCCCTATCTTTGTGCACTTGGTTCAGTCCTGTTCCCTTTTTCCCGCTCCTCATTTGTGTTCATGTATGCCACGCCCCTTGTTATCTCATTTAGATTGTTAGTCTCTGTATTTAAACCATGTGCCGTGTTACAGTGGTTGTGGGTTCTTGATGTTGTTAGATGTTGATCGTGTTCTCTGTGTCTGAGGTTTTGAGTATGTCTAGTCTTTGGTTTATTTAATAAAAGTACTACTGCTGCTGCATTTGGATCCTGCCTTCTTCGATGTTCCAACCTGCAACGTGACAGAAGAACCCACCGCTAACTTGGATCCAGCAGCAATGATCTCCAGGAATCCAGTTGCACGGATTATGTGTCTCCGTCAAGGAGACCGGCCCATTGAGGAGTATGTACAGGATTTCCTCGATCTGGCAAATGTGACTCCTATTGACCCTCTGTGCCTCATGATATTTTTTAGAGGGGGACTATCAGAGCCACTCGCGTCAATCATGCCACTGCATCCCCCTCAAGGCACAATAGGATTTTATATTGGCTTGGCCCTGCAACTGAGTGATTCAAAATATGTTGTAGGGATAATGGACAAGAAACGTGGTACTGCCACATTAGCCCTCATTCCAAGGATGGCCACCGCTGAGCCGGTGTGTCTGGACAAGATGGCTGCCGCAGCGACCGTCCAGCCAGAGCCAGAGACCGTCCAGCCGGAGCCAGAGACCGTCCAGCCGGAGCCAGAGACCGTCCAGCCGGAGCCAGAGACCGTCCAGCCGGAGCCAGAGACCGTCCAGCCGGAGCCAGAGACCGTCCAGCCGGAGCCAGAGACCGTCCAGCCCGAGCCAGAGACCGTCCAGCCCGAGCCAGAGACCGTCCAGCCCGAGCCAGAGACCGTCCAGCCGGAGCCAGAGACCGTCCAGCCGGAGCCAGAGACCGTCCAGCCCCGTCTGTCCCCAATCCGGGGACTCAGCCCAAATATTTTTTTGGGGGGAGCCCAGTGTCCCAGCCACGGCCGCCCGAGGGGTCTTCACCGCCCTGGCCTTCGCCTCGTCCAGCTCCGCCCTGGCCTTCGCCTGCACAGCCTGCTCCGCCCAGGTCGCCTGCTCAGCCTGATGCGCTTTGGTCGCCTGCTCCTCTTCTGCTCCACGGACCTGGCCCTCCATCCCACCCCCAGATTCGCCTCCGCTCCACCGCCCACCTGGACAGTTTTGTTTGTTTGTCTGTGTTGAGCGTCTGGAATCCGCTCCTTAAGTGGGGGGCTATGTAATGATGTCTATCTGTGTTCCCCCTATCTTTGTGCACTTGGTTCAGTCCTGTTCCCTTTTTCCCGCTCCTCATTTGTGTTCATGTATGCCACGCCCCTTGTTATCTCATTTAGATTGTTAGTCTCTGTATTTAAACCATGTGCCGTGTTACAGTGGTTGTGGGTTCTTGATGTTGTTAGATGTTGATCGTGTTCTCTGTGTCTGAGGTTTTGAGTATGTCTAGTCTTTGGTTTATTTAATAAAAGTACTACTGCTGCTGCATTTGGATCCTGCCTTCTTCGATGTTCCAACCTGCAACGTGACAGGTAGGGTAGTCTCATATTAATGCTAAAGGATTTATGACGCCTTGGGTTCGCGTGTTATATTAACGATAAAGGGTGCCATGTGCGTAGTATTTCGCCATTTTGTCATATAGCGTCACATATGACGCTAAAGGACAAGAACGGGCTGCATATTTATTGGTCTTTTAATGGTCTTAATCATTTTAATCACAAATCACTCGTCAGGAAATGACAAAATGCTCTAAAACTGTAGATAACTAAAATTAGCCATATCCTTCCCCAACTTGCAGACAGCTTTTTACAGGAATAAGAGTCGATGTTAATGGCTTCAAACAGATGAGCAGTTGAAAAATGTGAGACAAAATATTCACTATATTTACTATGTTGAAATCTGGACCCTGACCAGGCCAAAACATGAGTCTGATGGACTTGTACTCTTATACTCATTTGGATGTCTTTGCACTTTGAGCAGGAGCATTGTCTTGTTGAAAAATAACATCTGATCATTGCTCTTTAAATACAAACTTTTCTTTTGCGGGAAGCAAGCTATTCTGCAATATTCTCCTGTACTCCAAAGTATGAAATGTCTTTTCACAGTGAAGTAGCTCACCAACACCAGCAGCTAAAAAGGCTCCTCACACAATGACACTCTTCCTCCATACTTCACTGTGGTAGAGATGCATTTATTATTATATTTCTCATCAGATTTTCAAATACACCAATCTGGAGCATCTTCACCACATAACGTTAGGAGAGCTAGTAAAATTAATAAAGCGGGGACTAAGTACCTCGCTGTAACAAGGTTCTTCCTCAATATATAGGAAGAAGGAGACAGGGTCGGCGAGACTGGAACTCGAACTGTATTTTATTCTTTCAAACACAAAACAAAGGTGCGCACACAGCGCGTTCACCGTAGCTTCTGCTACAGCAATTCTCATTCATAAACTCTTTCCACGTCGATGACGACAGCTTCTCAGTCCACAGCGTGTCTAAGTCCACAGGGAGTTTCAGGTCCCACTCCTTCCCGCTGATTCACAGCTTCACACCGACAGCCCGAGTTCCAGCCTGTTCTCTCTTCCCGTCCTTCTCCCACTGTGCCGGTTTTAACCGTCTCCCCACACCAATCACTGCAATCAGACACAGGTGTTTATCATTTGTCCTTGATCCACTTACTCACCGCACAGCCCGTTGACTCATCTCTCCGTGCAGACAGTGCGCAAACCACGCCCCCCTCACCACATACCCCCACCACCCGACTCAGGCCAGGGAACCGTCCGGCCTGCAGCCCCTCCCCCCCCCTTCCTGGAGAGGAAGTCGGCCACAGCCATCTGCGCCCCCGGCCTGTGGACCACCTGAAACTTAAATGGTTGTAAGGCCAGATACCAACGGGTGATCCGCGCATTGGTATCTTTCATGCAGTGGAGCCACTGCAAGGGAGCGTGGTCCGAACACAGGGTGAACTCCCGTCCCAGGAGGTAGTAGCGGAGGGTGAGGACAGCCCAGCGGATGGCCAAACACTCCTTCTCAATGGTGCTGTACATCGTCTCTCTCTTAGAGAGCTTCCGACTGATGTACAGCACCGGCCGTTCCTCCCCCTCCACCTCCTGGGACAGGACCGCGCCCAAACCCCTATCCGACGCATCTGTCTGCAGGACAAAGGGGAGAGAAAAGTCAGGAGCATGTAAAAGCGGTCCTCCGCACAGAGCAGCCTTTATCTGGGTAAAAGCCTGCTGGCACTGCTCCGTCCACTGGACCGTATCTGGCGCGCCCTTTTTAGTCAGATCAGTCAGCGGGCTAGCAAGGTCCGAATAATTGGGGACGAAACGTCTATAATATCCCGCTAGCCCCAGGAACTGTCTAACCTCCTTTTTGGTCTTAGGACTCGGACAGGTTGCAACCGCTGCTGTCTTATCAATTTGGGGACGCACCTGTCCGTGACCCAAGTGGAAGCCCAGATACCTTACTTCTACCCGCCCAATTGCACACTTCCTCGGGTTGGCCGTGAGCCCAGCTCTTCTCAGCGTCTTCAGGACAGCACGCAAATACTGCATATGCCGCTGCCAATCATTGCTATAGATGATAATATCATCCAGATACGCCGCGGCATATGCAGCATGCGGCCGGAGAATTCTGTCCATCAGCCGCTGAAAAGTCGCCGGTGCCCCGAACAAACCGAACGGAAGCGTGACGAATTGGTGTAACCCGAACGGCGTGGTAAAAGCGGTCTTTTCTTTGGACATTGGAGATAAGGGGATCTGCCAATATCCCTTTGTTAAGTCCAGCGTCGAATAAAAGCGAGCAGAACCAAGCCGATCAAGCAATTCGTCAATCCTCGGCATTGGATAAGCATCAAATTTGGACACCGCATTTACCTTTCTATAGTCCACACAGAACCGAATCGGGCTGGCCCAGTCACTGTTGGACTCTTCTATTACCCCCAGGTCCAGCATTGTCTCTAATTCGGCCTGAACCGTTTTCTTCTTGTGTTCAGGCAATCGATACGGACGGCAACGTACAACGACCCCCGGATCGGTCTCAACGTGGTGCTGAATGAGATTCGTTTGACCAGGCAGAGGCGAGAACACATCAGAAAACTCTGCTTGTAATCTTTTAATATCAGTGAGCTGTGAGGGCGAGAGATGGTCACCAGATGGAGCCAGAGAGCAGGATTGCGATTTAACACTCGCCTCTGGTCCGAGATCCTCCTCCCCGCTCACCACCGTCGCCAGCATCACTGCCTCAGCCTCAACCCATTTTTTTAGTAGGTTGAGGTGATACGTCTGACGTCCCCCGCCCCTGTCTGTTCGAATTACCTCATAGTTGAGATCACCGACTCGCCGTGTGACCTCAAAGGGCCCTTGCCACTTTGCAAGTAATTTTGAGCTGGACGTGGGGAGTAATACAAGCACTTTATCTCCCGGTGAAAATTGACGGAGTTTAGTCCCCCTATTGTACTGCTGTTTCTGTCTGTTCTGAGCCTGTAACAAATTCTCCAATGATAGCCGCCCCAATGTGTGGAGTTTTGTTCTCAGGTCCGGACATACTGAATTTCGTTCTTACTAGCCGACGGTCCGTCCTCCCAAGTCTCCCTCAGTACGTCCAACACCCCACGAGGTTGACGACCGAAGAGAAGCTCGAAGGGGGAAAACCCCGTGGAGGCTTGGGGGACCTCTCGCACAGCAAACAATAGGGGTTCTAACCACTTATCCCAATTTTTGGCGTCTTCGTGAACGAACTTACGAATCATGGTTTTTAACGTGCGATTAAAGCGTTCGACTAGACCATCCGTTTGTGGGTGATAGACGCTGGTGCGAATCGATTTAACGCCCAATAATTCATAAAGTTCGCGAACCGTCCGTGACATAAACGCCGTGCCTTGATCGGTGAGGATCTCCTTAGGGATCCCCACCCGGGAGATTAATGAGAAGAGCGCGCTTACCACACTCTTAACCGAGATGTTGCGAAGCGGAACTGCCTCCGGGTATCGTGTTGCGTAATCCACCAAGACTAACGCAAAACGATGCCCCCGTGCTGACCGTTCTAATGGCCCGACGAGGTCCATGCCAATTCGTTCGAAGGGGACCTGCATCAGTGGAAGGGGGCACAAGGGTGCTTTTGGACTGGCCGGTGGATTCACCAACTGACATTCACGACAAGACGCGCACCACCTGCGCACATTCTCGTGAATGCCCGGCCAAAAGAATCGGGCCATGAAACGGTTTAGTGTCGCCTTTTGTCCTAAATGTCCGGCCATCGGATTACAGTGAGCCGCCTGGAAAAGCATTTCCCGGCGGCTCCTTGGCACCAACAACTGGGTTGTATCTTCCTTTGTCTGAGCGTCTTGGGTCACCCGATACAACTTATCTTTAATTACGCAAAAGTAGGGATACGAGAGCGGTTGGTCCGGGTGGAGTAGCTGTCCGTCGATGGAACGGACCGAATCAAACGCGTGTTTGAGCGTTTCATCCTGGGACTGCTCTAGGGAAAAATCATCGCGCTCAGAGAGGAGATTTCTCTCTAAAGCTCTCTCTTCCCCTACAGCAGCACCCAGAGGTCCCGGTACAGCCTCCCCCACCTGCACCACCGCTGTCTTCCCCTGCTGCTTCGTTCTCCAAGAAGCATCCGCACATAAAATCCCCAATAGATTCGCAAAACCTGGCCAATCAGTTCCCAGAATTAGCGGATGCTGGAGGCGCGGATTAACTGCCGCCTCCACCTTATGTTTTTGTCCCCGAAATAGAATCGCGACGGACATTAACGGATAATTTTCCACCTCCCCGTGCACACACCAAACCCTAACCAAGCGGCTGTTATCCAATGCCCCGGACCGAATCAGGCTTTGATGAATAGAGGTCTGGTTACATCCCGAATTCACCAAAGCCTGATAAGTACCCCTCTTTATACTCACAGGTATCTGGTACAAGCCAGCTTGATCGGGGGCGGCCGTTGGCGCGTCGGGGATCCGGACCAGTGTCCCCACCTCCATCACGGGACACCGGTCGATAAAATGGCCCGGGTCCCCACAGCGCCAACAGGCCGGCCCAGGCTTTACCGCTGCCCCAGCGGCGGGAAGGGGAACAAGGGATTGCCGTGAGGAGAGGGTTGTCCCCGGAACCAGGGTGGACGTGTCCCCCGCTGTTGGCCCCCGCGGACCCGTTCTCCCCGCGGAAGCGCTATCCGTGGGCCAGCCGGACTTCCACCGCGGCGCTGGGCGGGGCACCAGGCCCCCTCGAGACCTGGGAGCGGGGAGAGGTTTAGGAGAGAGAGAGAGGCGGAGAGAGAGAGAGGGAGAGAGGGAGAGAGAGAGACTGATGGGAGGGTTTCGCCGACCCCTGAGCACGCCACCATGTGATCCTCCGCCAGTTGGATGGCCTGGTCTAGCGACGTCAGGCGGTGGCACTGGACCCATAGGGCAGTCCTCTTCGGAAGCTTCCCCACGAACTGCTCCAGTACCACGTGATCGATCATTTTCTCGACGTCGCTACCCTCGGCCGTCAGCCATTTTCGGCAGGAGTCCCGGAGCTGTTGTGCCATCACGAAGGGCCGGCCGGACTCTTCCAAGGTCAGGGATCTGAAGCGTTGTCGATGCTGTTCGGGGGTCCGGCCGACCCGCTGAAGGATGGCGCGCTTCAGGTCGTCATAGGCCAGGAGATTCGCGACTGGCAGTTGGTGGGCGGCGATCTGCGACTCACCGGACAACAGCGGGATGAGCCGCAACGGCCAGTCTTCTTTGGGCCACTCCCGGGCCTCGGCCGCCTTCTCGAAAAGGTCCAGGAACGCCTCCGGGTCGTCCTGGGGACCCATCTTCCCGAAGGTCAATGGTGTGGCTGAGGCTGCAGCTGGTGGGGGAGTGGCCGGAATCCCCTGGCCGATACTGCTCCGGAACAACTCGCGGTCTTGCTGCTGGCCTTGGAGGAGCGCCTGGAAGCGCTGTTCCTGTTCCTCCTTCATGCTCAGCAGGGCTTGATGTTGATCGCGCTAAAGAGCCGCGAGTGACTGGATGATCTCCGAAAATGGCGATCCTGACGGGCTCTGCATGGCGGCGGCAGACTCCTTCTTCCCGGGTTTCTGCACCAGTGTAACAAGGTTCTTACTCAATATATAGGAAGAAGGAGACAGGGTCGGCGAGACTGGAACTCGAACTGTATTTTATTCTTTCAAACACAAAACAAAAGTGCGCACACAGCGCGTTCACCGTAGCTTCTGCTACAGCAATTCTCATTCATAAACTCTTTCCACGTCAATGACGACAGCTTCTCAGTCCACAGCGTGTCTAAGTCCACAGGGAGTTTCAGGTCCCACTCCTTCCCGCTGATTCACAGCTTCACACCGACAGCCCGAGTTCCAGCCTGTTCTCTCTTCCCGTCCTTCTCCCACTGTGCCGGTTTTAACCGTCTCCCCACACCAATCACTGCAATCAGACACAGGTGTTTATCATTTGTCCTTGATCCACTTACTCACCGCACAGCCCGTT
Source organism: Pimephales promelas (assembly GCF_016745375.1). Next base: position 720,972 of record NW_024121810.1, read on the forward strand.
GACTCATCTCTCCGTGCAGACAGTGCGCAAACCACGCCCCCCTCACCACACTCGCTTCTATCCATTCACCTGGCAAATGTCTGGTCTTTTTTTGACTAACAAGATGGATGAGCTTCTCCTCCTCAACCAAACCAACAGTGTTTTTTACAGCTCCGCCACCTTGTGTTTTACTGTTCTACCAGACAGTGCGCTTCAGCTACCATGTTTCCAATTCATCCGGGTGGACCGCAACACTGTGCTTTCAGGGAAAACAAAAGGCAGAGGAATTGGCTTCTATCTAAACAAAGGTTGGTGTACTGATGTTACTTTGTAGAAGAAGACATGCAGTCCCCACCTAGAAACTCTCATCATAAACTGCAAGTTCTCTTCGGTTGTTTTGGTCAGTGTTTACATACACCCATAAGCCTACATAGCTGACCCAATACAGCAGCTTGGCGATCAGATAACAAACATAGAGAAACTGTTATGTGGATGCAGGTGATGAACCCAAATGCAGGCAGAGTGCGATAAACACAAGGTTTATTGGTGACAAACAGGAAAACAAAACCCACAAGGGGGCAAAACAGACAAAACAAACGGGAGATAACTAAACTAGAAAACACTTGACAAGACTATAAACAAACAGCATACAAGATCTAGACGTTCTTCAAAGACAAGGTATTCACGGGTAGATACTCACAAAGAGAAACACGCAATGAGAAACAAAGAACCAACACAGGACAACAAACACAAGGGGATTATAAAGGGAGAAACTAATGAGGGGAACAGGTGACACAGACTAGGTAACAATGACAAGACGGGGATAACAAAGGGGCAGGGTATTAAACGAGACAACACAAGCACATGGCCCAAACAACAGGCCATGCGCTTGCACACAAAACATGGTTCTGCCATGATCCTGCCACAAGACAAGAAAAATCAATGACATGATGCCAGAATCATGAAAGAAACAGCAGACTCTCTCTTAACTCTATCTTAACTCATGTCAAGTGCTAAACTCAATAAAGAACTTCCTAAATACAGACAACACATCAAGATTCCCACCAGGGACAAAAACACTCTGGACCACTATTATGCAGTCTTAAAGAATACCTATCATGCAGTCTCCCGGGCAGCTCTAGGACTATCCGATCATTGTCTGCTTCATCTCATCCCAACTTACAGGCAAAAACTTAAAACCTCTAAACCTGTGGTAAGGTCTGTTAAAAAAATTGACAAGAGAATCAAAGCTGGAGCTGCAGGCTTGCTTTGATTCCACCAACTGGAGTGTCTTTGAAGCTGCAGCTACAGACGTCAATGTCCTCACTGATATTGCAACATCTTATATCAGCTTTGGTGCGGACATCTGTGTAAAAACCAAGACATTTTGCACATATAAAATCAACAATGCTTGGTTTAACCCTAATCTTAGGAAGTTGCACCAGGCTAAAGAGGAACCCTACAGTAGTGGGGACCAGGATCTATATAGGCAGGCCAGGAACAATCTAACAAAGGAGATCAAGGTAGCCAAGACTAGGTACAGCGAGAGACTAAAACATAGCCTCTCAGCCAACGATCCTGCATCAGTTTGGAAGGGACTGAAACAGATCACAGATTACAAGAGCCCATCCCCTCATCCTGCAGGAAATCTCAGACTGGCTAATGACCTGAACGACTTCTACTGTAAGTTTGTAAGGCACCCATTATAACACCCCTCCCGCACAAAAGATTTTTCCCCAACACTCTACCCTCTCCCCTCACCTGTGTTGATTATCTGTGAGAATGAGGTGTGCAGGCTATTCCAGAAACAAAAGCCCAAAAAGGTATCCTTCACCGACATGCCTGTCTGTGTGCCTGTGTGGACCAGCTGCCACAGATTTACAAGTGGATTTTTCAACCGGTCTCTGGAGTTGTGTGTAGTGCCCTCCTATTTTTAATGGTTCACCATCATTCCAATCCCCATAAAACCCTCCATCACATGACTAAATGACTACAGGCCTGTCGGCTTGACCTCTGTGGTCATGAAATCCTTTGACTGGTATTGTGCCATCTGAAGGACATTACAGGCCCCCAGCTGGAACCCCTGCAGTTTGCCTATAGGACAAACAGGTCTGCAGATGATACTGTTAACAGCGGACTGCAACACTTACTGCACTACCTCGACTCCCAAGGGACGTTTGCTAGGATCCCGTTTGTTGAATTCTCCTCAGCGTTCAACACCATCATACTTGAACTCCTATCAGAACCTTCTCAGTGCCTGCCTACACCTGCCATTGGATCACCAGTTTCTTGAGTGAAAGGCAGCAGCGTGTTAGATTGGGGGGCATTTCATCCAAATCCCAGTCCAACAGCACTGGTGCTCCTCAGGGGTTTGTCCTCTCTCCACTGCTCTTTTCCCTCTATACCAATAACTGTACTTCAAAGCATCTGTCTGTGAAACTCTTGAAGTTTGCTGATGACACAACTATCATTGGTTTCATTGGGATGGGGATGAGTCTGCCTAGAGACAGGAGGTGGAGCAGCTTGTCTAATGGTGCAGTCAGTGTGGAGTCCAGTGGGACTGTGGACAGTGGATTTTAGAAGAGCCCGCCTCTCCAGACTGCAACGGACAATAAGGGCTGCGGAGAGGATCATTGGAGCCGACCTGCCCTCCATCCAGGACCTGCACCTGTCCAGGTTTAGGAAAAAGGTACTAAAAATCTCTACAGACCCCTCTCATCCTGGTCTCAAACTTTTCAACCTCCTCCCCTCTGGTAGACGATACAAGGCAGCTTCTATCCCCAAGTAGTTCACAGAGGTTAAATCATCACCATTAACCCTCTGAGACCGACGGCATCATCGACGACGCCACAGGTCACCTCCGATAAATGTTTACATAACTCGATGACAGACTTATCGATTTTCTTACCGTTTTTTCCAGCAGAAAGATAACGAACTAGCCATCACGGGGGTGTCTTTGGTGTCTTTCTAGCCTTTACAGAAGGTTTTCTATCCAGCCTGGAACTTATGCATCCTTTCAGAGGTTTTCAGCAATAAATCCAATCGTGTATATCAAACTTTGATACTCTTGAAGTCCATAATTTATAAATATTCCGTAATTTTTGCCGCTAGCTCAATACTAGCTGCCATTTTGGATATCACGTCATGTTTTCACGTGATGGTTTTTGACCAATTACAGGCTGATCCGTCGTAAACATTGGTGTGCGTCATTACGCATGAACCAAGCGCTGATATAGTGGAGAGAGATATGAGAGAGACGCGTGTTTCACAGAGAAACAGAGAGAAATGGATGTAAATAAAGCGCTGGCCTTTTTTGATGCAATGCAGGATGATGGATTTTCAGGAGAACAGAGATTTTTGACAGATGATGAACTAGATTACCAGGATGGACTCAGCTGAAGTGCCATTTTTTTTATTTACTGTAAAAAAGTATTATAGTAGAATAAAAGTAGTATAAAAGTATACAAATAATATAATACATAAAAGAATAAATAAAATAGAAATGCAAAGCCTGTGATGTGGCCCTCTGTGTGATTGCTGATAGGAACTGTTTTGAGGCTGGCACCAGTGAATTTCATGAGGCCCAAAACGCCTGGGCTTCTTTTGGAAAAATGTCAATAGTTTTTGTTCTGTACAAGTTATAATGTTTATTCCTGTGCTCCAGGACTCTAAAGACATGTACAAACTGTTTTCCAGAAGAAATTTGATTAGCTTTTATTTATTTGTGTGTGATTTTAACAAAAATTTGATTTATTCAATTTCCGATTCATTTTTTCAGTTGTCTTTATGGTCCCATAACTTATTTTACATTCAGGTGACGTCAATGCAACACAAATATGCTGAAAGTTCAATTTGTCCTGAAAAAAAAGAGGTGTGTCAATGGACTTTATGCACAGCTGCACTACTTCCTGAACTTAAGCCAGCTCCTTGTTTCCTGTCTGCCATTATTGGCCAAATTGATTAATCCAGTTGTGCCTGACCTCAGTAGTCATGGCAACAATAATCAGACACACCTGAATTAATCAAGTTGGCCAATAATGTCAGACAGGAAACAGGGAGCTAGCTTAAGTTCAGGAAGTAGTGCAGCTGTGCATAAAGCCCATTGTCTGTGCACCAAGGGGTTGATGTTTTACAAGCTTTTTTAGTAAATAACACCAGACGGAAAATTAATTGTAAAAATACCCTTAGGTCTCTGAGGGTTAAGGTTAAATCATAATCATATGATAATCATAAATCATACCATTATACTGGACATAGTCAACCAATATTAGTCTATTTATTCTATTTATCTACCTCATCATGCCTTTACTCTTCTATTGAATGCACTAATTACTATATTATCATTGTAAGGACCTGCACTGCTCGATTTACTTCATTTCAAATTCTAAGACAACTTTTTGTCTAAATGGGTAGGTTTAGAGGTGGGGTCAGGGGTAGGTCATTCCTACAAATTCATGGTAACTTGTAAAATATGTACGGAGTAGCAAAAATTTTACCAATTTGTCCGAGTGAGGTCGTATAAATTCGAATGAATTAGCCACCTCGTAAAATTCATATGAATTGCTGTAAGATCAGGCTGACTATTTCGCAATTGTGACTTCTAACAATATCTCACAATATGACTTTATATCTCACAATGAGACTTTGTATCTCTCAGCTGTGACTTTATATTTCACAATGAGAGTCTCTTATGCTCAATAAAGATGAATTTATATTATCTGAGTAATTATGTAAAATATAAATATATTTTTTCTATTATTCCTGTAATGGGAAAGCTGAAATTTCATCATCATTACATCATTATTCTGGGAAACATCATCTTTTCATTGTTGAGAATTGTGGTCATCAGTGTGACGGATTTGTTTGTGCTATATCGAGTAACAGTGCATAAAGCTCTGATACTGCTGTCAAGGCACTATAATTTCAAAACCATTTCCATGTTAAAGGGCAATAATTATGAATCCTTTGCTCTCTGATGAGTGTGTCTTTACTGAGACCCAAGAGATTGCTTTGTTTGTAATAACAGTTTTGCAGACGTGAATCTCCCCACACTTAACCATGGGGTCAGGGAGTGTTTAGTCGCCACAGCTTCTCTAACAGTTCTAATGTTTCCTCGCAGGGCCAATTAATCTAGGCAAGCATCTGAATTGCTGTTTGTAGACTTGACCTTCTCCTTGTGATGTCACTGGGCTCCGCCTACTCTTCTTGTCATTGTGAAGTGCTCATTTACATCACTCTAATGAACGAGGACTGTGGAGGCTTATTTATGCTGTTAAACCTTCAGAACATTGCATATGGAAGTTATCGTCCACACACACACTTTCTAAAAGGCATTCAGTGCTGTCGAGGGCAGCGTCTGCTGTAGTGTGGCAATTATCTAATTTGGCAGACACAGAGCTTGTGTTTTTGGTGATAAAGTGGTTAAGAGTGCCTTACAGACCTTGTTATTTCTAAGCGTCCATTTTGATGCTGTAATGTAAATGCAAATGCTGCTTTTATTTAGTTTGTCCTCATTAATGCTTAATATTTCATTAGTGTTGGCTAAGGCAAGCATCACGATTGCTCATGCTTGCCTTTTAACTTGTATATTTTGTTACAAACATAAATGAAAATCACATTTTGGGAAAAAGAAATCATTGAAGAAGAGATCAGTTGCATATCTAGAGTGGAGAATACCAGAAAAGGCTGAGTCAAAAAGGTGCCCTGAAAGCTGAATAGGGCATGGCCTCCAGATCAGAGCAGGATAGCAGGCGGGCCAGGGCGGAGCAAGATGTGATGGCGGCCAGGGCGGAGCAGCGGCCAGGGCAGAGCAGGATGTGCAGGCGGCCAGGGCGCAGCAAGATATGCAGGTGGCCAAGGCAGAGCAGGAGCCCGTTCACACGGCCATGGCGGTGAAGACCCTTTGGGTGGCCATGGCAGTGAATACTTTCCTGGTTGCCGTGGGCCCTTGGGCGAGATCCTCTTCTCCTGAGTAGACAGTGAAGGGAGAGTTTAATTATTTTGGTCAGGTAGGTCTTTTTAATTAAAGGATCAAAAGGATTTAAATACAGAATAGAGCAAAATAAATAAGAATGGTAAAAGAAAAAGGTATAGGTCTAATTGTATATTCTTTAAGTCAATTTAAAGGATTAGTTCACTTTTGAAAAAACTTTTGCTGATAATTTACTCACCCCCATGTCATCCAAGATGTCCATGTCTTTCTTTCCTCAGTCGAAAAGAAATTAAGGTTTTTGATGAAAACATTCCAGAATTTTTCTCCATATAATGGACTTCAATGGGAACCAAACAGTCCAAGGTCCAAAAGACAGTTAATAACAGTTTCAGATGCAGCTTCAAATGTCTTTAAATGACACCAGACGATGAATAAGGGTCATGCGAAAGGATCGGTTATTTCAAAACTTATTCCAAAAATGTAACTTTTCTGAGGACAAATGCTAGCCCAGATAGCAAACTGACATTGAATCAACGTGGAAATATGACATTGAAACAACGTTGATCTGACATTGTTTTGCTCATCGAATTAACGTTGAACCAAAGTCAGACGCGTCATTCTTTCAAAACTAACGGAAAATCAACTTGAAATCAACGCGTTGTTTCAACGTTATGAAAGCAAACCAATTTTCGATTTTCATTTAGCTTTGAAGAATGCGGCGTCTGACGTTGGTTCAACGTTAATTCGATGAGCAAAATCGACTTTGTTTCAATGTCATGAGAGACGTCGTTTCCACGTTGATTCAATGTCAGTTTGCTGTCTGGGAGCCTTACTCTATTCTGTGAGGCCTGTTTGTAACGTCACATAATTACGTTCAAAAGGTCACGGGCGACGTAGCCGGAAGTACAGAATCAAAATCGTCCGACATCGTTGTTTTACCTTTTAACTCCTTTTTTTGTAATTCCTTTTTTTGTTATTGAGTTAGTTTGCACGTTCAACCTATGCGTTCAACTTGTAAACACTGACTCTGTACTTCAGGCTACGTCGTCCGTGACCTTTTGAACGTAATTACGTATTACGTGACGTTACAAACGCGCCTCACAGAATAGAGCAAGGCTAGCATTTGATACATCACTGGATATACTGTCAGTCATTAAACATTTCTATATTAAAACTGTTATTGTCATAATATAAAACAAGTGGAGCAGTGTGATTGATGGTTAACCTTATTTTATTTTGGGAATTGCAATTTGGTTTTCTTAAACTTTTATATTTGTTGCTGTGAGTTTTGTTTTTCTTTATGGTTTGCTGTGGATTAATTATATTGTTTGCTGTGATGCTTTTGGACATTTGATAGAACTGTTTTCCCCTTTTCACAAACTGCAACAACAAACACTAATTGACACACCTGAACCCTGTTCACATCAGCGATCTAATTTGCCAGCTGATTAGATCATTCCCAATAAAGGAGGCTAGATCTCTTACCTGAGAGAGCTCTGGGCGGATGAACGTCCCGTGTGCTGTAGCGGACCGGCGGGCCAATCTTCTGTTCCCTCGCTGTCGACTGTATCTCCTGTGCCTTGGTGGAGTCGAAGCACTTATGTCTACTTATCCAACGGCGAGAGTGAGAGTCACGGGCTAGGAAAGGATAAAAGCACATCTGATTTAGAACAGCGTTAGCTTCTGTATCTCAGGAAGCCCTTTATGTGAATCTGTCTCTGTCTGTTTATTGTTGTTTGTCCTCAAGCATAATATATTTATATATTAGACAGGATTGCCTGGCGAGCAAACAGCATTTGGGTTGTGTGTTCGTCCCCTGTCCGTAACTTCATTATGAGTATGGACACACGATTCATGTTTGTTTGGGAGTGGAGCATGCATGGTCAACTCTAGTAAATTGGGGCTGACAGTGTTCATTCATAAATTCCCAATGTGTAACATATGCAATATCGAGAGTTTTAGCTCTGCTCCGTTTGGCTTTCTTCTCGAGGGAAGAAAGCCAGTAATGGCTCGGATCTTGCGTGTGCCAGATTATGGGTTTGCAATAAGAATCTATTGGCTCAGCATCTCTTCAACAATAATCTATGGCTCAGATTGCGCACTTGCCGAGGTAGTGCTTAGATTATGGGTCTGCATATCTGCATTAAGTGGCATTATCTCACGTTTGCCAAGGCAACACGTAGATAATGGTCCACAATGTATAATATGTACAGGGAATTGGGCAGATGGGAATTTTCCTTTCTCCCATTCTCTTATTATTGAGAATCACGTGCCAATTTGTCGCTGGTTGGCCATGATGGTAGCCTTCAGAAGGAGCCATTAAGACTGAGAACAAGCTTTACAACCCAAAGGAATTTCCAGAGAGTTGTGACACTCTTAATTCTTGCTGAGAAGAAGAAATTAACCCTTTTAATCATATATATTCTATAAATATAACCATTTGATAAATATAATAACATGTATCTAATTTTCCATCTCATAATTTTGTATGATTAAGAAAAATGTATTCATTCTCTCTTCTAAACGATTTTGGTTTGAGATATGACTTGCATACTATGGTTAACCCAAAATCATATGTGTAGCAAGTTTAGTCTCTATAAACTCCAATCTTCATCCCAAGTTTAGTCTCTATAAACTCCAATCTTCATCCCCCATTTGTTAATATACATAGAATGTTGCCAACTATATGACGCATTAAGTCAAGTCACATTTATTTATATAGCGCTTTTCACAATACAGATTGTATCAAAGCAGCTTCACACTGATAACATGAAAGTAGCACAACACAGATCAACAACATTGCTAAACACTAAATAACCCCAACTGAGCAAGCTCAAAGCAAGCCAAAAGCAAGGCGACAGTGGCAAGGAACCAAACTCCATCAGATTGGATGGAGAAAAAACCTTGGGAGAACCCAGGCTCAGTCGGGGGCCAGTTCTCCTCTGGCTTACATTCATATTGTTTAAATATAAATATTAAATATAAATATTGTTTATGAATCAAACGGCGCCATAACATATCGCAGGCGTTGAGTCGTCTCTTCACAGGCGTTGAGTCATCTCATCACAGGCGTTGGGGCATCCGAAATCCCTGTGAGAGGCTGGAGACAAAACTGGACCTGACGAACGCCATTTTTCTCGGGACAAGAGTCCCGAGATAACAGCAGAAAGGCAGATGGGAAATAATTAGCATAGCTGATGTTCATAATGATTTCCGTTATAACTCACAAACTCTCTGTAACCTGAACTCTCCGCAACCCAACCATACGCGCCGACCCGTTTGTCTAAAAGGCTGTCGAGCCCCACTGGTGCGTTAAGCAGTTTCAGTGGCAAACGGTTCCGTATGGCATAACAGAGGACTAGAAGGTAAGCATTATGTGAATGCTTGACTAAAGAGAAGCGTCTTTAATCTAGTTTTAAACTGTGTCAGCGAGTCAGAGGCTCGGACCGTATCGGGAAGGCCATTCCAGAGTTTTGGAGCTAAATGCGAGAACGCCCCCCCTCCTTTACTGGACTTCGATATCCTAGGAATGACCAGAAGCCTTGAATTTAGTGATCTTAAGGAACGCGGTGGATTGTAGGGCGAAAGAAGGTCCGTTAAGTACATAGGTGCTAAACCAGGGGTCTCAAACTCAAATTAACTGGGGGCCGCTGGAGATAGAGTCTGGGTCAGGCCGGGCCGCATCAAGTATTACAAAAAAAAAAAAAAAAAAAATTGTATTTAAGTATTCCAAAAATGGAGCACAACTGATCCAATCTTCTCAATCTTTATTATTAACGTGTCTTTTGAACTGTTCCTGAACTGTTTGAACATCCTTTCTGTACATGATTGGTTCTTCATGAGCTGTCCTTCTGACAGTTGAAGTTCATTTTACAAACTTTCTGTCTTTTTCTTATACACAACATCTTCGTGATGATAGTCAAATTTGCTTTTTATACAACACTATTATATTGAATGTTTTTTTTTCTTTTTTTTCCTAAAGGCATATTTCCTTTTATTATACTTAGAAAAACAATTACTGCTTTTGAAATACAAATAATTATTTCTACACATGTATATTGTCTCTTTTTTACTAAAATTACTGACTTTGCACATATCAAAGCAAACCTTCTTATCAACCTGTTGGACCAAGTTCATTACATGAACTAGTTCAAAGTTCAGTTCACAAATTTTAAAATGGACTAGTTAGTTCTTTTTTTCCATATGTTGCTGCGAGCTTCTTTTTTATTATTATGGTATTATTATTGCCACAGCCCATATACAACCACAGATAACAATAATTTTGTCGACGGGCAAAGTTTGCACAGTAAGATTTTCCCATCCTCACCGACCTCATAAAAGCCTTTTAAATGATCTTACGACGCCTCCTCGCTCCTCGGTTCACAGACACTACTAGAATGAACGAGTTCACTGTAACTTTCATCAGGCAGTAATACAGTAGGCTACGTTCAGTTCACGTTCGCCCAAAATATGAACGAGATCATGAACTATATCTTTTATTGAACGCGTTCAGACACAACGCATATTACAAGCTCAAAATGATTATTCTCACATTGTTTTAGAGCAGGGGTATCCAACACGTCGCTCGCGAGCTGTGGCCTGATTTGGTGGTGGTAGCTCGCCTTGTTCACATATCGCGCTCACATATTTTGCACGCTCAAGTACGTACATTTCAGATGTAGGCGCGCATCAAGCGCCCTCATAATTGAAGCGACGCGCTCATTTTTTCCAGGCGCAGTATATTTGTACTTCGTGGTTGTCTATGACAACTGACAACAAACCCACCGTAAGCTGTCACGAGACTATATATGGTAGCCCATAAGGGATAAAAATATTAATAATAAAAAAACGCGGCAAACGCAATGGCGGGCCGCACTAACATTAAACTTTAATATCAAGTAGGGGGCCACAAAATATCATCCCCGCGAGTTTGAGACCTCTGTGCTAAACCATTTAGGGCTTTATAGGTCAGTAGTAGTATTTTGTAGTTGATGCGGAACTTAATAGGTAACCAGTGTAGAGATGATAAAATCGGTGTTATATGATCATATTTTATTACCATTAGTATTATTAAGAATCGTGTATATTCTTTTCGTAAACATCCAATGAAATTAAACATTCAAATGCCCTGCTAGAAGACAAGGAGTCGTAAAAACTCCCTCCAAAAGGGCAGCTTTGCATTGGCTCACAAACCTCCAGAGGGTGTGATATCTTCACACTTTAAAATCACTGATCATCAAGATCTCTCTCTTGTTTGCTTGTCCACTTAGCTCTTCGCGTGTCCTCTCTGGTCCTATTAGCCTCTGGCTCTCTGACTCCCTTGGTCCTTCTTGCGAAGTCATAGCGTGAAGATGAGGCTGAACTAGAAGTCCCTCAAGGACTCCCAAGCTTGCGTCAGGCTGCGTCCTTGTCTTTCCATTCACCTTAGGGACCTTCGTTTGTTTCCTCTGTGGTGCTTTTAGACCAGGATAGGAGTATGGTGGCTTAGAAGCCTTATTATATAAGTAGTCATCCCCGTAGGATGTGGTATGCAGCGGGCTGATCCTCTCCACTCACGTTTGTAAGGTTTTACAACTTCGACCTAGGCGCTTCCCCAGGTTCACAGGTGCTCTTGTCTCAGTTGTGCTCTCAGTATTCACACAAACAGGCTCTTATTCGTATGGCGTGTTGGGCATTCTCAATCACAAAGTGTCATCGCGAATTCTCTCGAAAGGGAACGTCTCGGGTTATGACTGTAACCCTAGTTCCCTGAGAAGGGAAACTTTGCCATTCTTCCTACATCCTTGTGATTGGCTTGCTTCGGCCTTTTTCAAAGCTAACACAGTTCTAAACAGGATGTGCTTTTATCCTTTCCTGGTCGTGAAGTCTCCAGCTCGTCCCGCTCATTCTCACCATTGGACTAGTTGACATAAGTGCTTCAGATGCAATCATGCAGGAGCGTTCCCAAAGCATCATCAACACATCATCTTGTTCCCTTCTCAGGGAACTAGGGTTACAGTCATTACCTGAGGAGTTTTTCATGTCTGTCAACCAGTCTCTTCTATTCTGAGGGCCTGTTTACACCTGGTAACTTCGGATAGCAATCTGATTTGTTAAAACAATTCCATTTACACACATAACCAACTAAAGCAACGTATTTGAGCTGCATTTTATCTATCATCATCTTACTTTCAGTTTTTATTTGTAGCAGTGTACGCCTTGGCTTTCTAAAGAGTTACATGGCTACTCATCTGCGGCGATGTGTGTTGTACATCCGACAGCCTGGTGTGGCCAGCCGTGGCATCTTTGGAACCATCTTCATCCTGTGCCTTCTTTACATACAGATAAGAACATACATAAACCTACCCAGGTAGTGAAACAAACATACATATTTTGAGGAACACACACAAACACCAAACACTTTCACGGACACTTTCCTTTGTTTGAATTTGTTTATTTTGGGCTCAGTGTGTGAATGTGCACTCAAGAAGCCGGCTTAGATAGGCAGGGAATGTAAATAACTGTCATTAATTTGTACAATACATCTCTTGAGCTTCATCTGGGTTGTATTCTCTCTTTTCTACTGACATTCTATTGTTTCAGGCACCGTAGTCGTACCTAGAAATCTGATATTAGACCAGTTTGATCCATAGCTAATTAAATTCGTCATGTATAATGCTAGAAGCGTTACACAACCAACATACTATAGACCCCTTTTGCGCCGACGTCACAGTTACGTCACGGTGCTAGCTGGAGGCAAAAAAAAGTGAAAACTGGAGGAGGCCAATGCCAAACCAGCACAGATTCGGCTACATAATAAGGAGCTTAAATTACTTTCATTATTTTTAAATGTCATCTTATTGTGTTTGGTGCAAGTATCAATGAAAAATGAATATGCTGTATCTGGATTTTTTTATTTCTTGAAAATATTCACATGATTAAAATCGCACCGTAATGACACTCTTTACATTGTCGTCTTCTCTGCCCTGGCTCGGCAGAACTGCGGATCATAAACACAAGTCTTGTACAGGACCATTCAGCACATAGTTATGCCCTCAGTTTCTCTTTACGATCGGTTTTTCTATAAGGTAGGTGTAGAATTCAGGCCACTCAACTGAGGTAACGTAAGGTTAATCCTGTCAGATCGTCCATGCATTGAGTGAGCGTGTAGGCGGCTACGGGTCGGCCAATCTGGGGTGCGTTTCCCGAAAGCATCGTTAGCCAACTATGGTCGCAAGTTGGTCGCAGTTTCCATTGAACTCTATTGGTAACGACGGAACTTATGACCATAGTTGGCTAACGATGCTTTCGGGAAATGCACCCCTGGTTCTGTCCATTAAAAATAACTTTTGGAAATAACAATCCCAGTCCTGGACAGTGAGTGACCTTATACATTAAGATCAAATCTGATTTTCTCCAGTCATTGTTAAAAAACAAGCTAATAAAACTTGCTAACTAGCATTAGTGAAGCCATAGACATCATGAGTGAAGCGGCCAGAGGGATCATTCTGCCTCCACCTAAGCTACACCCACATAAAAACGTCACCATGTTTACCCACTGAAAAGGGGTCTATAGTGCATAAGTTTGTGTCTGGACAGTGTTGTGTGAGAGAAAATTAAAAATCACAGGACAGGTTAATCACTTTTGGAGGCTGGCTCCATTTATCATAAAAACAAAAATAAATGACAGATTAGGTGGATGAGAGTGAGGGTGATCCTCGCTCCGATGCGGGACAACAGGTAATAAAACTGGGCACGGGACAGGCGGCCGTCATCCAGGCACAGCTCCTGGAGCGAGCAAATGGTGAAATTGGCCAAACTGGGTTTGCCTCTGAAGGGTCTGGTGGTCACAAATACGGCAACGATGACCCCAATGCCGCAGTTCTGCTCTCCAGAGCAAACACAGAGTGGTGACTCTCCTGATGAATGCTCGATCAACATTAAAAAAATGGCCGCCAATGACAGAACAGGAAATAATATTGACATGACATCTAATCAATTAAAGAGAAAGGTACTCGCTTCACTTAAGCAGTCATATCAGGTATGTGTAAATGAACAATTTTGTGAGAATTCTAATAAACTATACGTACAGTAAACTTTATGTACCTGTTACAGGTGCAACGTTACTTATAGTCAACAAAATGTGTTAAAGGGACCATCAAAATAAAGTAAATGGTATGGATAAGAGCAGGGTAGGAAGCCATAAGCCCCCTTAGGGTAAACAGAACAGAACCAACATGAATGAATTGTAGATATCATTAATTCAAGATTTTAAACTACAACATGTTTCGACAATTTTTTGTGATTCAAGGGGAATCAGAATGCCAAATCTTGATTGACGAGAGGGAGCTGGTAATGGAGGAGGGCAATTAGCTCCCGAGAAATGCAATAGCTGCTTATAATACTGAAGGAGCTTATAAATGTATACAGTGATAAGCGTCATGTTCCTAGTAGATGTGGATCAGCCGAGAGTAAGCTGATGCGAGTTTGACTAACGTGCGCTGCCAGAACTGACGCTATGCTTGATTTTTGGCCCCCATGTGAAGGGTTTCTTTCTTTGAGTGGGTGTAATATTTTTTAGAAACATAGTGCCAGTAATAATAATTTTCAGTATTTCAATGCAAAAAAGAAACTTGTAGCTGCAACATTTACACCCATTTTGGATTATGGTGAACTCATTTATATGAATGCCCCGACCCAAGTATTGACTGGACTCTGTTTATCATGCCACATTGAGGTTTATCTACAAACTGTAAGCCTCGAACACACCACTGCGAACTTTACACACGTGAGGGCTAGCCAGCACTGGAGAATCGTAGACTCAGTCATTGGTATATGTTTATTTATGGGTTCTGCGTCTGCTCCCCTCATATTTGTGTGAATATATTCAACCAAAAGGGGCTGGACTGTATTTTTTACGCTCCCAAGACTCACTGCTACTGTCTGTACCAACTACCAAGTGTCCGCACAGAAGCTGGTAGGTGGCATTTCATTATTCTGCCCCCACAACATGGAGCAATTTTCAAAATACCTGGAAATTAAAGGAACTGGTTTCAATAGGCCAATTTAAACTCCTGCTCAAAGGTTTGGAAATTAAATCTATGGTTTGTGAATGTTTTTAAATAGTTTTATGAAATTGTTATAAAATTGTCTGTAATGTACTGAATGGGCTTTATGCCCAGCTCCACTACTTCCTGAACTTCAGCCAGCTCCTTGTTTCCTGTCTGCCATTATTGGACAATTTGATTAATTCAGGTGTGCCTGACCTCAGTAGTCACAGCAACAATAATCAGACACACCTGGATTAATCAATGTGGCCAATAACGGCAGACAGGAAACAAGGAGCTGGCTGAAGTTCAGGAAGTAGTGCAGCTGGGCATAAAGCCTATTGTTGTGATCTGTGCCGCTGTCTTGGCCAGGACTCCCTTGAAAAAGAGATTAGTAATCTAAATGGGATTTTCCTGGTTAAATAAAGGTTAAATAAAATAAATAAATAAATAAATAACCATCCATAATATCATGTCACATTCGCAGATGTGTTTGTTTGCTCTAAGGTCGTCTTTTCTTTGGCTGTCAGCCCTTTATTCCATATATTCTTGGAAAAAGTAGATGAAGAAGACGAAAAGAAATTATTAATTTAATAATAATTATTAATTATTATTTTATTCTTTTACTGAGAAATGTATTCTATTTAAAGCCTCATGTTGCTCCAAACCCATATGACTTTCTTTCCTCTGCAGAATGTAAAAGCAGATATTTTGTAAAATGGTTGCAAACATTCTTCAAAACATCTTCTATGTTGTGCAGAAGAAAGTAAGTCATTCAGGTTCGAAATATTTTAAAAGGGTAAGAAAATGATGACAGAATTATTTTCTTTTTTTGGGGGGGGGGGGGGTGAACAATCCCTTTAAGTAAATTATTATTCAATGTTTAAATTATTATTTAATAATAATAATAAATATTAATCAAACAAATGTGTGTTTTTACTTACATTTGATATGCTATAACATGCTTTCAAATAAACTTCATATAGTTTCAAGGTTCAAGAAGTTTTTAGTCCACTAATGAGGCTCTTTTTTGTGGTTGGCTCAGTGTAGAGAGGGACAGGACCGTGAAATTACTTGCCCTTCGTATTTTGCAGTGAGCACCACACAACCTGACTCCACAGTTCATCTTACCATCTGGTGCCTTTATTGTGAGTTATGAGGAAATTAATAATCTGATTATTGAACAGGCTTTCCGTGGCTTGCTGAAAGAAGATATAAAGATACTGAAGCTGCAAATGCCATTGAAGATAAAATGCAGCAGGTGTCCCAATTTCAACATCATATATAAAGCAGTCATATCTCACTTTT
This sequence comes from Pimephales promelas, assembly GCF_016745375.1. The sequence goes on from NW_024121810.1 coordinate 737,217, forward strand.
TTTATGTTACCTTATTTGTTTAGTCAAGGTTTTTTTTTTTTTTTTTTTTTGGACTTATTTGTTTTGCTTCTGTGTCAAAATGCCCTCTTTGCATGTGAAATGAGTAATAATGTTTTCTCATGGCTTGCTGTAGGGTGCTAGACTTGCCACTTAAAGGGTAAGTTTACCAAAAAATGCAATGATCTCATAATTTACTTACCCTCAAGTTAGGTGTATATACTTTTCTATATTTAGCCAAACACAATCAGAGTATTATCATCAAATATCCTCTTTCAAGCATTTGAAGACCCCAAAAAAAAAAAAAAAAAAAATGCATCCATCTAGTACATCATAACTTTATAAACTATATTCATAGGCTTCCATCAATGGCTGTATGCGAGTTCTGGCAGAAGAGTGAACTCTGACCTGAAGCATGACATATTGCCGAACACAGAACAGCAGAGGACAGAGCAATTGGAATTCTAAAAGGAGATTTTTTAAAGAGGAATGTCAGAAGAGTTTGAGTTTTTTGAGAGGCGTCAACTCTCACCTAAGCTTATGCAATGCCTACGTCATATGAACGTCAAGATTCTCTCATAAACACGTCGACGGCTGGTAATCTGGAAGCTATAGAGATTACAAGTTATAATTATGGATATATTGTTCCATCTTTTAATAAGAGCCAAATCCTGCATAGCAGGTTCACGAAATAGGCTTTTCTGAAATGCACTGCATGAACTGAATTGCTCATGTTCAAATGTTTGCTCATGACTGAATTGCTCATGTTCAAACGTTGCTAAAAAACTGCATTGTTTTCTAATTTTGGGCTCTTTCAGATGCAAGGACAGATTCAGAACTTAGAGGTTTGAAAATAGTTTAATATTCCCACAATAAAGGATGCTAAACTGGTCCTCCATTGCACTATTCTTAGTTCATCTGGTGTAATCTGCCTTTATATTATTTTTTGACCAAATTTCTGAACACTAAGCATCTTTGATGTGAAAACACTTTGCATCTTAGATTTAATAGATAATTTTTTTTCTCCATTCGCGTGGTTGAATTTGACTTGAATGTTTTTGTTGTTTTTGTACTCATTTTCAAGTTTTTTTTCTATTATTATACCACAGTGAAGGAAAGAGACAGGATGCAGTGATGTAGCAGAACAGGTTCGCAAAACAGGACACAAGCTCAGGTCGCCCGAGGTGCTGCTGCACCATATGTCACATCACTGCCTACAAGGCTATGGCTCTGACGTTACAATATGTTTTTATAGAACATTAAAGCAAAAGACAATAGTGTCGTTATTCAGCTAAAGTCAGTTCAGTGTTGATTCAGTTCAGTTTAATAACTGCTTAAAGTTCATCGATGAAGAAATGATTTCAGTTTAGCTAAGCATCTCCACTGAAAACAATATTGTCTTTGTTCAGCTTTTGACAGTCCAATGTTGAATCAATACAGTTCAATTCAATAACAGTGCAAAATGAGTCAATTATGAAACAAATTCATTTGAGCTGTAAAGCAGGTTACAGAAAAATTGTAAAGGAGGTCATAATCCGGTGAAACGGGATCTCTGGTGGCCTCATATCCCACCTGTGAGGCGGAATGCTGTAGGTCAGACTCCATAGTTCATGTTCACACTTCACTTGAATTGTTTTTCTTTCCTCTCCTCCTGCCAACCCTCACAGAAGCGGTACAATTCACAATTGACAGAATTTGCTCGCCCCTTTATTTTGCTCCAATCATGAACCACCCACCCTCTTTTTCTCCCACTGGGAGTGTTTCTGTTTCGTAAAATGGATGGAACTCTCAGTTTTCTATTTCTCCTAATGTTATAACACACATTCCACATCAATCCATTCATCCGTCCATCCATCCATCACCTGTCGGCCCTTTTCATTACTTGCCCTGCTCTTGCGGAATAAAAGGCCGTTTCCACCACACTTTCCCATAGATAAGGGGGTGCAAGCCAGTTGACAGAAACTGTTATCAGAAGTGTTGCTTTTATACCATGACCACCAGGGATTCTATTGCACAGACAAGCTTTCCTGTAGCTCAAACAGTAGAGTGTTGGCACTTGCAACACTTAGGTCATTGGTTTGATTCCCATGGAACCCAAGAATGGATAAGAAAAAAGTAATGTAAAATGTAATAACTTAAATGCAATGTACTGTCCCTTTGGATAAAAGTGTCTGCCAAATGTGTAAATGTAAATGGACATGCGCTGGTTAACATAACCAGCCATATTTCCCCCTGCAGCGGTCTCTTTTTTACTGCTGTTTCAGATTGTTCACGGTTGTGTCGTCTAGTCACACACCAACTACAGTATTGGAATATCTGATTGAAGCTTTCTGTGCACTCTGAGCTTGATCAGATCAATTTAAAACTCATTACTGATTTTAATGCAAGGGTAAGTGCTAAACTACTAATAACAATATGCTTTTATAATATGGCAGTGTAGAAATCCATTGTAAATTGTTTCCAAGGGTTACTAACTTATTCAATGGAAAGTGAGAAACAAAATCTAATGTGCTTGTGCTGTTAAAGTCATGCAGTGAAAGTGGCATATAAAGATGCAGAATAAGAACAAGAAGAGGTGAGAGGCATGTCTTTCCTTGAAAAGATAATAGCATTATTACATTAGCAGCTGTAAACAAAGCAGATGCAGTGCATTCTTTCAAACAAGATTTCCATTTACAGACAGATAACTTCAATCCAAGTTAACAATTCCATGTTTGCAAAATGATAAAATGAAATGTTCCCATAACATTCAAATAACCAAGCAAAACTGCACAATTATTGCTTGTGTTTTCTTTTCGAGTGAGCCAGGTTTAACTTATGCTAACCGCAAAATTAAATGGGTACTGTACACACTCGTATGTAACCTGTGGCTCCTGCAGGATATGTGTGTAAATATGTTGCATGTTTACTAAAATGTGACCTGCAATGTTGTAATGTCCATAACTTTGTTGGAAAACATTCTTATCCTGTATATTCAGATATTCACAGATAAATAAATTAATGAAGGTCAACTTCTTATTAGAATACCATAGGCTACAAAGTAATATATCTGACAGAGCAGTTTATTAGTGTGTATTTTTATATTTCTTCTATCCTGCAACTAATAAAAAAAGCAGGAGTTCAGGTGCAGGTGATTTTTCAACACAAGTCAACACGCCTGAAATATCAAAGCTTTTGTGCACCAACGCTGACATGACACAGATCCATAAGCTCCCCGAGTTCTCTGATATCCATCTAGAAATTGTAGCTTATTTTGTGTGTCAAAAATATCACATGCAGTTTGTGCATGGTGTAATGATGTTCTCAGATTATACATTGTTATACAAGTTTTACACATAAATACATTAATAGTATGTTTGATAAAATATTTGAAGTGGCATCAGATCATACTTGTCAACATCAAAATCCGGGAGTTTTTTTTTTTGTGTGTGTGTGTGTGTGTGGGGGGGGGGGGGGGGGGGGAGGGGCAAGTTAGGCCCATTTAAGAGCTGTGTGCTCCTTGTTGAACTGTCGGCAGTTTGTGCCGTGTGCCTCGAACACCCCTTTTACTGTCTATGCGGACACCCCATGTATGCGGGTATATCATGTTTGATGCTCATTTTTAGCTTATTTTGTTGATTAAGTAACGAGTACACAAGCTAGATTTGGGAATAAAGTGCGAGTTGTGAGATGCCAATCGCCTCCGTGAGTCTGTCTGGCCTCTGCATTCAATAACTTCAGTTGTGTGTTCTGTGTGTTCTGTAGTTTGTGTGAATATAATGCATTTAATAAAATCTGGCAACTGGTCAACATTAGATAAACATATTTGTTGCATTATTCATAAAGGAGTTTCGGCCATGCAAACTACGGGAGTTTCCCGGGAAAAATAACAAACCGGCAGGGGTCCGGGTCCGGGATATCCCTTCGAGCTGTCCTGGATGAACGTGAATTATTTTTTCCATTCAGTTAGGAATTTGCAGTCATATTTTCTCTTTTTATTCACCATGGTCTCTTCTTTCTTCCTTTTCCCCTATTATTGTTCGGTCTGAAACGGCGCCCAGCAGTGACGGATGGTTGTTTTCTGGGTGAAAATCGGGAGAAAGTTCGGTCCGGGAGATTTTCGGGAGGGCCTTTGAAATTCGGGAGTCTCCCGGAAAAATCGGGAGGGTTGGCTTGTGTGCATCAGATGAAGATTGTATTTGTGGAGTTCTCTAATAAAAACCTTATTCTAAACAAATGATCAGCAAGGGTCAGCTCAAGAGGTCCATGTTGCAATGCTATAAAACAATTTTTGTGATTTTAGAGAGTGAATTTTCTAAAATGAATTTTCACTCAAGATTTTTTTCATACTTATAATTTTAAGTATGTATTCAATGCATTTTTCCCCCTGGTAAAACAGACCAAAAATATTGATATCTTACCTTTGATATCTAGTCGGCTAATGATGGTTCATGTCTGTGACTGGGGAGTGAATTCTGTTACTGGCTGAGCAATTTGCATATATCTGCCACCACAATGTGATGAATCACTTGTTTATCAGGAGGTCTGCATGAAATGATTTTTTATTTGCAGCATTTGTCTCTATTCCTGATTCATTTAAATCAATCCCCTGCAGTCATGACTTGTGTGTTTTTGATTGTCTGTTTTCTGAACAGCCAGAAACTGCAGAACGTTTACCAACAATACCATCATACTTATGATTTATTCCAGTTTACGGCAGATTTTATATTCACTTGTGTGTTCTAAATAATTCAAGCAATTTCCCCACCCACTTTTTTCACTAATAATAATAAAATCAGCTGAAGGGCTTCTAGGCCCATCAGGCAGGATGCTGGAGGGTAAATCTAGGCGCTAGAGGGATATCAGCCTTTGTATTTTATTTCCTTAAAGGTGCTGTAAGTGATGTTATAGCTGTCTCACTAACCAAAACCTGTCCTCAACGGGCAAATCTGAAGGCTGATGATGAGTGACAGGAAGTGAGCAGGCCTACCTCAGAGACTTCTGATTGGCTAAACAATGGCATCCTGTGGTCATGTTCTTTGTTTGCTGTTTACAGAGCCTAGGGCTGTCGCAGACAGATGAGATTTCTCAGGACACCTATTTTAGTGATATTTTTCAGGCTGGTAGGGAATGTGTCTGCGCGCTACTCTATAAAACATCACTCACGGCACCTTTAAAAACACATTGTGCTGGTGAAGTATTCAGGTTGTATATTTAAGCAATGATTCTGCAAGGATTTTTATAAAGGGTAGTAGGCTAATTTAGTTTTGGCTTTAATGTGGCTTCTGTAGCTAAGATCAGAATGCAGGATTACACTAAAGATCCTGACTTATGTTTTTAAACCTCTGGTCAAGGTATTCATTCACCTTTCATATTTCATCTTTATTGCCAAATACAATGTCTTAATTTAACTGAAGAAAGATTTGGCACAACCAACTGTTCATTTTATTTAAGCAGTGGCACAAGGAGTCTATGGGACTGAAGTCACTTGGTGATAGAGTTATGTAGACCTGGGTGTCATCAGATAAGCAAGTGACCCCAGAAAGGACATGGCCAAGAAACAAAACACTGAGGCTTTATTCTTTGGTTTGGAGAAGTTCCTCCAAACCCCTCTTTAAAGGTTCTGACTGTTCTTTCTCAATGTCATTTCTATACAGTGTCACATGTATAGTTAGATTTGGGGAAAAGTAAAAGTATTGTGTTACTCCCTAAAAAAAGTAACTAATTGCATTACTTAATTACTTTTTATTGAAAGCAATGTGTTACGTTCCTTTTGTGTTACTTTTTCTCACCCGTGCTGCTTGCTTGTTTGTTTTTTAATAATAATTCGTTTGAAAGCAAAGACATGCAGTCCTGATCTGCTTTTCGACTCGTTTGAAGATTGTGTTTGTGGTGTTTACATAAAATTTACTTAGTAGCAACTAGTTAAACTGGTGCCAGACTAAAATGTACGTTATGAAATGAGATTGGAAAACATGAAGCCTAATACTAAATGTATACATGTACAACACGAGAATGTTTTTATTTTCGATAATTAAACACAGCACGATGTAACTGTGGGTTTGAAAAGCAAAACGAACCAAACATTAGGCTTCATGTTTTTACTCCAATCTCATTTCATAATGTTATAACGTATGGAAACGTTTGAAGTAACATTTCGGTAAACTAGGAAATGCGCAAGAGTCATTTATCCCGCCGGTAAAATAGCAACAGAACCCAAGACCCGCCCACAAAGTTGCGTGTGCTTTGTGCTTGCTACTTGTGTTTCAGATCATTAAAATAGGGCCCATGATATGTTATTGTTTCTCTTGATATCAGCTCACAGGTCTTGATATTATGCTCACAGGTGGTTTTTTTTTTGTTTGTTTTTTTTAAAGGGAGCAGATGCATTAATTTTTGTTTTGAAGAAAGCCTTTCTTTAAAGTGAATTTTGTTTTGTATAAATTGTATCTTCATTTTAATAAATTTTATTTAAACAAATGTCTAGATTGAATTGTCTCATAAATTCCAAAATCTATTTAATTGTCACATAAATTCTCATAATACCTGAGAAATATTTCTATAGAAAGCTTGAAATGTCGAAACGAAACAATTCAAAATAAAAAGAAACAGGCTACTCTCTGATGGTGATCGCTGTCAGATCTGTTCCTGGGAAAAGTAAAGTTGCGGAAAATTGAAAAAGGAACTACATTTCGTTACCAAATTTTCATTTGTGGCATGTTACACCTCTTTTTACCTGACAAAGTAGTAATGTTCAGCCCGTTCTCAACCTTTACCTTCACATAGAACGCTATATGACAAAATGGCGCTATACTACGCACATGGCACCCTTTATTGTTAATATTCACGTGAACCCAAGGCGTGATAAATCCTTAAGCGTAATATGAGACTACCCTACCCTACCCCACACCTAAACCTAACCATCACAGCGCGTTATATTAACAATAACGGGTGCCATGTGCGTAGTATAGCGCCGTTTTGTCATATAGCGTTCTATATGACGCTAAAGGATGAGAATGCGTTGTAATGTTACTGTAACGCATTACACACAACACTGAACACATGTGACAAGCTAATAACATGCAAAGGAGGCTGTACTAGCAATATGACTAAACATTTGCAACAGCACAGAATCATCCTCAAAACATGCAACATTTTCGACTATTTAAGGAAGACAACTGCACCTTGCATGTCCCCATCGCCAGGTAGGAATTCATACATGGGTAAATGTATTATTTCAGTAGTAATAAACTATACCATATCAATATTAATTACGTGTTTTTTTTGTTTTTTTTTTCAAAGTAACGAGTTACACACAACACTGGTTACCACCATTTATGATCGCCCCCCAGCCTGTGAGGGAAGCATTCGACTGGGCAAGGTGAGGAGCCAAGGTTTGTTCCACATGTCTAAGGCACTCCACGTGACCTTAATCATGTGAAACGAATTTCCCCTCAGAGAAAACCCCTTGGTCTTGAGCCACCACTGCAGGGGTCTCATGTACAGGAGGCCAAAAGTTATAACGTTGGACACAACTGCCATGAGATCCACTAGTCTCTGAAATTGTTTTACAGTGAGTGACTGGCCTAGTTTTACCAAGGCCGAAGGGAAGAACCCAATATTGGTACACTTCGCCCCCGAAAGGGAACCTCAGGGACGTCCTGTGTGGAGGATGGATGGCTACATAGAAGGACGCGTCCTTCAATCTATCGTGACACACCAGTCCTTGTACTGATTCTGTGACACAATTTGTTTGAATGTGACCATCCATCTTTTTTTGGAACAATGAAGTAACGGCTGTAAACCCTTGATTCCCTACTGGGAGGAGGAACCCTATCTATAGCCTCCTTTCGCAGAAGAGTCTGTACTTCTTGCTCCATTATCAGAGCCAGCTCGGGGTCCACCACGTAGGGAGGACCCCTAGAAAACTGGGCGGAAGAAGCAAACTAAATTCTGAAACCATTTCTAATGTGAGCAGGACCCATCGTTTGGGGACGCTGACACCTTGGTGCTCTGAAACTGCGAACCGGCATGGAACAACCAAACTGGAAACCCTGTGACCCTCCACAGAGAGTCTTCCCTTGAGAAGAAAGCCAACAAAAGCAGAGCTAAAACTCTCGATAGTGCATGTGTCACATGTCGGGAATTGTAAACACTGTCAGCCCCAATTTACTAGAGCTGAGTGTGCATGATCCACTCCCAAACAAACAACACATGAATCGCGTGTTTCCCCACTCGTAATGAAGCAAGGACAGGGATGAACACACAATCCAAGGCTGTTTGCTGTCCATATAATACTCCTGACTACATGCTAGTGGACAAACAATAATAAATAGAAAGAGATAGAACCACACAGAGTGCTTGGTGAAGGCACAGAAGCTAGCGCGGTCTGTTTTCAGGCGTGCTTCATAGTTTCCTGGTCGATGACGTCACTCGCCTATGACGTCTCCTCTCTCCATTGGTCTGATTATACACGTGCTTCACAACGCAATCATGCAGGGGCGTTCCCACAGAGTCTTGACGCAGCTTGAACCAGTTTTCTGTTTTAAAAGAGATTTTTTATTTTAGGAAATATGTTTTAAAGAAAAAGTTTTTGTACCAACTGCTTAATTTTGTGGTGGGAAAAGCAATTTTAACAGGATGTAGTACAAAACATTGTTGTGCTGTTTTTTTTTTGTTCTTTTTTAACTTGGTACAATCTAGAAACTTAATTGATTTATATTGTCATAAATGTATTGATGATCTGCTTTCCTTTGAAAATATTTGGAGCTGTAATGATGCTCTATGTCCCATTTTTGGATGAATTAAGATGAATTAATTTTCTCACTTTATTGATTTATAATGAGTTTTTTTTGTTTGTATGTTTTGTTTGTTTTTCATTTTGGAGGCATTATAATTTTAACAAGATGCATTTTTGTAAATAAAAGTTTTCTGAATTCTCAAAAAATCTCTCTCTCTCTCTCTCTCTCTCTCTCTATCTATCTCTCTCAAAAAAAAAACCATTTGAGGTTATTGTGGCGTCAGTAGAATGAGCATATGAATCACATTACAGTCAGTATATGAGTTACAGTCATCTGGAGGATTTATGTTTTTTTTCATCTGCACGTCTTTAGGGAGATGTGTCAGAACTGTGAGGTAAACAATTCAGATCAATTGCGTTACAGGAATAGTTCTCTCAAATAATTACAATTCTGATCTTATTTACTCTCCATGCTGTTCCAAACATGACTTTCTTTCCTCTGTTGAACAAATTTAGAGTGATTTTTTTAGACTGGTTTCTATCATTCAATGCACGAGGACTGGGGCTGGGAAGCTGCAAAAAGGTAAAACATCAGCACGAAAGTACTTTAAAGGTGCATTGCGCATCATTTCATGTTAAAAATAGCCGTTTTCTAACCCATACATGCTTAAACAATCGCCTGATGAGCTGAATGAGCCCTTTTCTGATCACTGAGATCGCCTCTATAATCCTGTACAGTGAAATATATAAGAGGGATTCGGGCTCGAATCTGAGACTGGGCGTGACGTCATGCGCGTTCACGCTCGCCTGGCTATGTCTGGCAGGTTTGTGTAGCTATTCGCCACCGTCCTCCGTATCAGAGAAGACAACTCGAGCGACACAACTCTAGTCAGCTTTCCACAAAAGTAGACGATGGATTAAAAGGGGCTGTTTACACCTGGTCACTTCATGTGTTCTCTTACAAGAGGTTCTCGCGTATTGCGTAAGCTAGCTTACGCTACGGGAAAGATTCTTCTTTGCTGAGAAGTTGAAGCCAAAAAATTATTCCATAATTTTGTAATCATTGTCAACGCAGTCTCTTCTGAGGCAGACCATGAGCGGGCTAGCTAGCGGCTCATTGGTTCGCTCAGAGAGAATGCACGAACCTATGGGAGAACGGCGCTGAGTCCGCGCCCAATGAGCGGACGGCGCTCGCTCACTGCGTCACAGCCCGCCAAAAGGGGCGTGGCTACAGTGTATAAAGGTAGCTCTCCCAGGCTAGTTCGTCGATTCTTTTTCATTCAGCGAGCTACACGCATCCGCCGTCCTGGGAAGAAGCCGCCGTCGTCGAGAAGGTACCTTCTAGCGAGCTCCGGAGTCTGAGGAAGCCGGCCGTCTGCCACCTTCAGCCGCCCAGCAAGCTAGCGCCATCCGACGCGTATCCTTTATTCCATTCTATTCCTAAAAGAGCACGAGCATCTTTTTCAAGATGCCTCGAATTTCCTGCGGCTCATGCTGCTCTTCACTCGAGGAAGGAGACCGCCACCCCATCTGCGTTCTCTGTCTCGGAGTGGAACACGCAGAGCTCGCCCTCGCCAACGGAGGATGCGACCACTGCGAGGACCTGCCTCTGTCCTCCCTGCGGGCTCGACTGCAGGCGGTCAAGACCGCTCCCTCTGCTAGATGGCGTGCATCCCCTTCGCTTCCTTCAAAAGCGTGCAGAGCGACCTCTAACTTTCATGCCCGCGCCTATGCCGCCGCCGGACAGGCCGCTTCAGCGCTGCATTCAATGTCAGTCCTCCAGGTGCTCCAGAGCGACATCTTGTGCGAAATGGCGAACAGCGGTAGGAACCCGCCCATCCTCTCGGATCTGAGAAGCGCTACGGACCTTTCCCTTCGCGCCACTAAAGCCGCCGCACAAGCCCTGGGGAGATGCATGGCCGCCCTCTGTGTCGCTGAGAGACACTTATGGCTCACGCTTACCGACATGGGAGATTCAGAACGCGCCGTGTTCCTCAACGCGCCTATCTCTCCGACCGGGCTCTTCGGATCTGCCGTCACGGGCATCATTGACCGCTTCTCAGAGGTACAGAAAGCGACTCAGGCCATGAACTTGTTCCTGCCCCGCCGCTCTAGCTCTTCGGCAGGCCGCTCTCACGAGCCACCTGCCAGAACCCCACAGCAGCACCCGCCTCAGCAAGCTCAGCAGCCCCAGCGTAGATAGGGCGGCCGCCCTCGCTCTCGCTCTGACAGCCGCCGCAGACAGCCTCCTCCCCGGGGGCCTCGACCCAAGATCGCGCTGAAGCCCGATCAACAGAAGTCTGCCTAGCACAGCTGAGAAAAAGGCGGCTCTCTCCCGCTGCGGCTGGACTGCCGTCAAAGCTTCGCCCACTGTTAGTCCCCGTCTCACCGCCGACTACAGTAGAGTTCACCGCCACAATCAAGCCGGTTTCCCTGCCCGCTTGCGAGCGACAAAAAGCCGTTTTCACGGCTACCCAGAGAGTTAACAAAAAGAGCATAAAAGCCTCAAGTGTAAAAAATGTGCCCACAAGCATGTGCTCACGTATACACACAAAGCACCATATGCCCCGGATCTCTCACAGAGCCCATTCTCACGGAGCGTGCACTATCCGCTCCAGTAGCAGAGAACATAAGCACGCCCACGAGCCCGTGCGCATGTCCCCCCTCTGCCCGCTCTGTCACACGGCCCATAAACTCCTCTCTGAGTGTAAGTCCCGTTGCCAACTACATTATAAGCGCGCCCACACCCAGTGTCCAGCTCGCTATGTGCAGCAATCAGGGCGAAATCGCCATTCAACCGCTAGCCGCATGCTGCGAAGCGTGGGAAGCCATCCCCGGCATCTCCCCGTGGGTTTTAAGCATAATAAAGAATGGCTATCGATTACAGTTTCGCCGCCTGCCCGCCACGCTCGCGCGTGCGGCTCGAATCCACTGTCAGCCCGGCTGCTATGAACACGCTTCGCTTAGAAATAGCCAAGCTACTGCAGAAGGGCGCTATAGAGAGAGTCCCGCCATCTATGACCGAGTCGGGGTTTTACGGCCGTTATTTTCTGGTTCCCAAGAAAGACGGCGGCCTCAGGCCGATCTTAGATCTCAGGGCTTTGAACAAAGCGCTCATGAAGAGACCGTTCAAAATGCTCACAGTCAAGAAACTCCTCGCGCACGTCCGTCAGGGGGACTGGTTCATCTCTCTAGACCTGAAAGACGCCTATTTTCAGATCCAGATAAACCCTCATCACAGGCCATTCCTACGTTTCGCCTTCGAGGGTCAAGTTTACCAGTATGCCGTTCTCCCGTTCGGCCTATCCTTAGCGCCCCGTACGTTCACGAAGTGCATGGATACAGCGCTCGCTCCCCTGCGAAGTCAGGGGCTGCGCATTCTGAATTATCTGGACGACTGGCTGATTCTAGCAGATTCCCAGACGGAGCTTCTGTCGCACCGCACAGTTCTCCTCAACCATCTGGAAGCGCTGGGACTCTCTGTCAACTGGACAAAGAGCTCTCTCCAGCCCAGTCAAACTATTTCATTCCTTGGAATAGATTTGAACTCTGTCACAATGACGGCTCGCTTATCCACACAGCGCGCGCGCCGTGTTCAGCGCCTAGCCGCCTCTTTTCAGATGGGTACCCACACATCCCTGAAATCTTTTCAGAGGATGCTGGGTTATATGGCTTCAGCCTCTGCTGTGCTACAGCTGGGTCTTCTGCACATGCGCCCCCTTCAACTCTGGTTAAAGAGCCGCGTATCCCACAGCGAGTGGACGACGGGCCGCCAGATGATCAAGATTACTCAGACATGTATCACTGCACTGCAGCCATGGTCAGAAATCGAGTGGTTTCAGAAGGGCGTTACCATGGGGACTTTTTCTCGCCGGAAAGTCATCTCGACAGACGCATCCAACTCGGGTTGGGGTGCGGTTTGCGAGGGCTCACCGGCCGCCGGAGAGTTCCCTACACATAAACTGTCTGGAAATGATCGCGGTCGAGAACGCGCTGCTGTTTTTCCTCCCGCGCATACATGGTCACCACGTCCTGATTCGCTCAGACAATATGGCCGTGGTATCATACATCAACCGTCAGGGCGGCGTCAGATCCAAGAATCTCTTTCATCTGACACGCCGCATCCTATTGTGGTCCCAGAGTCACCTGCTCTCGCTCAGAGCGACGCACGTACCGGGCCATCTGAACGACTGTCCAGACATGCTGTCCAGGAACCTGGTCTCCCCCGGAGAATGGTCCCTGCACACTCAAACAGTCCAAACGCTGTGGCGCCTATTCGGCGGAGCGAAGATAGATCTTTTCGCGTCAGAAGAGAACGCTCACTGCCCAATATTCTTCTCAAAGAGCGAGGACGCGCTAGCCCAGGATTGGCCCCGCCGCCCGCTCTATGCTTTTCCCCCGATTTCTCTGCTACCGCAGGTCATTCAGAGAATCAGGGACTCACGCCACTCGGTGCTCCTCATAGCCCCGCGCTGGGAGAATCAGATTTGGTTACCGGAGCTAACGCGGCTGTCACAGACAGCCCCGTGGCCCATTCCAATCAGAGCAGATCTCCTCACTCAAGCCCGCGGCTCGATCTGGCATCCCCATCCACAGCGCTGGGCGCTTCATGCATGGGTGACCAACGACTACGCGCCGAATTGCCAGAAGGGGTTCTGAACACGATCAAACACGCCAGAGCGGATTCTACCAGAAAGCTCTATGCTGCAAAATGGTCTGTGTTCTCCAAATGGTGCACCGACAAAAATTTGGACCCACGGATGTGCGAGGTTTCGCCTTTGCTCGTGTTCCTTCAGGAGATGCTGGATAAGGGCAGGTCCCCATCCACTCTTAAGGTTAACGTGGCAGCCGTCGCGGCGTTTGTTGAACCCCGGCGTGCCCAGTCTCTTGGCAAAGACGAGCTAATTATCCGCTTCCTCAGGGGAGCCAGAAGGATGAACCCCCCTCGCCCCCCTACGGTGCCGGTCTGGGATCTTTCTATAGTTCTAGAAGCTCTGAAAGCCCCACCGTTTGAACCACTTGAGTCCGTGGAGCTTAAATACCTCTCGTTAAAAACCGTTCTTCTGACGGCACTCGCCTCAGTAAAACGAGTGGGGGACATTCACGCGCTGTCTTCGAGCGCCGCGTGCCTGGAGTTTGGACCGAATGACTCCATAGTCATTCAAAAACCTAGACACGGTTATGTTCCGAAAGCGATTGGTACCCCTTTCAGGGCGCAAGTGATCTCTCTATCGGCGCTGCCTGCATCCGATAGCGAACGTGACGCTGACCGCCTCTGCCCAGTTCGGGCTCTCAGAGTGTACACTACACGCGTTGCCGCGTTCAGACACTCAGAGCAGCTGTTTGTGTCGTTCGGTGGCCGCACCAAGGGTTTAGCCGCCTCGAAACAGACTCTATCCAGGTGGATAGTAGACGCGATTGCCTCTGCTTATGCCGCTAAAGACCTGCCTTGCCCTCTGGGCATCAGGGCTCATTCCACCAGAGGCATGGCCTCATCGTGGGCATGGTCCTGCGGAATTTCCATTCACGACATTTGTGTGGCTGCGGGATGGGCCTCCCCCTCCACTTTTGTCAGATTTTATAACTTGGAAGTTCCAGCCTTACAGGCTAAAATTCTGGCGGTCTAGTACTTACAGCTCTCCTATAGAAAGCCGCACTATCGGGAGTTCCATCACAACCGGCTCACCCCTTGTGTTCCCCTATGTGCTTATGCATTACACGTCACGGCCCGCTTCGCCGGCCGCCTTAGGGCGTTTTGCACTAGATGATAACGGCCGCTATGCTGGCCGCCTTATTATCTTCATCCACTTAAGATTCCCCCCGTGTTTCCCCCCCTGGGATGCTTAGTGGTTACTTAGCGCGCACGGCGTTGACCAGGTGTTCCCGTAGCGTAAGCTAGCTTACGCAATACGAGAGAACCTCTCGTAAGAGAACGAATCGGTTACCTAACGTAACCTCGGTTCTCTCTAGATGAGGGAACGAGTATTGCGTTCCCGGCCGTGCTTGCGCCACTAGCGTTTTCGCTTCATGCTACAGAATCGACGAACTAGCCTGGGAGAGCTACCTTTATACACTGTAGCCACGCCCCTTTTGGCGGGCTGTGACGCAGTGAGCGAGCGCCGTCCGCTCATTGGGCGCGGACTCAGCGCCGCTCTCCCATAGGTTCGTGCATTCTCTCTGAGCGAACCAATGAGCCGCTAGCTAGCCCGCTCATGGTCTGCCTCAGAAGAGACTGCGTTGACAATGATTACAAAATTATGGAATAATTTTTTGGCTTCAACTTCTCAGCAAAGATGAATCTTTCCCGTAGCGTAAGCTAGCTTACACAATACTCGTTCCCTCATCTAGAGAGAACCGAGGTTACGTTAGGTAACCGATTCGTTTTCTGTGATCGGATAGCTATTCGATCGTGAAAAGAACAGGGTGTAAATGCCCTCTGAAACGCGTTAGAGACGGATGAATCCGATCGCTCAAACCACTTGAGGACGTGGTCTGGGCCGCATTCCAGACGAAACTGGACAAGTGTAAATGCATCTGGTTGTTGAAACCAAGCTATATGTCATGTTATTTTAGTCATATATGACGATGCGCATCACCTCAGATGAGCAGCTGAGCCCCTTAATCAAGCCAGCGCCGCAATCTATCGCAAATCAAAGTGAAAGTAAGTCGCAGATGCTTAACACTACCATCTTCATTAAAAGTAAAGAAATGAAATGATCTTACCAAGCCTGTTGCCGATCTCTCTTATTGCTGTCTTTGCTGATTTTGAAATTAGCCGATGATTAATAAAATCCAGCTCATATCTGTTTCTTTCGGTGACGTGCACTTCATATCTGTATATGGCGCGGAAAGAGACCGGCTTGTAGTTCATTACAAACCCCAACGCAAACTCTGCGTGAGACAAAGAAAATAAAACTTCAGTCTGTCCAGTGCCAGGCGTCGGAATAAGACGAGAGTCAACATCGGGAAGCTTTCAACAAACAGAGAGATCTCCGGTCTGCTCTAGGGCTCAAACGGGTCCTATACAAAGTGATAACTGAACGTGTTTCCATAATAATTCAATCATAAGTGGATACAGTAAGCACAGGGAGATAGATGGAAACAAAAACCGAAGTTTTCTACTACCCCCGTTTCCCCCTCTCACACACATAAGTGTGTAATTTACTCGAATGCCTTTCCTTTCATATATTTTAAAT
Source organism: Pimephales promelas (assembly GCF_016745375.1). Next base: position 753,129 of record NW_024121810.1, read on the forward strand.
GACTTGCAGATTTATTACTGTATTACCTCATTATGACTGTAACAAAAGATGTGTGCTCCTTAGGTTATGAACAGCTCGTGCAAACGTGCATGTGTGTGTGTTCCTCCATGAACGTGCACAGCTCTGGTTGCAGTTTCGCTTGTCGCCAGAGGGGGCGTAGTACTGCAAAAACTCAGAGACTTGCGTTTAACTCCTTTAATTAAGTCATGCTAAATTCCAGTTATTTTAGTGATTTATGATTAAATGGGCCATTCTACAGAATTGGTGCAAAGTCAGATATGGAAACATCTTTTGGAAACTTTTTTTTTTCCACAGATTTTGCATGTGTGCAAATTGTATAATATCCAAGGAATGCTTTTCTAGTATTTATGCAGTTAATTCTCATTTTGTATTTTCAGAAAATGACAGAATATTTTCATTCTCCCCTAATTTATTAAGAAGGCTTATAATGAACTATTAAGGGCCAACAAAGGCTTTAAACGATACCAGACGATGAATAAGGCTGAATCCCAATTCACCCCTTGTTTTCGAGTGTACCACTTGGCCCTTAAAACCGAGTTACAAGGGCCAAGGGATTGAAATATCGAAATGGAACAACCCTTCATGAACCCGATACGTCATCAGTCGTCGGCGATGGCTCTGCCGTTACAGAGTTTGTACAGGATTTCTCCATGACAACAACTGACAATCAATGCAGCTGCTCTTAAAGGGTTAGTTCACCCAAAAATGAAAATTCTGTCAGTATTTACTCACCCTCATGTTGTTCCAACCCCGTAAGACCTTCGTTCATCTTCGGAACACAAATTAAGATATTTAAGATATTAAGATCGCTCCTGCATACAGTCCATAGGCTTCTTGAGGGACTGGCTCTTGCTGTCCTCGAAAAGTCATTAAAGACATCGTTAAAATAGTCCAAGTGACTACAGGGGCTCAATCTTAAGTTTATCAAACGACGAGAACACTTCTGTGCGCAAAAAAACAACAAAAATAACGACTTTATTTCAACTATTCGTTTATTTCTCCCTCTGCGCGAGTCAGGTTACTAGTTTAATAGCGTAAGCTTCTGTTATTGTACGTTACACGCATCACACACACATGACCAGCGTCGGCCAATAGTGAGCCTACGTGTGACGTAGCTCTACGCAATCACACTACGTTAACTGACTTACAGGCTCATGGAGAAGGAAGTGAATAGTTGAAATAAAGTCGTTATTTTTGTTGTTTTTTTGCGCACAAAAGTGTTCTCGTCGTTTGATAAACTTAAGATTGAGCCCCTGTAGTCACTTGGACTATTTTAACGATGTCTTTAATGACTTTTCGGGGACAGCAAGAGCCAGTACCTCAAGAAGCCTATGGACTGTATGCAGGAGCGATCTTAATATCTTAAATATCTTAATTTGTGTTCCGAAGATGAACGAAGGTCTTACGGGGTTGAAACAACATGAGGGTGAGTAAATACTGACAGAATTTTCATTTTTGGGTGAACTAACCCTTTAACTTTGAAAACATGATGATTATAACCTCCCTTATAACATACATAAGATGATGTATTAAATTATATATAATACATAAGAACATCAGGCCGTCGACAGTGGGTGGCGGAAGCGCCTAGTCTCAAATTTGAATGCCCCTGTGGTTTCAGGGGCATCCTACCCAGAGAATATGTTTATTTCTGATCTACAAATGTGCATTTTAAAACGTTTGAAGGCCAAAAAATTGGATAACAATAGATTTAAAACCATGTCAGTGGGCAGAAGATTATTTGTCAATGTGCTCTCTTGTTTATGTGCTCTCCTCATCTCCATACACTCTTTCTTCACCAAAGTAGAGTTAATACTATAATAGGCAATTTCACAGTATTTTACAACCTTCATTATATACCTCGGAAAAGTACCAAGACCTCAGCTGGGTACGGCCAAGGTCATGATTCACTCATGGCAAGAACATAGCTAATGTAAACAGTGTTTTACATGTGTTTTTATGAGTCTCTCTCTCTCTTTCTCTCTCTCCATGTATCCACTACATGTATCCAGACTGCATAACATCTCCATGTATAGGCTTACTTAAACTATTAAATGTCCATAAAATCATTAGTTATAAAATCAGGTATGTAAAATCATATATATATATATATATATATATTAAATAGGCTATATGCACTGTATTACATAACCATTTTTTTTACTTAACCTGTTAGTGATGTCTAGATTTAATGTATTTAAATTATTTGTCATGAAAACAATTTATTAGTTTATTGTCATGTAAATGTTTATATATGATTAATAATAATAAAAAATAATAATTCGAGAAGTACATTTTACCACACAATAGTAATATACTTCTGTCATAATTACTTCAAGTTCAACCGAATTTTATTTTGGCAGATTGTCAAATACCTTTGAGCTTTGGTAAAATTAAGTCAAATGCTTGTGAGATGAATTTGTATTGATTGTACACCTTTAAATATATATTTTGTTTAATAATTATTAATCCAAAATGAGCCAAATTCAGTGAAAATATCTATTGTGCAGTAGTTTTTTTTGTTTTTGTTTTTTAAATAATTGGATTCTGTCATTCCATCCACATTTTTCTGCATTCTGGAATTCATATGGCCCTACATTTGAGACAAAGTTGATAAAGTTGATAAAGAAATATAACTGAGAAAAATCCTGTGCTACAAACCAATGACACACTGAAGACACAGTGAAAATGTTGTCATCACTTTCAGACAGCGTTTGAATGGGTAAAAATGTTTCATTATTTTTAACATCAGAAACCCCCTCACACAGACTGGACTGGAAAATGAAAACAGCCCAGATATCTCTACATGCGTCTTTCATTGATTACTTCTGCTTTGTTATGTAGATGCTCAATGGAAGTACAGAGACAGATTTTCATGGAAAATTCTGACAGGCGTTTGCGATTTTGTTCAGATAGTGTTTTGTATGTACCTGTCATCCAATATTTTAGATAAGGGATATTCTTCTCTTCTGATTCACATCTTTTTATTCCAGACTGAGAACAAAAGCATCTCTTTCTAGCTTGACTTTCTTTTCTGTGAAAAGGTGTTACAAGAACTCTAATAAAACACCTTTGATGTCAGACCAAATCAGATATAATCAAAAGCTCAACCTCTGCCATTCTGCAGGTGTTCTTGGACTGAGAAAGTTAAAAATTTTTAACATGTAGTGCACTAAGTCCAGGAGTCATGTGAAGAGAAAAGAAAGAGAAAAAATGATCTGATGTGGATAAATGAAATGACGCATTACAATGAGTTAAAAGGGCACTATGCAGGAATCCCGTTTTTGTCAAACAGCGGCCCCTAGAGTTGCTATGGAGTACTTGAATTTAACATTACTGTCGTAAAACCACATGGCGTTGTACAAAGTACATTGTGTTTAATTTGTTGTTTAATGAGATCTAATATATGTTGTTAGTGGTGAGGATGTTCACGTGATTAAATACATAGATCTGACAATTATCGGCAAGTGTGTCAGAGGTTCTGGGTTCTAATCCCTACTAGTTGTATAGTTTATTTTCCTCATTAAAACCAATTGTTTATTAGTGGCTGTATTTCAAGCAGGGACAAGTTTGTTTGTTCATTAGGTTTTGTGATTTCACTGTAACAAAGAGTCTCTCAGTCTCCGCAACGGATTTGAAGCTCACGTTCGTGTGAAGACTGTGCGCGTCACAACAGAACACTGTATCCATGCCACTGATCGCAGCACCAATTAGCACTTTGGTCACTTGATTTCAAAAACACGCTTCAGATCGCCTTTTATTTAACAAACAAATAAAATGAATGCTCTACTAGAGTTACCTGGAGATGTTTTATTTGTTTGTATTGGTACATCCATTAGGCGAGTTGTTTCAATGGGGACATATCAAACCCGCAAATTAAGCCTATGCTCGTGTCGGACTCCTCGGTCAGTCAGTCTGCCGTTTCCTCTTTCTCTGTTCCTCCGACAATACTTTCCTAGCTTTCTGCCTCTTGCCTCAGCCATGACGATAGTGTGACTAACTCCGTCCCTCTCTACCTTGTTCCTGGATGGGGGTGTGTATGTGTGCAGTGCCGTAAAAGAATATGTTACATCACGAGAACTGATATCACACGATACTTGTGTGATACAAGTGAAATTTTTCCGCTCACAGGCACCTTGGGGTGAGGCGGCCACCATTCATCCCGAAAGAAGTCAAATAACCATTTCAACTTCAACTCTGAAGTTGTTCAGTTAAAACTGCATGCACTCTTAGAAAAAAAGGGTTAATTGGGGTTATATATATATGAAGCATAGGGGTCTTTACTCAACTCCAAAGAACCTTTTATGCTACAAAAGGTTCTATAATGACAAGAAAGAATCCTAATGGCACAAAGGTTCTTTATATGCTAATATTCATTCATATATTACATTATTCTGCAACATTTTGTAGTTGTAATTAAATTATTGTTTATTAAAATGTTGTAGTAACTTAATATCACATTTTAATCATGCTAATTTTTTGAGGAGAAAAACTGAAATGACACTCTTTGTGTGATATTGATTAACTATTAAATTATATATATATATATATATATATATATATATATATATATATACATATATATATTATAACCCCCATATCTTGAGTTTTGTGATCTTTCACATGCATTCATAAATACATTTTAGGGTCTTGATGTTTCTGGAATAATCCGGAAAGGACAAAACAAATGATAATGAATGAAGCCAAAAGGTTCCATATAGGACCTTTTTCCTGGTTACAAAGAACCCTAAAGGGTTCTTATTATTGAACCCTTAAAAGGGTTCTGTATAGAACCTTTTAGGGGTTCCAAATACGTAGCACCGATAGAACCTTTAAGGTTCAATATAGAACCTTTTCTTCTAAGAGTGTAGAATCCCTTTAAGGTCTGAAAGACACTGCAAACTTCAGAATTGGTTTTAGAAGTGCTAAAAACACCTATGTTTACAGTCAACAAGAGTGACACCTGCCTTTAAAAAATGTTTTAACAAATTGATGCTGTTAACTTTAGGACTGATGAGGGTTTCTTACAGGATGCACATAGTGTCTTCGTAATGTAATATAATACATTATATTCTCTTTAATAAATATATGTTCTGACAAAAATTAGATAAAAGGTGTCATTGATTGAAAAAAAAATCAGCATGAAATGAAAGTTGCAGTTGAAAAAGAAAAAACTGTAGGAACATGATCTTTACCATTGAGAATAGATTGCCATCATTCACCTTCATCAGCTCCACACACTCTTCAGGGTCATTGTATGGACTACATACCTGTGGTGACATCAATTAAATATTTAAATAAAGTAATTTGTGTCTATGCATAGGTTTCATTCAAAATGAAAATTCTGTCATTATTGATTCACCCTCAATTCAAGTTGTTTCAAACCTGTATGACTTTCTTTCTTCTGCTGAACACAAAGGAACATACTTTGAAGAATATGGGTAACCTGACAGTTGATGTAGCTACCCCATTGACTTAAAAAATACTATGGAAGTCATTGTGTTCCATCAACTGTTTTGTTACCAACATTTTTTAAAAATATCTTCTTTTGAGTTCAGCAGCAGAAGAAAGAAATTCATACAGGTTTGAAACAACTTGAGGGTGAATAAATGCTGACAGAATTTTAATTTTAAAGTGAACTAATCCTTTCAGTTAAAGGGTTAGTTCACCCAAAAATGAAAATTAAGTCATTAATTACTCACCCCCATGCTGTTCCAACCCCGTAAGACCTTCGTTCATCTTCGGAACACAAATAAAGATATTTTTGATTGAATCTGAGAGCTCGATCAGTCCTAAATAGACTGCCTAAGGGACTGGCTCTTGACGGCCCATAAAGTCATTAAAGAAAAGGTTTAAATATTTCCATGTGCCTACAGCGGCTCAATTATAAGTTTATCAAGCGACGAGAATACTTTTTGTGCGAAAAAAACATGAATAACGACTTTATTCCACTATTCCATTACTTCCTTATGGGCGCATGCGCGGGAACTGAGACGAGGACGTTCTCATTCGTCTACTTCTTGTTACCGGCTGCTCACCGCTTAGGAGTTTTACCGCCACCTACCGTATAAAATGAATGATGATCCATATATAAGGCGCTCCGGATTATAAGGAACACTGTCGTTTTTTGAGAAGATTAAAGGCTTTTAAGTGCACCTTGTAGTGCGAAAAATACGCAAATTGAAAAACGTATGTACAGCGCGCATCTTCCTCTGCCTGTAAACAGAAAGTTTTGCGCTTCCAGCCAAATCAGCACATCATCTTATATGGTAGGGGGCGGTAAAACTCCTAAGCGGTGAGCAGCCGGTAACAAGAAGTAGACGAATGAGAACGTCCTCGTCTCAGTTCCCGCGCATGCGCCCATAAGGAAGTAATGGAATAGTGGAATAAAGTCGTTATTCATGTTTTTTTCGCACAAAAAGTATTCTCGTCGCTTGATAAACTTATAATTGAGCCGCTGTAGGCACATGGAATATTTAAACCTCTTCTTTAACCTCCTCCACTCTGATCGCCCGTGGGCGGGCAACAGAGCTACGTCATTATATTTAAACTTATTTTTTTTGTGTTTCTGGAGATGCTATCACCCCATATATAGTATCATTTTAAATCTTAAAATCTCATCTTTACACAGAATATAATGATATTTGTGTATATGGAAAAAATAATTCATATATAAAGCTTTAAAAAACAATCGTCACAAAATCGCTCCTCCCCCAAAATGTCAATGCAGAAAAGTAAATATTAATATGTCTTATGCAACTCACAAAACAGAAAAATCCTATATCAAAAGAAAGCTCTCATTCTCAGAAATGTGACTGTGTAGTTTGTTTTATTGTTTTAACGTCTCAGTTCAAATTATCTGAGCTAATATAGCTCACATTATCAACAGAATCGGGCAGTAAAATATGATTTCTGTGAAAAAACAAAGACAAACGTCTCATTTCTGCGTCGATTACATGTGCTCTGAGCTAAAATCGGCCACAAACTCTATATCATCTTTTACCTTAGGATGTTTTATTTCAAATGAGCCCATTTGTACTTTTCTGTGAGCTCATCTTGGTAAATAATCCACTGTTATGCCGCGGATGTCCAAAACACAAAACGCGCTCGACGGAAGAAACATGCGATCTACACATCATCATCAAACCGTGCAAGCGTCCTTTAGCAATGACGATGGTATATATATCAGGCATGTGTTCAAAGCTGAGGGTGTCAGCTTTCCAATCACATGTCAATCATGTATCTAGTTTAGTCACATGATGAATCAGCCAACGAATCAGTGGTGTAGGTGGGGGATCACGACCGGTTTTTTTGTCTTTATTTTGCATCATGTGATTCACGACGTTGTTGATGATAGGCGAGTAGATAGGAAGTGAATGACAAGTGACAAAGACGACTGACAGACAATTTGTGGATATATTAGTATTTTTCGAGCGTTTTGAATAAAAAAAAAAATGCATCTGAAGATGGAAAAGCAGCTAAAAAGGTGTTCTCCTGCGTCGAAGCAATATTTGAAAAATCCAAAGGACGCATATATGCACTAAAAATGATGCTTTGCATCCCTTCGGTTATATTTGAATAACTCTTGCTCAGAATGTGATAGAGAAAAAATCTTTTTTTCTGGTGGATACAGTGACTTAGTGTAATCAAGTAATATAATCAGCAGGTCCCCAGAGCAAACAGTACATGCATCACAGATTTTTCAAAAACAGGATAAAAAAATAAATAAAATTAAAAAAGGCCCATTTTTTGCCTTTATCCTAATAGTTAAAACCTTACAATGCTATTTATGATTTTTTTTCAATCTGATTTAGTAAATTTGAAGGGTTTTCTGTACAATGACACTAAATTTTTTAATTTCCTATACTGTGTGTGTCTAGGGTGAATATTTAAACTTGGGTGTGTTAAATGTAGGCGGAATTCCAAAATATGCCTTAGAGTGGAAGAGGTTAATGACTTTTTGGGCCGTCAAGAGCCAGTCCCTTAGGCAGTCTATGTAGGACTGATCTAGCTCTCAGATTCAATCAAAAATATCTTTATTTGTGTTCCGAAGATGAACGAAGGTCTTACGGGGTTGGTACAGCATGGGGGTGAGTAATTATTAATGACTTAATTTTCATTTTTGGGTGAACTAACCCTTTAATGGTGTTAGTGGTCGCAGTTTTATTCTTGGATTCTTTATGCCAGATATGAATGACCTAACCTGATGTTTTCATACTCAGATTCTAGTCAGAATGTGAGTCTGATACTGCTCCATTGGGCTGGGATTATGGGGCGTGTTTCAACCGAACCAGGAAAAATGCCTCTGCACTCAACTGGATCGACAAATGCCTTAATCGCGGTTCTCTGTTCCTCTTTTAACATGAATGTACTATCTACATCTGCTATAACAGACACAATGGCTAATTACGGTTGACCAGCTGTCCAACTATTTTAATTGGTCCGAACAGCTTTGGTTCGGATATACTTGCTTTACAACGGATCAAGTCCAGACCAAACTTCCCATTCTCAAATGTTGTGGGCAGGGCTAAAAAGTACCACACTTACAGCACACATTACAGACATGCATAAACTTGATGTTCTAAAGTATATAGAAATGATAAAGCAGTCTTTTAAACTCCTAATCCTAATCTGAAAATCCTAATCACTAATTCAGATACTATAATCTCAAAGTTTGTGTGTGGTGCAACCTGGACCGTTTGCAATATCCGTTTGCTCTGTTGTCTGCAGAAGCCTTTGCTTGCAGTGTGCACCTTTGCTCATCAATATACCATATTTGTGTTTCACTGTATATCTATGGAAAATGTACATGTTCACCCTTTACTCAAATATTTTAAATTGTTAATTGTTAAAGATTTTGTAAGCATATTGTGTTTTAGTGTTTGGAGGTAATTGTTTTATGTGATAATGCAATGCAACATAACAAAATGTGTGGGAATATTTTTTTGGCAAAGCTGTCATACAAAGAAACATATGCAAAAGCAAAAGAGAACCAAAGCAATATTAATAAATGATCATGATTATGTTGTTGTCAATGTCTGCTTTTCGGGAGATCTTGTTTATCTATTTTTTTTTGTTTGTTTGTTTTTTTTTTGTTTTTACATATAAAATAAAACCTATAGCTGTAGTTTGCCTTTTTGTTGTATGATTTTGTGAGATGAGTTCCGTAACTAAGTTTAGTGTTTTGTTCTTCCCTCATATTTAACAAAAAAAAAAAAAAATAAAAAAAATACATACATAAATAAATGTAAAGTATAAACTATTACAAAGTAATAAGAGCTGAGTAGGGAATGAGACTGTAGAAGAATTGAAAGAGAGAGTGAGGCCAAACTTGATTAATTCAGGTGTGACTGACCTCAGTAGTCACTGCAACAATAATCAGACACACCTGAATTAATCAAGTTTGGCCAATAATGGCAGACAGGAAACAAGGAGCTGGCTTAAGTTCAGGAAGTAGTGCAGCTGTGCATAAAGTCAATTCTATTGGACACCAGCTGGAGTGCCCTTGAGAGCCACCAGAGGGGCACTCCACATCAGACTATTGTCATTCTCTCACAAACTACATTTCCTATAATTCACTGCCCAGAGTCTTCATCCATTATAACATTCACTTGTGTCTTGTTATCTTGTTTAGCTCATCCCATATAGTTTCTCATTCATTATCTGCAAAGTCTTGTTTAGTGTTACACTGGAATTCTGAGCATTCTCCTGGTTTTGTGTCTCTTGGTTTTGGATTTCTTGCCTGTTCTGTGGATTACTCTTTTGCCCATGTTCCCTGCCTCGTTGTGTTTGTTTGTATGGACTGCCTGCATACATGTGTTTGACCTTGCCTGTACTTTGGATTACATCTTTGGATTACCCTGTTCAATAAATACTGCATTTGGGTCCTCAACCTTTGTGTCTCAGAGCGCTTTGTAACAAATAGAAGTACAAAAAAAAAAAAAAAAGCCATTCAGCTAATCAGGACTGTTAAGAGAGCAAGAGAGTGTAAAAAATGCTGTGCTCAGCAATCAAAATATGATTTTGATGGACTGCCAATAGTGAGCAAATTCTCATTGAAGAAACACCATAAATCAAAATCACATCTGATGAGAGAATTTTGCAGAGGTTTAAGGTCTATATGGCTCTGGAATGACTCCAGTCTCATTTACACAATACAACCCACAATACAACTGTAGGAGAGACATAAAGCGAATTTAGCTATTCTCCACAGTGAAAACATGCTTGATCTTTAAAGTCAGTACATTATGGATTTTCATGCAGGCGTATAAATGCCTTCGACTTTTGATTAGAGGGTTTTCAGATATTGTGCTTCGGCCACAGAGAAGTTCAGCACTAGCATATGTGAAGCTGAGCCTTGCGCAATCATGTGAAGAATGGCTCCAAACACCAGCCGTTGCAGATTGTGGAAATAAAAAAAATAAAAAAAAGTCAACCGAAATACGACTTCTCATTTAGACTGTGTCATATGTAAACATTAACCTTTTCCTCATTAAAAATGATTCACAGTCAGAAGCAGGAGATACTGCGGAGGTCAGATTCACCTCTAGTGTAAATGTAGTCTGGGCTTTGTCGCAGTTTTATATTTAGCAAATTGCACTGACATTACTTTGCAGACTGGGTGTGGAAAATACATCTGCATCTATTTCCACACAAAACAAACTCCATGAAAAATCCCGCTGGTCTGTGAAATTACAACATTAGCTTTTACAAGGCCTTCGTCAGCACACGCACACACACAAAGATGAAAACACAAAACCCTTTGTAGAGCTGACATCTGTATTGCCATACAGAATGAAATATTCAATACTAAACTTGGGAGGGAAACATTCAATATGTTTTCCTTTTATTCTGAGAGCCTCACAAAAGCCTTTGACCAAAACATTGAATTGTTTAATAAAGTTTTTTTTATTATTTATTCATAAGTTTTGCTCTGGTGATGTAATTTATTTCTTTCCTTTTAATGCAAAAATCTGTGCAATATATGCAATATCATGCTAAACTATTTCACTATTCCATCTGTCATGTACCGTATGACCAGATCCCTCACAACTTGAAGTATTTATCAAATGAATTATCAGTGCACATTATCTGTCAGGAAACACAGACTCAATAGCCTGACATCACTTTTGGCCACTACTGTACTGTATATCTATCTGTATATAGACATCTATAGACTGGTTCAAGAAAACTCACAGATATCTGCGATATGAGCTTGTTTGAGGTTTCGTTGTTTCTGTAAAAGAAGTCATCGATCAAGGTTTTGACATTATCATCTGTAAGCACTTTCTAATAATGTAGCTCCTTTCATTTCTCAACCAGTCAGCAGCTTCAACATCTGCTCCTGAAATCTCCTCAATTCCAACCCACTTTCCCATAAAAAAAAGAAAGAAAATGGACAAACAGACTTGCTTCCTTCGCAGAACCTTAGTGCTGGCAAAGCATTGTGTTATCAATTGGAATTTGGCATTGTTTTGGCAGTCATTAGTGGCCTCACCTGTTTCCTACTCATTGAACGTCACTCAGTAAAGCCTGCTGGGATACACAGCTGATGAAGAGTTAACACAGAAGACTTCACAGCCTATGCCTGTTCTGGACTCATGTGTTCTTCAGGATATTTTGCATTTCTTTACCTCTGGATGATGTCTTTGAACCTGACCACATGCCATGTTTAATATTTTTCATGTTTGTTTTTTTAATAATTTGACGAATTAACTCAAGCTTTGTCTACTGTTCTGAAGCGACTATTCATTAATTGTGGTTTTATTCCCTTTGAGGTCATTGTTTTAGTAAGGTTTTTAACAATATATTTTAAATACTTTTTTACTTGATGTCTCATTTATTTTAACAGCTTATTCAGTGGGTGTCATGGTAAGGAAAGAGCTTTTGGCTTTCAAACAGCTAATAAAAAAACAGTTCATGTGAGCACTGGTAATCTGACATTAAAAAGTGTTAGGGACTTTGCAACATTTATATGTAACATGTATTAATATCTAATATTAATATATTATTTTGTTTTGATCCTAAACCTAAGTTAATAATTAAATAAATCATAAAAATGTGACATTTAAATGAACAATTCTGAAATAATACAAATTATGATAAAAATACATAGAAATATATAGAAATGCAGATTTAAATCACTCACTGAGTGATAATTCAAGTAATAAATGTCGTTGTCAGGAGACAGGACTGAAATGATTTCTATAAATCCAGGGATCAAATGCATTATAGTATTATATAATGCATTTAATTTTAATCAGCACTTATTACACACATCAATAATCACTGCATGCTTTTTTTGCAAATTTGCCAAACCATTTTATAGATTTGTCTGATGAAATTAAAATCTGTTTTTAGAAAATAATAGTGATTTTTCTTTTCTTCAAGTTGTGTATAATGGTTTATGGTTCAGATCTTCAGGCTTCACATCTTACTGTCTCCTTTAGATGGATCTCTTGTTTTATAGCTTTCCTCACATGTATGTCGCTTTATATAAAAGGATCTGATAAATACATAAATGTAAATATAATTGGATTGTCGTTTAGCTGAATAGCCTCTGTCCATGGTGCTGATAAGCCTAATTTATTTGAGTAATAGTATTGGCTCTGTCCATGGTTCTGAACATTGCATGACAACTATATAGAAAGAAATTACATTGAGCTTATTCCAACCATTACTTACATTCATTCATTCAGAATCATACATCAAAGAAAATGTATTTTGATTCAGTAAAAGTTCCTTTATATTATAGGGCCACACACTGTTGAAAACAGGGCAATACGATGGATGGAGAATTCAGGAAAGCCTGATTTTTAGGCTTTCATCAGCTTTTATGACGCAGTAAGATCCTGCTAAGATCCTTTTACTGCCAATAAAATAGGGGATGATCTCTTTTTTCCTTGTTTTGCATTTATTTAGCACAGTTTATTTTACAATGGTGCTGGTGTTTTGTTTGCGTCCAGCCAATCAGCGAACACTTACGTCAGTGGTTGTGCTGAGTCAGACCCTACTCTGAAGTCGGAGCTTATTTAGTTCCCTCATAGGTGTTCCTAGAACTAAAATTGTTCCCGTGAATCAGCTCTCATGGTGTGAACACGCCAAAAAGTGGGTACTTCTGCCATACATTCTGAAACTTAGAAAAGGTTCCTCTGGCGCAAAAGCTCCTAATGTTTATATATGATTTTTTTTCAGAAGACTTCTTCTGTTTTTCATTGGTTGGACATAGATAATCTGCACCAAAATCTGGTCTAGATGCTCAATAAATAAACCAATCAATTCTTACATCACTTTGAGGGATTAAACCTTCAGAGATTTATAGTTGCCTCTACATATTTAGCTGGGAAAGGAGAACATCAAAAAGCCTGCATCACCTAATATTTTTTTTCCCCACAGTATCGGTTTATATTGTTGTTTAATGTGATTCTGTTTCATTTTGTTTTAGGAGCTTTTTGAACTATAACTGACACGGCTATAAATTGACAATATTTGACAATATTGATTGCCAGTAAGGGGTTAAAAGAAAAAATATTCTGGATGGAAAAGGAATGCACCCAATCACATCGCGCTGTGGTGACTGACACCTTAGTGAGCCAATAGCAGCAGCGCATTGATCAAGGCACCCATGAGTCACGCGGGCGCTGTCAGAGCGGGAACATACGAGAGAGTGAGAGAGATCGGATGAGATGAGACAGTAATACGGAGTATTTTTTTTAAACTCTTTGTGCTACAAGTTCATATTCTTTAAAACCTAAGTGCATCTGAAGAATTGGAGTTGGATATGTTAGCTGAAAAGATGACAAAGATGAGAGAAGAGTAAATTGATCGGAGACGAGCATATGGATGGACTTTGGACCGAATCAAAACGGAGTGGAATAATGAGAATCTTTCTTTTATGAGACTGATTATATATCACTTTGGTGAGTGAAAATCCAGAAATTAATATATTTTTCATAACAGATGTGCTAAAATCTCGAAAATTATTTAGTAAAGAGCTGAGTTGAACAGGCCGCATGTAATGCACAAGCTGAATTGAATAGCACATGGGCTAAAGCTACCACGTGAAAAAAGGGAAAAAAATGCACAATTGTGTCATGATATGAGAGCGATTTGATTTATAAAAGTTGATATGATAATTGAGATGTGTGTATATTTATATTTTAATCAGATATTGATTGTTGCATTACCTTGTGTTTTGCAAGGCTGGGTTTTTTTTTTTTTTTTTTTTTTTTGTGTTCAGTTTTCATGCATGTGAACACGATTTCTGTGAGTATTCCTGTTTTGTGTCGAGTATAATCTCCTGGAGGGGAATCGTCGGTCGAACGACACGATGATGGCGAGCTAGCTGCCCTTGGACTAAATATACCTTGATCTGTGCTTGAGACCATCAAATGGTAGGACTGTTCTGATTTTTTTTTTGTTTTGAACATATAAGGGACTCAGTTTGGACATATACGGGACATTTTTCTGAGTTTACGTCGATTTTTTTTTTTTTTGCCTTTGAGAGGAGAGAACTTTTTTTTTTGAAACTCAAACTGATCCGAAGAGTCAAATGACTCCTTGAACTGAATCATTCATCCCTTGTGTTTTGTTCAACTGAGTCAAATTCATTGGATTCGGTGATTCTATTTCACATTGTTGGACTCTGTTGTTTGAAAAAAGTGAATTGCTGTAAAAAAGATTTTGAATCATTGCTCTGTGTGTGAATCAAACTTATATTTACATCTAAAATTCACACAATTGGGGTTTTGAATCTAATATTTTATTTTTGTTGATCTAATTTGTTTTTGGTCATGGTGTGAAAAGAACAGACACAGTGTTGTTTTTAATTTATTTTTATTTCCACATTGAATTGAGTGTGAATACTGTACTGAATTGAGGTTGTTGAATCTTTCACTCTAGAGGAAAAAACAGTTGATGAGTGATTTTTCCTTTTGTTCACTAAATGTTAGGGATGCACCGATACCGATACCGGTATCTGGTATCGGCCTCGATACCACATTTTCTAAAGTACTCGTACTCGTTAAAAGTCCCCCGATACCGGGGACCGATGTTCTGAGAAATGGGTTAATCACAGGCGCCGAGTGCCCACCCCCAGGCTCCGGCTGCAGCTCAGAGCGGGGAGATGGGGAGACATGTCAGCCGTGTGGAACAGTGATGCGCGGGTCAATGTATAAACAACCCGCACACTACCAACGTTTTCAACTACCCGCCCGCTACTCGGACCGCAAAAAAAGTAAGAAAATATTGTACCCGACCCTCTTCCTGACCGTATTTTTTAATCGTAGCGTCATTGGGCCATAAACGTGTAACAACACAGCATCGCAAGAAGACGTAGCCTACATATAACAAAGGCAGCACCGGTCATCATCTTTTATTATTTCGGTAAATGTCTCCCACACTTACTATTTCTATTTGTGTATTTGCGGAGCTTCCACTCCCCAGTCTTCACCTTTTCTCTTGCCGCCTCCATCTCTCTGCAGACTAGTGATCATAGACATGGCCGGTTCGTGAACGAATCGGTTCTTTTTAATGAACCGGTCGAACCAGTACGCTAAATCGAACTGAATCATTCGCATCAGTTCACGTCTTGCGTCAGTGCTGATCCACAAGTTACTACAGTTACTCACTTTCAGACATGCCTGACAGTCCCTCCGAGTTGAAATAAACCAATATCCCGAATTATATTTTACTCCAGTAACTCTAACAGTTCACTGAACTGAGACATGTTGTTGCCACAGCTGAGAGAAGTGATGAGCACGAGCAGCTGATACTGCGCATCCGCGTAGTAACGAATGATGCGCAGTAAGTAATAAATTCGGCCTATATATTTCATAGAAAATTGTATCTAGTACTATATAAATACAAAGGTTTAATTGGCATCTTTTTCCAAACGACCTGACCGACCGCGACCCGAATATCATAAAAAATATTTTTGGATGACCCGTAACTGCGGGTAACCGCGGGTGACCGCGGCGCAGGCACCCGCTCATTTTGGATCAACCCGTGCATCACTGGTGTGGAACAATTTCAAAGTGAATGGCTTTGGATTAGGAGAATAAGTTTACTTGTAGTCGCCAAGTTACTTATAGTCAGTTGAATGTCTGTTGGGGGACCAAATAAATAAAGTGTTATCAGATATTAAGCTGATCGTACTAATACTCTAGTCTACTAATACTCTAATAACAGTTAGTTGACATGTAATTGAAAAGTTACTTATAGTTAGTAAAGTGGACTATCGAAATAAAGTGTTACCCAAGTAATTTAATCAAGGACCTAAAAACCCGTATATAAAAATATTTAAATCATGTTTTTTTTTTTTTTTTTTTTTAAGTAGCTACTCTTTATCGGTATCGGCGAGTACTGAAATGCAAGTACTCGTACTCGTACTCGTTTTCCAAAAAAGTGGTATCGGTGCATCCCTACTAAATGTTATTGGTTTATTTGGTTGATCTTAATCAAAACTAAATATAAACAACTCAATCTTTGATTATACACTCACCTGCATTCGTTGTTTCCTCCCTCTAAAAGACGTTCCTTGCTTTTGATCGCAGTGGCCCATACAGAATAGCATTGTTAGGTGTAGCATATCAGTTACGTGTGTGCTACACTCTACATAAGACAAAGGGAATGGAATCAGGACATGACCAAGGTCATACTTAAATTATAC
Source organism: Pimephales promelas (assembly GCF_016745375.1). The sequence goes on from NW_024121810.1 coordinate 769,819, forward strand.
TCCCTGTGAACCAACATCTTAACTTTAGTTTTAGTTTTGCAGGCTGTCATGACCAGTCAGAAGAGTCCTGAAAGTGTAGAGTTGAAAACATTGATGACTATTCGACTTTAAAGGGGGGGTTGACTGCGATTTCACTTTTTTTCATTTTAAATAGTGTGTAATGTTGCTGTTGGTGCATGAACAGTATCTGCAAAATTGCAGCGCTGAAAGTTCAGTGTAAGCAGAGATATCGTCTTTTAAAAATCAGGAAGTATATTGCCTACAAAAGCGACTGGATTGGGACTACAGCTGGGTTATGGTACGTCACTAACCCACACATTTGCATCAACCACTCCCTCCAGAATAAGCAGAAAAGGGCATGGCCATATTTCAGCAGCTTCAGCAGCTCCAGCAGCTCGTCGAGTGTGTTGTTCACGCAGCTGTCAGGTCTTATGTCCTCGAACTTCCCACGGACGCTGTACTTCGTTAACAATGGATACAATTTTTGTTTGATTATGTTCCTGAAAATAAGGATCGTAATCTAGCTCTCTGTGCTGCGCATTTTACGGAAGACAGCTTCCAGAACCTCCACGAGTTCAATGCCGGATTCAACAAGAAACTGTAAACATGAAGCAGTTCCGACTTAAAACCAGAGGCAGCAGTTGTTGGGCCACAACCTGTAAGTAGGCTAAGACTTAACCATTTTAAATGTATTTGCATGTATAATTCCAGACGTAACGTTAGCCTTGTGTTTTAGTTTTTTTTGTAAATGCCAGCGCTAGCTTTATTGCCACTAGGCTTGTAGTTATGCTATTTTGTGTCTACGACAAATGCGTACAAACATGAATTTTGTTTAAGTGCTAATGTTGTAAATGTATTTTTCATGTATAACGTTATATGTTTTATGTTATTTTCGATTTGATCAAGAACGTAAACTTTCCACTGCTGTTTGAGTATAACATTAGTAGCCAGTCAGTTGCTATTGTTGCCAGTCAGATGCTATTGTGTTAAACAAACGTGTATAAAGTTAAAAAATTTAGCAAATTATCATTCAGAAGCATTTATCAAGAGCCGTGTGTGGTGTGGTTCTGTTTGGCTCGCTTCATCACAGCTTTCTCTGATTCTGCCTCAAACTGATACTGCAGTTCGACGCATATTTACATCTGGACCGGAGCTCATGACGTGCCCGTAAAGGTAATGGGTGTTAACTTTCCGGACAATGTAAGTGACAGTTTAGCCAATCACAACTAACAGAGGAGAGCGCGGCTGACAATAAACATGAAGTTTATGAAAAAATAAGACTTTATAAAAACGAAAAACCATGAATACATGTTATATTGCACCCCATAAACAATCATGCAACGAAAAAAAGCAGTCAACCCCCCACCCCTTTAATGGAGAAGTTTGGAATTTTTTAAGTATACATGACATCAGCAACATAATGTTTTGAAGCTCACATCTTTAGTGTACTGAATTTCAAACACCATGTCTTCATTGGATTTTACTATATCAGACATTTCTAGGGGTGAAATGACATAGGTAGTTGAACATGTCATAAGATGATGCCTAATGAACAACATCTTGAAAGATTTTCATGGTTCCCATTTCCATTTTTGTATATATCAGCCCGCTATTTATTTGTAATTGCTTGCCTATTTGTTGCATGTTCAGAGCAAAATAACAGATCTTTCCAAGACATGATTGTACTGCTGAAATGGTGCAGTTTTGAAATTGACATGTTTGAGAAAGATTACAACCGTTTATCCCGCCACACTTCAAACTCAATACACACCCTGTTATCAAGGTGAATGTGTGAAAGGACAGCTTGATATTGATATGATGCATGAATATTTGCTCCAGTCTCTGTCTCAATCACTGTCCTTCTCTGGCTGAAAACAGTGTGTGGGCTGTCAAACACCCGTAATCACCTCAAATTCTTTTTATGAAGTTTTACATTTGGAGAGGTTTATGTCATAATGACAGTGTATGTGCGACACATTTACCGAACTCCGTGTTGACGAGTGAGCGAATGGGCCACTGGATGTATAACAGTAGTCCATATGGCTGTGCTTTTAACCTCTATGGATGAACAAGAAAAAGAAATTACGTCTTCATACACAAAGACACACTCTTGAGATTGTGTGTGGTGCATTAGGGTAAGCAGCTGTGCTGATGCTTGAATAGTAAGACACTAAGATACATATAGTCTGGCGCTGTAATGCACACATGTATACGGTTAGAGACTCAACTAAGCACTTATTTTCTTTTCCTATCTAGGTGGACTGTTGAGGCATATTGTTTCTTTTTTTGTGAGCTGCAGGAGATAAATTATTTCTATTTTCTGAAGCCCAGGTTCTGTTTAGATTTGATTTGAGACCAAGGTTGCTCCCAGCAGCCAATGTTTGCTTTAGTTTAAATGAATACTTGTCACTGAATGTAAATGTACATTTCATTTAATAGGTAAGCATATTGCTGAAAAGTGAAGTTATTGGCAGCAGAAGTTCAGCTTTGTATAGGCCTACATATTTTACCTGTAAAGATTAAATGTCTGAAATATATAAATCTGAATGAATATTTTGTCCTCGGAAATTATGTTAACTGATTATCTTCGTTTAAATCTACTTCAGTGTAGAACATTAGGTTAATTGAATGTTTTATTATGTATAAATAAATGATTTAGTTTATATTTCTTTAGAAAGAATCATAATTTCTATTAATTTTCCACTCAGTTATGCGATATGGTGAGCATATTAGCTTCCAATGCTTTAGAAATTTCACTACGAAGTTTCACTACACTTCAGTTTTCTGTTCCAGACATATTAAAACATTTTTACTCATGAAACAAGACCCGCAAGACCCAATCAGCGGACGGAGCAGAAGACGCACGTATCTGACTGAGGCACGGAGTGGCGTAGCAAGCCGACACAACCTTTTACCTCGCACCACTTTCCGTAGCGAGTACTCGGGAGGAAACAGGTTCCACACGTAGGCTATAGAACCTAGTGAACGTGTTCGGTGTCGCCCAGCCCGCAGCTCTACAGATGTCTTGACAGCGAGGCGCCTTGAGCCAAAGCCCAGGAGGCGGCAACTCCACTCGTGGAGTGAGCACGCAACCTGGGAGGACAAGGCTCACCTGTAGCTTCATACGCTCGGGTGATAGCATCCACTAACCAGTGAGCTAACCTCTGCTTGGAGACAGCCTTCCCCTTCTGCTGGCGTCTGTAACAGACAAAGAGCTGGTCTGAGGTCCTGAAGCTTTGCGTTCTGTCAATGTAAACCCGCAGGGCATGGACTGGACAGAAAAAAGCTTGGGCTGGGTCTGCCTCCTCCTGGTGCAGCGCTTGCAGGTTCACTACCTGGTCCGCGAAGGGAGTGGTAGGAACCTTGGGCACATATCCGGGGCGGGGTCTCAGAATAACACGAGAAAGGCCTGGCCCAAACTCTTGGCACGATTCAGCGACCGAAAAAGCCTGCAGATCCCCGACCCTCTTAAAAAGAGGTCAATGCCAACAGGAGCGCTGTCTTAATGGACAGGATATTCAGCTCTACTGTCAGCAAAGGCTCAAAGGGAGGACTTTGGAGAGCTCTCAGTATCAGAGCTAGGTCCCAAGAGGGTACAGAGTGCAAAGCACAAGGCGGATTTAACCTCCTAGCACCCTTGAGGAATCTGATGACCAGGTCGTGCTTCCCCACGGACTTACCTTCTACCACATCGTGATGTGGAGCTATTGCTGCAACATACACCTTGAGGGTGGAAAGGGACAGCCCACGCTCCAACCCATCTTGTAGGAAAGAAAGCACGACTCTGATCGGGCAAATTCGGGGGTTCTCCTGGCGGGAGGAACACCACTCGGTGAACAGGTTTCACTTCAAGGCGTAGAAGCGCCTCGTAAAGGTAGCTCTATCAGAAGTGATGGTGTTTACCACTGCCTGTGGTAGATCACCTAGAACCTCCGCATCCCGTCCAGGGACCAGACATGGAATTTTCAGAGGTCTGGACGCGGGTGCCATAGAGTGCTCCGTCTCTGAGAACGAAGGTCTTTCCTCAGAAGAATCGGCCAAGGAGGGGCTGTCGCGAGGAGCATGAATTCCGTGATCCAAGTCCTGGTGGGCCAATACGGCGCCACTAACAGGACCTGCTCCTCGTCCTCCCTGACCTTGCACAGTGTCTGTGCAAGAATGCTCACTGGGGGAAACGCATACTTGCGCAGGTCCCGGGGCCAGCTGTGGGCCAGGGCGTCTGTGCCGAGGGACCCCTCGGACAGGGAGTAAAACCACTGGCAGTGGGTCGTGTCCAGAGAAGCAAACTGGTCTACCTGTGCAACTCCGAAAACACTCCAGATCAGCTGAACCACCTGGGAGTGGAGTCGCCATTCTCCTGGCAGGGGAGGCAACCGTGAAAGCTCGTCTGCCACACGGTTGAGCTCCCCTGGAACATGAGTGGCATGAAGCGACCTCAGATGCTTCTGACTCCACAGGAGGAGGTGGGAGGCGAGTCTCGACATGCGGCGGGAGCGTAGACCACCTTGACGGTTGATATACGCAACGGTCGCAGTGCTGTCCGTACGGACCAATACGTGCTTGTCTTTGAGAAACCCCTTGAGGCGGCACAAAACCAAGCGTACTGCTTGCAACTCCAGGCAGTTGATATGCCAATGCAGCTGGGGGCTCGTCCACAGACCCGAGACTGCATGCTCTTTGTACGTGGCCCCCCACCTCATGCCAGAGGCATCTAAGGGCACTCCGGCCCAAAGAAATGCAGGATCCGACCATGGGGAGAAGATTTGGTGACCATGCAGGGTTACTTTGACCCTGAACGTGCCGCTCGATCGTGAAGCCAATGCTGGAGCGGTCTCATGTAACAGGCCGAGCGGTGTTACTGCGGCTGCCATATGCCCCAGGAGCCTCTGAAATAGTTTCAGTGGAACCACTCTCCTGCCTCGAAAGGACCTGACGCAGGTGAGCACTGACTGGACGCATTCCTCTGTGAGGCGCGCCGTCTGGGCAACCGAGTCCAACTCCATACCGAGATAAGAGATCCTCTGCACGGGGGAAAGTTTGCTCTTGTCCCAGTTGACCTGAAGCCCCAACCAGCTGAGGTGCCGTAGCACCATGTCCCTGTGACCACACTTGAGAATGCGAACGCCTTGTTCTCTCATGGGAACAGCGGCCGCCTCTGCGACTTTCGTGAAGACGCACGGACACAGGGCCAGCCCTAAGGGTAGGACTTTGTACTGATACGCTTGACCCTTGACCGCAAACCGTAGAAACGGTCTGTGTCGAGGAAGAATCGAGACGTGAAAGTATGCGTCCTTCAGGTCAATCGCTGCAAACCAATCCTGGGGACTGAAGCATTCGAAAATGCGCTTCTGCGTGAGCATCTTGAACGGGAGACTGAGCAGGGCCCATATCAAAACTCGCAGGTCCAGGATTGGTTGTAACCCACCGCTTTTCTTGGGTACAATGAAGTAGGGGCTGTAGAACCCGGACCTCATCTCGGGAGAAGAGACCGGCTCGATCGCGTCCTTCGCCAGCAGGACATCGAACTCGTACCACAGGACAGGGGCGTCCACTGACCGCACACAGGTGAAGGCCGGTGTGCAAACTGGATTGCATAGCCGAACCGAATGATGTGGATGAGCCATTGGGAGGGACCTGGAAGTGAGGCTTCTAGGTACAGACCCAACGAGCCCACCCGAACCACCTGAGTACCCGCGGAGGGGCAGCGAGGTGGAAGGCAGGGACCTGGCTCCAGTGGCAAAGTATCCACTGGAAGCGGGGTCTGGGTGTGAAGTTCGCCAGGAACCTGCTTCCACCAGGGGGCAGACGGCAGAGAGAGCCTGTGAGCTTTCTGCTGCGGGCCACCCCGTGGCGAGGGGAGTGGAAGAGGTGAAGCACGAGGCCCTGCCTCCTCCTAAACTGGTCTCTGCCCCTCCAGGCCCAGCCGCCGACAGGAGCTATCTGCAGACTAGGAAGAGGGGAACAAGTGCGATGCTGCTCGGAGACAGCATCCACTGCCGTTCGGACCCTCTTGGGTGGAGGAGACCGTGTGCCCGCCAGTCTCCACCAAAGATGACCTGAAGGAGGAAACCGCTCTATTACAGATCTTTTGGGTACCGCTGACCGTGTGGTCAATGGCGGAACAGCCAAAAAGATTTTCCACCCAGCCCTCCTCCCGGGGAAGGAGTTGTGCAGAGACACCCCCCTGTAGAGCAGATTCCTGGACCTCCCTCAGATCGCCCGAGTCAAGAAAGCTTCCCTCCCTTCCTCTTAAGGCAAGGGGCCGGGGCTTCTGAGCGGGCTGAGCCGTCAACCTACAACCAGACTTCCGGCCTCCAGGGTTGGAAAGCTGCGCTGGAGGGGGAGCTGGTCCCAGAGGACGGCCTCTGCGACAGGGAGCAGCCGGAGGCTGTACGGCCACAGGAGACGGGCCCGCAGCAGCTTCTGGGCGGCGGAGAACTCCTGGGCTAAATTCTCCACCGCGTCGCCGGAGAGGCCGCCCTGGGAAACAGGGAAATTGAGAATTTTTTTCTTCTCTGCTTCCCTCATATAGCCCAGAAAAAAACCTACAGGCGCGGGAGGGGAGTGAAGGGACACCCCGCCAGGAGGAAGCGGTCTTCGGACACAGCTGCATCACGATAGACCGCTCCACTGGGGGGATTCCCTTGTACCCATGCGCCGCTCTGTTATCTAGGGTGGTGAGGAAGGAGGAGCGAGGTTGTCCTCGCCTAAGCACCAGGGGCGCCACCCTAGACTTCCTCAACTCCTCATGCACTTCGTGAAAGAAAGGAACTGGAGCGGGCCGTGGGGCAACAGCACGACCCGCTCTGAGATACCAATCATCTAGCCGCGAAGGTTCGGGACCCGGTGGAGGGTTCCACGCAAGCCCGACATTCGCGGCAGCCTACTCGAGCATAGCGGCCATTTCTGGGTCAGGCTCCACCGACGCCACCACACCCGAAGGGGGCAGCGCCGTAGAGTCTTCACCAGAAGACTGCTCTTCCTCCGATGCAGCGATCGACATCTGATCCTCAGGTGGCGCACCGAAGGAGACAACCGGGACCGCCCGAGGGGGCTCCGGCCGCTCCACCGGAAGTTTCTCGCGTTTCTCACAGTAATCCTCATTCGCTCACCAACAGGAATCACCGAAGCAACCGTGTGCTGAACTGAACCAGCAGACGAACTAGACCAGAGATTCTCTGAAGGGACTACCCCATGTTTCAGGGATCTCAGTCTCGAACGTAGCATCGCGAGAGTCATATTCCCGCAATGAGAGCATGACTCATCAACAAACGCCGCCTCCACGTGCGCTAAGCCCAAGCACGAGAGGCAGTGTTTATGGCCATCTTCCTGAGGGAGAGATCGACCGCATCCATAAACGCACGGGTGAGTCGACATCCTGAAAAGGACGCGAACACACCGAGAAGCGCCGAAGCGCAGCGGAATCAGCGCGGCAGACACTGCCGGGTGAAACTCCAAGCCCTTGTGCTGCTCTCAGTCGCGTTGATCACACAAGTGCCATCACACCAGCAGTCGTCAAAAAGTCTTCTTTCTCCAGCTCGTTTCTTTTCAAAATGTAAGAAACAGCAGCACAGAGGCACTACTGAGAGGCTCCGAAGTAAAAAAGCATTTATGCAATGTTTTCTTCCGCTTTTATATCCGCGCTTGTAGGCGGCTCGCGGAATGCAAAGATTGCATGCCAATGGTTATTGGCTCGTTGTTAATTCTATCAGAGGTAATAAGGCTCCCTAGCGTGATCGCAATTCGTCAGGGAACTCCCCGACCAGACTGATCTCATGAAGTAGCGTGTGTATGACACGCCAATTCGTATTTCCATTTTTGGCGTGCTATCAAGATGCATAATCGCCTTTCAGCGTGTTTATGAATGCCGTTGACTTAACGCTATATAAATATATGACTTACCTCAATCCCGTCCCTAAACCTAACCGTTACTGGGGTTAATGGCATTTATGACTGTTCCCTTACCATCCTAGGTAAAAAAAAGATATGACTTACCTCAACCCCATCCCTAAACTTAACCGTCACTGGGGTAAATGGCATTTATGACTGGAGATTTGACTGCGTGTACAGAGAAGCGGAATGACGCGGACGTTAATGGCGTAGACATATACGCATACACGCGGATAGCTCAAAATGCGTAGAGATAACATGCCACCTGACTCGAAAGTGGCGTATATGTTTACGCAAAAGTCATGATGTCATGTTGCCCCGACGACACGTTGGAGTTCCCAGGACGAAAGGGAACACAGTGGATGTATTGTGTTTTTGGAAGTTTAAGTGGCGCCTTTCCTTTGTAAATAAGTTTGTTTGAGCGCTGACTGACTGTTTTGTGAACGAGAGTCAATTCAAAGCAGGCCTTACTTTAAAGTTAATCCTCAAGTGTGATCCAACGTCACCTCCAGTAAGTGTATTTTATGATTTTTGAGCAAATCATTTCATATACAGTATTAAAGATATTGTATTAAAAACTGCATATATTTTCTAGCCATCTTCTCACATTTGCCACAGAAGCACCTGTATGACAAGTAAACATGATGCAACAGGTCCCTCGCATAAATGTAATTTCGCTTGTAAGTTTCAAACTTTATCACAGTATGTGTAAAAAATTGCGCCAACGTTAGTGTTTGTGTGTGTCTGTGTGTGTGTGTGTTGCACATCCATAATTTCAAAGAGGATGGGATTTGCAAAGAGGATTAAGGTCGTATACACCAAAACAGCTAATTTTTAAACCGGCCCCAAAAATGACATTTTCAAACGGTTATAATTAACTGTGGGGTATTTTGAGCTTAAACTTCACAAATACATTCTGGGGACACCCAAGACCAACATTAAATCTTGTAAAAAGGGGCATAATAGGTGGCCTTAAAGTCATTTTAGTCATTTAGTAACAGTATTAATTTCAGTTATTTCAGCAGTATTTTATTTCAGTTAGTTGCCAAAGCAACATTATTAATTTTTAGTTTAAGTTTTTTGTCAGCAGATGTGGAGACAGGACCTACATCTCCATTCCCTCCCTCAAGGAACGAGGGTTACCATATGTAACCGAGATGTTCCCTATCAGTCAGTCACTACAACGTAGGTCATGACTGACTAATAGGAATCCCTACCAAAGCACCCTTCGCAAGCCTTTACCCCTTCTTGCCTGGAAGAATAATAGGAGGTGTATACACAGTGTGTATCTGTCACTGTTGTTCCGTAGGAACACATACAGTGAGATTATTGGATAACACTGGGAAAGCGTGCCCTTTTCTGAGGGAGGGGAACGTTGTGGAAGCCACTTCTTCAAAGAGTTAAGTGGAATTACATATGGATTATCCCGAAGGTTGTACTGCATATAAATAATGGGAACTTAGCCCAAGAGAAAAACGCCCTTCCATCTGAGGAGCAGCCGTGGAATATATGAATCTGGGTTCCCCGTAGGGTCACACATATGGAACCCAGCCCAGATCCGGTTCTCAGGGATTCAGCGGACAAGAGCCTGGGACCTCTGCCATGTCCGGGCCGAGGGGTTTTGGAAGACTCCGCATGTTTTTCACTCTGGAGCAATAGGGTTGCACAGTGGGGTGCAGCAAGCCGACAGAGCCGGGCCTCTTAGTGCTTCTACCCGTTTAGGGTGAGAACTCGGGAGGAGACCGGCTCTACACATAGGCTATAGTATATAGCGAATGTGTTGGGTGTCGCCCAGCCCGCAGCTCTACAGAAATCTGTCAGCAAGGCGCCACAAAGCCAGCGCCCAGGAGGACGCGACACCTCTCGTGGAGTGTGCATGCAATCTGAGTGGGCAGGGCACGCCTTGAGCTCAGTAAGCCAAGGCGATGGCATCCACTATCCAGTGGGCCATCCTCTGCTTGGAGACAGCCTTTCCCTTCTGCTGGCCTCCGTAACAGACAACGAGCTGGTCTGAAGGCCACTTTGAGCTCTGTCCACGTACATATGCAGAGCGCAAACGGGACAGAGCAAAGTGAGGGCTGGGTCTACCCCCTCCAAGGGCAGCGCTTGCAGGTTCACCACCTGGTCTTTGAAGGGAGTGGTAGGTACCCTTTGGCACATAGCCAGGCCGGGGTCTTAATACCCCATGGTTGTCACCCGGCCCGAACTCTAGACACGATTCGTTGACCAAAAATGAGTGCAGGTCTCCTACCATCTTGACAGAGGCCAATGCAAACAGCAGCAAAGTCTTCATGGAAAGAAGCTTTAAGTCTACTGACTACAGAGGTTCAAAGGGAACGTCCTGAAGTGCTCGGAGCATCAGGGAAAGATCCCAAGAGGGTATGGAGGGGGGTCGAGGAGGATTTAATTGTCTCGTCGCCCTAAGAAACCTGATGACCAGGTCATGCTTTCCAACTGTCGTGCTTTGCCATCTTTGAGGTTGTGATAGGCCGAAAAAGCGGCAGCATGAACTTTGAGGGTGGAGGGAGACTGTCTTCGCTCCAATCCTTGCTGCAAGAAGGAAAGCACAGACCCAATCAAACATCTTCGGGGGTCCTCCTGTCGAGAAGAACAGCACTTGATAAACAGGTTCCACTTCAGGGCGTAGACATGTCTCGTGGACGGCGCCCATGCTGAAGTGATGGTGTTAAGTACCTCTGGGGGTAAGTCACCGAGAACCTCTGCGTCCCATTCCAGGGACCAGAAATGCAGTTTCCAAAGGTCTGGATGCGGGTGGCATAGGGTGCCTGAGTCAGAAGATCCTTCTTCAGAGGAATGGGCCAGGGAGGGACTGTCACAAGGAGCATGAGTTCTGGGAACCAAGTCTCGGTGGGCCAGTAGGGAGCCACCAGAAGGACTTGCTCCTTGTCCATCCTGACTTTGCACAGTGTCTGCGCAAGTAGGCTTACCAGGGGAAACCCATTACTGAGGCAGTATTTCCAAATGTGTGGAAGTTAGCTGCTGTTGTTCCAATTTTCAAAAATGGAGATCTATTATCAGTGGACAATTATAGACCAATTAGCATCACACCCACAGTGTCAAAAGTTGCAGAGAAATTAATTTCCAAACAAATAATAACACATTTGAATACCACTTCATTTTCCCTTCATTCAATGCAATTTGGTTTCAGAACTCAACATTCTACGGAAACTGATAATTGTTTTTTCATAGAGAATATCAAACATTTACTGGATAAAAGTGGCGTGGTTGGAGCTGTTTTTCTAGATCTAAAAAGAGCCTTTGACACTGTAAACCATAAAATTTTATTAACTAAACTAAGCAAATTTAATGTTTCCTCAGATGCAATAAAATGGATAGAATCATATCTATCGAATCGCTCACAGTCAGTTCGGATCAGAGATTACCACTCACCGCCCCTCACCATGTCTACAGGGGTACCTCAAGGTTCTATCTTGGGGCCTCTGTTATTTTCACTATATATAAACGATCTCCCTTCAGTTTGTCCTGATGACTATATTCAGATGCACGCAGACGATACAGTCATTTATATTCATGGCAAAAACACAAAACAAGTTTCGGAAAAACTTACACAGTCTATGGCCCATGTTGCTGAATGGTTAAATCAATCCTGCTTAAAACTTAATGTAAATAAAACAGTATCAATGTACTTTTCAAAATCAAACATTGCAAATAATCAAGCAGATATTTTTGTGATGGGGGAAAAATAAAAGTTGTGTCAGAATTCAAATATCTAGGCATTTTAATAGACTCTAAATTAACTTTTAAATCACAGATAAAACAGGTCTGCAATCGAGTCAAATTTAATATTGCTGATTTCCGGTTCATAAGATCACAATTGTCATTTCAGGCAGCCAAAATGTTCATGTGCAGTATCTGTCTCACATTACTTACTGTTTTACAACCTGGTCACAGGCAAATAAAACAACACTAAAATCTTTAGAGTCACTTTACAAACAGACAATTAAAATTCTGGATAAAAAGCCCTCAAGTTATCACCATTGTGCCATTTTACAGAAGCATAAGCTTTTAGGTTGGGAAAATGTCATCAAGTATTCAAATCTTTGTCTGTTATACAAAATTATCCATGGTCTGTCATCCCCTCCACTCAGTCAGTTTGTAAACATTAGAAACACCACACAGAGAGTAACACGAGGGTCGGCCCGAGGAGACTGTGTTGTTCCTCTGCGAAAAAGTGCATTTAGTCAGAGTGCCTTTTCAGACACAGCAGCGCAGGAGTGGAACTCTGTCCCTCAGAACATCAGAGAACTCACCACATACTCTCTATTCAAAAAACATCTGAAAAACTGGATCATAACACATCAGACATGTGAGCATTAATAAGACTAGGTATCGTCACTTAATCCAATGGTACTGCGACCTGTGTCTATGCTGGGTCAATGTGTAGTATAATTTTTATAAATTGGCATCAATTTTAACAATGTCTATTATAGCAAGTGTGTACACTGTATTTATTAGGACTGAAGAAATATATCTGTTTTACGGCTTTTTATATTTGTATTGTTCATTGTAATCTTTTATTGTTGTTCATTTTAGGGAGACAATTTTTAGATCTGTCCAGGGACAACAGATGAAAAATAGCCTTTTGGCTAATTCTGGTGCATTTACAGTAATGTCAATTAATGTACATTGTCCCTGTCAAATAACTAACTAAATAAATAAAAATAAATAAATAAACGCATATTTGCGAAGGACCCGACAGCTGTGTGCCAGTGCGTCCATGCCGAGTGTTTGTTCGGTCAGGAAGTAAAACAGCTGGTAGTGGGAGGATTCTGAGGAGGCAAACAGGTCTACCTGAGCCTCCCCGAACTCCCTCCAGATCAGCTGAACCATCTTGGGGTGGAGTCGCCATTCTCCCAGAAGCACAGATCGTGACAGCTCGTCAGCCACACGGTTGAGCACACCGGGGACATACATGGCTCGAAGCGACCTCAGATTGGGCGAGTTGCAACATGCGATGGGAGCATAGACCACCTTGCCGGTTTATGCACGCAGCGGTACATAAACGGTGTTGTCCGAGCGGACCAGCACGTCCCTGCCCTGCAGTGGCCTTTTCAAGTGGCGCAGAGCGAGATGCACTTCCAGCAACTCGAGGCAATTGATGTGCCAATGCAGACAATGCAGACCCCTGACACTGCATGCCCGTTGTACGTGGCACCCCAGCCGGTGGCAGAGGCATTGGTGAATACCACAGAATGCCTGGATACCTGTTCCAAGGGGACTCCTGCCCGAAGGAATGAGGGATCTGACCACGGGCTGAAGGTCTTACGGCAGGCCGGTGTGATTACCACCCGGTGAGTGCCGTGATGCCACGCCCATCTAGCGACCAGAGTATGTGAGCGGAGTGGAGCGGCAACAATTTCCCCTCCACGCTCCAACCATTATATAATCACTCCGCTCCGGGTTCACCGTTTACTTCTCCCGCTCCACTCCTCGCTGACTGATATTAGAAACACCGGTCCGTGTTCGCTCCCCAAGGAAATTCCGAATAAAGTATTTAAGTATGCTTTAAAATCTCATAAAATGTCTCCTCATCATAATAGGTACATAGGCATATTAAATAAAAAAATTAAAATAAAAAATGACATGCTATGACATGACATGCTATGCTTTCCTTTGACATGCTATGCTTATTACAGGTTATCATCATTATAAATTAAATATCATTGCTGCTTTTTGCAGAGCACATTTTGTTTGGAAAAAAGAAAATAATTACGTTTTCATCAGTTATTTATTTACGGGTCGCTACATTTCTTACAGATTCATGCTCATTTAAAATCAAATACTGACAGATAGCCTACTGTATGATTACATTTGTTTGAATGCAATGCATTAGTGAGAAAACGATCGCATTGGTGAATAAGTGTTACCTGTTTAAAATGTGCTTTCACCCGATCCAGCCTGATCTCATGAAAGTGCGTAGGCTATCTAGCACATATTTTATTTCTCGTGTGCGTAGCCTACGATATGCACTTAATGGCAAGAACGCACTTCACACCCATCCTAACCAAGGGATTAGTGTGCTTCATTTGCACGCAAAAACAATTTTTTGGCATATAATTGGTACGAGAAATAAAATTTAAAGCTATAGATTCGCACTTTCATGAGATCGTGGTGCCCGATCATATTCAGTAGCCTACAGGCGTGATAACTATAACCTCCCGCAGCCACTCATGTCCATCGGCGTCATCATCATAACCATCACATTTTTTCTGATTTGAGTGATCCATCTGTATCATGCTAGCGTAATGTGTTTAACATGTGAAGCCTTACTAAAAATGCAGTTCTATAATGAGCCATTGACATGAATTGTCCTCGTGATAGAGCGGTAGTGGAGCGCACTCGGAGCGAGTGAAAACCACGACGCTCTGACTTTTAAAAAGTCCGCTCTGCGCTCCATTCAAAATCATGCTGCTCCACTCCTCTTTCCTCTCCCACTCCACTCCGCTCACATACTCTGCTAGGGACTCGGCCGTGAAGCCAGTGCTGAAGCAGTCTCATATGAAGCAAGCCGAGCGGGTTACTGCTGCTGCCATATGCCCCAGGAGCCTCTAAAAAAATTCAGTGGGACTGCCGTCCTGCTTTTGAAAGTGTTCAAGCAGCTGACTAAGCACACTGCTCTGTGAGGCGTGCTGTCTGTGCAACCAAATCCAGAAAAGAGATCATCGAGAAAAGAGGGGACGAGCATGGGGGCGAGTTTGCTCTTTTCCCAGTTGACCTGAAGACCCAACTGGCTGAGGTGCCCGAACACAAGGTCCCTGTGGTCCCAGTGTGGTCCCAGTGTGCTAGTATGAGTCAGTCGTCGAGATAGTTGAGGATGCGAACGCCCTGTTCTCTCATTGGAAGAAGAGCCCCCTCCGTGACTTTCGTGAAGACATGTGGGGACAGGGACAGCCCAAAGGGTAGGACCTTGTACTGATATGCTAAACCCTCGAACGCAAACCACAGAAACGGCCTGTGTCAAGGAAGAATCGAGAGATGAAAGTACGTGTCCTTCAGGTCAATCGCAGGTCAATACATTTCTGCATGAGCATTTTGAACGGTAGCTTGTGGAGTCTCCGATTCAAAACTTGCAGGTCCAAGATTGATCGTAACCCACCACCTTTCTTGGGTCTTTGGGTTGGACGGGTGGGGCGCCCTGCTTGCTTGCTTTTGTACAGCCGAGAACTCCTGGGCGAAATTCTCGACCACGTCGCTGAAGAGGCCGGTCTGGGACACAGGGGAGTTGAGAAACTGGAGTTTGTCAGCCAGACACAGCCAGAGATGACGTTCCTGGACCACCAGGGTGGACATCGCACGACCTACTAACCACGTGGTCACCTTCGTCACACGAAGTGTGAGGTCTGTCGTGATACAAAGTTTCTGAAGAACTTGGGGATCTTGACCACCCTTGTGCAGGTCCTTCAGTGCCTTGGCCTGATGGACCTGCAGCAATGCCATGGCGTGCATGGCAGAGGCAGCTTCCCCACAGGCCTTGTAAGCCTTGCCGGTTAAATCCGAAGAGTACTTACAGGCCCGGGAAGGGAGACACCGTTCTCCACGCCAAGTGGAATTAGGGCACAGTTGCATAGCAATGGCCAGTTCCACTGGCGGGATGCGCGTGTAACCCTTAGCTACCCCACCATCAAAAACCCTACACACAAGTTTTTGTGAGGGTTTTTGCCTGTGAGGGTTTTTGCCATTTTGCGGCGTGTTTCACCATCGCCCCCTCTGACACTGAGGGTGGTCCCCACCGAGGGAGAAAGGTGTTGACCTCTTTTTTACGGTGCCCATTCTTCCTCTGTGCCCTCAGGGGCCCGTTGTACCATCCCCGCCTATGTGCCGGGGCGTAGACGTCCGGGCGAGTGCTTTCCCGGGGGACGCAGTCTCGAGAGACTGGTACCCTTAGTAGAATTTTTGGCAGAGTGGAATTGCCTTCCAAATGTATCTCAATGGGTCCTGCAGACTATTGAGCTTGGGTATGCGATTCAGATCACACCCGGCTCGCTTCAGAGGGGTTCTGCCCACAGTGGTGGGCCCCGAGTAGGCTTTGGTTATGGAACAAGAGCTGAAAACTCCTGTTGAAGGGAAGCTACAGAACGATTTCTTCCTCCCAGCAGCGAGTAAGATTATTACAGCGAATATTTCATCGCTCCTAAGAAGGATGGGGGGGCTACATCCAATTTTAGATCTGCGCCTGTTAAATCGCGCTGTAGGGAAGCTCAAATTCAAAATGCTTACCTTCAAGCGGATCGTGTCACAGATAAGGTCCGAGGACTGATTTGTCGCTATAGATCTAAAGGACGCATACTTCCATATTTCCACCCTTCCACAATACAGGAAGTTCCCGAGGTTCGCTTTCGGGGTAAAGCATACCAATATTGGGTTCTTCCATTTGGCCTAACACTGTATCCCCAAATTTTCACAATGTATGGATGCAGCTCTGGCTCCTGTTCGTATAGCTTCGATTCTTGTAGCCGTCAAAGAGGCAAAGCTAGGCCAGTCACCTGTAAAAGAATATCAAAGAATTCTGGGTCTGATGGCAGCAGCATCCAACTTTATACCTTGCTGCCTGCTGTATATGAGACCACTTGAGTGGTGATGAGTGGTGGCTCAGGGCCAAGGAGTTCTCCCCGAGGGGAAACCCGCTGTGCAAGATCAGGGTCACACGACGGTGTCTTTGCGCCCTGGCTATGTGGAAAGAACCTTGGTTCCTGTTTTTAGAACCTGTGTTGGGGTCTCTGTGTCGTCATGTAACACTAATGACGGATGCCTCTCTCACAGGCTGGTTCTCTCACTGATCATGAGTGGTCGCTCTGCTCAGGGTCTGTGGCAGGACCATCATCTTCTATCGCACATAAGTGGTCTAGAAATGATGGCGGTGTTTCAGGCTCTGAAACACTTCCTCCCAGACCTGAGAGGTCACCATGTTCTTGTCCGGTCAGACAACACATCGTGTTCTCTTACATAAACCATCACGGGGGTCTGCGTTCGCGCCCGTTATACAAGCCGGCTCGCCAGGTCCTTCTATGGTCCCAGGGGAAGGTTCTTTCATTGAGGGTGATTTATATCCTGGGATATTTGAATCAGGGGGGCAGACATCCTGTCGAGGCAGGGGCCGAGGTCCGGGGAGTGGAGACTCCATCCTGAGATGATGGAGCTCCTATGGAAACATTTCGGTTGTGCCGAGATAGACCTATTTGCATCCAGGGAAATATCACACTGCCTACTGTGTTTTTTCCTAAGTCATCCAGCCCCTCTGGATTTATATATATATATATATATAAAATAAAAAAAAATACTCCTTAATTCTTACAGTGGAATTTTCGCCTGGTATGGTGAAGGCTTTTTTCCACCCTAGACCATGCTACGTTCCTAAGGTTCCTATTAATATTGTTAGACCTATAGTTCTGCAGGCCTTCTGTCCTCCATTTCTGACATCAGACCAAGAGAAACTTACAAACTTAATCTGCTCTGCCCTGTTAGGGCTTTAGATGCTTAAGTCCACAGAGCTGCCCTTTGGAGGATGTCTGAACAGTTATTTGTTTGCTTTGGACCACCCAGGAAGGGTGTCCTGCATCTAAATAGAGGATGAGCAAGTGGGTGGTCGAGGCCATCTCACTTCCTTATGAGTCGGCTGGTCAGCCATCACCTTTGGCTGTTCGAGCTCAATCGACTATGAGTATGGCTGCTTCTCAAGCTTTTTAATGAGGAGTTTACCTTCATTATGTTTGTTAGATTCTATTACTTGTACCTCAGCTCCACTCCAGGGGCACAGGTGCTCTCGTATCCTGTGCCTTCTGATTTCACATGACGGGCACTTGTTCTAATGGCGACGTGGGTATTGGCGTTCCCACAGAATTGACGCAGCTCGAGTTCCCTTGAAGGGGAACGTCTCAGTTACGTATGTAACCCTTGTTCCCTGAAGAGGGAACGAGACGCTGCTTCATTCTGCCATACATCCGGCATGCCCGCTAGCACTTGCTTCGGCCTATCAGAAGCTGTCGTGCTTGTGTTTTTGGGTGGCTTTATAGTTTCCTGGTTAATGACGTCACCCGCCTATGACGTTCCGTCTCTCTATATGGACTGATTCCATATGGGCTTCAGGATGCATACAAGCAGAGGCGTTACCCACAGCATTGGGTAAGATGCAGCATCTTGTTTCCTCTTCAGGGAACTAGGGTTACATAAGGGTCAGTAGAGAATGCCCTGAAAGGCAAAGAAACTCGTCCCGTGAGAAATCCAAATATCAAAGATGAATAGCCTACATAAAAAAGCTATTCATAAATTGCCCATCAGTCTGTTCGAATCATCTCACAACAGCCTAAATAATATAGTTTGAAAAGAGGTTTTTTTTTTTGAGAATATAATAAGCAAGCATTAAGATAACTGCAATGATAATCTAAAATAGTTGCAGCACAAAGTCAACCTCAGAGTGAAATCTGCATTAGTGTGCAAATAACTGTCTCTCCCTTGACCATTTGCTGTTTTTGCAACTCAGCTTGTCCACAAATGCAGTTTGCTGGCTGTACTATATTAAGGAACAAGTCTGGTGTGCTGTTCTCCAACCTCTTATAGGTCCCCTGACATGGGGTTATTTTATTATTTTATAATGTTTCCTGGGTTGCCCTTATAATGTTTGTATGTTTTTAGTCAAAAAGCATAATTTAGAAATAAAAGGCATTTTTTTCCTAGCCTGATTTTAGCCTCTGATTTGAACGCTCTGTTTGAAGGGGTGTGTCTGCTGTGGGATTCAGTGCAACCGGCCACTGCTGTGATTGGCTGACATGTTTGCAAATGAAATGGCTATGTATTTGTAAGGAATTTAGCTATTGCAATTATTAATAATCAATAATGATTTGATTAATTATGATTATTTGGGTCAGTTAATTGGATTTGGCTTGGCTAAATTAATATTACAATCAATTAATCATCAGTTTGTTTAACAAACTCTTTTAATTATAGATTTATTCTAAGAAAAGGGTATCTTCCATAGTTACAGAAGAATAATTATTTCTTAGCATGTACAGCGCTTTGAGCATGTAGCAAGATCAAGATCGTAAAAGTTTTATTAACCAAATCATAAACATGAATAAACTAAACAAACAAACATAAATGTGTAGGAAAATGGAGTGAGAGATGGAATGATGTAATGATGAAGAACATAGGCGCCGATACCGTGGGTGCTCCGGGGCTCGAGCACCCACGGAAAATAACGAGCACCCACCCACGTGTGCCAGACTGCCAGTAATATTCATTTAAAATTAAACATTGCAGTTGGTGCTATTTGAAGCGTCTGTCACACTGTGATTTGTTATCTCGCTGTCAGTCGCCTGCTCCATATCCTGTAACCACCAATCACAGCGTTTCTCGGGTGAAAACGCCTCTTTAGTGTGATTCCGCAGATTCCCGCTTCATTACTCACTATACTATACCCGTGCGTGTGTACGTGCGTTTGATAATTAGAATCAGATTTCAGAGTGAGAATAAAATGGACAGATTTGTGTGACATTGATTCATAATTTCCCACGAAGCTGATCGCGGTTAGTTAAACTTTTCATCTCCAATCCTGTTTGTAGCCTATTTGTGAAAAGTGGCGCTGTCCTGAGTTGAAAGATAGCCTTACGGCTTTATTTTCAAGTAAATAGTGTGTGTTCGTGTCGGCTGCTGTCCATTTCCCAAGGTTCTGAAATGCAAGCATTTTTTGACTACTTTTTTTTTTTTTTTTAAAGGGCTTGCGCCCATGAGCACCCATGGAGGAAAACATAAATCGGCGCCTATGATGGAGAATATCCATCCAACTATGAGAAGAACCAACAGCACTTCATTTTCACATTTCATTAAATTGAATACTTGCATTTGTAGTGGGAAGAATTCTTGAAGATCTGGAAAATTGAAGTCGTTGAGGGTTCCGGCAGTGGCAAGTGGAAGTTGTTTGAAAGTTATTCTTCTCCATGAGCACATGGTTATGCCGAGCACCCAGGAGAAGTGAGGAAGTCAGAGAAGTGGGTGATTGGAGTTGTTGGTTGGAGTCCTGGTTCCAAACTCCTGAGTTTCCAAACTCCCAAACTCTTGGTTCTTTGTGAGAGAGAGTCTTCTCTCTCCTGCATGGCCTTTATATGGCCCTGCATCAAGGCCTGGGGCAATATCACCAGAAACAGTGTTTGCAACTGGATGTAAAACTAAAGGCCTGTTCACACCGGTTTAACGTCTCGTGACTAAACAATGGGCGCCAATGTGAGTGTTCACACCGACGCGAAAAACGCCACGCGTAAAAGCGTCATTTAAAAAAAAAAAAAAAAAAACGCCTCGGGTTCGTTTTTTTGGTTTGACGCGCCACGTCAAAAACTATCCGACCAATGAGATTGGCGCTTTTGCTCACGTGTCTGGTGCTTCTGAAGTTACAGTAAAACACAACTTGGGGGCGCTCAAACACAAAACGGTCTTGCTGAGCACAAAAACAGAACGGAGAAGACATAGCCTACAAGGCAAGATACCAATGGGCAAGATGGATGTTGAGCTGCTGGTCTCAGAGCATAAAGAGCTGTATGATAATATTTATACTAGTATTCAATAATAGTATAGTGTGCTACACTGCGCATAGTGTGCGTAGTGTCAGTTAGATTTTGACACGTGTTGGGAAATGAGATAACCGCTCTGCCGACTCTTTGTATTCTTTCATTTATTTTTCTATTGTGACCAGAGTTGGATGTTTGTTTGTGTATTTTTTCTTGCTCGATCCCCATGTATGAGGACGAGTGTAAAGTTTCAGTGGTTTTATTAAACGCGGGCAAATACGACAACTCTCGTCTCTCGTGCATCTGTTCATCCGAGTACTGGTGCTATGTTTTTATCTCTGTGCAACATCCCAACTTTGCGTTAAACATGTCCTGTTTTCGCGTCCTGTCCTGGTTTTCAAAAAACTGCTTGGAAAGATCAGTTCTATAGCAAAATATAGATGGGCAAACAAGGAGGATGAGGAAGAAAAATGGGATAAAGAGGATGAAAACTAAAGATATATATAGATTTTGTTAGTTTTTGCAAGTTTGTGAGAGCTATTTTTTGTTACATTTGGAGGCATTTCTTTTAGTTATTTATTATTTATATATTTATTTTTCTAATACATAAGACATTATTTCTATCATATTTTCCACGATTTTTCTCTGCTTGAGAAAATGCAGTGGTCCAATCACTAGTTAAGAGGCTGAACTTGCTTATAATAATACAAAAAAAAAAATACAGCACAGAAGAATGTCTAATTTAGCTTGAGATTTCTTTGTTGAGCGTGAGACCGTGAGATTGAGGCTGAATGCGTGAGTGTCACGCCAGATGCGTGAGAGTTGGCAACCCTGGCATATGAGAGTAATTTATAGGTGTATATGCACCTGTGATATGTACTGATAGGCGAAGTTTGATTTAAATCCGCCTCATGAGAAGATGTTGTATATTTTGTTAATGCTTTGTGCTTTTTCCCATGATGCACTTGGTACTCATGCTTCCGGATATATCCAGTGTTATATGAGTGTATATATATAATAAAGTAAAGAGAGCAGTCACACTAAGTTTGTGTGTGTGTTAGAGCCCTGCGCGGGACTGCTTTCTTCAACCCAATTTTCTGACCATACCCGCTCCCACAACGTATGTGTTACATTCCCGCCCGCACCAGCAAAACTCGGAGAATTTAATCCCGCATACTAATAGAGATGTATTGATTTTGTGTCTTCTCCCGTCCCGCAGGAAACAAAAAACATGTATTTGTATTGCTATTATTAAAGAGATTCATGGGGTTATTTGTTTCATTTCCCTGGCCTGCATGTATTCGTACGAAATGATCAGGAAGATGAATGGCCATGTCTAGGCTATTCATTCCAGATCATCTAAAACGCTTAGGCTACTGCACGTTTCTTTAGATTTCAAGTAGTTAGATTTTAGCTATTGAAGTATCCATCATAGGCTTTATTAGTCCTGGTGTAAATGTGCAGAAAGCATGTCTAAAAGCAGCTAGCCTCGGAGAACACAAAAAGAAACACACATAAATTTCAGACTTGCCTTGCTTAGCTTTTGTGCTTAAAAGACCTCGTTTGAGATTCTTTTCCACGAAAAAAAAAAAAAAAAAGAATAATTTATTGACATCTCCATCATGTCACTAGGCTACCTCCCGATCCCGCATTTTTTAAAATTTTTTTTTACATTTTGGATACTGCAGCCTATCTGGCAACCTCGAGTCAGGGGGAAAGGGGAGGGGATACACCGCTCTACAGTAATTTGAAAGTGATTGCAGTACCAGTTTTGGCCACAATCGTACACAAGGCTCCTTTAAATAAGATTATTTTCATCCTACTAAAAGAAATTATGTGAAGTTGATATTTTAGTCACTGGCTTGACTTATGCATAAACAGTATTGAACGATTTTGAGAGAAAGATTACCTGTCTGAACTTGAACAATTAGGCTACACATCAGAAATTGTTGCTTGGTAGCTCGATCGATTTATTTTCAGACGTTCATCGAGGCCAGCTCTGTATTGGCCCAAGTTGAGGAAACGGTGAAATAAACGATCGATACAAAACTTTGGGAAGTTTTCAGCGCTTTTCCAGAGAAAATAAAATGAACCCATTGTTTCTTCGGAGGCTTGGATGAAGGAACTAAAAAATACTTTTGTGTTCATTTGTACATCCAAACACTGATCAACTGCCATGCTTTGCTCATTTGCAAGCCATAATATCTCTCTCGAGGAAAAACTCAAATTGTGCTCGACTCGTGCATTTGTACTTCCTAGCTCACTTTCTCATGGGCAAGCCAAATTCTCTGGGCAGGCAAAGCAGAGAAACGGGAGGTTACCTTTCCTCCATATGACGTCATACAGGGGAGATTCAAGATCAGCGCGTCTGAGCTTTCATTTTCTCAAAAAGCAGAGAAAGAGATAGCCAAAGCTTGGTTTACACCGATTGAAATTTCTAGCCACTGGGGGACCATATGAAGAGTTCAGATGCAAAAGCCTCTAAATGCCATTTGATTTTTTTTCTTTAATGATGATTTTTGTAAGTTTGATAAAAATCATCATTAAAGAAAAAAATTTCAAATGGCATTTAGAGGCTTTTGCATCTGAACTCTTCATATACAGGCTAGGGGAACTCATATTAATGTTTAAAAAAAACTCAGAAACGGGGTGATGGTTTAGCCGGCGCTGAAAATTTAATGTCAGGGGACCTTTAAAGGAGTCATAACCTGCAATTTTTACTTTTCCACAAGAATCAATGTATGTTATGATTGCCTAACGATTATACATTGGCCGGGAACCCGATATTCAAAAGTGAAGCGTTTGTTTACCCCAGGGTTCGTAAACCAGCCCACGTGCAAAAGATGAAGCGTCAGTTTTACTTCAGAAAATCACCGTAAAAGAGCTGAGTAAACACAGTAAGTTATTAGAAGTGCTTGAACTTGAAACAAGGCAAAAACAACACATGATCACAAACGTTGATCTCTATAACCACTGTAAGCTAAAAAAAAAAAAAAGTAGACTACATCTCCGTTAATGTAATCTACATTAAATAAAATGTAAACTTATGTGAGAGAAAATAGCAACAAACGTTTTAGCTTGTTACTGATGTTAATGTAGCCTATGTCTCAGTCAAAATGATTGTCTTTACTAGAGACATGTTGATGTAGACGTCCTTCCATTGACTCAATATCTTCCGTTTCCAGCTCTGGTTCAGAGTCTGGCTCAAACATATATGGTTGAATTCCGTAGGTCGCGGCCAGGTCGGGTTTATTCACAACTTGCGCCATGATGTTATTTTGGAATGATATGCTGAAGTTACCTGCGGTGTCAACCCCCCTCCTTCCTGCCACCAATCAACGCGCCCCTCATTTGCATTATTAAAATGACCGTCCACGACAGCCAAAATATCTCATCAGATCTCGCGAGATAATAATGCATTCAGAAATAAGGGTCAGAGGAGCTCTGTTTATTTTTTTTTCCACTTTTCTTTTTTTTTAGAAGGGCCTGAAAGACTATAATAGAGCGTGGGTATCCAAGGTAATACTAGGTTATGACTACTTTAAGATTTTTTATTTATTTAGTTAGAGTTTATGATATTTGGTTTGACTCCAGTATTTGTTTGATAACGACAGTTTTTGTTGACCTTAGCTCCATGCATAGCATAGCTGTTCACTTTTATAGGTTTTTATTGTGTTTTGTTGTTCTTTTTGGGGCTTAACAGTCATTGAAACCATGAGCGATCATTCTGGTATGTTTGAGGTTGAGTAATTGATCTGATTCTTCCAGCCATGTAAAGTTAATCCTGTTGTTATCCCTTACATTTATTTATTTAGTAGATGCTTTTATCCAAATTGACTTAACTGATGACGAACAACAAACGTGATTCACCCTAGGGACAGTAACATTAGATGTGCTATAATGAAGTTACAGAACTGCTCAGAAACATAGATGCACTGGCTGTACAGAGCACCGGGACTCAGTAGACTGACCAACTTGTGCTATGTTCCCTGCTTCTCAGTTTGAAGGGTAATAAATTGGTATTTGGGAATTGGTCCGATATTTCTTACTTAAGTGGTTATGAAAGTATTATTTTCTAAAGTTACTGAAGAAACTAAAGTTTAACTGTGTTGGATTTCCAATGTAAAAACAGAAATTACAGGGACAATCGGTAACACCACTTTAGACATTCAACTAACTATAAGTAACTTTTCAACTACATATCAACTAACTGTCATTAGAGTATTAGTAGACTGTCAGCTTAATATCTGCTAACACTTTATTTTGTTGGTCCCTCAAGAGACATTCAACTAACTATAAGTAACTTGGCGACTACAAGTAAACTTATTCTCCTAACCCAAAGCCTAAACACCTCACCATAACCTAACAGTCTACTGACAGTCTACTATAATATACTAATACTCTAGTGAGAGTTAGTTGACATCAAGTTGAGAAGTTACTTATAATTAGTAGAACATCTAAAGTGACTATCGAAATAAAGTGTAGCCGGAGAATCTAATATATTGTACACCACTGTTCTATAATCTGGAGTCGATAATGTTTTTGAAAAAAAGTATATTATGCTCACGAAGGCTGCATTTACTTAATCAAATATACTGTAAAACGTAATTTTGTAAAATATTAACACAATTTAAAATAGCTGTTTTATATAGTATTTAAATATATTGTAAAATGTAATGTATTATTGTAATGACAAAGCTGCATTTTCAGCATCATTACTCCAGTCTTCAGTGTCGCATGGTCCTTCAGCATTCCAGAAAGCATTTCAATATGCTGGTTTGCTGCTCAAGAAACATTTTTTTTATTATTATCATCAATCTTAAAAAAACAGTTCTGCTGCTTCATATGTTAAACAGTAAACATAAATTGTGACAATTAATGTGAATGTCTTTGTGGTGATTTTCAAGGGAAGAAGGAGACAGGAACCGGAAAACGATCAGCTTTAAGAGGCTATATGCAGCTTTTTCCCCAAAATAAACATAACAATAGCCTTTTTATTTTACCATTTATGACTCAAACGTCTCCTGGTGAGCATACTGACACCTTGTCCGCTCACAGTGGGTGCACCTATAAGCCTGTATCCTATTTTTCCTATTTTCTGTCGGGTCAGACTTTTCCCGCGCTGTCTGCGGATGATGCGTCAAGCGCGTTCATGTTACGTATTTTCCACAAAGCATCCAGGCGGCGCTACATTTGAAAAAATGCAGCGCGTCAAAAAGCTGGCCGATGCCCATCTTTATGCAAATGAATAAGGTCCAAATGAGTTCGCATCTACCACGGATTTTAGTGTAACAATGTGTTAAGTTGTACATTAACAGTGCAGTCTATGCTGTTGTTTACATCCGAGTGCCTCCATAATGGCCGTTCATCCGGGTTACCGCCCAGAACGTGACGTCGGTGAAAACCCTCATATCACTCTGCCAGCCCACCACTGTTAGTCAGCAAGTAGCCTACACTCGCAAATAGAACTCTTATCTCAAACAATATATGTATTTAACTGTTCTTACCTCTGTAAACATAATGTTGACCTCCTTGCAGCAGATGACTTGTGAAGTGTGTACGTACGAGTGCGCGCTGCGAGAGCGAGCAGAAAGGAAGAGCAGTTCTGTTTTTTGGCCACAGGTGTCAGTCGCGAGTTTAAATTTCAGGAAAACGCATGTAGCCTCTTTAACTTTAATCATAAAAAAATATACAAACAAAACGAAAGCACTCTAGGAGGTGATATACATCAAAGTGTGTGTCATTAAATGAGGATTAATTACATGATACTAGGTGAAGTTATATTGACCTTTGGGTGTTTGTGCAAACATACCATAGTGTTATACATAATACACAAGACATCACAGTTTCTGGGACACATGTTCCTTCATAGATCAGACTAATCAGCAAAGATCAGCACAGTTATTATGAAAGATGGTTTCTGTCTTTACTTTGTCTCTCTCTCTCTCTTGCATGCCCTGTCTGTCATCAGTCTTAAGGCCCGTACACACCGGGACGAATATCAGCGCGCGTTATTCGTCAGCGTTTTTCAACGCGTTTTTTGTGTTCACACCCAAGCGTTTTTCGCTGACGATGAGCCGAGTGAACATGCAAATTCATTCCTTGACATTAGATGGCGCTTAATGTAAAACAGAAATAATAATAGAATACTATACTAGGGTGATCATATCCATGTCTCAATGTTTTATTATGACAGATAGAAAAAACGAATGAAATAATGATATAAAATCATGTCTTCTGTATTAGAAAAATAAATATATAAATAATAAATAACTAAAAGAAATGCCTCCAAATGTAACAAAAAATAGCTCTCACAAACTTACAAAAACGAACTAACAAAATCTATTTATATCTTTAGTTTTCATTCTCTTTATCTCGTTTTTCTTCCTCGTCCACCTTGTTTGCCCATCTATATTTTGCTGTAGAACTGATCTTTCCCAGCAGTTTTTGTTTGAAAACCAGGACATTTTCATCACTTAAAAAACAGTCAGGACAGGACGTGGAAACAGGACATGTGTAACGCAAAGTTGAGATGTTGCCCAGAGATAAAAACATAGCAGTTGTCGGATGAACAGATGCACGAGAGACGAGAGTTGTCGTATTTCCCCGCATTCCACCACTCAAACGTCACACTCGTCCTCATACATAGGGATCGAGCGAGAAAAAAACCCACAAACAAACATCTGGTCACAATAGAAAAATAAAATAAAAGAAAGAATACAAAGAGTCGGCAGAGCGGTTCTCCTCTCCTCACTTGTCAAAATCTAACTGACATTACGCACACTATATGTGCAGTTCTCATCTCCACTCAGATTTCTATAAAGCACAAAGTGACCGTTTTACACATGTCCCGAGAAAACAGGACTGTTGGTCACCCTATACTATCCTATTATTACAGAAATACTAATATAAATATTATCTTATAGCTCTTTATGCTCCGAGACCAGCAGCTCAACATTCATCTTGCCCATATCTCTTCTTCGCCGTATGTGTGCTCGGCAAGACCGTTTTGTGTTTGAGCGCCCTCAAGTTGTGTTTTACTGTAACTTCAGAAGTACCAGACACGTGAGCAAACCCGCCAATCTCGTTGGTTGGATAGGTTTTGACGCGGCGCGTCAAACCAAAAAAACGAACCCGAGGCGTTTTTTTAAAAATGCCGCTTTTACGCGTTGCGTTTTTCGCGTCGGTGTGAACACTCACATTGGCGCCCATTGTTTAGTCACGAGGCGTTAAACGTCGACGAATAACGCGCGCGAAATTCGTCCCGGTGTGAACAGGCCTTTAGGCTATGTTTACACGGAAACGATTCTGAAGAGAAAACGCAAAAGTGGCGTTGCGTTATCACTTTTTATTCTGCGTTTAGACAAGTGTTTTGGGTGGGAAATCCGTGTGCATATGGTGACGCAAAATTGTGTGAAATGCAATGTAGTATGCACTCCAGGCGGCTAGGTGGCAATGTGGAGCACTGCCACACAACAACACCAAGTCCGAGTGCCTGCGTACAACCTTGCGTTTTTACCATTTACATGGGAATGCGATGGTGGAGCATTTTTATGATTTCCACTCTGGAGGGTGGTTTCACTTTGTCGGGTTTTTAAGCCCCAAAAATGCCGTCGCCGTGTAAACAAAAGGCACATCCGATAAAATATTTTAGCGTTTTTACCTGCGTGGAATCAGAGCAACACATTTGAAAATCCACTGTCTCCTCAAAAGAGTCCGTTTGCATGTAGCAGAAGTCCACCTTGTGTGACACACGCACAGTAGACCTGTTTTGTTCACTCAACTGCTCATAATAGCAGAAAAATAATAAAAAATAACGTAATATTTACCCACGTTCTGCTTTCTATCATGCACCGCGCACGTTTGCGGTGATGTAAGATGTACGCAAACGCACCAGGGTTCGATAGAATCAAAGTTGAGTGTGAAACCAGATCAACGCTGCGGGGGGCGCCGGAAACAAACACGCTCGGGCTCGGACCACAGCAAACCAGCCCAATGTAAAAGCCCCCTTAAAGTGCTCTGTAATCAGACACCCGGCCGACAGAGTAACTTCATTTGTGAGGTTAGTTTTGGGGGGAGATTCATAGACCTTTATATTCATTAAATATAATGAATATGAATAATTAGTGTGTGTCTGATTGGTCCAGACCCTACAACATTTAATTGTAGCTGAATATCAGGAACAAAAATCAACAGGCTAAAGAACACTTTGCCTTTGGTTTAAAAATACCATATAAAACCAACTAGCCTAGGTAATTTAAAAAAAAAAGATCAGATAAAAAATTAGCAATCACAACAAATAGTTCCAACTGAACAAAAATACAATTAGAATAAAAAGTTTTGTAGATTTCCAGGTACAGAAACTGTAATCAAATTTAAAATGCACTTAAATAAATAAAATATTTATAAATAAAATATCCATTACAAAGTTACAAACGTTATTCAGTCAAGAACAATTGAATTCTCTCTTTGTCTTTTGTTGTTTGATTAGAGTTATTAGACGGCAGCTGCTGTCACTTTGAGTTTCCCAATATAGTTACACATGCCTGCAGCAAATAAAACAGCGCTTTAATGCTATAAAATCTTCTGTGTGCACATTTTGGATGTATGTGCAGCACATAAAGCATCTTCATGCTTAAAAAAAGTCTTATTAAAATGCTTACAAAGGAATCATGAAGAGGAATCGAAATTTTAAGTTTATTACCAGTATCCGATTCCCAACTCTAGTCCTCTCTCATCTTCCACATTCGTCACTCCTCATTTTATCCTTCCGGAACTTCTCTGTGGGACTCGAGGTGACACTCGTACCACCGGCCTTAATCCGATCCCAAAACTCTCGGCGCTGCCTGCTTGCCACAGTCTTTACTGTCACTTTTGATCAATTTAATATATTCTTGCTGAATAAAAGTATTCATTTCGTTTGTGAGGTAGTGTATATCAATTAGATACAGTAACACATCAAGCATTATTTTACACAGCATTATAGGCTATGCAATTACTGTACTGTATGGGAGGTTATATATTGTGGATGTACCCGGACAGGTTTTTTTTTTTTTTTTTTTTTTTTTTTTTCGGACAGAAACTGGTTTTGTACCTTTTGTGTGAGTGCCACAAGGTGCCATTGACTCAATGATGAACTGAACTTCACACAGACAGCAATTGGCAACCCAGCGGAGTGAGAACTCTCTTGGGCTTGTCGAAGACCAGTCTCGCCAGAGAGGTACAGTATGAATGCACAGGATGGCTGGCACAAAGAACATTCCACTAGTCTAGAGACAGTCAGAGCCTGAACAAGTTTTATGCATGGTAATAAAGGAATTCTGCTGATATTGTAATGTAGAGGGTAAATCCTCATCCCTTTCACAGAAGGAAAACCATATTAACTAAAAATTTATCATAGGCAGCCCTGCAACTTTGATGCACTCAAGAGCAATAAGTGCTCATGTTATTAAATCGCTGTAGTTCAGGATTTGCATTCAGATTTTTCATTCCATAACGCTGTTTTTATCCCCTCAATATTTCTCTGTCTCTAAATATAAGTCCAATAGTGTTTAGAGGATTCAGCTTCAAGGATCTGTTTTCTTGAGTTTATGCGGGGAAACTGATTCACAGATATTTGGAATTAAGATGACGTATATGATGATGTTATATAGTGAAGTAAAATAAACTAATCTACTTTCAGCAGGTAGTTTCAAATGGCAGTTTTGGGTAAATATTATTGTTGTGCTGTTAGAAAAAAAATAAATAATGAATAAAAGTACCATGTACTAAAAATATACAACTTTCCAATTTTGAAGCATGAACAAATAATTCAGAGAGATTAGGCAAACATGTCAAGGAGATAGGGCAGATGTTAAAAAGAGCATGAACTGCTTAAATAAATAAAAAACATAAAAATAAATGTTCTTTGAGGTCCACTTATAATGTTAACAAGATTTTTTACATTAAAATATATAAATAAATATTTATTTATTAAAAATTTATATATTTATTTGAAACCATTAATTTTGATTGGTCTGTCGCAAGACTATGATTCAAGACAAGACCCACTGCAATGATTGGGTAAAAGGTTTGCATATTTAAATAATTTTCAACATCCCTGTCATTATTACTCATTACACATGGAATCGTTTTGAAAACTCTATTTTTTGCCATGCATGTGGGTTAAGCCATCTGATCCCAAAGCAAAAGACAAAACTACACCTAAAATACCAAGGATACTCCAGTCTGCAACAGCTTGGTAAGAATCACCTTTATTTATACTTACTCCTTGTCACTCCTTGTTCCCCGTCATCTTTGTACCCAGCTGTTCTCTGTTATTCATTGTTGGTTTTTTGTTTGATATCCTGTCAGTGTATGTCATGGAGTCCTTGTTTTATGTCTGCGCACATGTTTCCATGCCTGTATTGTTTTGTGTTTTCTTGACTGCCTTTGTTGGATTTTGACCTATTGTCTGACTTGGATTATGATTACTGAATACCCAAATAATTTGCTATTGGATCTTACACAACCCGTTTGTGTGTGTCCTGTGATGATCCTATACTTATTTCCGTGAGGTAGTATTGTAGGCTATTCCATGACATTATTAGTGTTGAAACGAAGATGCTACATTTGCCAACTGAGAAACTTTTGTATGTATTATATGTGCTTTATAAGTCTTGGTTGTGCCAAATACAGTTTAGGTAGGCTACTTGGAGATACCACAGTCATAGATGACTTGACAGAATGACTTGTGGTGTTTCGTGGAAACAAATTATGAATGAATGTAGGCTGCCATTCTACCAAGCAGCACAACTGTTTTAAAGGTGCAATGTGTAAAAAAGTTGAGTATCTATTAACAGAAATGCAATATGACATCCATAACTATGTTTTCAGTGGTGTATAAAGAACTTACTTAATTAACCGTAATGTTTTTATTACCTTAGAATAGCTCCATAACCGCGGGAATCCCCTTCTATGAAGGTCGCCATGTTGTGACGTCATATTCCTACCGTAGCCGAACGCGAACAAACAGCGCTACAGAACGCGTTTCATCACTACCTTGAAAGAGAAGTAGCGGAAAGCTGGAAGCTAGCCTTACACTCCGTGAGTAGTGACTTTTCCCTTGTGAGTGGTGTAAAATATGTAGTTGGGATTGTTTCATGTAACTTAATTTTCCCTCGCTGTGTTATGGGTTTGTTATGTTCGGGATAGATGTGCTGTTACGTTCGTGAGACCGCTGATGATTAGTATACATGTCATTGACCATAAAACAGTACATTACGGAATCACTAACCCGTCGATAGAGACTTTTAGATCACTAAAGTCGATCGCGAAGAGTTTTCAAAATCAGAGAAAAAAAGCCTATTGTGTGTAGTAAATAGTATCTATGGGATGCGGAGGTGCGCGTGTCAAAAATGACATGATTGTAACAGCGCGCGCACTTCCGACCTTTGGACTCATGCGGACACGTCCCAGCTCAGCCACAGTAACAGCTCATATTAGCCAGCTAAACTATTACTACCCTGTTAGAAAAAAATATATAGCTGCTCCCTCGCTGTATTATGGGTTTGCTATGTGGGGAGAAATGTGCTGCTGGTTACGTTTGTGAGACAATCAGCTGATTACTATTATTATATTAAATTATATATTAAAACCCTGACTATGGCTTTGTAAACAGTATCCATGATGTGGTTTATAATGGACTGAGGTACAGAAACAGTGACAATGTTACACACTCTTGGCTTACTCTGGCTATTCTCTGCTGTCTCAGCCGACGAGATGTTTGTCCCGTTTTAGCAACCGTAGCTTCTTCGAAAGGGAGGGGTGAGCAGTGGGCTGAGCCCTTAGTGCAAACCTGGTGCAAACTCACAACCGAACCGCTAGATGTCGCTAAAAATCCCACATTGCTCCTTTAAACATTGATAACAATAAGTAATGTTTCTTGAGCACCAAATCAGCATATTTGAATGATACCATAAGGGCGCAAAAAAACAGTAAATAGACTACCGCATTATTTGTTTAAATATTCTCCATTTCGCCTCCCATACATTTTGCATCTGAACGGGAAACTCCTACAAATGCAAATGCAAATGCTTTTCAGGGCTGATTTTTTTTACTGCTTGTCCTTATTAAATCTTGATAGCATTTTTTAACGCAAAAAGAGGGATTGCGCTGGCGCCAGCTATTAGTAAATCTGGCCCAATATGTGGAAGAAACCTCTTATCTGTGCCCTTTTTCTGCATGTTCTAACAGCCTGCTGATATACTCCCCAGGAGACATTATGAATATTAATAAAAATGATGCAAATGAAAATTAAACAATCGGAAATGACTGATAAGTGCTAATTTGGTTCGTAATATGCTGTGTGATTGTAAATGTTGTTTAATAATTTGAGGTATTAACCTCAAACAAACGGATTTTAAATGCCTCATTAATGGGAATGTGTAGTGGCACTAATCTCTGCATTCAAATTCTGGCCCTGAGCAGCTCGTTCCGTCTCTGTCTCGGATAGTACCATGCAAAGATTTGGGCCTCGGTTAGTTTTTTTTTTTGAAAACTAATAATTTTAATTTTAATTAGCTAATCATTATTTTAAAAAGTTGCATTCAATTTTAAAATTCCTCAAAAGTGAAAGGAAAGGCTTTTATAATGAAGACTTCAATCATGTTACATTGATAATAATAAGAAATATTTCTTGTGCACCAAATCAGCATTTTTGAATGATTTCTGAAGGATCATGTGACACTTAAGTAAATGCAGATTTGGTGAGAATAAGGCCCTGTTTGCACTTGGTATTAAAATGCGTTGTGGTCGATCATATCACAAGTGGACAATGTTAAATAAAGATGTGATCAGATGGCTTTCGTAGTGTAAACGCTCATGTGGTGTCATCAGTGCTTGAAGTGGGGGAAGAAAAAGTGCCGGTACTCTCTTGCATTGGCAAAACATGACATTTTTATAGTGAAAAACAAAACTTGGAAATATTGCTGGTACAACAACAATTTATTGTTATTTATAAACAACATAAATGTATTTAAAAAAGTAGTGTGTGTGCACGCGTGCACAAACTTGATTCTTGAAGAGATTGGAGGTATACAACAATTGCATGTAAATTGTAAACAACACAAAACTACCAAGAAAACATAGTTTTACCCAAACTGAATAATCAAGACAAGTTTAAATGGCTAAATCGTGTATAAATATTTCTGTATATATTTTAATATGTCTTCATTTTCTTTTCTGACGTAGCCTACTCTGCATATACTGTGCATTTTGGGCACTTTTGTGTGAAATCATATTTATTTTCTCCATCAAAAGTGTGCTTTCACTTTAAATGAGCGTAGCACAACAAAAATAGACTCCAGCCCCTTTTATGCTTGGGCCGAACCCCAGCTTCACTGCGGCTCACGCTCGCCGCTCCTCCGCGTTCCAAGACGTCATATAACTGACGTCTTGGGACGTCTTTTGACCATACGTCAATATCCGCCGTTTTAGGGTACCCTTTAACGTCGGTTAGATGACGTTATCGGATCCTAACCCTACCCCAGACCTAAACCTACCCCTAAACCTACCCCGTCACCTAACTGACGTTAAAGGTAAAGCGTCAGTTGTATAACGTCCCAGGATCGTCATGTAACTGACGTTAAAGGGTACCCTAAAACGGCGGATGTTATATGACGTCTTGGGATGAGACTGTGTTAGCTGATCACGCTTGCGGTGGCCAAGATAAGCTCTGGTAGTTGTATCACAGCTGTAATGCGCCTCAGATGTGCAGTGTAAATAAGGGGTTAAACGGCCGTCACACTTTTTCTGTCAGTGGAGGACCGGCTACATGCGAGAAGTAACCGTACGCAAGAAACAGTGCAGGTACGCTTAAGAGTAAAATGTAGAAGTGCTGGTACTGCGTACAGGTGAGTACCACCCCACTTCGAGCACTGGGTGTCATGTTCTAACAGCCACAAAAGACAGCCTACTCTCCGCCGCCTACTGACCAAATGCTTAAATATTATGGGAAGCACAGTAGACAGAAGGGATTTAAACTTTGTCAACTGGAGAGCCAAATTTAGTTTAAAGATGAAAAACATATCAAGCGCAATATTCTCTCATCATTCCTGATTTCTCGCACACACTAACAGCATGGTCTTACGGCTGTCAGAGCAGAAACGAGAACTGTTGCTCTCTGTGTGTTTTTCCATCGTCTGGAGGAAGATCTGGAGGAACAAAACATAAATTTGCCCATAGGAATCCCCCCCTCACAGGAATCAGGACAGAAGTGGTTGAATGTGAACAAAATAGACAGATCGAAGCACCAGGTCTAAATTGACTGAACATTTTAAATATACAGTCCCCAAACTATTTGCATGTAGATGTATAAATTATTCTTCATAAACATCAATACTGAGCATTTGTATCAAGTTAATATTGTTTTGTTTGTTTGTTTTTTTCTCGCAGATATTATTCTAAAAATTAGAAAATCAAGCAAATGTTCCCACAGACTCACTGCATGGATACGGAAATCAGTTGCATCACAACAGGCTTTTTTTTTTTTTTTTTTTTTTTTCAGTTTGACTCCACACGCTTTTTCACCAGTAAGTCGGCAGGGAAATTGGCCTGTGTGGAGTGGTAATCCTGAAACAGCCTCATTAGCCTCTGTGGGTTTGAACAAAAGGACAGACGCTTAAGAGTCTCAGCGGTGCTGTGGAAACAACACGTGGGTGACCAATCAGCCTACGGTGGCGTCCCAAAAACACACTCTCACTGCTGGGTTCAAAGTGCTCTTCAGATAAAGGGAGCACCGGGTATTAAAAATTGCACGTTTTACTTGCCTGTTATTTAATATTGGAAAAAAGTCAAGCGCTTAAAAACAGGATGTAACGTAAAATTTTATCAAAGCCCCATCTAACACACTGACATTTTGGGGTAGCAGAGCAGCAAGAGAGCGAATGCAGAGTTCCTCTGCGCTCCTCCATCATTAATGTGCTCCTCCTTTAAGGTAAAAGCTCAGCAGTTGCTGCACCAGGCTTATTACAGCACAGAAACAAACTTGGACGTGTAGGTTAAGACCTTCCTTAATGAAGCTCTATATCATTGTACATTCACTAGAGCATTTGGCAGTTAGTGCATAAAAGAATCATTATAAATTAGGTATGATTCCATGGATGTAGCAAGAAAGGACAAAGGCTTTTGTTAATGAGGTAGGTTAGATCTGCATATAGACTTGTGTGTTAATGAACTACAGAGGTTGAGATGAAGAACATCACCTGTCTGACTTAAAAAAAAAAAAAAACCTTACGGTTTCCTGCTACACCTTATTTCGATAGTCCACTTCAGACATTCTAACTACACATTCTCATGAAAATGAGTATCTATACCATGAACTGTAAACCACTTGGGTAGTATCAGGGGTGTGGAGTGCGTGTGTTTTACAAGCATAAAGTGCGTATCATATGCACACGAAAATCATTTGCAGCGTATTAATGGCACGAGAAATAAAATTTGT
Source organism: Pimephales promelas (assembly GCF_016745375.1). The sequence continues at coordinate 805,726 of NW_024121810.1, forward strand.
GGTATAGATACCTAATAAAATGTTCTAAAGTGGACTATTGAAATAAATTGTTACCAATTTTCCAAAAGTGGGGTTTGCATAATGCCATAGAGGAACCATTTTGGATTTCCCAAATAACTTTTTTCTTATAGGACAAATCATATTTAAATTAGGCTATCTAAATAACATTTTTTCCACTGTAAAGAACCTATTGTGCAATAAGGTTCCATTTTGACAACTAGCTGAACACCAGGCTGGAAAACCGTCTAGACCAGCTTAAACCACCTAAGACCACCAAACCATATTACAGATGGCAGGGTGTGATGAGGAAGGACTTTTTTAAAGAGTTTCTCCTCGAACTTCAAACTCCATTTGGGTACTAAAGCCTCTCTGATGACAGCATTAGTGAATGTGTATGTCTGTGTGTGTGTGTGTGTGTGTGTGTGTGTGTGTGTGTGTGTGTGTGTGTGCTTGCATGCATTTAAAGCTGCTTTAGCTGTTTAATAACACAGCACACAAACCGCATGTGTTGATGAAAGCAGGCTCAGTGTCCATCAGCAGTGGTCAGCACTTCTGTAGCAGGAAAAATCTGCTTTAGTCTGTTAATGTGGAGAGGCAGCAGAAATGGAGGGATGCAAAGAAAATTCTGTTTACAAACCTAGATCAAATGTAGATCCACATGCAATCTAGTTTTTTTTTCTTTTTTTTTTCTCACATTTTCTGCACTAAAATCAATGGAATCAAAAAAAAAAAAAAAAAAAGGCCCCCCTTTTGTTTCGGAACCTTTTCTCTTAAATATCTCTTGAATAACATGTTCTATTATAGTCTTATTAAAAATTAATTAGATTTTATTTTTATAGTTTCTGTTTTCATTTTAATTTCAGTTAAAGTTTTAATGGTACACTATGCAACTTTTGGCCCAAAACATTGTTTTGGTTTTGTGTTTTGCAGGGTTCTCAAGTCTCACGCATTGGCCGTGAGACACACTCATGGAAATGGATGGAACATCCTCGGCCACCGTACGTTCGTTACTAGGTAACCAACAACATCGCGCGAACACATGTGTCGTGATGGAGAAGAAGGTCAGTTGGAAGAAGCTCGTCTAACATTTTTGGGCTAGAACATTTAATATGTAACCCATCGTACATTATTATTGATGCAGTCAAAAACTCTACAACTACTTTGCAACCAGGCTCAGTTTGGCTATCTTACGTTATCTGAAACTAAGAGAAATGTTAGTGGGTATGGAAAGGAATGAAGATTTACTGATTTTATTTTAAATTATATTATACTGTAATATTAATAGTCTTTCTAGTTACATTAAGGATGTATTACAGCAGAATGCTCTGGGTAATATTTAATCATTGTCATAATGTTGCATTTGTATTTTTCAAAGATGTCAGGAAAAAAGCAGAAAATATTTTGTCATATTGGGCACCAAAGGGTAAGCCCCCTAAAAAGGTTGCCAGATTAGAGGAGGAGACAGTGGAAGAGGTGGTGCACTCTAATCTGTCCATTTGTTCTCAATGTCCCACCACACAATAAATCATTCGTCTAGATAGAAGACGCATTCAAAAATCAAAATGCAATTTTTAAAGATTTGTTTGAAACTGTTTGGAGCAATTTGTTATATTTTTGGTTAGCTATATTTGTAATACTGCATTAAAGAGTATTTGATGTGATGAATTGCTCTGTCATTTATCAGATTTACTAATTGTTATAATTTTAATTTGTTCTGGTTAATTATGAACAATGGGTAAAATTGGGGGCGGGGATGGGTGGGGCGGGGCTTCATTATGGCTCCTCCCCTAACCGCGTGTGATCTCACTCCAAGCTTTTGCTCAAACTTGAGAACCCTGGTTTCGGCTCTGTGTGACTGTGCAGACTGTGCAATATAATTTGCTGCACTTGTGAACACTTATAAGTCCAAAATGTGCTTTTGTTTTGACTAATTAGAAACACTGATATGTTTTAAAGTGCCCCTATTATGCTATTTAAAAGGTTGCTAATTTTGTTTTGGGGGTCTCCTAACAGGTTTACATGCATCAAAGATCAAAATTTTAGCTTTATCATAATTCATAAATTGGTTCGTTCCAATCCTTGATTCTGATTGGTCAATACTTTATTCATGATAAAACACAGCTATGACCGCTTTACCCAACAGTTTATCTATTTATAACTGAGCATCACTGCAGTTCCTATGTTGTTTTTATTTGAGCTTTCATGCATATTAGACATTAGAGCGTTGTTGCTGTTCACAGTCAGGGACTATTTTTTTCTAGCGGAAGGAAGGCTTTTAATGATTTTATTTCATGAAACTTGCACTAATACATTTTTTTTTACTTCAATATTTTATTGTGTAGTAACTCCGCTTCGCGTTGCCTAACAATGCCCTTCAGCCATTACTTATTCATGATACAGCACAGCTTCTCGTACCTTTTTGCTTACATACATTGCACATCACAACATTGCTCAATGATTCTCAAACGACTCGACGGATGAATCACTCCCTCTAAATCCCTACAACAGTATCTATAATGGTGCATACGTTAGCCAAGCACTAACGTGAAGGACTGATGTAACGTTAAAGTTTGCAAAACAAATCTTGCTCCATCCTTTATCTTTACTCAGAGTAGTAAGAAAAAAGACTAACTGCATTAATGGACACAATTTTAGGTGATAGTGGCACACAGCTGATTTGAAAAACGTCTCGGTTACATATGGTAACCCTCATTCCCTCAGGGAGGGAATGGAGATGTAGGTTATGATTGACCAATAGGAATCTCGCTAGAGAGGCCAATTTACTTTGAGTAAATTTAAAACAACCCAATGCACAATGGCATGCAATCATTTGCATCAGCTGCGCAGCCTCGTTAGTGCGGGTATGTAACAACCAGCTGCTGCAATTGCACTTCAGTTTTTTGCTGAAGAGCCAAGCCTGAGAAATCTGGCCCCCAGGCCGGCTGCAGCAGAGGTGGTGACGGGGCCTACGTCTCCATTCCCTCCCCCAGAGAACGAGGGTTACCATATGTAACCGAGACGTTCCCTGTCTGTCAGTCACTACAACGTAGGTCATGACTGACCAATAGGAATCTCTACCAAAGCCCCACAGCCGCTGCACCTTCTTGCCTGGAAGGACGATAAGAGGAGGGCTACACAGAGTGAGTCTGACACTTTTATTCCGTGATAACCCATACAGTGAGACCTTGGATAACACTGGGAAAGCGTGCCCTTTCTATCTAGGAAGGGGGGCGCTGTGGTAACCACTTTCTTCAAAGAGTTATGTGGAAAATACATATGGATTTACCCGAAGGCTATACTGCATATGAAATAATGGGTGACTTAGCCCAAGGGAAAGACACAGGTTTCCGTCTTAGGAGCAGCCGTAGAATATATACACATATGGGAACCCCGTTGGGTCACACATATGGGACCCAGGCCAGATCCGGTTCTCAAGGATTCAGCGGACAAAGGCCTGGTGCCAGACTCTTCGCCATGTCTGGGCCGAGGGGTTTTGGAGAACTCGACAGGTTTTGCACTCAGGAGCAATAAGGTTGCACAGTAGGGTGCAGCAAGCCGACAAAGCCGGGCCTCTCAGTGCTTCTACCCGTTTAGGGTGAGAACACGGGAGGAGACGGGCTCTACACGTAGGCTATAATATCTAGCGAACGTGATAGGTGTCGCCCAGCCCGCAGCTCTACAGTTATCTGTTAGCGAGGCGCCACGAGCCAGCGCCCAGGAGGATGCGACGCCTCTCGTGAAGCGCGCATGCAACCTGAGTGGGCAGGGCACTCCTTGAGCTTGGTAAGCCAATTGTGTTTGGTAAGCCAATCCTGAATTGCTCAGAGCACCAGGGAAAGATCCCAAGAGGTTATGGAGGGGAGTCATCGTCTCGCCCCCCTAAGAAACCTGACGACCAGGTTGTGCTTTCCAACTGTTTTGCCATCTATGTGGTCGTGATAAGCTGAAATAGCGCCAGTATGAACTTTGAGGGTGGAAGGAGACAGTCTTTGCTCCAACCCTTGCTGCAAGAGTGAAAGCACAGACCCTAAACAGGCCGAACATCTTCGGGGGTCCTACTGGCGAGAAGAACACCACTCGAACAGGTTCCACTTCAGGGTGCAGACACGTCTCATGGACGGCGCCCGTCCTGAAGTGATGGTGTTAAGTACCTCTGGGGGTAAGTCACTTAGAACTAGGGCTGTAGTCAAGACCACCTTTGTCGAGTCCAAGACAAGTCCAAGACCAGGACTAGTTGAGTCCAAGGAGGTTAGAGTCCAAGTCAAGACCGAGTCCAAAAAGGTTCGAGTCCGAGTCAAGACAGAGTCCAGGACAGGGAAAAAAAAGTCTTCAGGGCCTGAATTTAGTTTTTGCCAAACAAAATTATTAAATTTATCTTGCCTAAATGTTTGTGCTCAATGCATTTTTTACAATGGGGTAATGTTGTTAAGAATTTACACAACACAAGGCTTGATTTTAATTGTTCAATTAAATTGAAAAAAGTTACACAAATAAATACAATTAAGATACAAATAAAGACAAATAAAGAGAAACGTTTTTGAATAGGTCTAACACCAGTATTCATAGACAGAAACTGTATAAAGTAATCAAGTGGAAAATAACACTGGATAGTATTTTAGTCCTGAATAAATTTAACATATAGGCTATTAATCCTGATTCCTTTAACTTAAAGCTCTTTTTTTTTGTTTTGACGACAAAATTAATGACCGACACATATGGTTACTGTCACTTTAAAAGAGCTAGTGCATGGATTCTCACTTATTACTGTAAAGTCAAAACCGACTATTTTTAGACCATTATACTCACGAAGACTGAAATTGACACATTTTTGAGTGTTAAAGCAATATAGCTAATCCGTGAAAAATAACTTTTGTTACTGGCCAGCTGTTCTTGAGGCGGATTTTCTATGAATGTGTGCATTCATGAGCGCACGAGGACTGATAGTTTAAAATTGCTTGAATGTTAAACTGGTAAGACTTAAAAAGACGTGCAAATGGTAAGCTTTCTTCACGATGCACTACTGGCCCGAATGCAAGTGAATATCCCGTCATGTCCCGACTTTTGAACGCGAGTGTGTAGTATCGCAGCAGCGCTTGATGCACCTTCCACAACACATGAGAGAAGAGAAGACGCGGCATCGTTGAACGCTCACTCTGTTTGTGAAATTGCATCTGGCAGATAGTTATTAAAAGAGTGATTTGATTTTATAATCTGTGTGGATTACGATTGCGGGAATATCCCACATTATAAATGGGAGACCTGCAGGAAGAATTGTGCGCAACACCCAGTAACTATAGTAACAGCACGAGAAGACGCGCTCCGTTGTAGTGAGCACTTGGTCGGTTAATTTGGGCATTTTCTAAGTTAACGTTACCCTGATAGGCTAAAAAATGTTGGACTCGGTTGCAGTGTTGTAGTACTTGGACTCGTCTCGGACTCGGTCTCGAGACCATATTTTAATGGTCTTGGTCTTGTCATGGACTCGTGTCCATTTGGACTCGGAATTGACTCGTACTCGAACATTTTTTTTTTTTTTTAGGACTCTTACTTATTCCCGAGTCCACTCGAGTTCAATTCAAAATATGTTTCATGATTATTAATGTATGTTAATAAAATATTTCTTTAAATTGATTGACACGCCCCCAGTGATTGGTGATTTTCTAGTGCACAACTGCGCATGACAAATTGTAATAAAATTACTTTTAACACCACCTACTATGTGGCCTTTTTACCCTAAACTGATCATATTTTTTAAACTCTAAGTAAATTCAGTAAAATAAAAAAAGGATTTCTCTAAGTAAATAAAAGTAAATTAGGTAATCAACCCTCACTGGTCTCGGTCTCGACTCGGACTCGACCATCTCTGGTCTTGGACTCGACTTGGACTCGACTCTCTATGGACTCGGTCTTGACTCGGACTCGACTCTCTCTGGTCTCGGTCGAGACCAAAAGCCATATTTGGCAAGACCAGTGGCCGAGACCAAGACAAGTCAGAGTCCGAATACCAGCGAGTCCGAGACAAGTCTGAGACCATAGAAAAACGGTCTCGAGTCTGGACTGGAGTCCAAGACTGGACTCGAGTACTACAGCCCTACTTAGAACCTCTGCGTCCCGTCCAGGGACGAGACATGGAATTTCCAGAGGTCTGGATGCGGGTGCCATTGGATGCCCCGTCTCTGAGTGAGAATATCCTTCCTCAGAGGAATGGGCCAGGGAGGGACTATCACAAGGAGCATGAGTTCTGAGAACCAAGTCCGGGTGGACCAATAGGGAGCCACCAGAAGGACCTGCTCCTCGTCCTCCCTGATTTTGCAGTTTCTGCACAAGCAGGCTCACTGGGGGAAACGAATATTTGTGAAGGACCCAGGGCCAGCTATGTGCCAGTGCCGGGAGCGTAGACCACCTTGTCGGTTGATGTACGCAACGGTCGCAGTGTTGTCCTTGCAGATGAGCACGTCTCTGCCCTGCAGTGGCCTTTTCAAGTGTTGCAGAGTGAGATGTACTGCTAGCAACTTCAGGCAACTGATGTGCCAGTGCAGATGAGGGTCTGTCCATACCCCTGATATTGCATGCCCGTAGTACGTGGCACCCCAGCCGGTGGCAAAGGCATCTGTGAACACCACAGCATGCCTGGATACCTGTTCCAAGGGGACTCCTGCCAGAAGCAATGAGTAATCTGACCACGGGCTGAAGGTCTGACAGCAGGCCATTGTGATTGCCACCTGGTTGAGTGCCGTGATGCCACGCCCATCGGCCGTGAAGCCAGTGCTGAAGCGGTCTTATATGAAGCAAAGCCTAGTTAGCAGCGGGTTACCACTGCTGCTATTACCACATGCCCCAGGAGCCTCTGAAAAAAATTCAATGGGACCGCCATCCTTCCTATTGGTCATTCATGACCTATGTTGTAGTGACTGACCGATAGGGAACTATTTCAGTAGGACAATATAACGAGAGTTAGCTGGTTAGCCGGAAACATACACAATATAAAACACAACTTTTGAACACCCAGTAGAAAAAAAAAATATATATATATATATATATATATATATTCTAAAAGTAAAGTGAGTTGTATGCCTTAACCTCTTGTCCAGTGTCCTTTTTATACACAACAATTGGCGACAAGGATGGCTGAATTTTCTCTTCCTCCTCCACCTCCTTTCCTCGCACTTCCCGGTGAGCCCACAATACCGTGGAAACGTTGGCATCAGTCTTTTGAGACGTATATTCAAGCTACGGGACTAGCTGACGTAAGTGCAGTTCGGAAAACAGCTTTGCTGAGGCACTGTTTAGGAGTCGAGGGATAACGCGTACTGGAGATGTTAACTGGCAACGGGGCAGATACAAACTATGCAGAGACAGTTAAACTTTTAAAAGACCAGTTTGCTGCTCCACAGAGTGCTTTATTGACACGGTTTATGTTTAGACAACGACATCAACTCCCGGGTGAGTCTGTCCATCAATACATCTCCGACCTGTAAGGTTTAGCCAGCCATTGCAAATTAGGCGCGTTGACGGACGAGATGATACGAGATCAGCTGATTGAGCACACTACACAGTCTAAAATCAGGGAGACGTTACTACTCGAATCAGATGATTTGACACTAGCTAGGGCTATTGCCGTTGCATACCAAATTGAAAGTGCAGGTGAATGTGCAGCTAAATTAACACAGACAGAATCATCATTAAGCCAAGCAGTACGCATAAGTGCACAGTCACATGAGCAGCAACAGCAGCAGCCATCTAGCGCTGGGTTGGATGTACCAGACACAGCCCCAGACTCAGTCATGCTTCTCACAAGACAACAAGGGCCACGTCAGCGTCAAAGGCAGCTTTCATGTGGCCACCAGAGCCCAGAACTGTCCAGCTAATAACCAAACATGTCGTAACTGTGGAAGAAAAAAATTCGGGGGTTCGAATTTGTTTGTGGTCAGAAAGAAAACAGGGGCTCTGTGCATCTGTGTGGACCTCCGCGCAGTAAACAAAGCAGTCATCACAGACAGATACCCGTTGCCCACGTCTGAGGAGCTCACGGCACAATTTCATGGCTCCACTGTCTTTTCAAAACTGGATCTCAGAGAGGACTATCTCCAGGTTCCCCTTCACTCTGAAAGCAGAAACCTCACGGCCTTCGTTACACACCTTAGTGTTTTCCGCTATACGAGGATGTCGTTTGGCCTTAACTCCGGCCCTTCCTGCTTTCAAAAGGTCATGACCTCAGTGCTGGCAGGTATACCTGGTGTGGTTATTTACCTTGATGATGTGGTCGTACATGGTGCTACTACTACTATCCATGACAGTCTTCTGCAAAGTGTGTTCAATGCCCTAGCCAGGCACAGTTTAACCCTCAATGGCAGCAAATGTGTTTTTGTGGTGCCGGCCATTGAATATGTAGGCTTCCGACTTCCCACTGGGGGCATTCCCAAACAGACCTCGGCTTCCCAGCTCGCTTCATTTCTGGGAATGACGGGCTACTACATGAAGTTTATGCTCCAGTATGCAGCCATAACAGCCCCACTGCGCCAGCTGCTTCGGAGAGATGAGCCGTGGGTCTGGTCACTAGAATGCACCAAGTCAGTGCAAACTCTTAAAGCTCAACTTACCTCACCTCCAGTGTTGGCGCATTTTGACATATCTAGTCACACCCTGGTTACATGTGACGCCTCGGCCATGGCGATAGGTGCCGTTCTATCACAAGTACAGAATGGCGTGGAGAGGCCTGTGGCATTCGCCTCCCAAGCTCTGAACCAAACCGAACAATGATACTCAGTTGGGGAGCGGGAGGCACTCGCTTGCATGTGGGCTTGCGAGAGATGGCACCTCTACCTTTATTGCCGCCAGTTTACACTGAGAACAGACCACCAGGCTTTGACAGCTCTGCTCTCCTCTACAGGCACGGTCACAAAGACTGAGATCACTGAGACTGCATCGTTGGTGACCGCCTCCACCAATACAACTACACTCTTCAGTTTTACCTGGGCTGGGATAATTTTGTTGCAGACCTTCTCTCTCGGTCAGTTCCTGCCCAGGCCCCGCCCACCAGTGTCAACCACATCAAACGTGAGATTATTCATATGCTACACACTCTGCTCGAGTCCACGGTCACTCTAGAAGATCTGAAGGCAGCCTCAGAACAGGATCCAGTCATCTTCCAGCTCTGCACCTACATTCGTCAGGGATCGCCAAGGGAACTACCAGAGGAGCTGTTGGCCTTTTCCAGGGTCAAGCAGGAGCTCTCTTGTTGGAATGAGACATGTGTGGCACGTGGGCTTTGGACTGTGATTCCAAGGGCTCTTTGCGCCCGCGTGCTGGCCATGGTACACGAGGGCCACCTGGGCATAGTAAAGCTTAAACAGAGATGCTGCGACCTGGTGTGGTGGCCAGGCATAGACAAAGACATTGAGGCCCTTGTTAAAGAATACCCAGCATGCCATGTGAGTGGAAAAACTGGCCCCCGAACCCCACCACCACTGCAACCTCTGGCCTGGCCCTCAAAGCCATGGGAGCATCTGCAATTAGACATATGCGGCGAGATCCACGGTGCCCCCCACTATTAGCGGTTCTTGGTCGTAGTGTATGACTTACACTCCAAATGGCCTGGACTGACCACTACCAGCTCTGTCACCTCCCAGGTCATTGTGGACTTTCTGGAGTCCCTCTTTTCCCACTGGGGCCTTCCACAGACCATTACCACCGACAATGGCCCACAGTTTGTATCTTTGGAGTTTACCTCATACCTGGAGAACAGGGGGATTCGACACATTCGCACAGCCCTGTATCACCCATAGGCAAACGGCGGGGTGGAGCTCTTCCATCAATCCCTAAAAAATGGCATCAGAGCACATCAGGCTCAGGGCTGTTCCTTTAAACAAGCCATACGTCTAACACTGCTACACTACCGGGCTACCCAGCATTCAACCACAGAGGTTTCCCCAGCCTCACTCATGCTGGGTAGGGAGTTACACCTACCACGGGACAGGCTCCGCCCCACTGCAGTCCAGAACACACTCACACCAGTCAAAGCCTCAGTCACTCGCCGTCAGAAGCGGATGAAACAGTGGTTTAACAGGAAAAAGAGGGTTAGGATACCAGATATCACTGTGGCAGACTGGGTGAGAGCTCGCCGACCGCACAGGAAGAACAAGATGGCATCATTTTGGTCCAATCCACAGCAAGTGTCCCGCCGACTGGGACCAGCCACATACCTCCTAGATGATGGCATGCGTTCAGAAGGTGCCAGCACCTCCTGCAACCTCAACTCAGAACAGTGGGGACATAATGCCACCCAGAGCAGAGCAGGAGGACTCCTTACCTCAATCAGCCGCACAGCTCGAAGATACTTCCTCATTGTCACACCTAGTACCCCCATCACCTTCGCCGCTGCCCCTGTCTTCAGCCTCCACACCACTGTTCGCCTCACCTTTAGCTCTTTGTCCTCCACGACCAGTGCGCACGAGGGCACGCCCTGATTACCTGAAGGACTATGTTTCAACCTTTCATATTTAAACCCCCCAGAGAGGGGAAAATCTTTGCTCGTTTAGCAACGCCTTGATGCATGTTCAGTATGCAGTTGTTTTAGTCTGAAATGGCTGTTCCAGTTTTTCTAAAAGTAAAGTGAGTTGTATGCATTAACCTCTTGTCCAGCATCCTTTTTACTCCAAGATTTGAGAAGCAGTCGTCAGTAAAATGTTTTTGGGCTGGTCAAGTTGTTCTGTGAAAACCACTTATAAACACTAATAATAGGCTTGTCGTGCACGTTTTGAAGAAGGACTAAGGCATAATTACATTTCTGTTAATTTTGAACAAAGTTACACGTGTCTCTTTAACGTTTTTATTTCATTACATTTTAATTAGTCAGTTAATAACTATGTTTATGTTTTAGCAGCCGGCCCCAGGATGAGTAAATGATGGTTCCTTGTGTATTCCTTTTTTTTTAGGTTTTAATGAATAGCACTGGACTCACGCTACAGTATTTGAAATATACAGCAGTCATTTGCAGAAATGTTGATTGTGATCTGCAGTTTTTGTGGATCCACTAATGGAAAGAGTTATTTGAGCAATATCATGCATCACCCCACAGAAACTACATTTCACTTACTTTGTGTGTGTGTTATCCATAAAAAACATCCACAATTCCAGAAGCATTAAAAACCTATCTCCCAGTCTGCTTTTCACATATATATTTGTGCCTGCTTGTTTTGCTCTCTCTCATCCATGTCCATCGCTGTTATTGAATATCTGAAGTGTCTCTAATAGACCGCATCTCAGCCGTCTGTCTGTGGTTGAAGTGTCATTGCAGTGGCCTGTTTTTCCTCACATGGAGAGAGACTCAATGGCTTTAACTCCCCTTTTGAATATATCAACCCTGATGCGCATTATTAGCAGAGCACACCGTCTCTAATGGATGCTGTGCACATTAGAGGAGCTACTGATGATGGGCTGGAACTCACGACCAGTGAAACAGGGTTGGAGCCAAAGGCTGTCCTGTCCTGTCTCCATATGATCAATAGCAGGTTTTGTAACGATTTCAAAACTGTCCTTGGATTTAGTGTGACCTGAGGCGAAATCAGATCTGCTGCTCCAAACCCAAAAGTTGCAGAAGGTTGCTCAGTATGAGGAGGTTGATATGGAGTCACACTGATGCTGAATGTACATTATGTGAATGGTAAATATTTTATTTAAATGTATGGCTACAACTTTAAAAATAGCATTTGTCTAAGAATACCCTGAGTTTGCTATAATGATATACCTATAACCACAGGGCTGATGCTTCTATTTTTAGACATTTTCTTCTATGCGATTTATATGATGTAGTGGAGGCAGGGAGTCAGGACTAGTCTTCTCAAGGTAAGGTCATTTTTTGAAAGTCAATTTCTGTGCGGGCACGAACCTTAAAGTCTTGGCTACAAAAAAAAATATTGAATATTTCCATCATTATTGGCCATAAAAAAGTAACACTATATACAGTAGTAAGATACATTATGGAAATACTTCGTTGAACTTGCTATTTACTGACAGTATTTTGATACCTTAAAAACCCTTTAATACTTAATGAAATTCAGTTTAAAGAAAAAAAAAAAACTATTAAAAGTGTATTACACATTGTAAAAAAAAAAATATTTTTCGCAGTTCTAAGCAAATTATTGGAGTGCGTTTCTACTTCAGAATTTTATGTTTAATTCAATATATTATTTGCCATTTCAAATTTCCGAGTGAAAATAGTTTCTGTAATATTTTTTATTTTTTTTTACAGTGTAGTATATAATACCTTTTCAGCAAAATGTAAAGAAAAAAAAATATGAAACAGCAAAAATTAACTAAATGAACACAAATTATTACACGCCAATACACATGCACATTAAATATCGATTTGAGGTTTTATGATTGTACTTCAGAAAAATTGTTTATTATGAAAATCTAGTACAGCTTTTCTTGGTAAAGTTTACTGCAACAATGGAGCCACGATCATACTTGACAAAATCCAGCATTTATTTGATCCTGGTAAGTGCTCATTGTCACAGTGGTAGACACAACAGCTTTCTTCTTCCACAAGGGAGTTTGGCATCACAGAACCAAGCGGACTGATCAAGAACGCAACACATACGTCTCCTGGACATCCTGTAAAATTCAACCAATCAGATTGCAACTTCTGAAGTGTTTCCACCATATGCACCAGACGTTCAGCCAATGGTCCGTGGGCGTGACGTGTGAAGCAAAGACTATTGCTCCGGTTAGTAAATCTGCTCCTAAATGACAACTAGCTGTGAATATTCAAGGTGGGGTAATCGATGTTTCAAAAACGCTGTTGGACATTGTTGAAATCAACCCAAACAAACATCCCCTCCTTCCTTCATTGCTCCGCCTCCAAAACTCACCAAAACTCAATCCTAACCGCCCTGTTCCAAGTCAGTCTCGAGCTTTTATGACACTAAACACCAAGTTCCCTAACTGCTGTCAGCTCGACTCTAACTAACTGGCCTCCGTTACGTCCAATAGTGGATGTCTGTTTATCATAGCAGAAGCGCAACACTGCTGCTTATGCGGAAATACTATCAAATGAGAGTTGATCCTAAAACTCTTGCCTGAGATTTTCTCATTTGTATTTTGTCTCATCTCTGCAATCTTTCTTTAAATCTCCCTCTTGCTCGTTCTCTCTGCTCCGCTGTCACACACCCCCTAATGCTGATTGGCTACACACATTTATTGCTGTTTGTTCGTTTGTCGGTCCAATTAACTTCCAAACATACCTTTAAATATGGCACTTTATCAGATTTTCATTCCAGTGTGTGGTGTACTGTGAGTACGAGACATGGAACTCTAATATTAGCATAAATCGGAAAGCAGATGTTTGAGATTCAGTCCCAGCATGCCATGTGTGTCTGATCATGGTCGAGCTGGTTTGTCTGGCTGAATTCTTCCCACATTCAACACCATCACAGCTAGAGATACAGGGAGTCTTTTAATGAATAGTAAATACGGCTCAGTTAATGTTCCGTTTGATATGCTCTTCTCAAACAAGTGGCTAAACCAGAGGAGGATAAAGGTTTGTTATGTTGTTTCAACCTCCTCCAAGCACTGGGTTTCTGCAAGATGAGAACATTAAAGATAAATGTAATTATCCAGCCACAGTGCGTCCCTTTTGAAATATTTTCAAAAAGATTAGAGGACTATAATCTACCGATGTCTAATGCTGGATGTTTGATAATCGCTTATTGGGCAGCACAGAGGTGTTCTCATTATCAAAATAATAGTAAATGTGCTGGACATACAGTCTGTGGATTTGGGCTTTATAAATGTAGCCATTATGCTGATTAGATCTTAATAGAGGGCTGAATACATGTATAATATATGTGTGTGCGGTGTTGGGATTTGCGATTTAGCCAGTCGACCCAGTTCCAAAAATCCTGGTTGTATTGACCTTAGCCTTCATCTCATCAATGCTGACCTTATGCGTGACATTTAACCCCCTTCGACAGGCTTGGATACAAATTTGAATTGGCTCATTGGCTCAGTTGGAACTTGAGCTGAATTGGCACTGGATGAATTGGAATGACAGGAAAGGGAATTTACTGAATTGCTAATCAGTATTAAAGTAACTCTTTAATTTTTGCTAACAAATATAAATAATATATATATATATATATATATATATATATGTGTGTGTGTGTGTGTGTGTGTGTGTGTATATATATATATATATATACACACCTTATAAAAAACTTTGGCTACTTGATTATATAAAAGTTACTAAAAAAAAGTCCTATTTATGGTTTCTGTCCTGATAAATTTTCACTGTATTGAAAAGTGTGTCCACTAGCATATGCCTTTACATTAAGCATTTCGCAGATGTTTTTCTTATCCAAAGTGACTTTTGTTGCATTCAAGATATGCTATATTTGTATGTTTTATCAGTTTATGCATTCCCTGCAAATCCATTAAACTTCCAGAACCAAAGAAACAAATTATGGTGTAAATTTGATTTGCTAGTTACTGAACTTGGTTAGGTTCTGCATAACAAATATTGTCGAGAGATAAATCATGCACAATGACTCACTGTATCACAAAAAAAAGAGCGTTCACACTACCAACTCCCCAGCTATGGTTTGACCCCACCATTGCATCAGGCCACTCAGCTGGCAAAGTAGTCAGAAATTCCACACCACAACATGTGAATAAAAACATATTCAGAGACCTATTTGGAATATCAGTACATTTTTATTGATTTTCACATTGATGAAAGAAAGCAGCCTTAAGCATTATACTTCAAACTAAAACATTGTTTGATTCAATAAGCATATGACCTCTGATGTTCCAACTGCTCAGTCATAATAAATTTATTTATTTATTCTTAATCTCATAGTCCAGCTCCAGGGTAATTTTATACAGAGCCCCCTGACAAAATGTGTTTTCACCTGAATAAATAACAGACTGGTTAAAGAACATTTTTGACTGGGGAATAACACAGACTGACAGGGCAGTAAGTTATGTGCAGGGATTCATGCACTACTGGTTTTCCTTTTCTTAGAAACATTTAGGAAGAAGAACCATCAGGTTTAAGGGGAGCTTGATATAATCACATAATACAGGGGTTATCAAACTTACTTTCCGAAAGTAAAAATTCCACTCGGCTAACAACTTTCCCTAAACTTTTTCTAATGTGATTAAAATTTTATGCAAATGATGGAACAAAAATCCAGCGTCAAAAGGAAGGTTACGCATCGACTGTTTTTCCACTACCTGGCACTGCACAATCATTAGCACTCTTCAAAGGCATGTTCATCACTTAGTTTCTTGAGCTAATGTTAGCATCACATATGTTATTTACCTACTATTGTCTTAAATCTGTGGGCAGGGCTACAGTTGTTGCAATGCAGAAGTAGGCATTGATCTTCTGCAGATTAACAAGAAACTCTGATTTACGAACTAGTAAGTGATAGCGCACAGATTAAAGTGGTAGTTCACTATTAACTAATCAATAACTACTATTTTTTTTAATACTTCCCAGAAGCTACTAAAAAAGTTTATTAACAATCTAGTAACTACTATTAACTAAAAGAAACTCTTATTAACAAATTAGTAAGTAATAGCGCACCGATGAAAGTGTTACTACATACTTCTGTGGGAATTACTAATTATTTGGATCTGTATTATAAAGTGAAGACCATGGGAACTATATAACTACAGTAGTAATGACTCAAGTGTTACTAAAGACATTTTCTAAAAGTATACTAAAGTTCACCAAAAATCTCAAACGCTTGAAATGACTTCAAGCACAAATCATAACTAGATCATGTAGTAACACTTGAGTCATTACTAGTTAGTTCCAGTGATCTTCACTTTATAATACGGATCCAAATAATTAGTAATTCCCACAGAAGTATCTAGTAACACTTTCATCTGTGAGCTATTACTTACTAATTCATAATCAGAGTTTATTTTTAGTTAATAGTAGTTACTAGATTGTTAATAAACTTTTTCAGTAGCTCTCTGGGAAGTATTACAAAAATAGTAGTTACTGATTAGTTAATAGTGAACTACCACTTTCATCTGTGCGCTATTACTTACTAGTTTGTTAATCAGAGTTTCTTGTTAGTTAATAATAGTTACAAGATTGTTAATATTGTGTTACTCATTGGTTCTTGAGCAGTTATTCATTAACGAAGGAACCCTATTCTAAAGTGTTACCGTAACATTTAGGAAGCTAAGGAAAATTTTTAAGACTGCACTGCATAACTTACATGAACTACTTTTTATTTAGTTTATCAGTGAATTACCTTTTACCTGCGTGGCCTGCTGAACATCCCTCAACTATTTATGGCTTATATACTCAGCCATATGGACTTACATCACAGTTAATAAATATGAACTGACGTACACATACTAAATCAAAGAGCTCTGTTTGGAGGAGGCAGCACTCTGGACGCCATCCATCATGGCTCACCCCTGATTGCTGGCAAGTGCCAGCTCCTCTACCAGGATGTATTCCCTCCCTCTGATTTCCTCATTTCACACTTTTTTCTCTCACATTCTCTTTGCCACAGATGATACATGTTTGTGAGAATGTGTATGCAATAGTAAAGAGGTCATGGTAAACATTCACCACTTTGAGTTGTTTTTGCTGGCCAAAAATGTTATGGAACTGGAGTTTATCATACAGAATTAGTTTACACTACAAACACTTTTACAGGACCAATGCAGTATTATATTTAATTAAACTTTATATTACAATAATATTAAAACATATTGCTATATACACTTTAGTTTGGTGTAAGATTAAAGACGTTTATTTTGTCATGGCTGCATTTATTTGGTTAAAAAATATTGTTTAAAAAATACAGTGAAAACTGTAATATTGTGAAACATTATAACAATTATAAATATTAAACTTAAATATATTTTAAAATGCATTTTATGTATGTGATGGCAAAGCTGAATTTTCAGTATCATTACTCCAGTCTCAGTTTCAGGATAAAATAGCAAAACAAAAGAACAACCATAACTATAATGTACATTTCCAGAAGAAAATGTGAAGTGGTGCTTGCAGTGGCAAAACTCACCACCCGGTTGCTAGGGTGTTCTGGGTGGTTGCTAGGGTGTTGCTAGGTGGTTGCTAGGGTGTTCTGGGTGGTTGCTAGGGTGTTCTGTGTGGTTGCTAGGGTGTTGCTAGGCGGTTGCTAGGGTGTTCTGAGTGGTTGCTAGGGTGTTGCTAGATGGTTGCTAGGGTGTTCTGGGTTGTTAGGGTGTTCTGTGTGGTTGCTATGGTGTTGTTAGGCGGTTGCTAGGGTATTTTGGATGGTTGCTATGGTGTTGCTAGGGTGTTCTGTGTGGTTGCTTGGCTTGGCAGCTGGCAATCATGAAGCTCCAAAGTCAATGTGAATGTATAAACCAACCCCCATCTCTATACGATGTTTTGAAGCAGAGATATAGGTCTTTCAAAATGGTTGCTAGGGTACTCTGTTTGGTTGTTAGGGAGTGGCTTGGCAGCTGTCAATCATGAAGCTCTAAAGTCAATGTGAATGTTTAAATCAACCCCCATCTCTATACGATGTTTTGATGCAGAGATATAGGTCTTGCAAAATGGTTGCTAGGGTACTCTGTTTGGTTGCTAGGGAGTGGCTTGGCAGCTGCCAATCATGAAACTCCAAAGGCTGCTTGTCAGTATGAATGATATAAACCAACTCCCATGCCTCTATGACATTCAGAATGGAAGATATCCCTCTTTGGATTTTGGTTGCTAAGGTGCTCTAAAATGGTTGCTAGGGCGTTGGCAGTAAGTGTTGAGGTGATTCAGGATTGGCTCTTTGCTGGCCCAAGTCAAACGAGCCCATCCTCATGTTTCTATGACACTTATATCCTGAGATATCCCTTTGATCTATTTCAATGGAAGTCTATGGGAGTTGTTGCTAAGGTGCTCTAAATGGTTGCTAGGGCGTGGCTTAATAGCTTCACAATGACCCTGAAAGACTGATTGGTCGTCTGAGTAAAATGAGCCCGCCCGCTTGTCTCTATGACACTGTGATCCAGAGCTATGTTCAATACAAAATCCCAATGCAATTTACCATAGTAGGAAAAACACATGCATTTGATGGGACGTCCTTCACCATAGTAAGTCAATGGGGAAAATTTTGGGTAGCTCCTGCCCCCCAGGGGTGCAACTTTTACCCCATTGTGAGGTATGTTCTTACAGAGGCTGCCAGCCTCTTCAAATGTGGCAAATCACACGTTTTTCCGAAATCGTTGTTCGGAGCTATCAGTCGTCAAAGTTTGTCTCAATGTTAAGTCTATGGGATTTTTTGGAAATTTGTTCGGCCCTGGGTCAAACACCGTACCCCCGATCTCTGATAAAAGTGATAGGACACTTCTCTTCAATAGGCCGCACGATTTGATGCCTCATTCATGGGTCTGTGACAAAAACTGTGGACGTAGGAGTGCGCCAAACTTTTTCCTGGAATAGTATAATACTATACTAGAAATTTTAAATAACATTGTGGTCAATGGGGGAAAATTTGGGCAGCTCCTGCCCTCCAGGGGTGCAACTTTTACCCCATTGTGAGGTATGTTCTTACAGAGCCTGTCAGCCTCTTCAAATGTGGTAAATCGCAGGCTTCTGTGAAATCCTCGCTCGGAGCTATGAATCGTCAAAGTTTGTCGCAATGTTAAGTCTATGGGACTTTTTGGAAATTTGTTCGCCCTTGGGGCGAGCATCGTACCCCCGATCGCTTAGAAAAGTCATAGCACACCATTCCCGAATAATCCGCACGTTTTGAGACCTCATTCATGGGTCTGTGACAAAAACTGCGGGAGGAGTAGCGCGCCAAACTTTTTGGCTGACTTAAAAAACACAATAGTAATAGTGTTGCCTTGCTTTCAGCAAGCACCACTAATAATATGCAGATGAGATCAGACAATAAACAGATCAAACACATACATAAATCTCAACATCCTCAAAATAAATGACTTAAAGCTGCAGTCAATAGCTTTTTTGGGGTTAAATATGTAAAATATGTTGATGTTCAAAACCACCTGCATGTCGTAGCTCGATTCGAAGCGGTAAGCTTGTAATAATGTTTTTTAATTCCAGTGGTACTGGTGGATTTCAGCGGGAGATCCGAGCTTGTATTTGCGTCATTACGTTATAATGCGTCATTAGGCTATATTGCGTGTGAGGGTGTTGGAGGTGGAGATTCTTAGCCTTTTCTCACAGCACTTGATATAATTATACGTATTAATTTGATGGCGGATCCAGAAAGGTTCAAACGAAAATCACCAGTGACAACAGATTTACCCGCTGTAAAAATGCAAAAGACTTTGTTCGGACTCGGAGTGGCCACAGAAAAAGCAATCGGCCCATTCGAAAACAATGATACATATCAGAAGGACATTACATGTTATGCAATGCTGACATTGTTAACATTTTAACAACAATTTGAGAACAACGTATAATTTGCACGTTTTTGCGTGATGATAAGTGATTTTTAGATTTAATCAGCGTGATCTACTGCAATGTCAGAACCAGAACAAAGTTACTTTTTCAGACGATATTTCACAGGGAAAATTCTTATGTTGGTCATACTTCCAAAAAGAATAATCTGTGATTCTGAATGCCAGCAGAGAATGATGGCAGTATCGACACCGGTGGGGTGACTGACAGCTGCACACTCTCCTCAAACATTGTTGTCGAACTGCAACTCGTAAAAGTTGATAATTCCGCGAATGACTGCAAATGCAGATTTCGAACAGAGATGGCAACAAAGAGGAAAAACTGCAGACTGCAGCTTTAAGAAATTAAGTCATGTTTAAAAAAAATCTAACAATTAAGTGAAGCTTATGCTTAATACAAGTAAATAATAATAATGCATCAGTGTGGTAAGAATGTGTTTTTCCCTCGTTGGCAATTTTTAATTGCCTGCCTTAAATGTAGGGTAGGCAATTATTTTATAAAAATTGTTAAACTGGTTGAAACTCGATCAATAATAGAAGTGGTCTTCCATGAGGCAATGCAAAGTTGTAAACATGAGGCAATGCAAAGTTGTAAACAGTGACTGAGCGCCGCAAACAAACAACAGCTCTCTTTTACAGTTCCTCCTGAACCAAAACAACAAGCTTTATGCTGCGTTCACTCCATGTCATAGCTGTAATTACAAGATGGCAAGCCAAGTCAGAGCTCTAAAGATGTTAACTTTAATTGTTTTAGTGTAATTTTATGTGCTTTGAGGTTTGTGGTCATCGCATGCTTTGCAGACTGTGCTGTACATGTTCATGACTTTTGGACGAGGCTTGGCTTTGAAGAGTGCTCTGAAGGCAGGGTAAACATTCCAATCCCCAAGCTCTGGAGTATATATGCACACATAGTACATAATTTTGTTCCCCAGGTTTAGGAGTCTTCACTGAGATGGTATTTGATGCTTAACGTATCAGTTCTTCTTCCTAATCATTGCTAAATCCTGACAGGTAATTCAAAGCGGATGTGGATGGGTATGGGTATTGGGATGGAGTGACTCATAATTCGTTATTATCTTCTCAAAGCTGATATTAACCTTCTGGAAACATCTTCACTGGCTGAATACTGATTAACATTAATTAGAAAGGACCACAGCATTTTGTCAAACGCACAAAAAAAATTACGGTTGTTATTTGGATGTTAGAGGGACAAATGTAAATGATAACACTGTCGCTTAATGTCAGCACTGCCACTGATAGATTGAGTTTTAATAATAAAACAGTAGCATTTGACATTGATTAATTTATGGGAGGAATAGCTTGATATTTTGTACATTAATTTTTAATGATTTTCTGAGCCATTTTGCCTTTTTTTTTACCACATTATGCCACCTTGATTTATGTGGATGTATGAAGTCAGTTCCCCTAAAAATCACATGGGTGTAGTTCATCAAATGAACAATATATATATATTATAATATTATATTTAGTGGTTTTGAAAGAAGTCTCTCAGAATTCTCACCTATAGGCTGCATGTATTAAATTAAAAACACAGTTAAACAGTAATATTGTGAAAAATTATTAAAACTTAAATTATAACTTTTTTTTATTTCAAAATTATAAAAAAAAATATGGGGATGTACACAGTCAGTTCTCCTCAAAGATGATGGGATGTAGCTCATCATATTAACAATATGGAGTTCATAACTACATTTTATCACAGAAAAAAAACAGAATGAAATGTTCATGTCACAACTGAGGAAGACATGCTATGAATAAAAACAAGGCAACAACTCAACTCAGGAGTGTGAGGCAATATTAAGTATCCAAATATATAAATGAGCTCAATAATAACCATGTCTCTTTTAGATGCAGGTTCCAGAACTGAAGAGGATCTCGAGGCCGCCGAGCGAACAAGGATAATGAAGCATACGAAGGGAACGGGAAATGCACCTGCGAATAACCAAGTATACGTGATGAGACCAAGGCTAGGTGTGTGCTTATGTTTGTGTCTTAATGAGGGAATCATCAGTATAGGTCGAGAGAGGCTAGCAATAGAAAGCTAGGTTTGAAAGATCCCACCCTTCCTTCAGAGCATCTACAAATCCACACTTCATCCAAAACACGATGTGTAGTACAGCAAAGAGCAAATAAATGCTTCACGAGACAGGAGATTAAACTACCTCATGCCTCAAAGCACATTACAATAATAACGAACATAAACAACTTAAAGAGCACTGACCTGTACCATCTGACTTCTGCAGATCATTTTGACGTTGATAGTTCTACCATATAAATGCATAAATCCGAGTCATGAACCGCTCCTTATATAACGCCATCTCTTTCAAATTACAGTAGTTATGGTGTGAATGCAGCATAAGCTCGTTGTCTTGGTTCAGGAGGAACTGTAAAACGTTGCTGCTGTTTCGGTTGTGGCGCTTATAGTCTGTGGTGTGCCGCGATGTGAAGAAGACAACACACAACACACAAACAGAATTACAACCATAGTCCCGACCATGAACACGGAAAATCTTCTCTCGAGACTTCAGAATAAACATGTCAGACGATAGGCAGGAGGAAATTACAATGATAGTTGGAATGCTTTTGACGGAACATTCCCACAAATCGACAAGCTGAACCTCCATCTCTGATATTCATATCCATTTTACTCTGTGCTGAGCCAGGCACGGATTTAGAAAGCAGAGACCCCTGGGCACAAGATCTTAGAGGCCGCCTTCCCCACTTTCCTTCCCTTTCTTGTTCTTGTTCTTGTTTTTGTTCCTGATCCTGCGAATTCACTTAGTAAAGATTTGAGTTTGTTTTCATTTAATAAAGGACTGCTGCACTTAGATCCAGTTATGTCTCTGCTGCAACACTGAAACGGAAGAACCGAGCTATTAATGGATCTAGCAGCAGTTTTCCCGCCTGGAGTTGGTCACCTCCTCTTCTGTCAGCTCTGTCAGAGCATCCGCACCATGGAAGATCACACCCAAGACTTGGGTGCCGTGCCTTGGGGACCATGGCCATCAAACTGACTTTTCAGGTAAGTCCCTCATAGTTTTTTTTTTGTTTGTTTGTTTGTTTGTTTGTTTGTTTTTTGGCCCCCCTCAACAAATCAGCCTTCTGAGCCCTCAGTCAAGATGGCCACTACAGCTGAGAGGACTCCAGCCCCTGATCAGCGTCCAGTGATACCAGATTTCAGTGATGGCTAAACTAGTCCCTGATTTCTGAAAATTCCCACCAATAATTTTTTTTCGAGGTTCATGGTTCAAGGCAGAGGTGGGGGACTCGAGTCACATGACTTGACTCGAGTCTGACTCGAGTCACAATTTTCAGGACTTGTGACTTGCTTGATTAAAGTACAAAAATGACTTGACTTGACTTTGACTTGAGAACAAGTTACTTGAGACTTGGCTTGACTTGAAGTGGAAGACTCGACAATGACTTGAACATATAATAAACAAACAGCAATACAGTTAATTAAAATATATATTATGACGTCAGCATCAATATATCGGCATCTGTGCCTTTACGCTGCTCAATTCAAACCGCGCCAAACGGATGTTCCGGGAGTCTCACGCATATTGATAGCGTCTCCCTGATGCCCGCAAATGAGTTAAAATCTCCCGGAATCTAGAGCGAGATACTGCGCGTATAACATACATAGCGTGCGGCGTGTGCACGGCAGAGATATGGGAAGCCAAACAAACCAAAAGTGGGACGAGACAGCGGGGCTTTACAGAGCTCGTGCCGCGCAGACATGTCATCTGCACGGTTCAATGATCCGAGCCGCGCAGCCGATTCGTCAGCGCAGCGCGGACGTGTTTCCTAGCGACACTCAATAGTCAGCGCTGTACTGACCAATTTAAAGCAACGCAAACCATATGCTACATACTACATGCAAATAAATGTACAATAAAGAAACCCCTCCTTCCTTACAAAGAATTGTTCTCTACTGAAGTTTAGGAGTTAATTATGGAGAATTCCATAATTAAAACAATCATTTGTTAATATTTATGTAAATTTAATATATAATATACATAATATTATTTAATATGTAATATTTATTAAATATAAAATATGTTAATATAACATATTACCATTTTTATTTTATATTTATTTTAAACATATTTTAAATATGTTAATATAACATATATTAACCCCCCCCCTAACATTACATTCATTGAGATATACCTCCCTGAAATGAATTCTTGTAGGTTGGGATGTCTGTATATGCAGCATAGATATATACACGGCTGTGCAGCTGCAAATTCGTTTTACATATAGGTTTCAGTAAATCGAGGAAAAGGAGTTTCCGAAGACATTTGTTGGCTATGATAAGAAAAACTACTGAATTAAAAAAAAAATTGCATTTTATATTCTCATACATTTCATACATTTTATATTTTACATTTATATAAGATATAAGATATTACATTTTAGATTTCATACATTTTAGACCGTTTCAATTAAATTGAATTAGACAGATTGGATTATACATCTTAGAATCGATACATCTTAGACTCTGAACGTTTTGTGTAAACAACACAATTTTATTTTATTTTCAGATATTAATGTAGCACAGATATGCATATGATTAATATAGCAAATGTAAGATACATAATATATGTATAAAAGTTCATCTTTTCTGTGCAAAAATAAATATGTATCGAAAAAAATTTACCTCTATTTATTTTAGTAGTGTGACTTGACTTTACTTGAAACTTATCAGGACTTGACTTGACTTGCTTAGGGTGAACCCTTGACTTGACTTGACTTGCTTGATTTATCTGAACTGCGACTTGAGACTTGACTCGAGACTTGATGGTTAAGACTTGAGACTTGCTTGGACTTGACCATGTGTGACTTGTCCCCACCTCTGGTTCAAGGAGTCTTTATCAACCCCGAGGGGTAATTTGTTGTGCAGCAGCATATGACATAAATAACACATAAGTAATACAAATACAAAACAGCAGCCATACAAACAGTAATAATAAATAAAAAATAATAATAAAAAAATGTTAACAACACCTACAATTACATGCTACACAAGAATCTACAACTCATGTTGACTTATTACAAAAACCTAAAGCAAAAGGGACAAAAAAAATGTTATGTCTATTTGTCTATTACATTTAGGTAAACTGAATCTGCGGCCCGACGGCAATAAAATGAAGCAACTGTTCAAGGGATGACTAGGGTCGGCCAATACTGATTGTGCCTTCTTAAGGGTCCTTTCTCATACAGTATATCAGTTTTAGGTCGGTCAAATGGTTATTGGAAATTTTGCCACACATTTTAACTAAATATTGCAGCCTATTTCTATGTTTAAGCGTGAGGGACCCAAACCATCTCACAGTGGTGGAGGAAGTACTGAATCTCAGTACTTAAGTAAAAGTACAAATAACCAGTGACAAATTTACTTTAGTAAAAGTAAAAGTACCACAATGACAACCCTACTTAAGTAAAAAGTAAAAAGTACCCGATTTTAAATGTACTTTAAGTATTAAAAGCAAAAGTACTTGCATAACAATTTATCCTCTTAACGTCTATATTCTAATAATTAAAAAAGAACAGTATGGGCTGTGGCATTGTAATTGTGCTTACCATCTGTGGCCAAGTTTACATTCTGACTTACAATTCTGGTTATCTATCAAGGTTATCTGCAGAGTTAAACACCATTAGCTTAATTGGCATTAAAATACCATTAAAATCAACAAAGAAGACTAGGTATACATCTTTAAAATATTTATTTAACTGTAACACAAATATTACATGTTAATTGCAGTACATCAACAATTTTATTGTTAGAATATTAAAATGGTTAATTACCATATGTTTAAGGCTGTAAACATTTTTGATTCAGTGCATCAGTTTTAATTTGACAGAAACATGTATTCTCTGCTTATAGTACATCTATTTAAATTTTAACACAACTTCAGACTTCAATTTAAAGTCTCCATTAAGTATAAAACTTTCCTTAACTTAACATCATCAGAATTTCAACTCCTTTTCAAGTCTCCATCAAGTCTCAAAAAAAACAAAACAACCTGTGAACATTTTGGAGCACTTAAAAAACTTAACCGCATCACCAGTATTTTTTCTTGAGCTTCAAAAGGAGTTGGTTTTCAAAGTTCTCTGAGCCGAGCCTGCCTCTTTTGGGGGTAAAAATCTGCCCTGCTGAGCTGAAGAGTCTCTCACAGGCTGCAGAGGCAGGCAACGGCGTATTTACCTTAAGAGACAATCTGTACACAGCATGCACTGACTTGAGAACGACCATGGTGGTAGCTGTGCTGGCCAGGTATACATCCAGCTGCTTAGAGGTCTCTTGGACATTGTCTTTCATGATATCAGAGTAGTCCTCCTCCTCCTTCTCCTGCTGCTCTGACTGGTTAGACTGCACTGGCTCCTGCTCCAAATGAGTCTTGATGTAGTTCATGCCTGTCCATTGGAACAAATGAAGGGGGAAAAAAAGAAAAGACTACTGTATCTCCATAACCAGATATAACCATTTGGGTGACTTGGCTATGGTCATTTTGCTCCTCAGTAAATATACAGTTTTATGCATTTGGGCACCCCCAAAAGCCCACATTTGTCAGCCATCAAGCCTGACTGATCTGGAGATATTTTGTAAGGAGAAATTGTTTAAAATACTTGCAGTCAGACATCAGGGACGTAGCTGTGGTTAGTGGAAAAATCGACAGGCTGTTATTTCAGGAAAAGGGCGCTAAATACTGATGATGTGTTTACTCCATTGGGATGCCTAAGCTGTTGTTTAAACTGGTTGTGATGCACATTACATTGTTAACATTTATTCTATAAATGTTATTTTGGAACTGAAACGTCATTAATTACATAAGGTGTGAATATGTCAAGCTGCTGCTTTGAACGCCTAGCAGATGATAAACTAAAAGCCTAAAAATGATCAGAGGCACCAAAACCTTTGCATAAAACTGTAACAACACATTTTTCATTCTACTGTTAGGTGCTGCTCTTTGCCAGGCTTTCCATCTTGCGATTTAAAGAGCCAGTGACTTACCCAGTTTCAGCAAGTCCTCATTGCTTGTCCAGGATGTCCGAAACTTCGGAAGTAAAATTGCAGCAGCAATGAGTTCAGGGTCCAAAAGCATGGGTCCAAACCGCTGCTGTATTCCTTCTTGAAGGGCAAAGATCAGTGGCTCGCAGAACTTGGATGAGGTTAGGAGGCGGTCAAGTTTCACAGATAGGAGGGTAATAGTTGGCACCAGCCATCCCATGTGGACATTCACCTCTGTCTGCATTATGTTCAGTGCCTTGGCGATTGGGCTCATGGTAGCAACATACTCAGTCAAAAAGGCAAGTTCTGCAGGGCTGAACCTGTCACACAGCGATAGAAAATCATACAAAATGTAATGTGGCAATAACATTTGTAACATACACAGATGGCTAATGTTACTAAATATTACACTAGTTACTATTGCATACAGTTTTATGTTGTATGTTTATGTAAGACAATGTGTTTGGCAGTATAACACTTACATGGGGACTTTAAGTGCAATGCAAACTGCTCTGATGGCTCCTACTCCACTGTCTTGGATGATTCTTAGCAATCGTTCCACTGAAAGAAAGTTCCACCTAGTGTCATTTGGTCGAATAAGTTGGAGCTTGCACTCCCTTTCAATCACCTCTGCAGCTGTGGTAGAGCGCGCACTCTTATTCCACAGTGCCGTGCACTTAGCAAATGCTGCACGTGACATTTTTTTGTAGACCTGATTTGAGTTGGCTTTTGTGGCATCTACTGTTGAGATCAGGTTCAGAAGGTGACATGCACAACGGTGATGCTTTGGGAGCTGATATTCGGAACCACCATCCTCTTCATCCATGACGCTTTGTATCTCAACACCCTCTATCTCCTCTTCCAGATCTTCAGCATTCTCACTGTCACTCACATCTTCCTCTCCCCCCCCCCCAACCGAACTTTCTTCGTCACAACCATAAACCCTGAAGGCCTTGATGAAATTTGAAGCATTGTCAGTAGTGGTCCTGACAATCTTTTTGCAAATGTTGTATTCAGTATGACTGTCATTAAGGGCTCCAGCTAATACATCAAATGTATGTGATCCTTTAAGCCTTTTGCACGCAAGAGCAACCGAACATCTCTCTAGGCTGTCTGGGTCGATCCAGTGGGCGGTCACTCCAATAAAACTTTGACGAAAAGCCGTCCAGCAGTCTGTGGTAGTCGCAATGTATTCAATGTTCTGCATCGCTCTCCTTATTTTGGCTTTCATTTCCTCAGTTTTTTTTTTTTATTTTAGCTCTGACCGTTGTTCTGGACATCACTGTGTAATCTGGCATAGTATGCTGTATTAAATTTATAAATCCTGGTTGCTCCACAACTCCAAAGGGATGCAAACCCTGAACAACAAAGTTGATGACTGCCTGGTCCATGCTCTTTTGTGAGGCTTTGGTGTTTTCTAGTTGCAGCTGCTTACTGTGTGATGCATTCTCACCAGCAAGCAAGCTTCCCTTCCTCTTGATTGTGGGTGCTGTCAGTTGAAGATATTGGTTGAGGTGATGTTCATGCTTTCTCTGAAAATAAAAAGTAACAATATACTCTTTGTTCTGACTCCTATCAGTGCCAGTGCTTTAGCGACATCTGGTGGTATTTAGAGTCATTGCGCTTATAAGGAGATCGACAACAGGTGTACATGCAGACTGAATGCTCCTCCACTAACGTTATTTGTCTATCCTTGGAATAGATCCATCAGTGAGTATGGTCGCTCAGTTGTTTAAGTAGTTAAAATATGTGTAGATGTTATACTACAGTTGTTTAAAAGCAATTATTTTCAGTGAAAATCGTGTTAATGCTAATCGTGATGCTAACTGTTAGCTTGGATTAGCTGGGCTATTTGCACAGGTAACTCAGGCTGTTAAGCCTCCATTTATGTTTATTTACTTGCCTGTGTTTTAGTTAGCCTATTTTCTTATGTTCTTTGAGTGGATAATATTGTAATATGTGCTGTTGTTATTATATTTATGTTTGATCTTGCACATATTTGACTGTAACATAGTGTTTATTTTATACTGTATTGCAGTTTTACAAAAAAGGAAACAATCAAGATTTCAGTAAAGAAAACACTCAACCTGGAGTCAAGCCTACTGAGTCTTATTGTCAATGTTCGCTATCTGTCTAACAATACAGTGACGTATCTGCCAGGACAGAATAGTAAAATGATGACCACACAGCGGGAAAAGACAACAAAATAACTATGTGAACAGCACTCAGAAGCATAAACCTTAAGAACCTCAAGATATTGCAAAGATGAGCGACAACGATGACGGAACACGTCAGTCTCAGATGCAGACGAGGTCTAGAGTCTCCTCTTCTCTCAAGTCCTGCAGATCCTCAACTCGGACATCTGTCAGCGCCGCTGCAACGAGGGCAAGGGCCAAGGCTGAAGCAGCAAAAATAAAGGTGTCTTATGCAGAGAAGGAGGCAGCCATCATGAAAGAAAAGGTAAACATAGAGGCCAGTCTTCATGTGTTACAGCAAGAGAAGGAAGCTGCAGCAGCATCAAAAGAGGCAGCAATATATGAAGAGGCAGCAGCAGTTGAACAGATAGAAAGAGGCTCTCTTGGTGAGTTTGAGGATTTGAGTTTTGAAGATCCAACAAAACGCACCAGAGACTATATAGAAACTCAACCATTTGAACATGCTTACCAGGAGCTTCATGATGGTACGCCACAGCAGCCAATCCAACAGGACAAAAGCCCATGCACTATCAACGGAGCACAAAACACAGTGAGTAGACCACTTAAGGAGGAAGAAAATTACAAACCCATTGCAAATGAGCGCTATGCACTTCCACCTGCCCATAAGGCTCCTTACATCCCAAACAAATACCCAGCCGCTACATTTCCAGCACCTAATCAGGCCCAGTACAAGTCATACTCACGGTCAACGCCTCAGACCGCTGATTTGGCCCAGTATCTAGTGAGAAAAGAAATGGTTAGCTCTGGGCTCCTTGCCTTTGATGACCGTCCAGAAAATTATTGGGCATGGAAATCGTCTTTCCTAGCAACCATAAAGGAGCTTAATCTATCTGACCAGGAAGAGCTTAACCTCCTCGTAAAATGGCTTGGGCCGGAGTCATCAGCACAAGCCAAGCGGTTAAGGTCAGTGCATGTTAACAATCCCAGAGCAGGTGTGTGTATGATATGGCAGCGCTTGGAAGAGATGTATGGAAGCCCAGAGGTTATCGAAAATGCCCTGCTGAGAAGACTCGAGACCTTCCCAGCCATCTCTAACAGAGACATACACAAGCTTGTGGAGTTAGGTGACTTGCTAAGAGAGCTAGAGGCTGCTAAAGCAGAGGGATACTTGCCTGGACTCGCATATCTAGACACATCACGGGGTGTTAATCCTATAGTGGAGAAGCTTCCTTTCTCCCTCCGGGACCGCTGGATAGGGCAGGGATCCAAATACAAGGAGGATTTTCATGTCCCCTTCCCACCATTCAGCTTCTTTGTCAACTTTGTATGTTCCCAGGCAAAGACCCGGAATGACCCCAGTTTTGCATTTAGCCTCTCCTCTACCCCAAGCCACAGCAAAGTCGAAAGGTCACCAAAATACCTCCCCAGAACAACTGTGACAGTCAGAAAAACAGCGGTCACTGCTACATCTACCACTCCACATGCAGATGCAACTGCCAAGGAGGAACCAGACAAGCAGTGTCCCATGCATAATAAACCACACCCGCTATCAAAATGTCGTGGTTTTCGTGGGAAACATATTGATGAGAGGAAAACATATTTGAAGGAGAATTCAATCTGTTTTCGATGTTGTGCCAGCACCAAGCATATGGCCAAAGATTGCAGGACAACACTTAAATGCAATGAGTACGAAAGCAACAGACATATTTCAGCGATGCATCCTGGAACAGCCCCTTGGTTGCTTGGTGAGCAGCTTCAGCACGTGGCTGAGGACGACCAAAGCGGGGAGTGTGAAGAGCGAACACCTCCTATAGTCACGTCCAAGTGTACAGAAATATGTGGTGGCTCTACCAAGGCCAGATCCTGCTCAAAAATCTGCTTGGTCAAGGTTTATCACGCCAATAATCGAAGTAAGGTTCACAGGGTGTATGCAGTACTAGATGACCAAAGCAACAGGTCGTTAGTAAAATCACAATTCTTTGATCTGCTAGACATTAACAGCACTGCATCCCCCTATACTCTCAAAACATGCTCCGGCACAGTGGAGACTGCAGGGCGGAAAGCAAATAACATTATAGTGGAGTCATTCAATGGTAAAACCAAGGTGAAACTTCCAACTCTGCTAGAATGTAACAGCCTACCTGACGACAGATCAGAGATCCCAACGCCTGAGTGCACTAAATATTTTCCTCATCTCAGTCCTGTGACCGATAAGATCCCTCCTCTTGACCCTAGTGCTCCCATTCTCCTTCTCCTAGGCAGAGACATTTTGAGCGTGCATAAGGTGAGGGAACAGCATAACGGGCCTCACAACTCACCGTATGCCCAGGGCCTTGACCTTGGCTGGGTCATAGTTGGAGAGTTATGCTTGAGTGGTGCTCACAAGAACGAAGAAGTTAATGCCTACAAGACTCATGTCCTTCAAAATGGACGCTCCTCTTTCCTCGAGCCATGTACCAACAAGATTCACATAGCGGAGAGAGTACAGGGTCCAGTGCAGCCTACTCTTCAGACATCATCTTACAGCAAGGAGATGTTTCGGGAGACCTGTCGAGATGGTTTGGGGGAAAGGGTGTTTCAGAAAACACCGGAAGATGAGAAACTAGCCATGTCAGTAGATGATACCAACTTTCTCAGAATAATGGTAAGCGAAGTTTACATGGATGACCAAAATCACTGGGTGGCTCCCCTACCTTTTCAGTCACCTCGCAAGCCCCTTCCAAATAACAGAGTACAGGCCACCCAGAGACTCTCCACTCTACAACGCTCATTCAGAAGGAGACCTGACATGAAACAGCACTTCTTTGACTTCATGCAGAAAGTCCTTGACAACCAGCAGGCAGAGCCAGCTCCTCCATTGCAACCAGGGCAAGAATGCTGGTATTTACCTACCTTCGGTGTCTATCACCCACAGAAGCCTGGGAAAATTAGGGTGGTTTTTGATTCCAGTGCAGTGTTTAAGGGAACGTCACTGAATGACATGCTCCTCAGCGGACCTAACCTCAACAACTCTCTAGTTGGAGTCCTACTAAGGTTCAGGAGGGAGCAAATAGCCATCACAGCTGATATTGAACAAATGTTCTATGGGTTCAAAGTCAGAGAGGACCATCGCAATTTCTTGCGATTTCTGTGGCACAGAGATAATGATCCGGATAAAGAGATCATGGACTTTTGGATGACTGTACACGTTTTTGGGAACAGCCCGTCACCCGCTGTAGCAACGTATGGGCTGAGGAAAGCTGCAGAACAAGGAGAAAATGAACATGGCACAGATGCCAAGGATTTCATTTACCGAAATTTTTACGTTGACGATGGTCTCATTTCAGTGTCAAAGGAGGTTGACGCCATTGATCTCCTGCAACGCACCAGGGCCCTACTAGCTGAGTCCAACTTACGACTTCACAAAATTGCCTCAAATAGTTCAAAGGTAATGGAGGCATTTCCTCCAGAAGAACGAGCAAGTGACTTTAAGGATCTAGATTTAGGAGCAGACCCCTTGCCCTCCCAACGCAGTCTGGGTGTAAGCTGGGAACTCCAGACTGACCGTTTTACTTTCAGAGTGTCAAGAGATGTGAAACCATTCACTCGAAGAGGCATTCTCTCAACTGTAAATAGTCTTTATGATCCTCTTGGATTTGCTTCCCCCATTACTGTGGAAGGCAAGTCACTGGTAAGAGAACTTTCCTCTGAGCAGTATGAATGGGATACTCCTCTCCCAAAGCAAAAAGAGGCACAGTGGAAAGCATGGACCGACTCATTAACTGAGCTGGAACAGATTCACATCCAGCGAACATACGTTCCAGTCCCGTTGTCATGTTGTAGAACGATAGACTTATGCGTTTTCTCAGACGCTTCTACTGTGGCAATAGCGGCTGTAGCCTATCTGCGTGTCTTGGACTCTGATGGAATATGGCATGTGGGGTTTGTAATGGGAAAAACAAAGCTGGCTCCTTATCCCATGCACACTGTTCCACGCCTAGAGTTGTGTGCCGCAGTCTTGGCAGTTGAACTGGCGGAACTGATTCAATCTGAAATGGATATAGAGTTGAAAGCAGTCAGGTTCTATACAGACAGTCGTGTCGTGCTGGGCTACATCCATAACAGATCAAGAAGGTTCTATACCTATGTAGCTAACCGAGTAACTCGCATTCGGAGCTCCACCAAACCCACTCAGTGGCAGTACGTACAAACCGATGAGAACCCTGCCGACCATGGAACCAGGCCGTTTCCAGTGGCTTACCTGGCCACATCCAGTTGGTTACTTGGTCCTCAATTTCTCCGCCAGCCAAACGCACGTCAAGAGGATGAGGCAGAATCGTTCGAGCTAGTGCAGCCAGATACAGACAAAGACATTCGGCCTGAAGTCACCTCTCTTGCAACCAAAGTTACAGAGCAGTCTTTTGGATCACAAAGATTCGAAAACTTCTCTACCTGGAAGAGTCTGGTAAGAGGCATGACAAGTCTCATTCATGTAGCAAAGTCATTCTCCGGTGAGATTAAGAATGATGGATGTAAGGGATGGCATCAATGCAGGCAGCAGCACCCCACAGAGCGATATCAAGCCAAGACAGTTATCCTCAGAGCAGTGCAAGAGGATGTGTATCAGGAGGAGCTAAAATGTCTAACTCAGGGTATCAAAATTCACCACCAAGGCCCTCTTGTAAAGTTGGATCCTTTCCTTGATGAGTATGGACTGCTCAGAGTGGGAGGTCGGATACACAAAGCAGATCTGAAAGATCAAGAGAAACACCCATTAATCCTTCCAGCTAGACATCATGTCACCACTCTCTTAGTCCGGCATTATCATGATGAAGTGGCACACCAAGGTCGCCACTTTACAGAGGGTGCAGTACGTGCCGCTGGAGTCTGGATAGTAGGAGGGAAGAGGCTCATCTCCAGCATTATATACAAATGTGTCACCTGTAAGAAGTTGAGGGGCAAGCCTGAAGTTCAAAAGATGTCTGATCTGCCCACTGACAGGGTGGCTATGGACCCGCCTTTCACCCATGTAGGACTGGATGTTTTTGGTCCATGGAATGTTGAAATCCGGCGGACACGAGGTGGTGCTGCTGAGAGCAAAAGGTGGGCTGTCATTTTCTGTTGCCTAAGTACTAGAGCCGTCCACCTGGAAGTCATTGAATCTATGTCGACCTCAAGCTTCATCAACGCCTTGAGGCGCTTCCTGTCCATACGGGGACCTGTCAGACACCTCAGGTCAGATAGAGGCACCAATTTCATTGGTGCATGCAGAGAGCTTCAGATTAACACTGGCGACCCTGAGGTCAAGAACTACTTGCAAGACCAGGGCTGTACATGGACCTTTAATGCTCCTCATTCTTCACATATGGGAGGAGCTTGGGAGAGATTGATAGGAGTGGTTAGAAGGATTTTAGATGCGCTGCTGGTGAAGGATGGAGCTTCCAGACTTACCCATGAAGTCCTAACAACCTTGATGGCTGAGGTTATGGCCATTATGAATTCCAGACCACTGGTCCCAATCACATATGATGCAGAGATACCTGAGATACTCTCGCCTGCCATGTTATTAACCCAAAAGGCAAGTGTTACTCCTGCTCCCCCAGGGGATTTCAAATTGGACCACCTTTGTAAGGGACAGTGGCGCCAGGTCCAGAGCTTGGCGGACTCCTTCTGGAAAAGGTGGAGGCTGGAATACTTGGCAACTCTTCAGCCACGTAGAAAGTGGACCAGGGAGAAGCATAATCTCCAGGAGGGTGACGTTGTTCTGATAAAGGATGTTCAAGCAAGACGCAATCAGTGGCCTCTTGGATTGATAGTTGAGGCCATTCCCAGCTCTGAAAGCAGGATCCGTAAGGTTATGGTGAAGACCTTTAGCCAAGGGACTATTAAGGAGTATCTTAGGCCAATTAGTGAGGTTGTGTTACTGATACCAAAGGGAAAAGAGTAGACAGTGGTATAAAATAATTATACCAAGCAGGGAGTGTTCTGACTCCTATCAGTGCCAGTGCTTTAGCGACATCTGGTGGTATTTAGAGTCATTGCGCTTATAAGGAGATCGACAACAGGTGTACATGCAGACTGAATGCTCCTCCACTAACGTTATTTGTCTATCCTTGGAATAGATCCATCAGTGAGTATGGTCGCTCAGTTGTTTAAGTAGTTAAAATATGTGTAGATGTTATACTACAGTTGTTTAAAAGCAATTATTTTCAGTGAAAATCGTGTTAATGCTAATCGTGATGCTAACTGTTAGCTTGGATTAGCTGGGCTATTTGCACAGGTAACTCAGGCTGTTAAGCCTCCATTTATGTTTATTTACTTGCCTGTGTTTTAGTTAGCCTATTTTCTTATGTTCTTTGAGTGGATAATATTGTAATATGTGCTGTTGTTATTATATTTATGTTTGATCTTGCACATATTTGACTGTAACATAGTGTTTATTTTATACTGTATTGCAGTTTTACAAAAAAGGAAACAATCAAGATTTCAGTAAAGAAAACACTCAACCTGGAGTCAAGCCTACTGAGTCTTATTGTCAATGTTCGCTATCTGTCTAACAATACAGTGACGTATCTGCCAGGACAGAATACTCTTGGTTAATTCATTAATTCATAGAGTCGATGCTGTCAGTACTGGAAAGAGAAATGATTAGTTCATTTGAGTCTTTGGGTTTGAGTCCTTCGTTCTTTTCTCACGTGACCACTAGTCTCTTGCATCAAATACAACATTAGATTTGTATTATTGACTGCGTCTGAATGTATATTGTTTTATTTAGCAGGCATTAAAATACAAAATATGTGCAACAAACATTATCTGAAAAATAATAAACTACTATTATATTATACAACATCTACGTGCTTGTTTGTAAAAAGTTTTCTCCGAACTGGAGACTCGAGAGATGAAATAATCATTTCGTGTAATAATCAATGCGCATGCGCGGGTAACGTAACACAAAATGAACAAATCACTCCCTGAGACAACTTGGTAGTCCCGACTCCTGAGTCATATTAAAGATTCGAACGACACATCACTAACATTGCACATACATAATCTTACCTCTGTTAATATCTCAGAAAATTTGGTTTGGGGTTTCATGACCCTTTAAAAAGCCAGTTCAAAGCCGCAACGCATCTGTGCCCCCCCTCTCTCCCTCCGTTTCCCGCAAAATATTAATGTTAGCTATCCACTAATCTTTTAACGTTAGCTTTATATTCCCGGCATTTAGGTCTACGATGGATTTATAATTATAGCCATAGCCGTGTTCTTTTCGCTATGATTGCAGCATAAATACCACGTTACTAACCAAAATTTTGTATAAAAAAAAACATTCTTACACAATCAAGTCAATGTGGCGATTGATGGGCAAATTTTTTTTAATGAAAATGACATTAATTCTGTTCAGCAACAAAATTGCTTACCTCAACATGTTTCTTCAGATTTGAAGGAGAGTTCTTGAAGGCCAGCAGCTCATTTTTTCGGGGAAGGCATAGTTTACATAGGAACCTCCACGAGTCGTTTTTTGATCCTGTAATTTCGAATAATTCTTGTGAATACGGCCATGGGTGGCTAATTGATTTGGGCTCAGACTCCATCGGATAAGGGCAAGCACCACACCCACAGTGACCCCTGACTTACCACACCAGACTATGCGGCCGTTGGAAAAGCGAAAAGGGCTTGGCTCTAGAATCTTTGGATCGAAGGACCTGATTGGGTCCAGAGCCGTAGTTATAGGGCTCTGATTGGGTTAAATATTGCGTTCTGGAATCGTTGGTACTATAGCAACCCATATATATATGGCAACCAAACTTGACGAGACAAACGTCACGTGCGATGGACGGACGGTCAGGAAGACGTTTTGGCAGGGGAAAAACTGATCAGAAAATGTAATAAAAAAATTTTACGGAACGCTGTAGAAATGTAGTGGAGTAGAAAGTACAATAATTGCTGTAAAATGTAACGAAGTAAAAGTCAAAAGTATGCACTATTGATTTTACTTAAGTAAAGTACAGATACGTGAAAAATGTACTTAAGTAAAGTAATGAAGTATTTGTACTTCGTTACATTCCACCACTGCCATCTCACAAGGGCAAAAGAAAGGATAGATTCAATAAAACAACAATAAAACATCCTTATAAAAGTCTTATCGACATTAAAATTGCATAAAAAATACATTGATGTGATTTCTTACAGATGGCGTCAACTTGTGGCTCAAAAGTGAGTTTGTCATCAATGATAATGCCAAGGTATTTATATTGTTTCGCCACTTCTATAGCTTGGTCATTAATTAGAGTAGGAGAGACGGCGTGGGGGTTAAAATCGATCAGCATTTCTTTAGTTTTAGTTTCATTAATCTTAATGAAAGACTATTTACACCACTCTGTAAAATCATTTAAAATAGCACCATGCTCAGGGTCAAACTTAATGATATGACGCTGGCTTTGGCATGCGTTTGTGTATAAAATAAATAAGATCGCGGAGAGGACGCAGCCCTGAGGGGAGCCGGTGGAAGAAAGGAGAACATCAGATAACATACTATTCACTCTTACTCGTTGAGACCTATTAGTTAAGAAATTCATCAACCAACAAATAAAACAAGGATCTATATTAAATGTTCCTTTCAGAATCCCTTCTAAAATATGTGGTTGGATACAATTAAAAGCTGAAGAGAAGTCGATAAAAAACAGCCGTACAAAACTCTTTGCATTCTCGAGATGGGTATGAATTAAATTCAAAAGAGTACAGGCAGCATCTTCCACACCCCAGTTCGGCCTATAGGCAAATTGAAACGGATCTAGTAGATCTTGGACAGAGTTCAAAAGTTCGTCTTTCACGATCTTCTCTAATGTT
The DNA here is from genome assembly GCF_016745375.1 of Pimephales promelas. The sequence goes on from NW_024121810.1 coordinate 843,181, forward strand.
TTCATAGTGAGTGACGTTAATGCCACAGGCCTAAAATCGTTAAGGGACACTGGAAATATAATTTTAGGCACCGGAACAATAATTGAGTCTTTACAAATGTGACGGTGTGAAGATGCAAGGACATTCTGAAAAATAAAACAAAAAATGTCTACCAGTTGTTCAGCACAGTTCTTCAATATACGGCCTCCAATGCCATCAGGGCCGGGACTTTTTCTTTCATTTGTACCGTCGGGTTGCGCAAGTGACATATAGGGACTTCCCTGGTTTACAGTTGTTAAAATCGCCCATAATAAAGTTTGGTGCTTCAGGTGAAATCCCCTGAAGCCACTGGACACACTTGACCATAGCTCGAGTTGGTAGATCCGCATTAGCCTTCGGGTGAATGTAGACAAGTGTGACCAATATCCGTTGGAACTCCCTGGGCAGATAAAAGGTTCTCTGTGTGAGGGGCGGCTGCCGACTGGATGATCTCTGATAGAAAAGCCGGCGAGGGGTCCACGATGCCCATATCAGAGTTGCGCAGGAACAGGAGAAACTCGCGTGTGTATTGGAAGGACTCTTGTTCACAGAGTACTCCCAAAAGTTTACATAACAGCATAAAGAGGATGAAACAGCCGTCAAACTGAGGTGAGTCATTATTATCACTGTCGCACGCAGATCACTAAAAAACAACTTTAAATATAGAAACTAAAACCGGTTAAACGTTAAAAACAACGCTCTCACTCTGCACTCTGCACACTGCTGCTGCCTGTCGCCATTACAGCGCCACTGGGCTTCCAACCACACCAAGAGCCTTCGGGCTACCCGTCCACAGCTAAGGAAGCCGTCTCTGAACTGTCGGATCCGCCCTATATATATATACCACTGAATTTAGTGATTGCTATCAGGATGTGAAGAGACTTTCAACCAGCATAACCTAAAATGTTTCTGGAACAAATCACCAACCCTGCATTTAAGTTATTGCATACATTAACATGTTAACATGATAGTTCTTGTCTAAGTACTTTATCTTAATTTTGAACAGTATATGCATTTTATAAATTGAAACAAACAATTTTCTTTTATGAAATGTTCTCAACGTCTGCTTGTGCTTTTTAAGCAGTGACATTCATACATTTTTAAGTGTGGCTGAAGTGTCCAAATACATTTGGGTGGAAATGCATGTTGTGTGTTTAGTGGACCCAAAATTGCCAGAAATACAATTCTACTGTGTGCACTTATCAATTTGTGGCTATTCGGTATAGTGGAGTGGAGAACACCGAACAATGCATGTGTTTCTTTCAGTGTGTGTCATGTTTCATTTTGAAAATGGCCATTGCTAGCGAGGGGATGCAGTAAGCAGGAGATGTGTAGTGTCAGTACTGCAGGTTGACTTGCTCTTGCCGTGTGTATGCCGTGATGCAGTGCTCATCTGTTCGAGTTAGCCTCCTCTTGAGAGTCCATGTTTCTGAGTTTGATGTCAGTCTCCAAGGTAGATCCTACAATACCTAAATGGGTTACGAACCTGAAAACCTTGTTTTTGATATGAGGGGAAGAAAGAGAGAACACAGAAAGTAGCTCACCATATGGTCACAAAATCCAACCAAACATGCACAGTCATCACTCATCAATTTGATTACTGCTTGACAGAAATATCCAGTTGAGAGTTTAGTGGCCCGAAATTTGTATAGTATAGTCCTGAGGGGTTGCAAATTAATGTTTGTTGTACACTGATTATACATTGCATTATAATCAGATAAAATATAAAGTTATGTAAAATGTGCTATTTTATCAAGGAAAAGCTATAAACGGTTTAAGTAAAACACAGTTGACACCGCTAAAATGTTGCCCATATCCCCAATTTGCTCTGCATTTAAATTATTTTAATATAAATTATTTTATATTACATTATGCAATACCATTCACTTGCAGTTTTTATGAGTTGTTTTTTTTTTGACAGTTAGCAATGTATTTTTTTTGTTGTTGTTTTTGTGCTAGTAAAGTAATAGAGAATAATACTATACAAACATATTAATATATGTGATACTTTATTTAACATAAATTAATAAGGAAATAATTGTGTGTTAATATATATATATATATATATATATATATATATATATATACGTATATATATATATATATATATATATATATATATATATATACACAACTAAATATGGTTTATAATGAGATATAGTTCAAATATAATTGCATTGTTTTGATGAATTTCTTTATAGATATTCGGAGATTGACAAATATTTTATATATGGTTTAGTGTCAATAAATGTTATTTCATCAGAATGCACGTAAACTTTGAACGGCTGTCAATGTGGATGGTTTTTGGTGTAGTTAAGTTTTGTCTCTCCGTTGATCTTAGAAGGTACTTGAGACACTCACTTTGTGATTAAAATACAGCAAACCTGAAAAGTTTGCACTTTGTCATGCCGAAAATCTTTTATTTGCTTGGAATATCTAGCAATGATAGCTAATGGATCATGGTCTTAACTGGAGGCTTAAATTGGGCGAGTTCATCAGAGACATTATTGTTTCTCACTGCACCATAAATAACTAGGACTTTGGCTCAGATCTCTGAAGGGCTGTGCGGTTGGGGAGTCACTGGAGTCACTGCTGCAGTTTACATGCTGCATAAGCAGAAACGTAGATTCAAAGCATGTCTCTCTTCTCATTTCTCTTGTTTTTTCTCTTTCCTCTCTACTTCTCTCCTCCCTCTTTCAGTTCTTCCCCTCTTTGCCTTTGATGTGCTAAACAATAAATGATTTCATTCCCTGGTCGCTTGCGCAGCTATTTCTTGAGAATCTAGAGGGACAGACATTTGCTAGCTGTGTGGCTGTAAGTAAACTTGAAGGGACTTGGATGAAACTTTTGGGTGCAAAGTTTGGAAGGTTATTCGAGATCAGCTTTTGACATCTTGGTTTTGATCAAAAGCGGATGTCCACAGACTTGTGTTCTTGCTTCAAAGCCTCATGAAACCTCATGAATGTATCAGAGCCGACCTTTCATGACACATGTAGGCTATCCATTTTTCCATCATTCTCTTTTGAAATATATTACAGGTCTTTAGAAGGGAAAAATATGTCTTAAAGTGCATATACAGTATGTTGGAATTGGCATGCATGAATCAGTTTTTATTACCAACAGCTTGTAATGAAACTTAAAAATCGAGTCCTTCCCTGAATTCCTAGTTTGAAAGTCTTTAGGCTGATAGGCTCCTGAGAGCCTCTCTTTTGTTCTATGACACATGAAATGAATGCTTGTACAGTGTTCAGGATAATGCCGAAAGAGCTTTCCTTGTACTGTAATGTCAATGTGTCATGCAAAGAAAAGAGATTAATTCACTGACGTAGCCATATCTATATAATCTCAAACGTACTTTTATAATCAGACTATCATAACAGTGTAATTTTCCGCACTGGTGAATGGCAGAGCTGGTATATATATATATATATATATATATATATATATATATATATTATTATTATTATTATTTTCAGCAGCATGCATGTGAATGTGTGAATGTTTTTTAACAGTAGCTATATCCCTGCAGAGGTATTTATTTTTACTTCTTAGCAAAGAACAAAAAAGAAGTTCTCCGTCACCATAAGTTTATTGGGGCAGCGCAGAATTAAATCACGTGATGTGTGCACGAGTGTGAGCATGACCAATAACCTGCTGACTGCAGTTCACTTAATGGCCACCGGTGTCACTTATACCAGGGGGTTTTGAAATCTACACAAACCCCCTTTAAAAATGACCAATTCTTGGCTGGATTTGGTGAGGCCAGTGCACTGACATATCCAAACAGAGACTGAGAGGGTGAAAGTAAACCAATAATCATGATGATAAATGAACATTATTCTAAGATAAAGTTTGTTATTTCTTCAAATGAATGGGCTGAAAAAGAAGTGTGTTTTGTTTATCTTCACTAAACAGTTTTTTCAAAGCCAAAGCAATCATGCAGAAAGAGGGAGAATGATTTTGATTAAAGGCTGTCACAAAGGCTGTATCTCAGTTACCTATAAGATTTAGGGCCTATTTTAACGATCTAAGCACATGGACTAAAGCGCAAGTGCACTTAAGGCATGTCTGAATCCATTTTTGCTAGTTTAACATATAGTCCTTATATTCTCTTAATGAGAAATGGGTGTTTTTTGAGCGTAACGTGCAATAAACCAATCAGAGTCTCATCTTCCAATCCCTTTAAAAACCAGTTGCGCTTGGACCATGGCTAATTCACAATTTACATGACGGAATTTGCAAGTGGAAAGACTGAGCGCTTCTCCAGAGAGGAAATGGATTTGCTCGTGCGTGAGGTTAAAGCACGCAAGCAGACCATCTACAGGACAAAGCGGGATTCCACCACATCTTTATATACACAATATTAATCTTTTACATTTTAATACTTTGAATTTCAATATATTGCCTACTTTTGAGCTCCCTGTGTGTGTAATAACTGGTCAGAGTGTAAGCGCGTTGTGCACCTGTATATGGACAGGCACGTATTACTAATGTGTCCTATAAATGATAAAAAGATTATTCAATATTCAAGGGCACCATCTATTTCAATTGCCTCAAAATAGCAATGTGCCAACAATGTGCCTGAACACACCTCATATTCAGACCAGCATACCCATGGGCGCACAAAAAGGAGCAAATACATTTGCTAAATACACAACATTGTGCAGGACGAGAAAATGATAACTGAGTCGGGCTGAAAACACTTGCGTCGCACCTGTATGATAGGACCCTTAGCATCAACGGTCTATTTTCATTGTGCCTGTTTTCCAAGGCATTCAGCTCAATGTTGATTCAATTTGGTTCAATAACTAAGTTCATTCATTGTGAAACAATTTCAGTTCTACTATATTGAAGACAACAGTGATTATTTAGCTCAATTCACATTCATCATCATCACCATCATATTTGTTTTTATTTTTTATAGTTAATTTCATAATTGTACAGTTGTTGGATAACAAGTGAATTTATTTTTACACTTTAGATGAAAAGCCATATAAATGCAGACTATAATATAGTTTTAAATGTAGACTTTTTTAAACGTAAGTATTTTATATAAAATATCTTTTCAAACCAGTCTCACTCTCATTGTGACAGTTTACTGGCGTGACAACATCCCCTTGTAAAAATCTGTGTATGCCAAATGAATGTATCTCTTTTTCTTTCTTTCTTTTTTTTCTGGCCAGTGGCGGTGGAAATGTTCAAAAGGTTTTTGTAGTCAAGATTGTGCATATACAGAAATAGGCTTTCAAAAATAAACCTATCCTGAGAAATGTTCACTGGAGGAAAAAGTGTGGTGCTAGTCTTTCCCTTTTGTTAAAAAAGATCAAAGACTCACACTGAGTGCTATTATTGTGGAACATAATCTTATATACAATTATACTGAAATCCACTTCTTCTTAATATTGTTTGTAACATACATCTTTCTTTATTCAAGCACATGGAGGACATTTGTAATAACCCCACAGTGATTTCACATACTACTTCACCCTTGGAATGTGGAATTATCGACATGTTAATTTTTTGGACAGATTAGCAATGGCCCATAGTTCTTAGTCAAATTGAATTATTAATAAAGAGAATAATGTGCATTTTCCCTGGAGAGACATGTCTGTCTAATGGTTGTATAATTTGCCTGATATCGAGACATATTAGTTATTAGTCCTAATTCCAGTTCTGCTTGCTGTGTCTTGCCTCATTGCACTTTATTAGATGGCAGATTGCTAATAGTTGAGAACAGTCCTGTGAGAGGAGACGGCAATGCTGCCTACAAACTAGGGTCGATAATCAAACACTTTGTCTACTGACTGGTTAAATTGATTTTCTGAGGGAAAACAGCTTGTGTGTGAAATACTCTTTATGCAGACACATAGAGCTTCATGTGGGGACTAAAACTGTTACAAGGAGGTTTTTAAATTCCTTGTTTCTTTTTTTCTTTTTGACAGAAGAGAATTGTTTTCATGCTTTTGATAGTTTATTTAACAAAGAGCCTTTTTTTGTGATGATCAGCAAGGGATAGTTTTCGATCAGAGAAGAAATATTATACATGTTTCCCCATGGTTTCACAGACAAGACTTAAACATAGACGAAAATGCATGTTTTAGCTGTTTTAACTGAAAGCAAATCATAAAATCATATCATAAAATATGTGAGTACAATTGTTTTGTCTCAAGATGCTCCCAAGTAATGTTTTTTTTTTTTTTTTTCCAAGGCATGTTTGTAAAAGCTTCTTAAAGGAACACGCTGACTTTTTGGAATGTTAGCTGATTCACCGTCCCCCAGCGTTAGATAAGTCCATACATACCTTTTTCATGTCCGTGCATGCTATGCCTCTGTCTGACGCACTCACTGCTAGCCTAGCTTAGCACAGAGGCCGTTTCTCAAAACCAAGAATGCAAAGAACGGACTTGTGTTCTTGGGAAGAAAGCTCTTGCTAGTTGTTCTTGGAAGAACAAACTCACGAGGTGACGAGCACACAGAACGCTGCTGACAGTTTGAGACGATGCGTTCTTGCTGGTATTGCGCAATAGTACCCCCGCAGACGCCGTCTGCAGTGCCCAAACATAACGAGAATTATTATACAGCCAGGCTTTATCGCCCAAACCTAAGGGATTACTCTACATACACTACAATGTAATGTATATTCATAACAATAAAGCAACACCTGTCTCATTTTAATTCTGCTTCTGTTGTTTGTTTGTGTACATCACTAGCCAACGGCGGGAAAAAAACGCGATAATATTCGGTAATATTCAGGTAACTTTTGACCTGCTTCTCTCTGCTTCCCGCTCCTTCCACGAATGCCGAAATGAATTATGGGATATTTCTGCCGTCAAGTTCACACAAGTTACCATCCGATGCATCCTCGGTAAAATGGGAGTATCAAGAACACATCCGGGATTTTTAACCGTTCTTGCCTAAATGCAAACTTGTGTATTGGGACAGTACTTGGGCCGCGACTGATGACGTTTTACAAGTCCACAATTGTGTTAATTTCGTTAACGAAAACTAAACGAAAATATTTTCGTCAACGCACATTTTTCACAAAACGAAAACTAGACGAGACGAGACTAAAATCCCCACTAATAAACAATAACTGGGAGTAAATCAGAAATAATTTTCGTAGACTAATAAAGACGAGACGAAAATGCAGTTCGGTAAATAAAGACTGGGCTAAAATCTATGGACATTTTAGTTCACGAACAAAGACGAGACGAAAATTACATATTATTATATGATATGGTTTTGTCAAATACTGTCTCCTCCTCCGCCTCCTCCTCGTCAGCTCTTCCGCCACACACCCACCCACTTTCAAACCTGGAGCGGGCGGGCACAGTCAGTCAGAGTAGCCTACACAACACGGAGCAGACAGGAGCTGGATTCACGGTGAGGCGGCGGCGACAGGTTAAAAGTAAACATGCTTTGCACGGGGCTCGGGAGAAAGAAGAGACGTGATATATGGACACATTTTGTTACAATGATAAACTAACTAATGATGGCTAACTTTCATAGCATTTAGTATCCAGGCTGGCTATGTTACGTTAGCTTAGCACGTAGCGACCGTAGCCACTTGTTGATAGAATTGTATGTGAAGTTAAATTTATGCTAACTTAGATATGTTATACTGGCCGGGCAACTATAGTTTCAGTTAAATTTGATTAAAGCAGACAGACGCTTTAAAAAGATTTCATACGTTCTAGCAAGCTATGCCTTGTTTCACCTTAAATACTGTACCTTTATATACCATGTGAACTAGCTGGCAGGAAAGCACTTTTGTTGTATCAGTTGGAGTTTTTTTTTTTTTTTTTTCACAACATTGACCTCAAATCTATTTATTTTTTTATTCTATGTGAACTAGCTTTAAACAGCCAGCACTTGTGTTAAGTTCATAATACACTTTATTTTATTTATTTGTTTCCGTTGTCAGGTGTATTTTATTTGTTTTAATGCAAGCATTTGTGTTTGTGTCTTTGAACCTTAACAATGTTTAAAATAAATATGAAAATATTGTCAGTACATCTTCCATGTCTGCATGTGTTCCTTAAAATTGTGTTTTTTATCAAAAAGATGAGAGAAAATGTTGAAATGTGAAATAATTTTAAGAAATGTTTAATATTATCTGCTGACAACAAAGTAAAAGGTTAAAATGATGTCCTGACTAAAACTAGACTAAAATGTTGACAGTTTTTTTTGACTAGAACTAAACGAATAAAATTATGTTTTCTTGGACTAAAATAAAGACTAAAATGCTCGACTTATAGTCGACTAAAACTAGACTAAATAAAAATGGGATGATGTCGACTAAATGTGATAAAAACTAACAAGCGATGCTGAAACTGGACTAAAACTGAAACTAAATTTAAAAATGGCTGGTAAAATTAACACTAGTCCACAAGAACACAAGTACAGACAAGAAGGCATATTGAGAAACGGCCAAAGACTGTCACAATTCCTGTCTTGTGTTTTCCTTTTGTGTGGACTTTAGTTATTTCCTGTTCTGTGCCATGTTTTGTAGTCCTTTGTAGTTTTTCTTGTTGATGAGTTCCCCCAGGTGTTTCTGATCAGCCATGCCCCCTTGTTCCCTTGTTTAGCTTGTTTGTCTGTGTATTTAAACCTCTGTGTTTCAGTTGTTGGGTGTCGGTCGTTGTTGCATGTAGCTTTATTCTTAGTTCATGTTCTGAGTTTCTTTGTTTTACCCTGGATAACCTTTTTGAGTTCTTGTTCTTAGTTTCTTTGTTTACCCTGGATTATCTGTTAATTTGAGTTTATTTGTTTAACCTGGATTACCTTTTCATTTAATTAATGTGCTTGCGTTTGGATTCCCTCTCCGCTTTATTCCTTGCCTCACTGTTACAGGTTGGATGTAAATGGCTCCAGCTAGCATACAAATCCCAATAAGTAACAAAATAATGCAAACATTTTCCTATTTACATGTTGTGATTTGTATTGTACAAATACCAAGGTCATATTAGACACAGCCATCTTTTAACCGTATAAATACCTATTTTCCTATTTACATGTTGTGTTTCCTGTATTGTACAAATACCAAGGTCATATGAGACACAGCCATCTTTTAACCGTATAAATACTGGGAACTATATTCTCAGAAGGCGAAGCACTGTTACTTGGGCGGAGTGATTACTGCAGCACCTGAGACGCACCGTGGAGTCAGCAATTACTAGATAGTAAAAGCATAGATTACAATCATGGGTGTTCCCTGTATTGAGCTGCGAGAATAAACAGGAGCGACCAGGTAATACCATGATGTTACATAGAATTCCAACCAAAAACGCTGACCTGATGAATCAATGGCTAAGTTACTTGCTCTGGATATAATTTTAGATCTAAACACAACTGAAGAGATCATCAAGGACCACCGTGTTTGCTCAGTACATTTCACTGAGGACGACTATTTTGAAAAAAAATGAATTTGCCACACAGACCATGAAACGTGTGAAGGATACGGATATCCGATAGCACAGACCGCCTGTGGGGGAAGGCAGATGAACAGATGATTTCAGTGAAACGTGAAAAAGTGATCATGAATTTTGGGAAATGAAAGGACGGGAGATGAGTGTGTGTTTGTGTTTTTCAGGGTAAATGAGAAATCACCGCAATCCACTTGGCGGTCGGATTTAGCTGCAGGGAGGAGAGACAACAGAGAAGAGAGGTCTATGTCCGTACCTGAGAGGATCTGATCGCGGATGGATTAAGAAACTGTTGGGGCTTACATAGCAACTGGTTGGGCGGCACGGGCATCGTGGCTGTGAGAAGAGAATATGGTGATTTAGTTTGTATGATAGAGCTGGGAAGGGTATAATCCAGGGCTGCGAATGTCAGCAATGCCATTGTGATCGGATGACCTGCTGTAAATTGAGAAGAAAAGTTGGTAACACTTTATAATAACTGCACACTATCAATCATTAGTTAAGCATGAGTAAACAGTTAATTCATCATTTATAAAACATTAATAGACATTAATATGCAGTTTATAAATATAGCTATACATGCTTTTTTCTTGATTTATAAGCATATCTATAATGCGTTTAATGATTGTATTTTCATACTTTGTTAATGATCAATTAATAATTTCTAAATGAAGTATAGCATTATTTACAAACCAGTTGTTTAAGAGTTATCAGTCATTCATAAGATCACTTAGAAAGTGTAAGTAAATGTAGTAAATACAGGTAGTTATAAAGCATTTAGTAGTGGTTAGTTAACTCTTTTTGTGACCTAATCTAAAGTGAGGACTATTCATGCTTTGTAAAGCATTTATAAAGGTGATTTAAAGACTCGTATATCTTCTAAACAGTAAAATGTAACAAACACAACGCAGTGATACAGAACATAGAAATATTTAACAGCCTTTAAAAATGCTTTACAAGGCATGACTAGTCCTCACTTTAGATGAGCTCACGGACATAGTCAACTGACCACTACTAAATGCTTTATAACTACCCAAATTAAACCTTAATTACAGCATTAATACATGTTAATAAAGCATTTATTAACACATTAAGTAACCATCACTATATGTCTGAATAATAAGATGTATGAATGTACATTTAAATAGTTTATTAATCATTTACTCACTCTCTCTAAGTAATCTTATGAACCACTGAAAACTCTTAAATAACTGGCTCATAAAAAATGCAATTCTTCATTTAGAAATAAATTGATCATTAATAAAGGATGAAAATACAATTATTAAACAAATTATAGATATGCTTTTAAATCAAGAAGAAAGTATGTATAGCTGTATTTATGAACTGTTTATTAATGTCTATTAATGCTTTATGAATGATGAATTAATGGTTTACTCATGCTTAACTAATGATTATTAGCGTGTAGTTATTATAAAGTGTTACCGAAAAGTTTGTTGGAGGATGTGAGGGATGATAGAAAGCAGTGTGAGCTTGGGCTGCAAGCGGAGGCGGGCCCGTGCTTGTCTGAGTTATTGGAGCTGCAGGCCACTGGAAGTGGGCGGGGCTGTAACCTGTTGAGTAGATAGCTTCACGCTAGTGTATGCAACTGGAGTTGGAGGCCACTGAAAAGAAAAAGGGTTATGCACAGCGGGACAATAGAACTGAGTGGCTGTGGGAACGCTGCTGGGCCCGGCTGTATGTGGCGCTGCAGCGGCGGAAGCAGAGGTGGAGGGCTGGGCCTCATCGAAAGGTAGTAGTGGACCTGCCATGACGAAAACTGGAGCGCGGCCCTGGCTCGCTGAGGGCCTGTTGCTGGGGTGGCTCGATGGGCGAAGCGAGCCGCGTCCTGTGCAGGGAGACGAGGCAGGCGAATTTTGAGCCCTGCAGGCTTTGCTCTGTCTGTGGGTCGTCTTGGGAGTTGCTTTTAAGGAGACATACAAATCATAAAGCTCTGCTTTATTCATTTTTCTCAAAACTTGTAAGTCTGAGTTACCCAGCGCTTGCCTCAGACCAGCTACGGTCCATTTCCCGATGGGTGGGATCATCGGGATAGCAGAGCGTTAGGAGGAAGCTGGGAAAGAAGATGGGAGTCTTGCCGGGGGTGGCGAAGACTGGTCGTGGTGTCTTGTTGAGCGCTGGGCTGATCGGGCCAGTGTGCGACCGCGAGGAGAAGCCGGGGGCTCAAGTGCGTCAACCGGCATAGGAGGGATGACCGTGGAACCGACGGAGTGAGAAAGTGCATCCCTGGTGATGTCTTCATCGGGAGAGGAGCTCGTTGGAGACATAGTTGCTAGTAGTTGAGTCAAGAGGCGAATCTACTAAATGCTCCAAACTGTCAATGGATCGAGGTAAGACTGTTGAGTCTATATGTATATGTATATGAGTCTATCTTATCATTGATTGCTGATTGCTGTCCACTCGTGTTAATTATCTGAACATGCTCCTCCCGAACTTAGTCAATAAAACTTCATTTAAATCTACTAATTGAACTCAGGCCTAATCCTGGCTTAATCTAAGCCCTGTCTCTGAAACCAGACCTTTATTAACTGCAGTATTTGATGTAGTGCAACATTTAAAAAAAAAATATAAATATGAAAAAATATATTAATAAAAACTATTTTCAATTGTGACAAAATCAGTCATAATTTTTAAAAACCTCTGAGTATGAGTTTAGAGTATGAACTGGTTTATCTCTAAATATCATAGAACATATTATTCCTTATGACATAACCCCTTGAATGTCATAGCAGTAAAAATGTACCATGCATGTGTGACACAGAAAGAGATGTGTAAAGTCGGCTGTCTCTCTATGGATCACGCTGTGGTCACATCTGTCCATGCAGTGGAGTAGCAGACGGTCAGAACCCTGCAGAGAAGCCTAAACCTCCAACAGCTGGGTCAGATTGAACTCGCCTCTCATCAAATTAAAGTAGATTTTATGGACTGTGCTAATAGTCTAATACTTTTGCTGCTAAACTGCTCTGTGTGGTTTTGCAAATATCAGTTTTCTGAATATATAAATATTCAGCAGTTTAACTGGTGTGTTGTACTTTTTGTGCTAGTATTTGTCACTGCTGATGTGTGTATACTTTGTGTTGGAATTAAATCATTCAATCCAATGTATACTGCGACAGGATAAAGTTCACTGTAAAACTTAATTTGTTTGTCTAAGACTGACTTCTGCAACCCAAATCCAGACCTTATTAGAGGAATGAGAAAAGGTGGATTTAGATTAGTGTCAGTTTACTTTTTTTTTTGTAAATAACCACAATTAGATTTGTGAAACTGCACAAATAAATAACTAAATAAACTATGTATGCATGTGACCCTTTAGCGTCAGTTATATGACGTGATACATTTAACTGACGCTAAAGGTAAAGCGTTAGATGACGCGGGTAGGTTTAGGTCTGGTGAAGGGTACTAAGAGTTAAGTGTAATGGTTAGATCCTAAGGCGTCATCAAACTGACGCTAAAGAGTGCCTAAAGCGTCAGAGATTGAAGCATGGTCAAAAATGCTTCCCAAGGCGTCAGTTAGATGACGCCTGGGATGAGAATGGGCTGGCATGTCTGTTTGTCAAAAATGTTTATGTGAAAAATAAAGTACTTTGAATGCTATGGTTTGATATAATGTCGTAAAATTAGGAAAAAATAACATCAGATGAACAACAACACATGAAATGGCATGGTTTATTTAACAACAAAAAAAAAAAAAAAAAGGTAAAAATGGAGAAGCCATGTGTGTCACAGAGTCGGAATAGGAATTGCGAAGGTAAGTAGCAGTCATGCCCTGCTAAACAAATGCCTTTGATTAATTGATCATTTGCAAGTGTGACCAATTCTATAAAAGCAGAAGTTTTGGCAGTTCGCTGGTCTGGAACATACAAGTTTGTGTTAACAATGCCAGGGAAGATAGACATCAGCAATGATCTTAGAGAAGCAATTGTTGCTGCCATCAATATAAGAAGGGTTGTACAGAAATTTCCAAACAATTTGAAGTCCAACATTCTACAGCGAGGAAGATTATTATTATTCACAACTGGAAAACATTCAAGACTGTTTCCAATCTTCCCAGAAGTGGACATCCCAGCAAATTTACCTCAAGGTCAGACTGTTTAGTGCTTCGGAGTAACTGCAAAATAAAAAACAAACAACAACAACAAAAAAAAAACTAAGCGCTAAACCTCAAACTCACGCGTAAGTTTAAAACATTTTAACTAACCCCCCAGCGTGAGTTTTTCAAGGCGACCGTTATTTAGAACTTGCCACTTTAATGTTTCCATGGTGACGCGTCATTGCTTGTCACGTGACACAGCACAACCACAACAGAGCACAGAATGAATGATGATCTCCCAGATAGCAAACTGACATTGAATCAACGTGGAAACATGACATTGAAACAACGTGATCTGACATTGTTTTGCTCATCGAATTAACGTTGAACCAACGTCAGACGCACCATTCTTCAAAACTAAAGGAAAATCAACTTGAAATCAACATCGTTTCAACGTTAGGAAAGCAACTAACTGCGTCGATTTTCCGTTAGTTTTGAATAATGGCGCGTTAATTCGATAAGCAAAACAATGTCAGATCAACGTTGTTTCGATGTCATGAGAAACGCCGTTTCTACGTTGATTCAATGTCAGTTTGCTATCTGGGCTGCTTTTATGTCATTTTTCCTTTTTTATTAAAAATATTAAAAAATGTATTCGCTATATCATGAAACACTTATATTCCGATTGTCAAATATGTGCAAGTGGATGGGTTTTGTTGTTTAACCATCTTTATAACGATCGCGTTAGTTGAGCTGTATGCACAACAGGTGGCGCCATTTTAGTTTCTCTTTTTCAATTCAGAGAATCAGATCTGTTGGATTTACAACGTCAGAAAACTGAAAGGTGGCCAGTGGAAAACTACAGGAGCGAAACAAGGGGGTAATCCATCGACCGGAAGTTGAAGCCTCGCGGGAGCTGCCATCTTGTAGTAGAACTTCACTTGCGCTAGCATTCCCATTGACTCCCATTCATTTTGGTGTCCCTTTGACAGCGAATTACTTTACATCTGAGGTGTTTGAAGACCCCATTTGTCCTTTATTTATTTCTAGAGAAACACGACAATGTATAAAATGCTCCATTACCTTGTAGCTTATGTTATGGGTAGAAGCAGTTTTAGTGAAAGTAGGCTACCGATTGTGTCATACCCATGTGACTCTCTGTCGCACAGTAGAGAGATTACCGTATGGACAGGAGAAGAAGCTCGCGCGCAATCGGGGAAACGTGGAGGCAAAATGACAAAATAATTAATTAGAATACCTAGCAAAATTGTCTCCATCTCCTAGCTCATGGACAGCTCCTATTCACACTCTCCGCCTGTGCATGTTTCGGAAGGGAATGATTCAGATTTCTCATGCCACAGCACTAGAAGATAGACTGGTTGCTCTCGTCACAACTATGTAGTCAAGCTCTGTTTGAGTCTGCGCGTCAGAGACGGAAGTGCTAAAAAATCGGCCAAAACGGGCTTCAATCATCTCAATGGAGTTCCAATGAGATCGCTCTGTCCATTTCTTTTACTGTCAATGGAGCGAAATTAAATTATCAGACGTAGGAAGTCTGACGTAGTCAGGCTAAAGGCTTTGCCTCCTGAACACACACCATTTTTTTTGGACTCAATTGTACAATGTTAAGTGGGTGAAAAAAAAAAAAAAAACCCTCCTTAATCTTGTGTTAAGGTCAAAAATGGGCACCAAATGGGAAAAACTGTAATTTAGAGCATTCTAAAATAAGCCAAAAATAAGACACCAAGTGACAGCAAAGTCACTTCATCTTTAGGTTTTAGCTCTAAGAACTTATTGGAATGATATTTTAATGTAGTTAAAAATAAATAAATAAAATATAAAAATAAGCATAATTTACATAGAAGAAATGTGGTACTTTTTGAAGTAAATAAATTCAAACATACCTCCAAAATAAAATAAAAAACACCATACATGGATAGACAAAACTTTGTCGAAGACAGTGATATAATATTTATAATAAATAAAAATTAGGATCACACCTGAGTCCTCTGTGCCCACATTTGTCCACAATTATAGGATTATGGGCTATAAAGTGAATACAGTGAAGACAGTATTTTAGTTTTTCATTTGATTATTCAATTTCTGTAGTATTTCTTAAGACATCTTAAATAAAACTAGGCTACTTTACCTTTTTTAATTTATTTACCAGTTTCATAGTTGCAAAAGTGTGTATTCTTGTATTAAGGATTTTTTTTTCTATTTGTCTCAGGGCTATCTTGCTTTATTACAGAAGACTACCAGTCATGTGTGTAATGATTGCAGTGAGCTTAAATGGCATTTGTTTCATAATATTGGGTTGACTAAAATGTGAAGAAAAAAAATCAATCAATTTTAAGGTTTACAATTAAGCTAATTCAGTGATTATTTTTTTCTTCTAGACTTATTGAACTTGGCTAGTTCTGCTTCTGTTTCCGGCCGCCCCAAGCAGAAATTATTATAGCTATATAGTAACCATAAGAACCATGATAAGATCACTCTTTCAGTGAAATTGCACTGCATTAAAATTACATACATTTTGATCTTGTGACCTTTTACAATGCCATTGTTGGTGGTGACCACAAATGGTGGAATGCAGTAGGCTATACAATGATGCACACAAATATGCAACCTGAAATACAAAACACACACCTGCAAACCTGTTGGTTTGCAAGCACAGACACATCGATATCAATGTAATGACAAATGAGAATGACTTTGAAGTTATAAGAGACTCCTACAGAGGGGTGAGTTTAAATTGAGGGCAACGCTGATAACAGAAAACTATTGAAGTGAAAAGTGTGCTAAGAATACATGAAGAAATGACAGAGAGAGAGAGAGAGAGAGAGAGAGAGAGAGAGAGAGAGAGAGAGAGAAAGAAAAAGAGATCAGAGTAGAAGATGTCTTTGTGAGAAATCGTGTGCTGAGATCATTTGAATGGTTGAAGGGTGATTTTCAGCATATATGCTCACTCAGACAGTAACAAAACAGACGTTTCCTCTTCAGTGAAGTGACTTTCAAGCTTGGATGTTTGCTTTGTAGAATTTAGTAAATATCTGTTCTTGTTTTAGGTTATTTTAAACTACTTGATTGGTTTCAGTCATCATGCTGTCTTCATAAGCGTTATTGATTCATTGCTTTCTAGTCTTGCTGCATCAAGCAAATCACCCTCCGAAAAGGATCTTGCAGATATTTATTAATTTCAAGATTGCACATACAGTATATTTACTCTGTACAAGGCAGCTAGTTATAAATCATTTGATTTATCATGGTAGATAAGAAAAATGAGAACAAATACAATATTGTCTTATTTTAGTATTCATATGCATATATTTATGTGTCCATAAAATGTTCGGCCATGTGAGCTGCATGGGACACTTCCTTACTTTCAGAGTGAATTAATCAGGTTCATTGTGAAAGTTCATATTTAAACACAACACAAAATGCAAATGCTTCAGTTTATGTTTTTTTTTTTTTTTTCCTTCAGAATGGCTTTTCCCTGCCTTTTCAGGTAGAGCTTGTTTTACTTTTCTTTTTTTTACTATCTGTAGAATGATTTAGTTTATTAAAGCAATTTGACTTTCACAGATTTTGAACAAAGTAAGCAGGCAGTATTCAATAAAATCATTTGTGCAGAGTCAGAGTTGTTTTGTTATGTATGATTGGTTAAGAATGGATTGGTCCTGGAGAACGGTCCTCTGTCTGTCTGTCTGTTTGTCTGTCTGTCTATCTATCATCTGTCTTTCTGTCTTTATGTCCGTCTGTCTGTCTATCTGTCTGTCTGTTTGTCTGTCTGTCATCTGTCTGTCTATCTATCTATCTATCTATCTATCTATCTATCTATCTATCTATCTATCTATCTATCTGTCTGTCTGTCTGTCGTCCGTCCATCTATCTATCTATCTGTCTATATCGTTCTATCATTCCATCTATCGTTCTATCTTTCTATCGTTCTGCCATTATATCTATCATTCTATTGTTCAATCTATTATTCTATCTATCTATTGTTCTTTCTATCTATTGTTCTACCTATCATTCTATCATTATATCTGTCGTTCTGTCTTTTGTTTTGTCTATAGTTCTATCATCCTATTCTATCTATTGTTCTACCTATCATTATATTTATCATTGTATCTGTCACCCTTTCTTTCCATGTATTGTTCTATCCCTCTGTCTATCATTACATATTAAGGTAACGGTACAGTCACATGGACTGTGAGCAGTTGCACATATGATTATAAAAGATTTTTCAAGCTCAGACTGTAGTCCAGATGTCTAGCTGGCTCACTGAACAGAGCAGTGTGTTGGTAAACACTCACTCCAGACACGCACTGCTGGTTTGACCGAAAAAAAAGCAGGGCAAACAGAGGATAAAAACTAGAGAAACCGCAGAACAGATTCAGATAGGGAACTCAGCATCTTCCCATGTCATCAATCACCCCTTCTGGGGTTTATGTAAGTGACCTGTGGGTTACCAGACCAGAGCTGCAACTGCTTCTATCTCCCAACACTTTGGTCTCTTCGTATGACAGAATGCTATCACAAATTATCACATCATGAAGGACTGTAGTATTAGGTGAATAACAGCTCATTTACAGTATATTATGCATTAGGTCAGTAGCACTTGTCTTATATATTGAAGTTCATATTGCCACTCTTCTCCTACTCCTTTGCTGCATCTTCTTGGCACATTGCCTTGCTCTTATCTGCCTGTTTCTCATGGATTTTAGCTTGGAGTCTGAGATAAGAACAGAGAAGCGTTAATCCACAGAAAGATAGCAGAGTGAGCGGATGGAGAAGAAGATAACCTCAGGCCTTGAGCTCTAATTCTTCAGTAATTGGAGGACTACTGCGCTCTTAGCTGCTCTAATGCTAACCAAATCAAAGGCTGTCTATGATCTCCCCATTCACCTCTAAGAACTGAGAGCTGGATTTTTCACTTCATAGATGCTATAACTGAAGGATGAAATGATGCAATGATGCTATGAATAAATGCTAAATGATAATTATGTACCGGAGTGCTGTACATTATGTGAGATTTATCATTTATCATTAAGAACTTAAAGTTACAATTCAATTCCTGAAACTAAACGTCAAATCGAATGTAAGGAAATACAATAATAAAAAAATAATAAAAAACTGAAATGCAACGTCTTATTTGAAAATTTAGTCTTAAATGATGTGACTGGGAGCTGACAGTGTGCTGTGGTTTAGTTTTGATGCATGTCAGCTTTTTTTTTTCTTTTTTTTTTTTTTCGGGAGTTGCGGTGAAAGGACCAGCTGTCTCCATTTATGTTAGCCTCACCGTGAGAGACCTAATGGAGTCTCTGGAGCTTTTGTGCCTCTGGTTGCAAAAGTAATCATCTACACCAGTCTGGGAACAGTAGCTTGTAGGTCTGAATTTAGGTTTGAGGTTTGGAAAATCTCTTACAGTGTGTGTATAGAACAGTCTTGTCTATTGTGTTGAATGGATGTGTGACGCTTGGTGGAATACAGTGTTATCAGAGTGTTAGGCTTTATCCAATCAGCTTAATCTTTACATAAGACGTTCTGTGAGACACACATGCTTTGTTCCTTCTGTGCTCTATTAAAGTTCTGAGAAACAGCCAAACTCCAGCCTGGAGGCACATGATCTTATTGACACCACCCTCATCTTATAGGACTACACAGCAATCCTGCTGAGCACATGAGATCTGAGGACCAGACCTTAGCGTAAAACTCTAGAGCAGCAGCTTAGAATATCTGTAACAGCATCTATGCTACTGCTTTCCGTTCAACTCCATACGCTGTAATTTCCAGTTTCATACTTGAAAAAAGGTGATACAACATTAAGGGCCCTATCATACACGCGGCGCAATGCGGCGCCAGGGTCGTGTTTCTTGCTAGTTTCATCCTAACGCTGTTATAATTTTTACGTCCTATGCCACGTTGTTTAAATAGAAAATGCATTTTCGCCTATTTTTGCTGGTCTGAAAATGAAATGTGTTCAGGTGAATTGTTGGCATGTTACTATTTTGAGGCAACTGAAATGGACTGTGCCATTGAAAAAAAAGAGTCTAAAGTCAATGCAGGAATATTGTCACAGGTCGGGGCGGGCCAACCTGACCTGCACCCGCCCCTCGAGACCCGCACCACCCTTGGGGAGCCAGACGGAGGATGGAGCAAGAAGGACAGACGAGAGGGAGTCAATTAAAACCTAATAAAAAAATAAAAGTTTTTATTAAGAATAAAAATGTTCTTTAAAAGAGTGCAGGGTCAGGGCTGCTTTGTGTCCGGGGGTCAACCAGGGGGGAATTTACAGCACGTATCCATTTCGTTGAAGGCTGGTGGTCATGAACTTGCTGCAGGAAAACTTCGGGCTGGAGGTCTTGATGCAAGCAGACAGGTGAGTATGCAAGTACGTACTTCTCTTCACTGGCGGAGTCAACAGACACAGAGCGGCTGGAGGTTTCACTGCGAAGCAGACAGGTGAATATACAGACACGTAATCCTCTTCACTGCAGGGCCGACAGACACAGAGCTTACAGCGGGGAAACTTCACTGCAAAGCAGACAGGTGAATATACAGATACGTAATCATCTGGCATACATACACACAATCCTCGTCTTAGCACATAATCCTCTTCTTCTCCCTGGACAGACAGAGAACTTACGGCTGGGGGTCTCCACTGCATGCAGTCGGGGTGAGTATACAGGCACGCCATCCTCTTCACTGCAGGGCCGACAGACACAGAGCTTATAACGGGGAAACTTCACTGCAAAGCAGAGACGTGAGTATTCAGGTATGTAATCCTCTGACATACAAAGACACAATCCTCATCTTATCACAAAATCCTCTTCTTCTCCCATGGACAGACAGAGAACTTACGGCTGGAGGTCTCCACTGCAAAGCATTCGGGTGTGAGTATACAGGCACGTCATCCTCTTCACTGCAAAGCAGTTGGTTAAACATTCACAACATGTCTCTTCACAGCGGGCTGCCAGATAAATACACTCAATGGTCTGTGGAGTACAACAGTGTACAACAGTGTTAACCTCTTCTCATGCAGAATGTGATAGAAACTCAGGTAAGACATGGACATCCAACGGGTTTAGGTTCACACTTCACACAGCAGACAGTGCATCACATCACTTCATCTCAACAATTCAGCACTCAGTGGAAAATACACATATGTATGGCCGTTGCCCATCTTCTGATCTGGCTTTCACATCAAGGTGTCCCACAGACACAAGAGAGGAGGATGGAAATTGATTTGGACTACTCACTATCTCTCCCAAACGATCTTCAGCCCCATGTTTACTTCTTTCTCCCAACGCACAGCCCCACGGCCGTCTGTCGCCCCCACTTCCTCTTCACCATGGCTCACTCTTCCCACAGGAACACTAGTACTGTTCCCCAAAAGCAACGCACTGTTTGATCTATACTTCCTCCTTTTATACTCCTCTCATCGCGAAGTGTCCCAATCGCAAGGCTTGTTTTCCCCATGCGCAGCTGTTAGCAATCTGGCTGATTACCCCGTTCGTGGGGATTGTTTGTGCTACCCCGGAAATAGCTGGTGTCCCGTTGTTATGGGTCTGACGGGAGGCAAATCCCGGCAAACATTAGTTCCGCCTGGGCAGGGAAAAAAAATAAAATTTGTCACCCCGTGACACTATAGCACTTGCAGCCTGGAATGGAATGAGGAAAAACCAGTGACATTGAATATGTGCATTTCTTAAATTACTATTTACATTTGCACAACAGTTAGTTCAACCTCCACAACATTTAGTCATTTGTGCACATCATAGTAGCAGTTTCTCATTCCTTCCAACAAATTACAAATGAAGAGTTCAGATGCAAAAGCCTCTAAATGCCATTTGAAATTTTCTTCTTTAATGATGATTTTTATCAAGCTTGTATATTTAAGTTCAGTGATTTCACTTAAATGGCAATTTATTTAAGTGAAATTACTGAACTTAAATATACAAGTTTGATAAAAATCATCATTAAAGAAGAAAATTTCAAATGGCATTTAGAGGCTTTTGCATCTGAACTCTTCAAATGCTTTTGGACATGTAGCACCTGTGATACACCATTATTTGGTAAATAATAACCAGTACAATGTCTAGTAAACTTCAACTTTTGTTGTGAAATACAATATTACTGTAGGGGGGAACCAAATCAAAGCAGAACCAAAGTGCGGGTATTGTTGCACCGCGCTGCCTAAGTGACGGACGCTTTCCTTTTCTCTCATACACCGTGCCTCCCAATTCGCATACTATCCGTCCTAAATAGTATTCGAAAATAGAATTAGTACGTCCCAAATCGTAGTACGTTGAAATGAGTGTTTCAAAGATACCCGGATGGTCTACTTTTTCCGGCCAGAATCCGAAGTGTAGATCGATGCACACTCTAACGGCTGATATTGCCCACAAACCATTGCGCGTTGGACGAGGATTCGGTTAGAACTACAGGATGCACGAGTCCCCGTGGTTGTGTAGAGAGGTTTAGATGAAGAGCTTTGAGTGATTAATTATCAGTATCTACCTGACGAAAATGAATTTATTCAATGTTGTCCACATTATATTGCATTTGTAGCAGCATTGTGAACTTTTGTAAAGACACATTTAGCCATTACGTTTTAAATGCATCATTATATTCAAATTGCAAACACGAGGAGAGCATGAAAGACCCACAACTGGCAGATGAACATGCTCTCCGAAACAGTAGGAAATAAAATTAGATAGAATGGAGGATTT
This sequence comes from Pimephales promelas, assembly GCF_016745375.1. Next base: position 865,410 of record NW_024121810.1, read on the forward strand.
TAACTGTGACAAGATGATTGACAGGGCAGTTTACGGTGACAGGATGCACGCAGCATGCGACAGAGCTGTCCGTTAAAAATGACGTGAAGCTTGCCTATTCTTTTGCTACACACTCAAAAAGTATGTACTTTTTCCTCACAAAAAGAGTACATACTTTTAGGGCGTAGTATAAGTAAGCGAATTGGGACGCAGCAACTGAGATTTGGAAATGAAGATGGCGGTTCGCTCCTTCACTCTCTGCTTATGTGATTCTGTTTTCCAGGTTCATACTCTGAAAAGAAAACAATCATAACAGCTGTTTCCTCCTGAAGTGTATGTGTATTGAAACGTGTATTATGATGAGTCTGTTAGTGAATTGTTGATGTGTAAAGCCGAGTTAGAGAGTCGCGATTACAATCGCGGGGAAAAGCATGTGTAAATGGCACTAATGGCCGTAAAACACGTGAGGATTGAGGCTGAATGTGTAAATTGGTGTCCTCAGCCCTTGGTAATGCTTCATTTCGTGTTTTATGGTATCCTGACACTTTATACATCATTGTAAATGTTAAGAAGAGAGGTATGTTGTTTAAAACGTTATTACTAAAGTTTACAGAAGCAGCTAGTTGTTTTGTCTGTGTCTAACACTGTATTATAAGTTGAACAGTTTTCCATGTGTATTATTCATGTTGTGACTTCAAAGTCACTTACAGTAGGTATTCATTTACAGCCAAAGAGTGTTTAATATTTATTTTATCACATTAGTAAAATGGTGGATTTCTGAAGTTTAAAAGAAAACAAATAATTAAATGATCATATAGCAGAAAATATGATCTCTCTGTGATATTGCACTTTAAAGAGAGAGTAATGTTTATTTTTGCAAAGACATGCTTATTTTTGTGAATGTGGAGAGTAAAGAAAAAATAACTATAGAGGTGTTTAAATTGAAATTAACAAATTGACTCTCAAACTGAAAAATGTTTACACTAAGGGAATGTTATTGTTTTATACCATGATTTGATCTATTTGTAATAAAGATACTGAGATTTGGAAATGAATATGGCAGTTCGCTCCTTCACTCTCTGCTTATGTGATTCTGTTTTCCAGGCTGACATCTAAAAGTTGAGATTAGTGAACCCCAATTGAAATACATTTGTTACTCCAGTCACAACACTTGAGACTCGTAACAAACTGTGGGGGCTCGTCCGGGATCTCTCCTCATCGGGGGAACAGATCCAGAGATACTAGAACCACGCGACCAAGGTGATAAGACGCTGCTGCAGGCCAGGAATCAAACCATGGGTGTCCGAGGAGGGAAACCAAAGAGGAAGGGTATCTTCACCTCGCCTAGGAGCCGCACTGCTGATCCTGGGCCAGCACACGCTACTCACCGGAGGGCTACATGCAGATCTTGTGGTCATTGCACACCAGCACCAGATGGATTTCACCTGTGATTGGGAGGTTGACACACACACACACACGCACACACACACACACACACCTGCCACTTACTAATTCACAACACCACTGATTTACTGAACTCACAAACCACAACGGAACATTTGAACTGAACTACACACCATGTCAACCACTCGTAAAGACTTAGTATGGAGCATCAAGAAACAGTTATTCAGACTCTATTAGGTTGCAAAAGACATTGCAAGCGGCAGCCAAAGTGTAGAAGAGCTGAATCCAAATGATGAAGAAGGCTGCATGGAGTATGTCGTTTCATACAAGCAATCTGACAATTTACTAGAACTTGAGGATGAAGGTCAGTTGTTGGTTTTGAATGACTTAAAATGTAGAGCAGAGGTCTCAAACTCGCGGCCCGCGGGATGATATTTTGTGGCCCCCTACTTGATTTTAAAGTTTAATGTTAGTGCGGCCCGCCGTTGCGTTTTGCCGCGTTTTTTTTATTATGAATATTTTTATCCCTTATGGGCTACCATATATAGTCTCGTGACAGCTTACCGTGTGTCTGTTGTCAATAGTTGTCATAGACAACCACGAAGTACAAATACTGTATACTGCGCCTGGAAAAAATGAGCGCGTCGCTTCAATTATGAGCGCGCTCGGCGCTTGATGCGCGCCTACATTTGAAACGTACTTGAGCGTGCAAAATATGTGAGCGCGATATGTGAACAGGCGAGCTACTACCACCAAATCAGCCCACAGCTACTGATAGCTCGCGAGCGACGTGTTGGATACCCCTGCTCTAAAACAATGTGAGAATAATCATTTTGATCTTGTAATATGTGTTGTGTCTGAACGCGTTCAATGAACGATAGTTAATGAACTCGTTCATATTTTGGGCGAACGTGAACTGAACGTAGCCTACTGTATTACTGCCTGATGAACGTTACAGTGAACTCGTTCATTCTAGTGTCTGTGAACCGAGGAGGCGTCGTAAGATCATTTAAAAGGCTTTTATGAGGTCGGCGAGGATGGGAAAATCTTACATGTCTGTGCAAAATTTGCCCGTCGATAAAATGATTGTTATCTGTGGTTGTATATGGGTTGTGGCAATAATAATAGCCTAATAATAAAAAAGAAGCTCGCAGCAACATATGAAAAAAAAAAGAACTAGTTCATTTTTGAAATATGAACTGAAATAGTTCATTTTAAAATTTGTGAATTGAACTTTGAACTAGTTAATGTAATGAACTTGGTCCAACAGGTTGATAAGAAGGTTTGCTTTGATATGTGCAAAGTCAGTAATTTGCCTGAGACACTATACATGAGTAGAAAGAATTATTTGTATTTCAAAAGCAGTAATTGGTTTTCTAAGTATAATAATAGGAAATGTGCCTTTTGGAAAAAAAAATCAATATAATAGTGTTGTATAAAGAAAATAAAAAGCAAATATGACTATCATCACAACAAAGTGTGTATAAGAAAAAGACAAAGAAAGTTTGTAAAACTGTCAACTGTCAGAAGGACAGCCCATCAAGAACCAATCATGTACAGAAAGGAATGTTCAAATTCAGAGGAACAGTTCAGAAGAAACGTTAATAATAAAGATTGAGAAGATTGGATCAGTTGTGCTCCATTTTTGGAATACTTAAATACATTTTTTTTAATTTTTTTGGAATACTTGATGCGGCCCGGCCCGGCCTGATCAGACTCTATCTCCAGCGGCCCCCAGTTAATTTGAGTTTGAGACCCCTGATGTAAAGTAATTCATGCTGGGGCTACTGTTAATGTTCCAATCAGTGCAGTGAGTGATGGTAACACACATGCTACACCTAGTCACAGCCCATCCACTACAATCCCACACACTACATCACAACCTCATTTTGATCCCAACAGCACAGTAATGGCAACACAACCTCACGCTACCACTCATACCAGTACAACAACAACACAGTCACTAGAAGAGCTGAGACAAGTGTATGAAGAGCTGGGTGAGAAACTGCGACGACATGAAGTCAGGGTTACACTGTATACCACAGATGGTAATGAAGAGACCAGTAGTACTGAAGGACCTCTCCTATTTGCAGCACAGGGATTTCAAAGTACATGGTGGTCTGGTTGGAGATCAGAACTCCGATTTAACTTACAACAATATCAGCAAGCAAATCGATGAGGGAGTGAAAAGAGGGCTTCACAGACGCAAAAGTGGTCAGAGGGGTGTTGAGGGTCATCAAACCAGGGGCCTTTAAAGATATGCTGGTTAACAAAGATTCAATCACAGTGTCGGAACTCAAAGGTTTCCTTAGGTCTCACCTCGGAGAGAAAGCAACCACTGAGATGTTCCAGGAATTGATGTGCGCCAGGCAATCAGACCAGGAACCACCACAGCAGTTTCTCTATTGCATGATTGCATTCAAGCAGAAAATCATAGTGTTGTAACTTGTAGGCAGGTATATTGATAATTAAATCAGAGTTTTGTTGTCTTGAATGATTCATTCAGTCATATTCATTCATTCATTGATTTATCTCACTTGTTTAAGTAATCTAAAAAAATAAATAAAAAAATAACCCCGATTAGCGGCCGCTTAGTTCGCTTATGTCTCGGGCCGGCTCTGGCTGTTTTATAACATTATCATTTGCCTGTGTCATGTTAGTCAAAATTAATACTTGTGAATGCTGAATAGTCATTCCATACAAAAATAATAGTCCTCATTTCATTGCTTGAGTCATAACATTCAAAAAATGTTAAACTAGTTGTCAAAATCGGCAAATTTTATAGCTTTTAAAATCTTTTTTTATTATCTTTTTTAGCCTAAATTTAACATTTGTTCTCAGGTAAACCTCAGGTTTCAATGATGAGAAGGGATGTGCATGAATGATTTACACTGTGTATGTTGTATGTTCAGTTCCAATATGTAATGCAATATTGTTGTAGTCTCATTAGGTCCCCCGACTGATGAAATCATGTATATCGCCGCATCACAAGGTGAGCTGGAGTCCTCTAGAGATGATGGCTCATCTGTGGTGCTGTCCTCGGATGTGCTAGCATAACGAGTTTGATTCAGAGTTCACAGCTATGCTTTCCCGGGCTGCTGCGATTATTGGGCTTGTGTGGAACATTCTGCCATGTCCTTTCCATGAACTTAAGGTTGATAATTGTTTTTTGGGGGTGGTGAACCCAAATCCTTTCTACCCGGACGTGCATGAAGAGTTCATGAGATCGTGGAAGTCTCCTTTGACTTTTCACGACTGCTCAGCAGCCTCTTCCGCCTTCTCTGCCCTCGTAGAGGCCATGGCCTAGGGTATACTGGGGTTCCTCCCTGTAGAGTGTTCTGTGGCTTATGTGTCCACACAGTGCCACCACCTGGCCTGGCGAACCTAAGCACCACTCCAATGCCTGTAGGTTCTTGTCCACTCCAGGTGGCGGGGACCTATGGAGCTGCGGGTAGGCTGTCACCTCACTGCGTGTTATTGCCATCCTTCTGGGTGTTGGGCTGGGCTGATTTAGGGCTCATCCTTGAGCTGCCTGCCGTCACAGACCTTGCTCGAAGGTGACTGCACGTTCCCTGAGTCAGGTGATGTACACATGCGTGGTCAGACATCTCTGGCTTTTCCTGGTTGATGTGCGTGAGGCTGAGTGAACCCGTTTTCCTCAACTTCCCCATATCCCCAGCAGCACCGGGCCGCGTCGTGGAGGTAGTCGCAGGAAGGCACCCCTGCACAGACCAGCCCCGCAGCCTCTCTGAACGCCAGGCTATGTGGTCCTCCTGTTACGGGCAGCTAAGATGTGGGTTTCAGTTCTTTTAGGGAGTGGTTGAAGGGCCACTCCTTCCCCGGTAGAGGGCTGGGGGAGGATCTTTTCTCATAGAGCTGCATCCCATCTCTGAGCCCCCAGAGGTTCGAGGTCAGGGTTTCACAGCCCATGCTCTCACGCTTTCAGCCTCTCCCTGGCGAATGGCGACTCCATCCCCAGTCGGTTCAGCTGATTTGGGATCAGCTCGGGAATGCACAGGTAGATTTGTTTGCCTCCCACGACTCGTCCCACTGCGACCTGTTTTATTCCCTGTCCAAGGGCATGCTCGTCAGCGATGCACTGGCGCACAGCTGGGCGTGGGGCCTCCGCAAATATGCGTTTCCCCCAGTGAGCCTTCTTGCACAGACCCAATGCAAGATCAGGGAGGACGAGGAGCAGGTCATTCTGGTTCCCCACACTAGCCCAACCGGACCTGGTTCCCCAAACAGCACCTCCGTTCTCTGTTGACGAAGCATGCCTGGAATTCGGGCTGGCCTACTCTTACGTGATCCTGAGACCTGGATATGTGCCCAAGGTTCCCACCACTCCCTTCCAGGACCAGGTGGTGAACCTGCAAGCACTGCCTCTGGATGAAGCAGACCCAGCCTTGGCACTGCTCTTTCCAGTAGGTGCTCTCCATGCCTACGTAGACAGCACGCAGAATTTCAGGACCTCAGACCAGCTCTTTGTCTGTTATGGTGGGAAGCTGACGGGAAAGGCTCTCTCCAAGCAAAGGCTGTTCCACTGGATAGTGGACGCCATTGCTTTGGCATACCAGCAGCAAGGTCGACAGTGCCCCCTTGGTGTGACTGCCCACTCCACCCGGAGTGTGACATCCTCTTGGGCTCTAGCGCATGGCGCCTTGCTAACAGACATCTGCAGAGCTGCAGGCTGGGCGACACCCAACACTTTCACCAGATTTTACAATCTCCAAGTGGAGCCTGTGTCCGCTCATGAACTCGCTTCAACCTGCCGGTACTAGGACCCACTCAGGTGTCTTCGCTTGCTCGCCATTCAACTCCACGGACTGGATACGTGCGATATTCTCCTCAGGTGAGCCTCATAAGGCCTTAGTTCCTCCAGCAATGCTGACGCAGATGACAGTGTCTATAGCCTGCGTGTTGGTTAGGGACCTCCCGTGTGCATGGTCCCTCCCTGAGTGACCCCCACATGTATATTTCCACTCTAAGCCTCTCTGAGCATGTGGCTTTCCCTTGCCAAGCCACCTTGCCACCCCTGGGGTTGAAATATTCCACTTGTGGCTTGACACCCCAATGCATCCTTCGGGTCATATGTGTATTTTCTTAGTCCCCCCCCCCCCCCTCTAGGTTGGCAGTAAATGCATTTTCCTCTAACTTTGGGATATGCTCTCCAGTGTACCTTGGTATTCCTGTGCTAAATAGGAGTCCTTTGTCCGTGCCAGTTTCATGACAGGGATCTCAGATTTACGCAGCGAACTGGAAGAGAGCTGTGAAGGTGGTGTGATTAGACTGGTAACCCCATTTGTTGTCATCCGTCTGAACTCGGAGTGACAGCGAAAGGGAACGTCTCGGTTACGTATGTAACCCTCGTTCCCTGAGTAGGGAACGGAAACGTTCCATCTTCCTGCCACCTTCCGCTGTACCGCTGGAACTTGTTTTAAGAGCATGAAGAACGAGGTGTGCTTGTTCCATGGCGAAATACTATTATAACATTTACCAAGCACGTTTCAGAATCAGTTCACAGCCGAGGAGATCGATGTTCTCGTCAGGGCCGTAAAAGAAAGAGAAGTGACACTGGGGATGGGACAAACCCACCCAAATTAGCTTTGGTTAAACATGCATATAATAATTTGGGTAAATGTGTAAGCTTTCTGCCTATTTTTGCCATCGTCATAATAATAATAATAATAATAATAATACCTTTTATTTATAGGTGCCTTTCAGGGCACTCAAGGACACCACACAATATAAAACAGGGCAATAAATACAACACATACACATACAAGCACCAACTATACATCAAACAATCATATCATTAATGATGAAATTTTTAATTTTCTGACGTTTTTTTAACATTAATATGAGTTCCCCTAGACTGTATTTGTTCCCCTCGTGTCTAAAATTTTCAATCGGTGTAAACTGAGCTTTGGCTATTTTTCTCTTCTCTGCATCTCAGACGCGCTGATCTAGAATCTCCCCCTATATAACGGAAAGGTTACTCCTCTTTCTCTGCTTTGCCCGCCCAGAGAATTTGGCCCGACGATGAGAAAATGAGCTAGGAACAGGAAGTACGAACACGCGCATGCACGGTTTTATTTTTTCCTAGAGAAATAGCTTTGACATTTGAGTTTTTCCTCGAGAGAGATCATGGCTTGCAAACGAGCCAAGCATGGCAGTTGCTCAGTGTTCGGATGTACAAATGAACACAAAAGTATTTTTTAGTTCCTTCATCTGCGCCTCTGAAGAAACAATGGGTTAATTTTATTTTCTCTGGAAATACGGCGACTCAACTCCCAAAGTTTTGTATCCAAACGGGCAGGACACAGGTAAGTTAATCTTTCTCTCAAAATCGTTCGACTGTTTATGCATCAGTAAGTCAAGCCAGACTTTTATCAACTTCACATCGTTTCTTTGAGTAGGATGAAAATAATCTTATTTAAAGAAAGTGTTTAGCAGGACGATAACCCTGCTGAAAAATCCAGCTAAAACCAGCCTAGGCTGGTTGGCTGGTCTTAGCTGGTTTAAGCTGGAAGTAGCTGGTTTTAGTTGGTCACCCAGCCTGGCTTAGCTGGTCAAGCTGGTCTCCCAGCCTGACTTAGCTGGTTAAGCTGGTCTCCCAGCCTGGCTACCAACTTGACCAGCTAAGACCAGCCTGACCAGCTGAAAAAGTGTTCAAAACCCCTCTAAAACCAGCCTGATAAACCAACTAACCAGGCTGGGAGACCAGCCAAAACCAGCCAACCAGCCTTGGCTGGTTTTAGCTAGATTTTTCAGCAGGGAAGCACGCGCTGCTTTGTTTACGTTATGTGTATCTGCAGCCTGCAGTGTATCTATCGGTTTTCCTTTTTGAATAATGAATATAGACTAATATATCTGCAGAAAATGTACACGCCATCAAATGTCCGAGTGAAACGAAGCAAAATGTACATCTACATCTGGGAAGCTATCTTTTCTTTCCTAAGATGGTAAGGGAACAGTCATAAATGCCATTAACCCCAGTAACAACCCCAGTAATAGTTAGGTTTAGGGACGGGGTTGAGGTAAGTCATATATTTAAATATACAGTAATAATGTTAAGTCAACGGCGTTCATAAACACGCTGAAAAGCGATTATGCGTGTTGATAGCATGCCAAAAATGGAAATACGAATTGTCGTGTCATTCACACGCTACTTCATGAGATCAGTCTGAAACGAGAGTTTCGGGATTTAGAGAGAACAGAAACTGCGTTACACTGCACAACGAAGCTCCTACTGTATGTACATCATCGTGTCTGCATTGGTGAAAGCAGAGAGTGCAGAAACTGCATTACAATGATAAGATCTTCATCCTCGCGATCGACAGACTGTCATCTGCTGCGATCAATGCTCATCACAGCAATATTTTATGTGATGAGAATCTAAATACTTCAAAAACTTCTCACGATTCAGTAATCTCGATATCTGTAATAGTAAAAATGTATAATAGCTGTAGTAAAACGTATTCAAGAGAGTTTCACATGTAATATGTAGCTATTTCATATGCAAGCATGTCAGCCAATCACAGCAGTGGGCGGTTACATTGAGTCCCACAGTAGACACGCCCCTTCTAACAGAGCGTTCTAAGCAGAGGCTAAAATCAGGCTAGGAAAAATGCCTTTTATTTCTAAATTGTGACATTTTTTTATCTAGAAAACATACTAACATTATAAGGGCAACCCAGGAAACATAAAATAATATAAAAAAACCTTTAAAAGCCGGTAAAAGCTATTCTAAACAAATGTGATTTTATTTGAACCTTAAAATGGGAAATTGAATCCCATTGTCATGGACACAGCAATGATTTCCCTCATGTTTAAATTTGTTTCCTTATAATAATGTATCATTTGCAAAAAGTAAAATACATCTGTGTAGATGAGAGAATCATCTACAGTGTTTGTGCCATAACACGCCACCTTTTTGCACCGATCTGCCGAGGAAGTGCAAGTTAATTTCCTAGTTTACCAACGTGCGTCTATGGAGGAAAAAGTCCGCTTTGCACGGATGCAAAATAGGAATGTTACATGCGTCAGTGTACGAAGTCATTTGCGCCGGGTGCAACATATAGGGCCCAAAATCTGCAGTCTACTCTGCTGGCTGAATTACAGTAAATTAAGCTGTTGAACAGATTTAGCCAGTTAACACATGAAAGAGGGCAAAGCTCTCAAATCTCAAAGTTAATAATCATCTCATTTTCAGTCTAAATAGACTGTATTACTGCATGATGAACGTTACAGTGAACTCGTTCATTCTAGTGTCTGTGAACCGAGGAGCGAGGAGGCGTCGTAAGATCATTTTAAAAGGGTTTTATGAGGTCGGTGAGGATGGGAAAATCTTACATGTCTGTGCAAACTTTGCCCGTCGATAAAATGATTGTTATCTGTGGTTGTATGGGCTGTGGCAATAATAATAGCCTAATAATAAAAAAGAAGCTCGCAGCAACATATGGAAAAAAAGAACTAGTTCATTTTTGAAATATGAACCGAACTAGTTCATTTTAAAATTTGTGAACTGAACTTTGAACTAGTTCATGTAATGAGCTTGGTCCAACAGGTTGATAAGAAGGTTTGCTTTGATATGTGCAAAGTCAGTAATTTGCCTGAGACACTATACATGTGTAGAAATAATTATTTGTATTTCAAAAGCAATAATTGTTTTTCCAAGTATAATAAAAGGAAATGTGCCTTTCGAAAAAAAAAAATCAATATAATAGTGTTGTATAAATAAAACAAAAAGCAAATATGACTATCATCACAAAGATGTTGTGTATAAGAAAAAGACAAAGAAAGTTTGTAAAATTAACTTCAACTGTCAGAAGGACAGCTCATGAAGAACCAATCATGTACAGAAAGGAATGTTCAAATTCAGAGGTACAGTTCAGAAGAAACGTTAATAATAAAGATTGAGAAGATTGGATCAGTTGTGCTCCATTTTTGGAATACTTAAATAATTTTTTATTTTTTTTTTGGAATACTTGATGCGGCCCGGCCTGACCCAGACTCTATCTCCAGCGGCCCCCAGTTAATTTGAGTTTGAGACTCCTCTAACGCCTCCACTGCCAAGGAAGGAAGACAGGGTAATCTAACTAGCTCAAACAAACAAAAAAATAAATAAATTATAAAGCAGAAGTGAATAATGAATAATACAATAGCACAGACTGATTTTTTTTACCGGTAACAGGAACAAAATAAGCAAAATAATTTTTGTGCCAGCGATCGGGAAAACACGGAACTGACTCCAGGTTGGACTGGATTTGGGTATTGTTTACCCGGGGACAGAACATTGGACGATCATGAAAGCTTTAGCATAAGTTCTGCCAGGAAGACTTAATTACCGCGTCACGCATTACCTTCAGGTTATCCAATCATGTTCTTATTCTTGTGGTATAAAAGATCGGTACTTACACATGTTTGAGTTCGCAGATGCCGAAGCGACAACAACCTCCACCCTCCCCACCACCACCAGGTTGGTCCCGTCTACACTTCCCCGGGGGTCGGCTACGCCCCTGCCTTCGTCTTCAGGCAGGAAATGGTGATCCGCTACCCTAGGATCTATGGACGGGGCCTACGCCAAAGAACTTTGAAAATAATTATTGCTGGGCTGTCAATAAATGGATGCTTTGTTACATCATTTTATCTCCCGAGTCTTTCTGGTAGAACTTGATTTTATTGTTTCCCTGGGATTTTTATTAGATGTTATTTTAAATTGTTATTATACAGATAACTTTTGAGATAATAAAATACTATTTTTATTTCTTGTGTCTTTCTCGCTGTGTTGGTGTGGCTGGGAATCTAAATCTAGGTTTTTTTTGAGCTGTTACATTAGTGGCGCAGTCGGCAGGGTTTCACCACACAGTGTAGAATGGCAGATGAAAATGAAGGACAGCCTGGGGCCAGGTTGGAAAATGTTCCACTTAGTCAGCCTGTGATAAATGCAATGATGATGCCTTGGTTTATGAGGGTCCCATGGATCCCAAGGTTTAATGACGCAAGCAAAATGAGTTTTTCTGAATGGAGTGGGCAGGTGCAGGCTATGCTGAGGGCACAAGGGTTAAACGAGGAACAGAAAATTGACTTTATATATGGGGCACTTGAGGGTGAGGCAAAAAGAGAGATGAAGCTACTGAATTCACGAAGACGCTTAACAAGTCTAGAGCTGTTGAGCGAGCTAAAAAAGCTGTATGGGCGTGTAACACCAGTAGCCCAGCTCAGGGCACAATTCTTTAAATGTCACCAACAGGGAGAGGAAACTGTTTCTGCTTTTATTCTCCGTCTCCGGGAACTATTCTCCGCATGGAAGGAACAGGAACCAGCGGGCTCTGCCCAGGACGAGATGACTATTAGGGACCAACTTGTCCTGGGCTTAAGGCCAGGTGTGGTGCAGAAGGAACTCCAAAGGCAGGTGCTTAGAAAACCCACATTGTCCTTTACTGAGGTGTGTAGTAAAGTAAAAGCATTAGAAGCTGAGATGAAGATGGAACCTGCCTGTGCCTCACGTGTTTTTGTGCCACAGCCAAACCAATCCATGGTTGCACCTAGCCTAGAAGAGTGGAGGGAGACAGAAAGAGCCGAACTCAGAAAAGAAATTACAGACCAACTTTCTGCTCTTAAAGAAACCCTAACTGATGAGATTAAACATCAACTCTCCCCACAGACTATGGTGCATAGAGACCCACCCTTTTCCCCTAGGGGGGCTGTTCAGGAAGGCCGCTATATGGCCTCCCCCAGGCATCACTAGACTTTGGAATGGGACGACAGGGGCAAACCAATCTGCAGAGGCTGAGGGAAGGTTGATCACATTCAGAGGTACTGTCAGCAGGGGAGGAGGCAGTTAAACTAACAGCCCCAACCACTGAGAGCCAATTGGTTGGGGAGGGGGGCCAGGGAAACCAAACAGACAAACCATCCCTGGTGGGGGCATGTCCAGGAGTTGAAGTTGTTGTTGCTGGAGTAAAATTGCCCTGCTTACAAGATACAGGCTCACAAGTTACGCTGTTTAGTGAAACTTTCTTTCAGAAATGGCTGAGTGGAGTGCAGAAGCGAAGCCCACAAGATCTGCACTGGCTTTCTCTAAAAGCAGCTAATGGACTACAGATCCCATATACTGGCTACGCCATCTTGGATTTTTCAGTGGGAGGAGTCGCAGTGCCAGGTAAAGGAGTTATTATTGTAAAGGATGAGTGCCTGGGTGCTGAAAGAGGTATCCTACACAGCAAATTCTGGTTTTTGGATTAAACTCCCTGTTAGTTAAAATCAACTCAATCTGAGTGTACATGTGAGACCATCAATTAGACTCCAGCGCAGAGTTAAAATAACTCTGCTCTTGGAGTTGAATTTTTAACACTTTTTTCAGAGTTAAAATGGAGTTAAAATACTAATCCTACAGAGAGTAAATGTAACTCTAAAATTAATTATATGAACTCATTACCAGTGTTACCAGTTTAGTTTAACACTTCTTAGAGTTAACATTTATTTAACACAATATAATGTTTTGTGTGGAAATTACTACACTGGACACCATACTCTTGATTTACTGCCTTTATTTGAGCAAATCCATTTGGTTCAGACTTGAGGAGGAGTAACCTTCAACCGCTTGCTGCAGGACAGTCGTCTGAAGATCACAAAAACAACAGCATGAGGCATAATATAATCTAGCACCATTCATTGAGAATGCAAAAATATATAAGCTGAAAATCACGCACACCACAGTGGGTCACCACTAATATAGCCTAACGTTATATAGCTGTTACAATTCAATTGCCTGTAATGCATTGATGCATCAATTTCACGGCAAAACACTAATTTTCAGAAACACGGTGAATGGAAAGACGGTTAGCTAATGTTAACTCGTTTACATCGACAAAAAACCCACGCAAATAGCCATTTCAAAATTTGAAACAAGTAATTTAAACATGCGTTCAACAGCAAGTTTGTCATGGTCGTTGACGTTAATTAGTAAACAAACTAGCCTGTAACGTAACAGCTACGCAATGACCAAACGTGTTTGTCAGAAAATATATATTTTTAAATAGTTTTATATAAGTTACACTTTTACCTACCTCACGACGAAGCGTAAGTCCATTATTACTTTGTGCAGCGGCAGGGTCGTGTCGTGGCGCACTTCTCAAAAATAACTCCAGGTGTAGTGTTAAAACACGCTCCTGAACACCAATGAATGAACTCCGAAATACAACACAGCCGGGGAGTATCCAATAACACAAATCGTAGTCAGAGTCAAAAAAAATAACTCCAAAAAATTAACTCTTTCACACTTTTTTGCCTAACTCATGATTTTTCAACTCCTGAAATTTGCTGTGTAGGGATGAATGTCATTTCATGTTGCTGGAAAGAGCTGTTTCAGGGAATCCACCCTGGCCTGACTGTCTTTTGTGTGACTATGTCACGTGAAGCAAAGGGGGAATGGGAGCGTGCTTTTGCTGTCTGTCAAAAGGTTTCACAGGATGAATCATCTGATGGACCGATTGGAGTGGCCAGGTTAACCCGCCAAGATCCAGTCTATTTGCCTCCTAACAGTGAGGTGGTGCTGTGGGCACACCTTTATGGTGCAAAAATCAGGTCAGATCTTTGTGTTTTGGTAGAGAGCCCAGTAAGCGCATCGGACAAATCGGTGTGTGATGCTCCGTTTTATCACGACCCTCTCTTCTCATTGTATTTACGACTCCAACGAAAACATTATTAGATGAAGTGAATTCGCTGTCTCTCATCAGACACCAGGACAAACTCAAAGGTGGATCATTCAGGAATCTGTTCAGACCTGCACGTAACGCTACATAGCTACTGATCCCATATTTTTCTCCTTTGGAGCTTCTGACAGTTCTGTAGAAGTCACGGATAAATGCGTTGAGTTCCGCCTTGGTGATTTGTTTAAAATCCATGCTGCCTGCAACCCTTTAAAAATGTGTCAATGTTACATTTCAATGTGTGGTTGCTAAGGGTGTTGCTAAGGGCACAGTCATAAAAAGAACTGAAGCGAACTCGGCACTTGGCTGAAGCGATCATAGCCGTGTTTTATCTTGAATAAAGCACAGCTATTGACCAATCAGAATCAAGGATTGGAACTAACCGTTTTATAATCAGAATCATTACACACATTCTATTCGCAGAATTTCTGGTTTGCCTGCGGTGGGCTGGGCCACTTCCGGTCACTGCTTCCGTCAATAGCACTCGCTCACTTAACCGACCGTTTCCAGCGTAGTGTAAAAAAAAAAAAAAAAAAAAACTTTTGGTATTAAAACAGATGTTGTACCGAATTCCGACTCACGGACAAATCGCACGCCCCTTCGTGTGCACGCACCTCTCACATAAATACACGCTGAAACTAGTTTGAATGCACTTCCTTTGCCATATGCGTTTATCAATTGATTTTCTCACAGCAAGCACCCAGATCCTGCATGAAAGCTTTGTCTACACTTACATAAATTAACAGAAAGTGAACTAGTGTGGATAAAAAAACGTAAGGCAGACCGATTCAAACTATAAACTTCGATGGGTAAAGCTACCATAATAAAGCGACCAGCTGTAAAAACATAACTGTTAATTTCATATTATGTAAATGAAAGTAACTTTTGTGTTAATATCACGACATGGTTCGTATAGGAAAATATTGTATTCTCCCCATTGCACATGAATGTCATTAAAAATATGAACCTTTTTCATGAAGATAGGCTTTAGTTCATAAACAAATTATTATGCATGCACTCAATCTTTATTTTTTGTAATATGGCAGCAGTTTTTCTTCAAAAAAGGGCACCTGGATGCAAAACAATTGCTCCAGCTATTTTAATTGTATATCCATAAGCAATCCCAGCTAGATTTTTTTTTGTTCTGTTCTAATGTTTTCAGTGCAGAACATTAATCTGTTATCTCAACAACATTCCCAAAACATCCTCAAAATGTTACAGTTAAAACATCCTTAAAACATTATTTGAACATTACAAACATTAAAATGTTTCACAACAGTAACCTTGTAGGGCTTTACAAGTTTAAACCAAACTTGTAGGGAATGTTAGCCAAAGTTCTGAGAACGTTCCCTGCTAGGATGCTAGATGTGAAATTGAAAGAATGAATGAAATAATAATAAAATAAAATAATTTTTATTTTATTTTTTGTGGCCCTAATGTGCCAGAAAATAATTAGTATAATGAAAAAAAAAAGTCTAAGGTTTCTTTACATCCATTGCTTTATTTATCCTTAGCTTTAGTAAATGATCACATTCTTATAATTATAATTATCAATTATAATTTGTTTTATTTCTTTTTTAAGATGCAATTAAGCAAAAACAAAACAAACATAAAGACAGGTATTTGCCTCATATTGGCTAGTCTATTATATACAATATACAGATGTACTATTTTATGAACTAAGCCTATCTTCATGAAAAAGGTTAAATATTATTATTTTTAATGACATTCATGTGCAATGGGGAGAGTAATACAATATTTTCTTAAGAACCACATCGTCTTTAACACACAAAAGTTACATTCAGTTAAATCATGTGAAATTAACAGTTATGTTTTGACAGCTGGTAGCTTTATTATTGTAGCTTTACCCGTCAAAGTTTATAGTTTGAATCGATCTGCCATACTTTTTTGTTTGTTTGCATCTTTTGTCCACACTAGTTCACTTTCTATTTACTTTTGTAAGTCTACACAAAGCTTTCATGCAGGATCTGGGTGCTCGGTGTGAGAAAAATCAATCGATAAACGCATATGGCAAAGGAAGTGCATTCATTTTCTATATAAACCTTGGCAATAGTATTACTTGAGAATAGATTCAAATCCACAGCTTAAAAGTAAGTAATTTTGTCCAAAAATGACTAGAGAATTCACAAGCCTCTGCAGAGAGCAATACAGGCGAATAGCACCATAAAATTACATGTTTTATTTTATTTCTCTCAACAGATGGCACTAATCTGATTCAAAGAATTGGATTTAAAAGGCCTAATCTCTACATTAATCTGTAATACTGCATTAATTGAAAAAATATAATTTAAAAAAATTAGAAATATTTTTTTTGTATTATTTTTAATGGAATATTGTAAACTACAGCAATGTATAAAAAAAAATAAAAATGACTGCCAAAAATATAAATTGCAAGTTGTCATTACAGATATGGTTTAAAGAAACTTCAAGAAAAATAGTATTTTCTTTGTTCAATATTAAAATAGTTCAACATAATACTTTGATGTTTAATATTACAATTCAGTCTTTACAGTGAACCTTACATTTAAGATAAAGACTCCCAATAGGCTTATGTTCTCAGCCGCTAGAATCATAGTTTTCATAGTCAGCTCTGGATGTGTTAATTGAAGTTATAAAATATAATAACACATGTTCAGTTTTCATAGAGTCCAAGCTGATTGTGCTGTAAGGTCTTGAGTGAAAAAAAAAAAAAAACAACATAAATTTTGTTTGCATTTACAGAGATATCTAGCCTACTTGATCGAAGAAATCCTCCTGAGATTCAGATATATACGAGAGTAAACATTTTTATAGTTATCTGAGACCATTGTTACATTTGTAAAATTGTTATTGTTGACATTGTTAAAAATCGTTGATAAAATTTATATCAACAATTTGTATATCAAATCTATATCAAAAATGTATAAATGTATAAACATTCGGACATTTGAATGTTGATTTTGGCATGGAAAACGCGCCTTAATGCAGACCGTAGATTTAAGCCTCGGCAAACTCGAAATCCCTGTCACATAATCTTTATTGCAAAGTAGACCCATAATCTACGCGCTGCCTTGAGATCCAAGCCACTAGATTCTGAATTGCAATGCAGACCTGTAATCTACAAGCCGCGGCACACGCGAAATCTGAGCCAATAGATTCTATATTGCAATTATTTAGGACAATTTTTATGGGACAAACAACACCAAATAGGACAGACAGTTTGCTGAAGAGCAAAAAGCTGACATCTTATACGACAATTCACCATGACATCACAACAGTAATATACGTTCTTCCGAGTGGCAGAAGCCGAAGTGTTTCTATGGCAACGCTAGTAAATTGTTTGGAAGGGAGAAACCCTGTCAAATGTACAAATGTATTTTTTTAATTAAATATAATGCCTTTTTTATCATAATAACAACTTTTTTTAATGATATAAGTAAGAAATATAATACATATGTAATATAGTTGTCACGGTGCTGATGGAGTGTAGGTAGAAGAAGAAGGAGACCGAAGAGGCAAAGCTCCAATTCAAAACTTTACTTAAACATCCAATGGAACACAAATAGTCAGGAATCACTGCCAAACACTAGTAACACAAGTACAACGACCAACAAAGACTGAATGAAACTGAGGGAACTAAATACACAGGGGAATCAAACATAATGAGGTGCAAACAGGTGAAAATGATGAACAGACGAAGAACCAACCCGGTCTCATCCCAAATCGTCATATAACTGACGTTTTGGGACGTCTTTTGACCATACGTCAATATTCGCCTTTTTAGGGCCCCCTTAAACGTCGGTAGATGAGGTTATGGGATCCTAACTCTACCCCATACCTAAACTTAACCCTAAACCTAACCCGTCACCTAACTGACGTTAAAGGTAAAGCGTCAGTTGTATGACGGCCCGGGATCGCCATCTACCGACGTTTAAGGGGGCCCTAAAAAGGCGGATATTGACGTATGGTCAAAATACGTCCCAAAACGTCAGTTATATGACTTTTTGGGATGAGACTGTGTTAGAAGAACAGGTGGCTGATGAGGGAGTGAGTTCGGGAGTAGAGACACGAGGATCCTGGGAAGTGTAGTGCAGATGACGAAGACATGACTGGTGCAGACGAAGGACTGTGACAATAGTAGGCCTACACATAAATACTCTCTAGCTCATTTTTCTTGCCAAAATAACATGCTATATAGCCTATCATGGTCATTAAATGGCTTTCCTGAGGTAAATGTTATGTGACAATGCTCTCCAGCTGTTATATTAACCTGTTTGCGCGGTTGAAAAACACGGATTGGTCGATATTATATATGAGGAATGTACATTTCGGTAAGTTGCGTGAGAAAATGGATGTGTGGCGTGAGAGCGTGTGAGAAGTGATAATTGCGTGAGTCTCATGGTCAAAGCGTGAGAGTGGGCAGCCCTCTTTTACTTCAGGCAGTGACTGGCAATATGTCTGATCTTAAAAAGAGACAAGTTACTAATATTATTCTCGAATGATAGTCCTGGCTGAAGATAAATTCTCTGCTATGATTTTGTAGATGGACTGTTCTGAGAACACACGAAGCAGAGTTGAAGGGGTTGGCAGCAGAAATGTAAACAATGGATGAATCTAGGACATCATTAAGATTTCCTACTTTTGACAACACAACGTTCACTCGCTACAACCTCCTCACCCACAAGGAATCAATACCCCTAAACCTTTTGCTGTAAATCTGGTAGCGCAACCCCAAACACAAGACGTTTTCATCATCGATTCAACTTTGATCAACAACGTGTTTAACTATGTAACTGTTGCAGTAGCCGGCTGGATCAGTTAGTCAGTAGAAGCTGCTCGTGTTCTGCCACCCAAAAGTATCGCAGTGCCTATTGTTTACAAACATTCTGAAATGCCGTGCCGGTGTCATGACGCAACACCAATCGGAGATGGCTTAGTTTCATTCATACTTCAGAGGCGCTATGCGGAGGGGCGTTCCCCCAAAGTGTCATTCGACGCAGTTTGAGTTCCCTTGAAAGAGAAACTGACTATAATCTGTTGTATTCAGTTTAATATTAATCTATGTATGCGATTACTGGACATATTCATGACAAGTTATTGAATTCCCTTTATTTGAGCTAAGAATCGCTACAATCATTTAAATCCATTTTATAGAGACATTTATGTGGCTGAGTGTAAATGGAATGTCCATACTTAATCAAATAGCAATCTGTTTAATCAAGATGCAAGACGTGACCGAGTGTAAATACTCCATAAGAACAGATATAAATAGAGATGGAACAGAGATTGTTGCTTTTTTCTATCTGTAGTGCAATGATCAGTAAGCTGATTGAGCTTCGCTGTGTGTCTGAAACTGTTTTCCTCTCCCAGATCTCTTTATCCGCATCCCTTTCAGAACGCCCCCTTGAAATAAAAGGCCTTGGGTTTCAACTGTTTTATCTGGTTTCTTCTATAAATGTGTCAAACTATGGTGGTTTTATTTTAAAAACCTGTGTCTGTTGTAATATTTGGATATGTAGGTATCTGCCGAGTCAATGGTTCAGATCTCAGGACTTTATTATGCCTTGATTGATGGTTTCTACTGTCTGATTTGATCCCACTTATATCCCAAAGATTGACTTGCTTGAGAGAATATGCACAGATGATGCGACAGACTCCCATTGTGAGTCACCTGTGGGGTTTTACAGTAGCACTCAATAATCAAAAGATAAATCTTGTCAAGTTTCATTTTAGAAACCCGCTTATCAACATTCATCAAAAGAGTCTTACTTTTTTAATATTCTGCGTCGTCGCTTTCAACCATTGCTATTCCCGTCAGCGTGAGTCACTCTCACAGACATGCTGTTGTGTATGTGCTCTTACACAAGCTCCTGCTTGTACACACAAACTGAAGGTGCAATTTGGGATATTTTGCTCCATTTAAAATGTTAAAACATACAACTTCTCGGTGGTGGCTGCACCATTTGAACTCAATGCAAAATCTGAGCTTTGCAGTCATGTTTGGGATCTCCTTGGTGTTTAATGGCTTATCGTGACAGTTTGACTTCACTGAGTCTAAGAAAAACCACAGCATGTCTCCAGTATCTTGAGCATTAAAAATGCATTACGTCCTGCGATTTCATGTTTCGCTCTTAACAAAAGTACGAGCGTTTTTATTGCTGAATAACAGCAACAGACTAATGCATTGTTTCTTAGTTGTTCCAAAGGGTAAGCTATATGAATTTTGCAAAAGATGCTGTCAGTGCTGTTTCTCAGTCTACAGGAAAAAAGGACAAATGAATTCCCTATCTATCTATCTATCTATCTATCTATCTATCTATCTATCTATCTATCTATCTATCTATCTATCTATCTATCTATCTATCTATCTATCTATCTATCTATCTATCTATCTATCTATCTATCTATCTATCTATCTATCTATCTATCTGTCTATCTGTCTGTCTATGCAACTAAAACAACTGGTTTTAGCCCACATTTTTTTATTTTATTTTTTTTTTTTTGTGAAGGGCCTTCTTTAGTGTAAAATACAGCATAAATTTATCTTGGGAATGACAGATACAAGTTCTGCACAGTGCCCAGAGGGATTTTGAGCCATTCCTCTTTCAGAACAGTGTCCAGATCACTAAATGATGCTGGTCGAGGAAAGCCTTTTCTGACTTTCTCCTTCAAAATACGTACCACCAAAGTGGCTCAAAAATATATAAATCTGCGGTGACTGTGCAGGCCATGGGAGATGATCAATTTCACTTTCATGTTCATCAAACCATTCTGTCAAAATTCTTGTTATGTGTATTGGTGCATTGTCATGCTTTTACATGGCACCCCATTCGGGGTACAATCTTTGAACTATTAAGTGCATTGTACTCCAGAATGGCTTGGTAGTCCTTGGCAGTGACATCCACATCAAGCACAGTAGGGAAAGCCATGATATTGCAGCCCAAACCATCACTGATCCACCTGAGTGTTTCACTCAGGGCACTGTCCGCTTGGCCTGCCGGTACCTGTCAGCTGCCTCAGGAGTCCCACAAGCCAACCAGGCCTGACAAGACTCCTTCTTCAGCTTGACAGCATCCTTTACTTCCAGTGTCCACCACCAGGTTCGGGGATTGCCGCCTCGACAGGCACCGGAGACGTTACAGCCACATGAACATGGTCCACTCAGACTCAATATCTCCAGCCTCCCTCTGGATCTGGTCGTGGCTCGCCGGAGATGGGAATTGAAGATCTCTCAGCGAGATTCAGCCAAACATTCCCAGCAAACCCTTACAGTACGCTTGGGTCTGCCGAGTCTGTCCAGCCTCCTCCCCTGCCATCGGATCCAACTGATCACCAGTTGGTGATCAGTTAACAGCTCCGCCCCTCTCTTCACCCGAGTGTCCAAGACATGCGGCCGCATGTCAGATGAAATGACCACAAAGTCGATTATCAACCTACGACCTAGGGTGTCCTGGTGCCACGTGCCCTGGTGGACACCCTTATGCTTGAACATGGTGTTCATTAAGGACAAACTGTAACTAGCACAGAAGTCCAATAACTGAACACCGCTCGGGTTCAAGTCAGGTGGGGGTGGGGGGGGGTGCATTCTTCCCAATCATGCCCCTCCAGGTGTCACTGACGTTGCCCACATGAACATTTAAGTCCCCCAGTAGAACAACAAAGTCCCCAGTCGGAACACTTTCCAGCCCTCCTCCCAGAGACCCCAAGAAGGCCGGGTACTCTGGCACACATGAAAGTGAGAGACCTATCCCCGACCCGTAGAGGCAGGGAAACGACCCGCTCGTTCACCGAGGTAAACTTCAACATATGGTGGCTGAGCTGGGGGGCTATAAGCAAACCCATACCAGCCTCTCTTGTCGGAACCTCTCAACCTCACGCACAATCTCAGGCTCCTTCCCCACCAGGGGGAATGATATTCCACATCCCTAAGGCTAGTTTCCGTGTCCAGGGATCGGGTCGCAGAGGCTTCTGCCTTAGACTGCCGCCCAACCCTCTCTGCACCAGCCCCTTATATTATGTTATTAATAACGACTGCTGTGCATATATCCTAGTGGTGGACAGATCGAGGCTTCGTGAAACACTGAAACAGTTGAAACAAATGTGGCGTATTATGTTGAGGCTTCGAAACAATCCGACACCTGTCTCCATGGTGACCCCTAGTGGTCAGAACTGTGTAAATGCAAAAAAAAAAACAGGCCAAACATGCATAAAACACCCTTTTATAAATCTATTTCAAATGTTTTATTGAAAGTAAAATCTTTCAAAGGAAATTATCTAATCATGTAATAAGATTATCAAATGTATTTATGTTCTTTTATCAATTGTCAGGGTTTTTTTGTTAGTTCTGTGGCTCAGCTATACAGATCAAAAAGGAACTACCATTATTCGTTTTAATTATACACTGTAAAAAATTTCTTGTCAAATTAACAGTAACTTACTGGCAACAATTATCCAGTACTTGCTGTATTTCATTTAACAGTAAAATTACCGTAACACTAACTACAGTACTGTTAAGCATACTGCAAATTAAATAACATTATTTTACTGTAATTTCTTACCATATTAAAGTACAGAATTACACTGTTAATTTTTAATAATACTGTATAGTATGAAATGTTATTGTATTTATTTTATAGTGCTACTGTGTAACCTGTAGAAAATCCGTAGAAATATTATTTTAACTGTTAATGGGAAATAGAAAAAAGAACAATTGAAGCTTTAACTGCACAAGGTTTATTGTGTATTTTCAAACACATTAGTACATTTACATAATATACATTTAAATACATTAATACAATTAAATACATTAATAATAAAAATGTAATATAATACAATAAAAATCATGCATGACAATCATGAACAATTATGCATAAATACATGCAAAAATTATCATGAACAGGTAAAATAGAAAAGATTAAAGGGGTGCTATCTGATCAATCTATTAGAAAGATAGTTCATAACAACTCATCCACCCACTCCCTGCTGGGGTAAAACAGCTTAAACTAGTCTAAGATTGTCTATTGGTTTGAGATAGACTGTCTAACTGGTCAGTTGCTGATTTTAAAGGGTTTTTGGCTGCTTTCTATCTAAGGGACCAGATTTGCAGGGCTGGGAGACACATATAAACTTATAAACTATAAAAGCTTTGACGAGTAAACCACCAATCCAGATGAGTATAACAAAATGACAAGTTATCCAGTGTCCTTTAAAAAAAAAAAAAAAATAAACACAAAACAACCTCATCATGCACATGTGCCATGAAAAACTTGCATTACGGTATCAATAATTATTTATATGCAGACTTATGTTCTAACTTTTGCAATAGGAAGTTTTCTATCCAAGCTTTTATGCAATTAAACCTTAAACTGTACAGTAACGTTTATTTTCACACAACAATTCTAAACAACTTGCAGATAGACAAAATTCACAGATGGATAATAATCTGTTTAAAATGTTCTCAGTGGGTCAGTACTGGACCAAGGTATAGTAGTAGTAGTTAGATAAATAGAATAATTAAATTAGATTAGATTTACAATTCATCGGTCGTCAAGATGGATAGGGGTCTTCTTAACATGCACAGCTCACACCTGTGGAAAAGGAGAACAGACAAGACAGTTAAAATATAGTACGTTTTTGTTGTTGTTTTGGCTAAACAGCAAAAACAGACAAAATGATGTCTAAAGTGTAATTCACTTAATACTAAAATCTTGTTTGTTGGACTGTTGTTTAAAATCAATTCATTTACGATCACGTGAAAACGTAGGCTAAATCTTGCTTGTGTGATACTAAGTTACATGACTTAAAAAAAGATTGACAAGGCATCGTTCCCTTCAAATGAGTACATGTCAGTTTACAAAAAAAAAAAAATGATATTATAGCCGACAATACTGCAGTGAATGGTTCCTACCGGAACACCCCCAGGCAGTTTGTGTAGTTGGTATGACCCGGGTTTTTTGTTGTTGTTGTTGATTCTAAGTTCGCTAGTAAAGTGTTCAACACCAGGCTAACTCCCTCGTGTATGTGTCGTTAATGATAACCAAAGATTAACAAAGACCACAACAAATACTGTAAATGTCACACATAGCTTTGTATTTTGGACAAAAATACACCTTGGGCGCTTTCCGCGGTCCAACTTTATCACTGAGGTAACGTTTTAATGGCAGAACGCCAGGTCAGGATTTACACGAAAATAAGCGTGAAAAAAATCAATAAGAGGAATCGGCACTTTAATTTTATAACAATAAATCCGAATCCTAACCTTGGATGTCCGATTTCAGGATACATTTATCGATTAGCAATTCCTAACCCCTGTAAGTCATAAAATAATGAACGTGCAGGCGCTTCCACCGACTTAACGTGGTAAATAACAAAATGATTAGACCATTTTGACCGTATAAGAGGTTACATATGAAATATATGTCAATAAAATCACATTTAATCAAGTAAGGCTATCAACATAAAAGAAATCCGCGTCTGACTTATACATACGTAGAACATTCCGCGGCCACTTCTTTCTAACGTTAACAAGTAACTCATATGGTTTGCATAAAAATATGAATTACTAACCAGATGTATGGCGAAAACGTTGCCGACCGACAGCGACGCGATGCACGGCCTGCGTGTTCTTACAGAGGGAAGGGAACTGAAGAGTTCTTCATAAAATGGCAGCTTGTTGTGGTTATTTTTCGCGGTCATTTCGTACTAATGTATTTGAATTTACAGTAATATCCCAAATGGCTACATTGAAGAGTAGCCTATCATATACATATTATATTAAAATGTCTAGAATATATTAAATTGAATATAGAAATCGTGGTCAGCTATTCTAAATAACTTTAAAGTTATTAGCTAGAATCCGTTTGCATACACATTATAAGAATTATTACTTACCAGATGAAGAAGTTGCAGGTCGGCAGAAAAGACAGCAGCACCACTGACACGACAGAGAAACTCTTCCAAAGTCAAATATGCTCTCATGCACACCCCACTGACATAAATTATGTCATAAATTATGACTGTTAATGGTCAACCAGTGCTACATTTTTATTTTAAATGTAAGAATAACATTAGTAGGCTAGCAATTATACCCGTGGAACTGTGTGTGGTGTTTTTCGCGGTCAATTGCACTGCTGTATTTAGATTAACAGTAACTGATAATTTCCCAGAATGCATTGCAATTCTACAGTAACATACTGTCAGCTGTGTGCACAGTACATAACTGTTGAAAAAACAATTTAATACTGTGAAAACAACTAAATCTACTGTAACTTACTGTACATAGATTATACAGTAAGAAACTGTTGAGAAAAACAGTATAATCCTGTGAAAACAACAGAAATCATTTACAGTGTACTAATGTCTAATTAAATAGTCTACAAATGTATGAAACTGATCAGAGATCAGGAAAAACCCACAGGCACCTGTCCAATGGTTCTCAGTGAATCATGTTTCATGAGTTGACAGAGATCATCGCCCCCAGTGGTGAACCCTTAAAATTCTGAATTGTTCTGAAAAGTTTTGAAACAGTTGTATGTAGGAAAAGCCTCCTGAAATCATGTGACTTTGGCAGTTTGATACATGCTCTGACCATTTATTCAAAACAAACTATTTGTAAAGGCCTTGAGGCTTCATGAAGCAGTGTTTTGAAATTGCCACCACTAATAGATCCTGCTTTTATGATCGTTTGCCTCAACCATGCCCTAACAGGACCAAGATCATGGATCTAGCAGCAGTAAATATCCTCCTCCTCTTACAGGGGGATCTTTCACTGGAGGAGCATACACATAGATTTTTAGATCTGCACCATCCATTATGAAGAAACCAGCCTCTGCATGTTTTACCGGGAAGGTCTAAATCAACAGACCAAAGCAACCTTGTGGGACATTCCATGAGTATTTGGACTGGATACTTTTCTAATGTGGATCCACCTACATCATCGGTGACCATGAGGAGGAACTAGTATGGCCAGAGCCCAACCAGCCACCAATCAAATCTTTCAAGGACAATCAGCCAGAGCCCACTGCATACTTGGAGCCTAAGCCCATTCGAGAGCTTATGCCTGAGCCCATTTTCGCCTCGGAGCCTGAGCCCAGCAGAAGTTCCGACCAGGTGCCTGAGCTGGCAACACCGTCTGTCCCAGAGGGCATCCTCATTGAGTATGAGGGCAAGACAAGAGTGTATGAGGAATAGGAGAAGGTTGTTTCCCAGGATCTATTGTCGCCGCTGGTCCTGACTTGCTTCAAGCCTGTTTCATTCAAGTCATTTCAAGTCGTTTCATTTCAAGTCGTCTACATCTCTTAGCACCAAGTAGGTTTGGTTGATGATGCTCCCACCCTACCTACCAACCCCAGCTCCTATGCCTGTCCTGTATTGAGCAAGGGGTCCATCTCTGAAAACTGCCCTGCATGTTACGGCTTCCAGTTTGCAAGCTCCGACCTTAGATCTCATCACTCCAAACTTGCAATTTTTTCCTGTGATGGCAAAGCTGAAGTTTCAGCATCATTATTCCATTATTTACTATTTACAATTTACTATTTATCATTACTCCAGTCTTCATCGTCACATAATCTGTCATATTCATTTTAATAATAATTTTAAATGATACATTTATGCTGATTTGCTGCTGAAGAATTATTTCTTATTATTTTATATCATATTTCTCAGTACTGTATGTACATTGTTTGTGCTTAAGCTGGATCTTTTCTATTAGTTATTTTTTAAATCAATTAATTTTGAGGCTTGTTTCACTTAAAACACAAACGGCAGGCTTGAGTGATAGACACTAAATTGTTTGAAGCAGGGCAGAACTTTACATTTGCATGGATAGACCTGCTCTCCCAGTGGCCCAATGAATTGATTACACACCTAAGCTCCTTACCCCACCCCCCACCCCCATCCCCGCATCCATTGCAGTCTCCCAGTTGTCCACAATGATGACTTCCTTTTTAGGCTTCCACATGCAGCGTTTGTTTTGGTTTTGCTGCTATCGTGGCTGTTTGCGGAAGCTAAACTTGAGAACATAATCTTTTGTCTTAAGCAGCCAAATCCCTCATGCAAATGATTGTGTATATCAGCACTTTGGAAATCCATGATGGGTTGACAGCGTGTGAAATTAGCATTTCACGGCACATGGATGGCTCCCGTGTGCTTATGGGTACACAACGCCCCCATATTCACTTTAATTGTGATATTACACACAGCTCCATTCTCCGTCAGGTTTATGAACTCTCTTTAGTCATCCATAGCGTCTCAGAGAGCGGATTTCTGGCTCACGTATCTGAAACAAGTGTGTGGTCTTCTCTCAGAGTTGATTAAAATGGCAGAATGGTTCTCTTGAGAGGAGCAGAGACAGGTGCCTTATTCTGCAATATGCTGACCCCTCCCCTTAACTCTGCTCCTAATATATGGACATATTCATGCTCTGTTATTGCTTCATTCAAAGAGCTGTAAAGTTCCAGTGCTGGGGGATTCCCATACAGCTGTGCACTAAATGACCCATAAGGCTTTGCTCTCGTTACTCTCTGAAATATCCAATTCATTACTACTGACACAACACTTTATCCAGCGCCTGCATGGGAAGAAGAAAATGCATGAGAAACACTGAAATTCACATACAAGCTCAAGAGTCTTTTCCAAATCCTAGTGAGCTGCTTACCGATTTTTTTTTTTTTTTTTTTGGGGGGGGGGGGGGGGGGGGGGTTGATTGCGATTTCACTTTTTTCATTTTAAATAGTGTTTTCATTTTAAATAGTGTGTTGCTGTTGGTGCATGAACATTATCTGCAAAGTTGCAGCGCTGAAAGTTTAGTGTAAGCAGAGATATCGTCTTTTAAAAATCAGGAAGTATATTGCCTACAAAAACGATTGGATTGGGACTACAGCTTGGTTTTAGACGTCACTAACCCACACATTTGCATCAACCCTCCCTCCAGAATATGCAAAAAAGGGCATGCCATATATATATATATATATATATATATATGGGATATTTTAATCATCTGAATAATCTTTTTCCTGTATAAATAACCTTTTTGTGCAATAGGAATTTGCCATTGATGTTAAATGTTCTTCATGGAACCACAGATGCCAATAAATAGCCTTTATTTTCAAACATTTACTTATTACTTAATACCTAGAAATGACTTATTTTACTGTCAATCTTTGGGAGCTCAAGTCTAATGCCACACTAAGCAAAATTGTGGGAAAGGTCATTAATCACTCACAGGGGAGTGAGAAACCAAACAAAACAAAAACGGTAACACTTTATAATAACTGCACGCTATTAATCATTAGTTAAGCATGAGTAAACAGTTAATTCATCATTTATAAAACATTAATAGACATTAATAAGCAATTTATAAATATAGCTATAAATGTTTTTTCTTGATTTATAAGCATATCTATAATACGTTTAATAATTGTATTTTCATACTTTGTTAATGATCAATTAATTATTTCTAAATGAAGTATAGCATTATTTACAAACCAGTTGTTTAAGAGTTGTCAGTCATTCATAAGATCACTTAGAAAGTGCAAGTAAATGTAGTAAATACATGTAGTTATTAAGCATTTTGTAGTGGTTAGTTAAATATTTTTGTGAGCTAATCTAAAGTGAGGACTATTCATGCCTTGTAAAGCATTTATAAAGGCGATTTAAAGACTCGTCAATCTTCTAAACAGTAAAATGTAACAAACACAACGCAGTGATACAGAACATAGAAATATTTAACAGCCTTTAAAAATGCTTTATAAGGCATGACTAGTCCTCACTTTAGATGAGCTCACGAACATAGTCAACTGACCACTACTAAATGCTTTATAACTACCCAAATTAACCCTGAATTACAGCATTAATACATGTTAATAAAGCATTTGTTAACACACTAAGTAACCATCACTATATGTCTGAATGATGAGCTGTATGAATGTACATTTAAATAGTTTATTAATCATTTACTTACTCGCTCCAAGTAATCTTACGAACCATTGACAACTCTCAAATAACTGGTTCATAAAAAATGCAATTTTTCATTTAGAAATGATAACTTGATCATTAATAAAGGATGAAAATACAATTATTTAACAAATTATAGATATGCTTTTAAATCAAGAAGAAAGCATTTATAGCTGTATTTATAAACTGCTTATTAATGTCTATTAATGCTTTATGAATGATTAATTAATGGTTTACTCATACTTAACTAATTATTATTAGCGTGTAGTTATTATAAAGTGTTACCACAAAAACATATAATACATAAATGTTTTTGGTTTTATTATTAATTGTTTGGCTCTGTGATGCTGCATTTGAAAATCCTACATAAAGGTTTTGGTTAAAAGCTAGGTATTTCAGATATATTCAATATAGAAATGAGAGATTATTTTACTATCTGTGTCTGACAAAGATTTTCATCTGTAATTCGCAAATATTTTGATAAATTTGATAAATAATTAAACAATGTGATTTTAGTTTGTTTGTTTGTTTGTTTGGTTAGAGCACTTTTAGACACAGTTGCATGTTAGAACTGGAGTTGAAGTGGCCTGACAGATTTTGTGTCTGTACAGTTGCTTTTGAATGGCTGCCTATGAGGGTCAAATTTACCCGCGAACACCACAAATGTAATATTAATTTTATTTGTATGTCAAACACAGCAGCATGTTCAAACTTTGCATGCATGTTCATGATGATAGATGAAAAAAGTCACAAAATATCAAGAAAAATAACAAAGGTTTAATATAATTTCAGGTAGCTTGAAAAAATAAATGATAGCTCATTTTTACCATCTGTGGCTGACAAAATACTTTTCTGTAATGAAATAAATGTGGAAAAGCATTTTTTTTAGCTTCACGAGGTTGTAATATATATATATATATATATAAAACCAAGAAATGTTATTATTTTGGGTTAGTACAGTTGCTTTAGAGCTTTAAAATATGTGGGTCATATTGACCCATGAACATCACAAACTTAACAGTTTTGTTTGTATATGTCAAACACATCAGCATGTTGGAACTTTGCATGTTCATCATGATAAATGAGAAAAAGTTGGCAAAATATCAAGCAAAAAAAAAAAAAAAAATGTTAACCAGTATTTATGTAAACGGGCTTGAATTTTGATATGGCTGACACACGACCAAACAGACAACAATTTACATCGGAAAAGCCTGTTTCAGGAAGTAGTTTCAGGGAGAGGGGACAGGATGAAGAGGAGGGAAGGTCGAGCTAGCCTCCGTTATGTTTGGCAATGCTTCGAACGTCAACAAGAAGTGACATCACCCAACATCACTTAGAGGACCCTGAGCAGGCGGACATTACACATAACAAACATGACAGTTCTCCGAATTAACACAACAAAATATACATGCACAAATTGTATTTATCACAAAAACATAATCACAAAACATATTTATCCATGGATGAACTTAAATGATCTACAATTTCACGAGATTGTACCTCTCTCGCACCGAGGCAAGAGCAAAAGGGAAAAGTTTACGGTTTACGACATGTTATAGGGATAGGAAAATTTTTGGTCAGAAAAATGTGGCTCCATGATCAACAAAATATGTAAATTATTTTTGAATTTGGAGCTTACTAGACTGAGAAAAGCCATAAAATGTATTTTTGGCTTATGTGGATGAAAGACAACAACTCCCGGAATGCACTTGCTTCGCTGCCCTGGGAGGCCATGCCTGCCAGTAACAGAGCGCTAATCAACAAAGGCTTGTTCGACTTCATGCAGCTCTGCACAGACCGATCGGTGGCTGACTTGAAGCAGTGCATACCGGTTAGAAATTTTGTCCGATTGTAAAGGGGACATATCATGCAAAATCCACTTTTTTTAGCCCTTAAATGCATTTTGTTGTATATTTGGAGTGTTTATAAGTACAGAAAAGATGAAATTATTCTCTTCAGGTGCTTCGTTTATATCTTTATATTCTGTTTTGGTCCTATTTTTCAACCTGTTCAGATTTTTCTGTTTTCTATGACGTTTTTTGAACTATCACGTCACCGTATTTGCAGCGGAACTGCCAAATAAGGACATTGGCTACCGGTCAAACACTTCGAGCAATCCGCAATTATTATTTCTCGCTCCGATTTTGTAGTCCGAGCTCAATGATGCAGAAGTTACGAGAGGGCAACTCAAAATGTTCGGTTGTTGGATGTAGTGACCTGAAGCACTTCAAGGATTCCCACTTCAACAACCTCCGCCAGTATAAAGAAGGGTTTGCCGATTGACTTCGTCTGAATGAGAGGTAAATTCCTTCTATCTTTGGAGACGACGAACAGAGCATTTCGATAAGCTGTAAATATCGTTAAAAAAATAAAGTACTTTACTTTCTTAAAACCCATGGTGGTCATGGTTTAGCAGTACCTTTGTCTTTCTTTGTTTTTTGTGTTGAAGCAGACGTTACACGTCTGCAGTAATTATTAGGGCCCAAGCCCTGAAGGGCGAAGGCCCTATTGTTTTCCTTAGGATTATTCTTTTCTATTATTATTAGGGCCCAAGCCCTGAAAGGGCGAAGGCCCTATTGTTTTCCTTAGGAATTATTCTTTTCTATTATTAGGGCCCAAGCCCTGAAAGGGCGAAGGCCCTATTGTTTTCCTAACGATTATTAATTATTATTATTATTTATACGACTATTCGGGCACTTTGGGGCCCTTAACATGCTCAAAAACTCTTGAAACTTTGCACACGGGTCAGAACCCGCGGCCATCAGGGCCGGGCTGAAGATGGTACCCGGGCGTGGCAGGGGGCTAGACAGCGCCCCTGGAACGGGGTCCGAACACTTGGTCCATAAATCAAACACGCTTGCATGTAATAATATGAAACTCGGTACACATGTTGATCTCATCGTTTCATCTATATCTCGTGCTTTTACTTTTTACCCCAGCCCAACAGGAAGTCGGCTATTTAGGGTTGTTCGTAAAACACTCGCAATGGAATTTTTAATACTCCTCCTAGAGCTTTGATCCAAATTCGACGAAACTCGGTCAGCGTGAAGTCAAGACATTGAGGATGAAAGTTTGCGAGGGGATTTTTGATATCTCGAACGGTTTGGCCGTGGCGAGGAAACAAAATAATGGCGAGAAACGTGAAACAGGAAGTGTATCATAACTTCAGCATACATTAACCGATCTTGATGAAACTTCAGCAGTGTGTTCGCTGTAAGAGGACGATCACATGGATGTGACTATTGTGAGTCAAAGTTATAGCGCCACCAACTGGCAGCAGGAAGTGTGTCACTTTCAAAATGCTTTGATATCACCCTTTTATTTTTACCCGATTTGCTTCAAACTTCATATGTATAATGTAAACATACGGCAGATGTAGACCTGTGAATGGATTCTTGATATCTTTGAAACTGTTGCCGTGGCGACGCATCAAACTTTACCCTTCTTTTAGGATGCTTTTAGGATGCTTTTGAGACCCTTAGCATGCTTCAAAATGCATGAAACTCGACAGACACATCACATTTATTAGCCAGTAGACACGTGCAAAGTTTCAGAAACGGGCGTGGTGAGGGCTCAGTAGCGCCACCTTTTGACAAAAGTGGGGTTGTTAGTTTTATCTACAGTTACAAAAATCGGTATGTATATTGTACTCCTCGAGCCGGACAACTTTCTAATTGACACTCATTAGCTAGGACCCACAGAAAGTCAGATATGTTTGTTTGAATGTAGAGAAAATCTCAGAATTTTGCCAGTCTCTCAGTGTCCCTCTGTGTGAGTGAGAGGAGGGGCGCCTGTCAGGTTAATTTTAACCCTTTATTTGCTGTGTGCGACTTCTCTGGCATTTTCGGGGGCCTTAACATCCTCGAAAACTCTTGAAACTTTGCACACGGGTCAGAACCCATGGCAATCAGGGCCGGGCTGAAGCTGGTAACCGGGCGTGGCAGGGCGGCTCGACAGCGCCCCCTGGACTGGGATTCGAACATTTGTCCATAAATCAAACACACTTGCATGAATTAATATGAAACTCGGTACAATTATAGATCACATCAGGCCAAACAACTTTCGTGCTCTAAGTTTTATGACAGTTCAAATGGAAGTTATTTATGAATTATGAATTATGGGTTGTTTGAATAATTGTCCTAGGAGAAATACATCAAATTACAACGCATGTGTTTACCAATCACAACCAAACTCGGTGTGCATGAAGTCAAGACATTGAGGATGCTCAATTCCGGACGGATTTTTGATATCTCGAACGGTCTGGCCGTGGCGAGGAAATGAATTTTATGACTAAAAAAGGACACATAAAGTGTGTTATAACTTTGCTCATTTTACCTACAGTTACAAAACTTGCCACGTATATTGTTCTCGTCAAGCCGATCAACTTTCCAATTTAAAGTCATTCGCTCTGAGCAACAGAAAGTCAGATATTGTAGTTTGAATGGATTTATTTCCCCTGCGATTCTCTCTCTCTCTCTCTCTCTCTCTCTCTCTCTCTCTCTCTCTGTGTGTGTGTGTGTGTGTGTGTGTGTGTGTGTCTGTGTGGGGAGGGGAGGGCTGTTGTCTGTGTTTATGTGTGTGTGTGTGGCTGGCTGCGATTTTTCCTACAAGTCCTTGTCTCTAAGTCCTTGTCTTTTTGCATAACAATTTTGCATAACAATATTTTTAAATGACAAAATAGGCATATAACCCCCATCTTTTAAATGTATAGTTTGCTTTAAATAAAAGTAAGATTGTATTTGTAATTGAAGTTGAATGAATTAAAAATTCATGTGCTATATTTCAATATATTTGTTTTCCTTAAGATTTTAAAAACACTAACTTCATTCTTATCTGAATTACAAATATTTGTTTCTGTATAAAATAATACTCTGACTAAAAACACATTTGATGTTTTTTTTTTGTATTTTTATTTACATGTATTTGTGTGTGTGTGTGTGTGTGTGTGTGTGTGTGTGTGTGTGTGTGTGTGTGCGTGTGTGTGTTGTGTATAAAGTGCAGGGTTTTTTTTAGATAAAGTAGAATTTCTATAACTATGTGTTGAACTAATAAATCACTCTTGTGTGTGTTAAACACAATCTACTTAATACAGACAACTTCATTATAAAGATAAATAACAAATCCAAAAAATATATGATTATAATCTATGACAAAAAAAGCCATTACAAACTATATTAATGGAAAATACACATTGCTCTTTGTATTGTTGTAAAATATTCATGAAAAACAAGATAACAAAAATCAAAAAGATAAATTATTTTAGATATAGCCATGTTTTAAATGTATAGCAGAGATGTTAATTGAGGCAGCAACATACAAACTTTCTAGAACAACATGGACCTGGATAGCTGGTTTTTATGGAGGACAGTGAAGAGGAAGAGGGTGCAAATCAAACAGCTCATTCTCAGACTACACAGCAAACAGCTTAAGTTTTTAGTGCTTTGTTTGAGGTTTTTAGTGCTCTGTCCTATCTATTATCAACATATAATAGATGGAACAGAACAAGAAAGGCAATTAATAATCTGTCATTGCGTCACTGCATTATGATATGAAAGGCTCAGTACAGTGTGGCACAAAACGCTTATGCGCATCCCGAGTGGAGAATGATGCGCTTAAAGCCACATGGAGTTACAGCGCACAGCGCATCGAGTCCGCATTGATGCAAGCTCTACAATACACTTCTTTTTGATAGTCAAAGCGGGGGTTACGTTTTTACACGTCGTACAGAATAACCCTAAAGGCACCAAGGTGGCGGTGCCACCGGCTTTATATTAAATATAAATATAGCTGTGAGCAGCAATAAAGGGCCAAAGCCGGCGGTACCACCATCCCGGTGCCTTTGGGTAACTAAAGGCATCGGGGTTGCGGTGCCACCGGCTTGGGCCCGCAATCGCTGCTCGCAGCTATATTTATTATTATTATTTTTCTTACGACTATTCGGGCACTTTTGGGGCCCTTAACATGCTCGAAAACTCTTGAAACTTTGCACACGGGTCAGAACCCGCGGCCATCAGAGCCGGGCTGAAGATGGTACCCGGGCGTGGCAGGGGGGCTCGTCAGCGCCCCCTGGAATGGGGTCCGAACACTTGGTCCATAACTCAAACACGCTTGCATGTAATAATATGAAACTCGGTACGCATGTTGATCTCATCGTTTCATCTATACCTCGCGCTTTTACTTTTTACCCCAGCCCAACAGGAAGTCGGCTATTGAGGTTTGTTTGTAAAACGCTCGCAATGGTATTTGAAATACTCCTCCTAGAGCTTTGATCCAAATTCGACAATACTCGGTCAGCGTGAAGTCAAGACATTGAGGATGAAAGCTTGTGTGGGGATTTTTGATATCTCGAACGGTTTGGCCGTGGCGAGGAAACGAAATCATGGCGAGAAACGTGAAACAGGAAGTTTGTTATAACTTCAGCATACATTAACTGATCTTGATGAAACTTCAGCAGTATGTTCGCTGTAAGAGGACGATCACATGGATGTGACTATTGTGAGTCAAAGTTATAGCGCCACCAACTGGCAGCAGGAAGTGTGTCACTTTCAAAATGCTTTGATATCACCCTTTTATTTTTACCCGATTTGCTTCAAACTTCATATGTATAATGTAAACATACGGCAGATGTAGACCTGTGAATGGATTCTTGATATCTTTGAAACTGTTGCCGTGGCGACGCATCAAACTTTACCCTTCTTTTAGGATGCTTTTAGGATGCTTTTGAGACCCTTAGCATGCTTCAAAATGCATGAAACTCGACAGACACATCACATTTATTAGCCAGTAGACACGTGCAAAGTTTCAGAAACGGGCGTGGTGAGGGCTCAGTAGCGCCACCTTTTGACAAAAGTGGGTTGTTAGTTTTATCTACAGTTACAAAAATCGGTATGTATATTGTACTCCTCGAGCCGGACAACTTTCTAATTGACACTCATTAGCTAGGACCCACAGAAAGTCAGATATGTTTGTTTGAATGTGGTCTTGCTCAATCTGAGCCTACATCTCTGTCTTTGCCTGTCTGTGTGTGTGTGTGTGTGTGTGTGTAGGGGGAGGGGTCTTAACCATTTCACTCCTGTGTGTATGGCCTGCATAAAAAAATAAATGCCTTAAGCCTGGTATTTTTTAAATAAGTTTTTTATTTTTTATAAGTAAAGGCATATAACCAGTTTAATTGTAGTGCATTAATAGTTTTATATAATTAGTTTATTAATTAAATTAACTTGGTCCATAAACTTGATCTGAAAATTTGGTCCATAAATCAAACACACTTGCATGTA
Organism: Pimephales promelas; assembly: GCF_016745375.1. The sequence goes on from NW_024121810.1 coordinate 901,738, forward strand.
ATAATATGACTTGAGTGTTAATCACATCATGTTTTCAGTTTGAATATAAAATATATAAATTATGTAAAAAAAATAAAGTTGATCCAGCTGGAGCGCAGGCTGAGAATAGCGCTGTCATGACTGGATCACGAGATCATCAGTCATGCCCTCTCATACCTTACGCGCACACCACGCCCACTTACATCAGATCACATCAACATGTCAGCCGGAGGGATAACGAGGGTCGTCGTCGCTTTTGGATTCAAGAATTTCTTACAACAAGATGGCAAAAGAACAGCGCTTTGCAAGACATGCAACGTTAAGATCGCGGACAGTCAGATGACAACCTCCAATTTCGTCCGTCATTTGAAGAGCCATTCTGCCCACTGTGCCCAGTAAGTGCTTGTCAATTTGTTAATGTTATCTGGTTAGCTCGTTCGTAGTTAGCTAGCTAATGTAAGTTAAAGGAGAACTCCGGCGCAAAATTACACATTGTTACCTAGTCAACCGTTATCTGAGATTTGTTTTCATGACTGCCGAATGTAAATAGTTTTATCTATAAAAACAGTTTAGCCTATAAGTGACGTCCGACATTCTGCATATTGTGTTATTTTGTTAAGCCCCACTAAAGGCATAAAAAACTGTAAAGCACAATCAAGTTTTCACACTATATTCCAAGACTTCTAAAGTCATTCAATAGCTTAATGTGTGGTAAAATTAATATTTTAGTCTCTAAGTTAAAGTTAACGGAAAGTCATCTCGCCTCAGTCATTCTCCATGCATCAGCATTAGCGCGTCGCGTTCGGTTGCGACAGTAACACGACGACACTCTCTTCAAGATCAATGTTCCCAATATTATACTTTATTTGTAGATAAGGCATAAAGGTCTATGATTTGCATAAAATGACTATCTTGCTGGAGTGGAGTTTATTGCCCTTTAGAATACACTAAGCATTAGTGCTGCACGATTAATTATATCGCAGTCGTAATAGCGATCTCAAACCTATGCAATTATATAACGCAAAATGCCGCGATTTTATATGAAATAAACAAAGTAGGGCTATTAGCGCAGCATCTCTTCTTTTTTGTCATCCTTTGACTAGTGTTACAAGATCCCCCTCTTATCAAATGCCTTTTCGCATTTTGCACGACAAGAAGTGAAAAGCTGCCTGTGAGTGCCCTAGATTAGAATAGATGAGACTCGCATAATGCGCATGCACTGACCGTGTGCCAGCCCAGAATAAACAGTTCTCTTTCGAGCTTGAACGAACAATAGCACACACAATTATGCCAAAATGTGGTTTTGTCTAGTATCTTCATAACATAAGAAAAGTCTATGGATGAAAAGAGTTGTGCTATGAGGCGCGTGTGAGATCCGCGTCTCGGCAACGGGTGCTCTTAAAGGGCCAGCAGCGAATAAAGCGTTCTTTCAGTAAAGTTAAAAGAACAAAGGGAAATTAGAAAATTACTCACTGATCTTGAGTAAAGAACTTTTGTAGCTTTAATAAGGATTATTATATATATAATTTATGATTCAGGCAGCGCAGACTGTTTGATAACTTTATTCAATTTCTGTACCTGTTAAGACAGGAAGGGCACAGGTAAATATGTTTTTTATTATGGGTTTATGTGGGGATTGTTTGAAGTTCACTTAATTTAAAAGCTGTTATATATTTTTTTTAAGCGTAATATTTTTTTAAAAAGTTGATGGCTTTCAATTGATGGAATCACTGTAATGTTGGTTTGGTTGATGGTTTATTGATCATTATAGGTGTTATCAATCATTTATTGTTGTTGTTGTTTTTAGTTTGAGTTGAGAAATAAACATTAATCTGTGTGTGCATTTTACTTTAGAACCAAGCAAGTTGGACTCATGAAACCATTTTATTATATCGGAGTCGCAAATCGCAATTGCAATATTGGCTCAAATATGACATTTTCCCAAATCGTGCAGCCCTACTAAGCATAGATTATAGATACCATCCCTTCGCTATGTTCTTTTCAATGTGAAGCGTTGCGTGCTGTGACTTGGTGTTGCTTCAAGTGCATCATTCTGCACACGGGATGCGCATGATTGCTTATAATACTTTGGGGAGACAAGGGGGCGTGGCCTAAGGGAATAGCACTCGTGATGTTAAGTGATGTTACCCCGCCATCGCTGATACAACCTTTAGCAGTCATGTTTTTGCTTCTTGAGAGAGAGAGAAAGTGTGTGTGTGTGTGTGTGTGTGTGAGCAATGGCGGTTCTAGGCGGGGGCCTGGGGGGCCAGTGCCCCTGCGACAACAAGCTTGGACCCCTTGTGGCCCCCTAAATGTGGAGTCAGTGTGAAATATTTTTTATAGTGTGTCACGCATTGAGCATGACAGTCACTCGTTTCAGTCTTTTGTCTCACACTCCCGTCACACATTGTATTTCTCATGCGGAAAAACTATTAATAATATATTTAATATACGCAATTTCTCTGGCCGCGCCGCTCTCACGTGAGAATCAAGCGCGTCTCGCCTGGAGTTCAGCAGTCGACCCTGCTACGCATCAGCCAATCAAAAAAGAGAAGTGCTACTACATTGGTTGTTAGTTTTATCTACAGTTACAAAAATCGGTATATACATTGTACTCCTCAAGCCGTACAACTTCTAATAAACATAGTCATTAGCTCGGACCAAGAGGAAGTCAGATATTTTGGTCTGAATATGGTGAGCCTCTCTCTGAGCCTACGTCCCTGTATGGCAAGCCCTTTTAACATTTAAAAGCTAAGTTTGCCTGTCCGGAATTAACATTGTAGATATCAACAACGTCTTTCTGTCTAGTCGTTACACTTTGGATAGTTTGTATTATCATTTAAGATATCTGTAACATAATTGTGACTAGTCGAAATGACAGAGTATGGCAAGCCGCTTTAACATTTAATCATGAAAGGGCCAAAGCCTTCGGCACCGCCACCCGGGTGCCTTTAGGTAACTAAAGGAACCGGGGTTGCGGTGCCTCCGGCTTGGGCCCGCCATCGCTGCTCGCAGCTATATTTATTATTATTATTATTTTTTCTACGACTATTCGGCACTTTTGGGCCCTTAACATGCTAGAAAACTCTTGAAACTTTGCACACGGGTCAGAACCGCGGCCATCAGAGCCGGGCTGAAGATGGTACCCGGGCGTGACAGGGGGGCTCGTCAGCGCCCCTGGAATGGGGTCCGAAACACTTGGTCCATAAACTCAAACACGCTTGCATGTAATAATATGAAACTCGGTTACGCATGTTGATCTCATCGTTTCATCTATACCTCGCGCTTTTACTTTTTAACCCCAGCCCAACAGGAAGTCGGCTATTGAGGTTTGTTTGTAAAACGCTCGCAAATGGTAATTTGAAATACTCCTCCTAGAGCTTTGATCCAAATTCGACGATACTCGGTCAGCGTGAAGTCAAGACATTGAGGATGAAAGCTTGTGTGGGGATTTTGATATCTC